>CM067555.1:6630141-7255141 GCA_034509755.1 Anisodus tanguticus | reverse complement strand
GAGAAAGAGAAGAGTGAAAGATGGACTAACGTATTGAATAATTTTTATTTTTCTGTTAAAGAGTTTAATTGGGTAGTTTATTTGAGATTTGGTGAAATGGTGTTATCTGCAAGAAATTTGAGTATCAGTTGCTGGAGAGTTGTCGTCATGTGTTTCAAACTACTTACTGTGTTCCTCCTACTCCTCCAGCTAACTAACAAGTAACAACCACTGTTAGATGAGAGATAATTATATTTTTAAAAAGTGTTCTTAATGATGATTTAACTGTTAATTAAGAGTTTGCAAAAGTTCTATAATTAAGGATTTCATTCAATTAGAAAAGGGGTTATTCGTATAACCTACCCTCCCCAAACTCCACTTATGAGATTATACTAAGTATGTTGTTATTGTTGTATTCAATTAGAAAAGGGTGTGATTGAATTTTTGAGTTTTTATATTGCTCTATCCATTTCATTTTATGTGTTTTGATTTGACTTGACACAAAATTTTAAAATATAAAAATACTTTTGAATCTTCTTGTTTGAAATTTAAAATTATAATTTATCAAAATTATTCTTTTAAATTTTTTAATTTTAAACATGTTGCTATATAAATCCTATAAGAGAGTGTTATTAGGGATAAATAAGATTGTTGAAATAAAAACTAAATTTAGGAAGAGACTAAAAAGGAAGTAAAATACCGCTTTAATGATACATTTTGGATTAGTTAAGATATTAAACAGTCATGGAACCCATCAATGGGTTGAAGCTGGTCATTTTTCTTCTGAACTTTATAGGAGTATCTTTTTCTATTTTGTTTTTAATTTTATAGTTGTATGTATGTCTGTCCATGAGCTTCTATAATTTGGAACTAAGAAAATTTTGTTTTTTTTAATATAGCTATCTGGTATTTGGTAACTGGCACGATTAATGCAGATTCGCTCTGCTTAGGCCAATTAAAGGAGAAGTGTGCCTTGTCAAATTTATTTTTCATTTCGTAATTTAAATTCGAAATATTTGATTTAGGGTCTATTCATTCCCGTACTTCTTGAAAGTATATCTATTCTCATACTCTTGAAAATATATAAATGATTTGAAATTGAAATGAAAAAGATAAAATTGTTGGGTAGACACACAGGTTGTTTTAGCTTGTCCATTTTTTTTTAAATTTATGAAGCAAGTGAACAACAAATACCAGAATAATCACCATACAGATCCAAGTCAAAACTAGTTATATAACCTAAATCATGTGGGATTATGTGTGCTAATTAATTAGTCTACCTACTGTAAGGTCATAATAGCTTATTATAAAAAAAAATACGTCAGTACTCTAGGTATGGAAACTCAATCATTTAATTCTTCGAGTTAGCTTATTCTAATACTCAAACAAATAAAGTAAAATATTAATTGTGAATTGTTTTTTCAAAAAACGGTTGTGTTTGGTATTTTTATAATCATCTTGCGTTTACCTCAACTATTTCAAGAAATAAAAAGAAATCATTTACCTTTGATAGATAATATATTAATATTCTCCATATATTCTGTAATTATAATTCTAGTGTAATTATGCATAGTAGAGATCCTTCTCCAATTAGGTTTGTAAATTGTAAACACCTATAAATATTGCATTAATGAGAAGTATCCAATCATGGAGAATTACACTATTCTACATGGTATCAAGATCCAAAACCCTAACACCCTAAAATTCTTTCTTTTTTTCGACTGCCCCCCCCCCCCCCGTCTCTCTTCCGCGACAACCCCCCCCCCCCCCCCCCCCCCCCCACCCTAAAGAATTTTTGCCGCCCCTCCCATCTCTTCCCAAACTTCCGGCGGCAACATGGGTTCTCATGATTCCTCCTCCTCCACACAAGACGTCACACATCTTCCTCATCACTCCTCTTCTACCAACCCCTTTCATCCGGCCTTTGCCGTAAAAAATATCAAGAACTTTATCCCTTTGGTTCTTGATCAAGAGGATGGACAATACTCTTCATGGGTAGAATTATTTCAAATTCATCCTTGTGCCTACAACGTTCTTGATCACATCGACACCATCATACCCCGTTCGTTTGACGTTGACAACACACCGTGGAAACGACTTGATGCTATCGTCAAGCAATGGATATATGTTTTGCAACTAATAAATGGTTTGCCAAAGGGTGAATACGACACACTTGCGACAATGATTCAACAAGCCGATCCCCTCCCTAGTTTTAACAAGGCCCGATCACAATTGCTCTTGGAGGAAACTAGGCGTGCCAAACATGACGAACATAATCAAAAGGCCTTAGTAGTTGATACACCGATGACCACCACCACACCCATTGGCCAGCCGCAGCACACAGACAACCAACGACCACGGGGCAGCCGGGGCAGGGGCAGAGGCCGTGATAACGGCCGTGGTGGCAAGGGAAAAGGACGCGGGGGACTGTCCACTTCCGGCGGCCAACCACAGCAGGCCCAATACACATCTCAGTGGGCCGACCCACTGTTTTTGCCTATTTCCGGAACTTGGGCCTCGCCCCCATATTCCTATCCGAATGTCTCGGCCCAAGGCACTGCCTAGTGGCAGCAACCCAGTGTTCTGGGCCCTCCTCTAGGCCAACGTCCGATGGCCCATCCACAACAGGCCCACTTCTCGGTGGCCCAACAACAACAATAACAGTACGACCTCATTACCCCTACCGAACTGGGACAGGCCTACAACACCATGCATTTACAACAGCCCGATGATGCCTGGTTTATGCATACGGGCGCCATATCCCACCTCACTCGTAACTCCGGTAATCTCCCTCAATTGTTTAATTTGAACAATCCTCAATTTATTTTGATCGGAAATGATAATCACATTCCAATTCAAGGTTGTGGCACCACTCAAACTCCACCACCTCACCCTCAATTTTCCCTAAAAAAATATCATATATGCTCCTAACATTATTAAAAACTTAATCTCTGTTAGAAAATTTGCTAGTTACAATTTCGTATCTATTGAGTTTGACCTTTTTGGTTTTTCTGTGAAGGACCTACGTACGGGGACAACTCTTACGAGATGCAATAATGTGGGGGACCTATATCCTTTCTCTTCCAATTCCGTTGTAAGTGTCAATCCACATACATCTCTAGCTGCACTCTCTCATTCAACATGGCACAATCGACTTGGGCACCTAGGAGCACCAATTTTTAACTTTCTTAGAGGTCACAATTTGATTTAATGTAATAAAGGGAAATTTACCCACAACTGTTATTCTTGTCCACTAGGAAAATATGTTAGACTTCCTTTTAAATCGTCTTTAAGTGTTACATTCTCTCAATTTGATATCATTCATGCAGATTTATGGACATATATCATTACTAGTAAATTAAGTCATAAATATTATTTGGTATTATTAGATAACTGCTCTCATTTTCTTTGGGTCTATCCGCTCAAATATAAGTCTCAAGTCTACTCCACATTTCTTGAATTTTGATCCTACGTTAAAACGCAATTTGAAAAGAACATTAAATCATTTCAATGTGACAATGGTCGTGAGTTTAACAATTCACCCTTTCATAAAATTTGTACGGACAATGGCATGGTGTTCCGATTCTCTTGCCCCCATACCTCACCTCAAAATGATAAAGCCGAAAGAATCCTTCGCATCATTAATAATATGATATGTATCATGTTATTTCATGCTTCTCCCCCCCCTTTTGGGTCTATGCTTTACAAATGGTAGCATACCTTCTTAATATATTACCTATCCGTACCCTTCAAAATAAAACTCCAACCGAAATTCTATTCCGTCGGATCCCTTCCTATGGTCACCTCCGAATCTTTGGTTTTCTATGCTACCCTAATCTCCACAACTTCTCACAAATTAGCACCTAGGACTACTCCTCGTATCTTTTTGGGTTTTCCGTCAAACCATAGGGGGTACATATGCTATGATTTGTCCACAAATAAAGTCTGTCTTTTGTCATGTTACATTTGAGGAGCACATCTTCCCTTTTGCAAACGTCCAAAAATTTCAAGTCACTGACTATGGCTTTCTTGACAATTCAGACACTTTTTCTCTATTTAATAATATGATCCATGGAGCCAGTAGTTTGACTCAAAACCCACTGCCCCAGTCATCTCCCCCGGCACCCACTGCTCTCGTCACCTCTTACTGCCCCACTACCACTCATGACAACCCCATTGCCCCATTACCACCTGTAATCTCCCCCGGCCTACCCACTGATCTCGTGACAACCCCACTGTCCCACTGCCACCTGATATTGTCATCGACCCCCAACCCGATGCCAACCCCCTACCTGCAAGTCCTATCGTCTGCTCACAACCCTACCGCCCGAGCCCCGTCATCCTATCACCGTTCTACTGCCCGAGTCCTCACCCGCCATAAAGTACCAAAACAGTCCCCGTTCCAATGCACCACATGGAAACCTTTGCCCAACATGAGATTTTCAAACCAAAAGTCCACTTTAAGCGATTCACTCAAGCCATCTCATCTATACCCAAGAACCCAAAATTAGCCAAGCTTGATTCTAATTGGAATGCGGCCATGCGTGAGGAGTTTGATGTGCTCACTACACAACAAACTTGGGATTTTGTCCCAAACCAGAGGGGTCAATATGATTCGTTGTATGTGGCTATATCATCACAAATTCAAGGACACTGGTGAGCTTGAACGCTATAAAGCGAGACTTGTGGCAAATGGCACGGGGCAACAAGAGGGAATTGATTGTGGTGAGACCTTTAGTCCAGTGGTTAAACCAGTCACCATCCGCACTGTTTTGAACATTGCTATGGAAAAGATTGGCCGATTCATCAGCTTGATGTAAAAAATGCATTCTTACATGGGGATTTGGAAGAAACCGTATACATGCATCAACCACCTGGCTTTGTGCATCCTTCGGCTCCTCAGTATGTCTGCCGGCTTCGAAAGTCACTTTATGACTTGAAACAAGCCCACATGGCTTAGTATGACCGTTTTGCCAATTACATCTTGCAGATTGGTTTCATGTGCAGCAAATGTGATAACTCATTTTTTTAATTTTCATCGAGGTAATGACACTGCATACCTACTGCTCTATGTGGATGACATTGTCTTGACTGCCTTATTAGATGTGTTTAAAAATGAGATTATCACCATGCTCAAATCAGAATTTGCCATAACAGACTTGGGTAAGTTGAGTTATTTCTTGGGGATTTCCGTGTCTAGATCCAAGAATACAATGTTCTTATGTCAGCATAAGTATGCCGAAGAGATTGCTTACAGCGCTAAAATGGCAAACTGCAAGATCATGTCCACTCCAGTCGACTCAGAGTCGAAGCTTAGCGCCGATGACGGGGATCTGATGCTTGATCCTTCTCTTTATAGGAGTCTAGCTGATGCACATCAGTATTTTACCTCCACTAGGCCCGATATTGCCTATACCGTTCAGCAGGTGTGTTTGTTCATGCATGCTCTCATGGAACCTCACTTTACCGCTCTTAAACGTATCATTCAGTACGTCAAGGGTACTCTTAACTACGGATTACATCTTTATCCATCTGCACAAACTAGGATGATATCTTATACGGACGCCGATTAGGGCAGCTGTTCAGATACACATAGATCTACTTTCGGCTATTGTGTATTTATGGGTGATAACCTCATCTCATGGTCTGCAAAACGGCAAGCCACACTTTTCAATTCGAGTGCAAAAGCAGAATATAGAGGCATTGCATACGTTGTTGTCGAAAAATTTTGGCTTATTCTAGAGCTTCATTGTCCCTTACGTAAGGCATCTCTTGTCTATTGTGATAACATATCTGTTGTTTACTTGTCTCATAACCCGGTTCAACATCAGCGAACCAAATATATTGAGATGAATATTCATTTTGTTTGTGAGAAGGTTGCCATGAGCCATGTTCGGGTGTTACATGTTCCTTCTTCCTAACAGTACGCAGATATATTTACTAAGGGACTTTCTCGGCAGCTGTTCCTTGACTTCAGATTCAGTCTCAGTGTCAGGCCTCCTCCCGCTCCGACTGAGGGGGTGTGATAGAGAATATATTAATATTCTCCATATATTCTGTAATTATTATTCTAGTGTAATTATGTAAAGTAGAGATCCTTCTTCAATTATATTTATAAATTGTAAACACCTATAAATATTGCATTAATGAGAAGCCTCAACCAAAGAGAATTACACTATTCTACGACCTTTCTCATCTCTACGGAAGTAAATCCTGGTTTCCCATGATTTTCATCCATTTTTTTTAACTTGGAAATTTATGCATTTCGCTAATGAATTGATTAATATAAATGCTTGGCCAACAGATAATAAGGTTGGAGCAGGTAGATGCTCATAATTATTGTATCCCTAGTAATCTACTACAATTAGTTTTGATAAATGGACGATTTAATGAGCTCTCATTGTCACCAACAATACAAGATTGGGATTAAAGGGTAAGTGGGAGAAGGAGTTGATGCATCATGTATCATTAATTTTCTTAATCAATAATTAAGGTAAGGATCAATGAATTAAGGGGTCGTTTGGTAGGACGGATAAGTTATCCAATATAGATAGGATTGAGTAGATAAGATGAGATAACTTATTCCACCTTCTACATGGAATAACTTATTCCGTCTTTTATCCCATATAGATGAAATTAGATGGGATACTCATCCATCAACAAAACATGAAATAATTCCAATCCCATGGAGATTATTAATCTAAGTTTATAATAAACGAGTAATGGTTAGCTTTATGTTAGAGAAAAGTAAAGGCTACGGAAGCTTTACTTATACACCAACAATCAAATCCTTGTAGTTTGCTCCTCATTTCACTTGTCTGACAGATGACCTCTTGCATCCATCCCTTTATTTCCAAGGCAAGACACCTATATTTTTGCTATTGCATCTTCCCCTGTTCTAAATTCCAAACACTGGCACCCCAAATATGTTTTTTCTTTTAACGATAAATTTACTAGTTAGGATACTAATTCGTCATGTATTATCTTTAAAATAATTTTGGAATGTGTAGAATATTGTGTTATTAATCGCCGTTCATGTTTCATGAGTTATTAATTACATAGAAGGGTCACTATATATATATTCCTTGCCCCCCTCCTTTATCCACTTGTTATATACTTCCTTATCTCAATTTATATTACACTATTTTTTAGTTAATCCGAAAAAGAATGATTTATTACTATATTCAGTATAACAATATAACTTTAAATTTCTTATTTTACCCTTAATGAAGTGATTTAATTATGAGATATCCCCATAATTACTCTAACAATTTTAATTACATCAATATTTATGGCTTATTTTGGACCACAAATTTCAAACTCTTTCTCTCATTTTAAACTCTAATCTAGTCAAATTCTTTCACATAAATTGAGCAGAAAGAGTATATCTTTGTTAAAAATACAATGGCAAGTTGTCGGCTCCTCAACCCCTCGCATTCCCGTCACTTCTGATTAGACATGTCCGACGGGTCGGGGATCCGCCCGGCCCGACCCGAAAAAACTAGGGCTAGGGTCGGCTTATAGCTGACCCATGAGCCACCTGACCCGAAAAAGCGGGGACCCGATCTTAATACTGATTAAAATAACTAAATTAACATATATTAATAAATAATTTTATCTTTGTTAAAAGGTAAATATTTATTTTAAAATATATACTGTATAGGAATGGGGTCGACATTTTGGTAGACAACGAACTAAGGAATCAGGTGGTAGAGGTGATGAGGGTCAATGACAGGATGATGATGATTAAGTTGGTAGTTGGAGGGTGCACTATGAACATTATTAGTGCTTATGCGCCACAGGAGGGCTTGAGTGAAGAGGAGAAGAGACGGTTTTGGTAGGATTTGGACGAAGTGGTGGGAGGTATATCACCCACTAAGAAGTTATTTGTAGGAGGGGATTTCAATGGACATATCGGGTCACTTCCAGGGGTTATGACGACGTGCACAGAGGATTTGGAATCGGGGACAGGAACGGGGGAGGCGTCTCACTTTTGGAGTTCGCTAGAACTAGCGGGATGGTGATAGCCAATTTGAGGTTCCTGAAGAAGGAGGAACACCTGGTGACTTTCCGTAGTTCGGTGGTGAAGACTCAGATAGACTTTTTGCTCCTTAGGAATGATAACAAAGGTCTATGTAAATATTGCAAGGTTATTTCGAAGGAGGATCTTACAACCCGACATAAGCTTTGGGTGATGGATTTGGAGATCAAGTTGGAGAAGAAGAAGAGGATTGTGGATGACAAGTTAAGAATCAAATGGGGGAGTATGACCATGGCTAGTGCAAATGAGATGTGAGAGAGGTTGATGGCCAGGGGGGCTTAGGAGAGTAGTGGAGATGCGATCGGTATGTGGGACAGGACGACCAGTTCCATTCGGGAGGTAGCTAGAGAAGTGCTAGGGGCCTCGCAGGGTAACCGTGGTAGGCATCGAGGGGACTGGTGGTGAAATGGAAAAGTTCAAGAGAAGGTGGACACGAAGAAATCAGCGTATATGAAATTGGTAGAAAACAAGGACGATGTGGAGAAGTGGACGAATAGGGAACTATATAAGATGGCGAGGAAGGAGGCAAAACTAGCGGTTATGGCGACGAAAATGATGGCTTTTGAACGTTTGTATGTGGAATTAGAGGAGAAAGGCGGGGATAAGAAGTTGTACAGACTAGCCAAGGCAAGTGATAGAAAGGCCCGTGACTTGGATCACGTGAGGTGCATCAAGGACGAGGACAACAAAGTACTAGTGGAGGAAGCGCATATTAGGCGGAGGTGGCAGTCTTACTTCCATAAACTCTTGAACGAAAAAAGAGATGGAGACATTGTGTTGGGAGATCTGGAGCATTCTGGTAGGTACCGGGATTTTAGGTATTGTAGAAGAATTAAGGTTGAGGAAGTTAAGGGTGTTGTTCGCAGGATGCGCAGGGGATGAGCGACTGGGCCAGATGAGATCCCAGATGAATTTTTGAAGAGCGCAGGCAGGGCAGGTTTGGAGTGGCTGACTGAGTTGTTTAATGTCATTTTTAAGATGACAAGAATGCCCGAAGAATAGAGGTGGAGTACAATGATTCCCTTATACAAAAACAAAGGTGATATCCAGAATTGCAACAACTATAAGGGTATCAAGCTGATGAGTCACACTATGAAAGTTTGGAAAAAGGTCGTGGAGATGAGGGTGAGGAGAGACGTGTCTATTTCCGAGAACCAATTTGGATTCATGCCCGGGCGTTCGACTACTGAAGCCATTCATCTTATTAGGAGGTTGGTGGAGCAGTATAGGGAGAGGAAGAAAGATTTACATATGGTTTTCATCGACCTCGAGAAGGCATATGAAAAAGTACCTAGGGAGGTTCTATGAAGATGTTTGGAGGTACATGTGGTGTACACTAGGGCGATCAAGGATATGTATGTTGGAGCTAGAGATGGCAGTGGATCCTAGACCCGATGGATCCAGATCCATTTTATAGGATATGGATCTTCAAAATTTGGATCCGACGGATCTGGATCGGACCCGTATCCATTTCTGACGGATCAAATATGGATCTGGATCTTGTATTTGAGATCCGTATCCGGTTTAGATCTGACCCGTGGATCCGTTTATTTATAATTAATATTGCATGCCTCTAAGTTGAATTTCTTATTAACTTGACAGCAATTGTAAAAGAGGAATATCAGCGAACCTATAAATAATTATCAAGGATAATTGTACATGCAAAAGATCACACATAAACTTTATTTTATCAATACTTTGATCATATGCTTAAGCAGGCAAGCTGCACCAGTTGTAAGCACTAAGCAGAAGCTATCAAACTAAGGCAGCAAGACAAGTTACAACAGTCCATCAACTAATGCAAGAAGCAGCTGCTAAGCACTACGCAACATATACAGTTAATTGCATGCCATATATAGAGATCATCTATTTTTTGGAGATCTAAAAATATAATTTTGTAAATGTTTTCATCTCATTGTAGCTCTCTGGCCATGATAAACATGATTTTGCATTGAAATGTAGAGAAAACCTATCAAGTATATTCGGGATAAAGTGGTAGTGGCCTCGGTGGAGGATAAGATGCGGGAAGCGAGGTTGAGATGGTTCGGATATGTGCAGATGAGAGACATGAATGCCCTAGTGCGGAGGTGTGAGGGGTTGGCTATGGACGGGTTCATGAGGGGTAGAGGTAGGCCGAAGAAGTATTGGGGAGAGGTGATTAGACGGGATATGGCGCAGGTGCAACTTACTGAGGACATGACCTTAGATATAGGGTTGTGGAGGACACATATTAGGGTAGAAAAGTAGTAGGTAATCGAGCATAGTCCTACTTATGCTTACAAAATGAGAGTGTAGTGTTATTACTGAAGGCTCGATTAACCTATCACTCTTATAGGCGCATTAGTGCTTTATAGTCCCATGTAGTTTGATTCATGTTACTATGTGTTCTTTAGTTTAATTTATTTATCTTATTTAGATGTGTTAACTACTGCTTCCTGTTGTTAGAATGAACCACCATGGCGTATTCGATTTTATTACATGTATGTTCATAATGCTTTAATTTCTTGTCTGAATCTGATCGTTTCTCTTGCTTTGCTTTGCCTGTGATTATGCTTTGTCTTGAGCCGAGGGTCTCCCGAAAATAACTGCTCTACCTATCAAGGTGGAGGTAATGTATATGTATACTCTACCCTCCACAGACCCCACGTTGTGGGATTTCACTGGGTATGTTGTTGTTGTTGTATATATTCTTTTATACGATAAATCAATTATTCAACTAAAAGATCCTAATATTGTAATCTGTGATTATCATTTACTCCCTCCATCCTAATTTATGTGCATTTTCGCTTTCACATAGTTTATTTGACTAATCTATGAAGCTAAATTAGATTATATAGTTTTCCGGTGAAAATTTTTCTAACTAGAGATTTGTTTAATAGGGTTTGAAGACAAATGAGTTGTATCTGATCGGGAAAACCCCTTAACAAGTCTAATTTAAGTTATGAGAAATAAATATGGAAGACTAATTAGTGAGGCAAAAGTAATGGACAAGTCAAGATTTCAAGCAAGAATATATGAATATACAATGGATCTCCATGTATATTACTTTGAGAGAGAAATAATGCTAGGGAAACAAAGTGAGCAAGATGATGCATTTGCTTTCTTCCTAAGTTTTGCATATATAAGCTAAGACTAGATTATTTTAGCCCTAAAAGTTATGATGATGTGATTCTGTTGACGTCTTATTGTCCACGTGCGCCACGACACTTTAATCGAGACTGACAAATGTGATAAGAGTTGGTGTGAGTGGTGAACAGTTGTAGGGCTTGCGTAGTGGCGGACAACTGTAGGGCTTGCCCGAGTCTTCTGAGTCTTCGATCGTATCGATCTCCCCAGACGTGGTTTACACCCAATACAGATAGTCCCCCACTTTTTGGGCCCTTCATTCCATGAGTCTGGGAAGTGGAAGAATTTCTCGATTAATTCTTATACTGCCAAGTCATTCCTCGAACCTAATGCATCTGTTCAAACGATTAGCCTTCTCCGCACGCCGGCTCTTTGCATCAAATGCTTTGACTCTCCTGCGAAATCTGCTTTACGTGTGTCGTGTCTTCAGCCAAGTCTTCCTCTTGATTATCGGACCCGTAATGATGACTCAATTCCCTTTCTTTTAGGCTGAGCTTTTTCTTTTTCTCAAAACTCATATATATCTCCACATAGCCGAAATTCCATACTCTTCTTCAAATTTCTGACCTCTTACATCTTCTTTCTTTATTCCCGAAAAACTCTCCATTGACTTTTTAAACCTTCTCTTTAAACCATCAATCATGTCTTTAGATTCTTCCATCGCCGGTGGTGCCATTCCCAGGCTCAAAACATTACTCATAGTGACTTTGACGTTACCATTCACCAAGTCTCGATCGGGATTCGACAATCTCCACCTAGTAAACCCTTGAAGAAAAAGACTCGTTCATCTAGTTCAGCCGTTCTACATCTCAATTTGTTCATTCCCAAAGAATGGACCAGCGGGAAGGATCTCACCGAGTGTGCTACCTCTGCTGAGCCCAATCGTGAGCGGGACTGGTCAGCCGAGATGTATCAATCCTCCATTTGCAATAGCAGCATGGACCAAGTAAAAGCGGATTATGGCTAGGCTGGCATAGAGGTGATTATCCCAAGAGAAGGGGAAAACGTCACTTCTTACCGACAAGGATTTGTCCTTCGTTTATATGTATCCTTTTTTTGTTGAGGGTGAGCGACTCAATCGACCTTGTTATTTTGGAATTCTGCAGGAAGTACAACGTCTGCCTGGCCTAGGTCGGGCCGGTGTTATGGAGAATGATGGCATGTCTCCGATACCTTTCTTCACGAATCATAAATGAATTCACCCTTTCCCATTTCATTCGCCTTTATTCCCCCAAGATTTTTAGGGCTGGGGTCATCCAATTGTCTCGTTGTGGTTAAAATACTTTGATAATGAGCACCGGTGATGACTATGATCGAGGATGGATGGATATATACATCATCATATTTACTGCAGATTTCGTCAAGTCGCCTGAGGCTGCCATCCCAGAGCAATGGAATCTCCATCATAAATTTATCGTTCATATAATCCCTTTTGCTTTGTGCTTTCCAATTTGGAATGGGGTTGCTAATCCTTGTCTTTTCTTCATTCCCAGCCGTGGTGTCGAGACCAGATTCAGTAAAGGGCCTAGCATAGTAGGTCAAAAAAAATCAAGACTCTTTATCTCCTTCCTTTCGCATGTGGAAGGAGATTTCAGCAAAGAAAAACCAGAAAGACAAGAATCACGGCCTTCCCAAAGGTTCTTCAACCCTCCCTCTGGCAGAAGTGCCAGAGAATCTAGATGCGGCCCTGCAGCAAATTCTACAAGTTGCATCCCAACTGGGTCATAGTTCGAGGCGTACTCCCTCGGTCAGATAAAAAATGACATCTTTTTACTCTCCTCTCCCGGCTAAGAGGAGGAGGTCAGATGCTTAGGATCAGGTCATTCGAGGTCCGGCCTCGGCAACTCTGGTCACTTCTCAAGTGGTAATCAACCTGGCGTCTGATTCTAGTGAGGAGTAGGTGGATTCAACCCATGGGCTTCGCAAAAGGAATGCCTAGTTAAAGCTACCACCACCGGCCTCTTCATAGAGTTGGAACTAGCTACTTAGATGAATTCTTCCACCCATTTTCCCTTAATCATGTTAGGGCTGGAAGGTAGCATTCTGGGCTCTTCACCCGTTTCATGTATTTCTTCCTTATCTCGGGCTACTCCTCCACCTGCTTCTCAAAGACGGGTCCCTCTATCTCAAGGCCCGCGTACCGGGGTCCATTCCGAGGGTCCCTGAAGTTTCTCACAAGTCCGGGCTGGTAAATACTTCCCCGGCTCTGGTACATAACCCTTGGCTCATCGATAAGTAACCCTTACCATTCCTAAAGAATGTCACCTTCTTTCCCAGTCGGTGGGGTTGCCAGTTACCTGAAGCTGTTGGCTACTGATAAGGATCAGAGGAAAATGAAGGGTGTCTCCAGGGATTATCTTCTTAATACCGGTGCTCATGCGGCCGCCTAGGTATACAATTATTTCTTTTTTCCTTAGTATATGTTCTCACTGTCGTGCAAGATTGTAACCTTAGGTGTTTCATTTGTCTCAAGCTAGTCTCCTAATAATTGAGGGGCTCCAGCACAAGCTTGCCGAGGAGAGGGAAAGGGTAGTAAAATACCATAAGCTGTAAGAGCGTCTTCTGGCGCTAGAGGGCTAGCTGGTAGTTGTAGAGGAGCTAGAATTTAGGTTAGCTCAGACGGAGCAGGATAAGAGGGTTCATAGCAAAGAAGCGGCCAAGTTCTATACCTAACTTTTGGAGTTGCAAAAGAAGTAGGTTGAGCATTAGGATCACTATACAACGTTGTATAAAGGGAGACTGGCTTAGCGGAGCGGGTACGAAATTTAGGGGCTGAGTTGCAAGCGTGTAAAAAAGAGAAAGTTGTTACAAAACAAGCCCGGTCTCTCCTTGATAAAAGGTAACCATACATGATGACCCGGTACAAGAATCAGGTTACAAAGAACCAGCGCCTCTCCGACACCAACGCTTCCCTCCGGAACTCCGTGCAAAAGGCTTGTATGTCAGACATGGATGCCACAATGCAGAAAATGAGGCTGGATTTTTCTCTTGAGAATACCCATGTTGTGTACCAGACTCGCAAAGTCTCCCTCTAGGGAGCTCGGGATGGGGTAATTTATATCCACGTGGAGCTGGCCGCTGCTCTGACTGTGGAGGAAGCCGATTTTTGGACTTTACTCTTTCATCCTCCGGTTGAATATTCTGCCCAAGCTTCTGACAGTGAGGGGTAGTCATATGAGGATAAGGAAGAAGTCTCGGCGGAGATCAGAGAGCAACATTTCGAAGCCCCGGTTGATGAATATACGTTCTTCTCATTATGGTTTTTCCATTACGTGAGGGTTCGTCAGATAGGTTTGAGATCCTGGAAGCTTTGATGAAATTTTTGTGTTCACATGAGCTTATTATCCTTATTCATTGGATTAAAAAATTCATGACACCGGTCCAAGGATCGGGACACGAATCTTCCTAGGGATGCGATTTTCCCTGTCAGCCTTTGCACCATTTTGACGTTGTTCAACCCATTCGGCATCTCCTGGATAACGTTGACCTTATCGGGATTCATCTCGATACCACAGTTGGAGATAAGGAAACCTAAGAATTTACCCAATCTAACACCGAAGGCACACTTCTCCGAGTTTAATTTCATCCCGCATTAACGAAGGATGTCGAAAGTTTCTTGTAAAAATGATAGGTGAGTTTCTGTTTCCCGAGATTTGACTAGCATGTCATCGATGTAGACTTTTATGGTTCTGCCGGTCTGTCATTCGAACATTTTGTTTATCAGCTTTTGGTAGGCGCCCAAGCATTTTTAAGACCAAAAATCATTATATTGTAGCAGAAATTACCATGATTTGTCATGAAAGATGTCTTTTCCTGATCCTCCGGATGCATGCTGATCTAGTTGTAATCGGAGTAGCGTCCAAGAAGCTGAGTCCCTCATGCCCTGTTGTGGTATCAATTGTTTGGTCGATGTATGGTAACGAGAATGAGTCTTTAGGAAATGCTTAATTTAAATCTTTGAAGTCCACACACATCCTAAATTTATTAAGCTTTTTGGTGACCACTACCATGTTGGCCAACCAATCCGGATTCTCCACTCTCCGTACTGACCCTATGTTGAGCAAGCGCGTCACTTCCTCTTTTACGAACCTGTCTATGATGACGGATATCGAGAGATTTCTTTGTTTTATCGGTGGATGATTGAATCAGAGTTCAGCTTGTGAATGGCTATCTCCGGAGGGATTCATGTTATGTTTAGATGAGACCAAGCAAAACAATCAGTGTTAGTTTTTAAAGAATCTAAAATGCATTCTTGTGCTCGGCTAAAGCTCCAGGACCATGTGTACATTCTATTTGAGATTCTCTTTGAAAAATGCCACATACTCCAGCTCTTCTACTATAGAGTCTGCGGGATCTTTGTCTACCGGCACGATGAATCCCTTTAGGATGTTCTGACCCATGGGTCTTGCTTTGATAGTCACTTCTGTTTATCAATCACTCTCTCATCCGAACATATCACGCGAGTTTGGGATCTGTGATTGCTACTTATCTAGATGGCCTTCCTGCAGAGCTGCTATTGCCAATGCGTCATTTGCTCGAGTTGTACTATGGTCTCCTCTTATCTCGCCGACCCCTAAGGGGTAGGAAATTTGAGCTTCTGGTGGAGGGTGGAAGGGATCACCTGCATTGAATGTATCCATGGCCTCTCTAATATCACATTGTAGGTCATGTCCCCAGATATGACATCGAATGTTGTGTTTTGCTCTACGTCATCAGTATGCACCGATAACTCGATCCCTCATTTTGCCAATTCACTTAACATATTAAAACCTGCCAACACATTAGTTGTTGGGGGTGACCGACCCATCTGCTCTTATTTTTTCCAAAACACATAGTTGAATGTTGTTCACCGAACTTTCTAGATCAATCAACACACGTTCGATAAAAAAATGTTTAATTTGAATGTATATTACCAGAGTGTCGTTGTGAGACGAGGCCAGGCTCGTGCGATCGCTGTCAGAGAAGAAGATGTCCCTGCTTTCTGTGGGCTCCCGGCTATGGCTCGTAGTTATGACGGAGATCTTTAATTTTTTGAATGACGTGTATGTGACTTTGTTTACTATCTCTACTCTGAAGATCATGTTGATAATATGAGTAGGTTGAGGTGTTTTTTTGGCCTTTGTCCAGGATTTCAACTTAAATTGAGCTTCGCTCGGTCACTAATGTATTCTTAGTATGCCCATGAGTGCTATGGAAGTGACACCATAGCCTGGTATTTCTCTTATCAGGAATTGTCTGTATCTCTTGCGGGAATATGGCCTCCTTCATTATTTACTTTATTGCCACCACTTCTGCTGCATTTATATTGAAGTTATGATCCGACAATTTTGGCGGTGTAGTCCCTCTTGAGGTTGATCCTTTGGGCTGTGTAGGGCCATTTCAAATGAGGTCGCGATTATTCCTATTGCTGCCCCGACTTGCTCCATGGCCTGGGAATCTGCGAGCGTCATACGGCTCAAACCGCCCCCGATCTTCATTAATACACATTTTCGCTGTGTACCTGAGGTTTATCTCACTCCATGTTTTGGCTGGAAACTCCCTCAAGCTTTCCTTCAGTTTTCCCGACGCATTCGAACTGTTTGAGTTCAAGCCATATGCAAAAGCGACCGCAACCCAATCTTCTGGGATGGCTGGTAACAACATCATCTTCCTTTGGAATATATCTACAAATCCTCTTAGCAACTTATCTTCCCGTTGCTTTATCACGAATATGTCTTGTTTGTGTGTTTCCACCTTCCAGGCTCCTACGTGAGCCTTGACAAAAGCATCTGCAAGAGTAGACAAAGAGTCGATAAATTTTTCACGCAAATGATTATACCAAGAAAGTGCTCCCCTTATGTGCATCTGATTGAATTTTTTCAGCATGACGGATTCGATCTCGTGTTGTTTCAAATCGTGTCCCGTGATGGCAGCTTCAAAGGTTATCACGTGCTCTTCAGGATCTATGGTGCTATCATACTTGGATATGTTAGTCATTTTGAATCTCTTTGGGATAGGAACAGAGGTCACGCTTTTCCGATACGACAATACTCCGTATTTCCTGGCCCCCACACCCTTTACTATGGGCGGGGCTCTAGATATTTGATTTATTCATTTGTCATTTCCCTTTCTACCTTGATGAGTCCTTCTGTGAATGCATCCATCCGTTCTTTCGCACCATCATCCTCTTCTTTGTTTGTTTTTGGTGATGCCGAGGATTTTGCTGCGTTCTGTTTCTACGTCGGAGTCCCAGCCCTGGAATGGTTGGCTATAGTGGCCATAGTCCTCTCCATATGCTGCATCATTTTGTTCTGCGCCTCGAGTACGGCTGCAATCGCGTCTTTCGTCAGGGAACCTCATTTTTAGTAGATCTAGGCCCATTTGTCCGAGATTTAACTCGGTCATTTCTTTCGCATGTGTGTCTCCTGGACCTCTCTTCTTTCTCATCACTTGAAATATCCCCGCTCCGCTCCTCGCGAGGCTGTCTCTGAGAGAGATCGCCTCTGCCATTCCTCCGCTTCAGTTTGGATTATTCGTTATGTTCCGACATCGATACTTCCAACAGATCGACTATGCCCTGATCATTAGCTAGCACTCGAATGTTCTCAAGTCCCTGCAACCGGTGGGAACTGCCACTCGGTCCTGACATGTTTTCCTGAATGTGGTGATTATGCTCGGTTTAAGGTGATTTGCTACGACTCGAGACAACACCACAATTGTCTATCCCCACAGAAGGCGCCAAACTATTTTTCGGTGAAAATGTTTCTAACGAGAAACCAGTGATCGATTTTTCTCTATTCCTCTCGTATATCGTCGTAACGCCCTTAATGCTAGGTTTTGAAAAAGACTTTTCATGTCATTCCCATTTAGGTCCGATTCGGATCCCTCCGTTGTTTCCTTTTCCTTCCGCACCTTTTCCTCAAAATGAGAAAGAAGATGGTACACTTGTTTAATAGGGTTTGAAGACAAGTGAGTTGTATCCGATCATGAAAACTCCTTAACGAGTCTGTTTTAAGTAATGAAAAATAAATATGCAGAACTGATTAGTGAGGCAAAGGTAATGGAAAAGTCAAGATTTCAAGCAAGAATATATGAATAGACAATGGAACTCCGTGTATATTGCTTTGAGAGAGAAATAATGCTAGGGTTATAAAGTGAGCAAGATGAAGTCTTTGCTTCCTTCCTAAGCTTTGCATACATAAGTCAAGACTAGACTATTTTAGCCCTAAAAGTTATGACGATGTGATCATGCTGACGTCATATCATCCATGCGCGCCGCGACACTCTGATCGAGACTGACGGATGTGACAGGAGTTGGTGAAAGTAGCGAACAACTGTAGGTCTTGTGGAGTGGCGGACAGTTGTAGGGCTTGCCCAGGTCTTCTGAGTCTCCAGGCGTGTCGATCTCCTCGAATGCGGTTTACAATCTATACATTTATCAACTCAATATTTTAAAATTAAATTTTATATATTTAATAATTATAGGACAAATACTATAAGTTTTAATTTTTCCATGTCAGTATGATAATTTATTTTTTTAAAAATATTTATTTAAATTTACATAATTTAAATGTCAAAATTAAAAAGTCTTACATAAATTAGACATGTTACATGAGGAGGAAGTTGCGCGAGAATTTTATCTGTTATCACTAAAGTCCTTATTTTGGCCAATTCCGTTGCCTTCCTTTTTCCAGCTCCCGTTCACTTCCCGCAAAAATTACTGTTGGTGGTGTTAAAAACATATAACAACATATTCAATGAAATCTCACACCAGGTATGGGGAGGGTAGAGTGTACACAGACCTTACATTCACCTTGGTAGTTAGAGCGGCTGTTTTCGCAAGTTGGTGATGTTAAAAGCATATTTTAAAAAATAATTATACTCTGTAAATGTAAATTGACGCAATGAGTTTCTCATTTTCCAATGACATAGCAGAGTTCTAAATCTACCAAAAAGGATTTTTGCATCATCATATAACTCTTTTTTAAAAAGATACGTAGTTAATAATATATAAAATCACTAAGGGGTTGTTTGGTTTGAAAACAAGTATATCCGTATTATAATCTCAAGAATTTCATATGAGTATTAAACAATAATAAAGTTATTTAATGAATATATTTTTATTGGCAAATATTTGGTTCATTGGATAACAAATGGGATATACAGGGGGTGTACCGTATTTTAAATTGGTTAAAATGAATTACAACATTTAGGTGATTTTGTGCTTGACTAGAATTAGGGAAGCTCCACCTATGTCCACCTACATCAGCTAAAGTAATGTTTTTGAAGTTAAAACTCTATTTTAAGGTCTACTTAACCCAAAGATTCTAGGTAAAAATTTAATTAATTTAAGAGACCTTACAAAGAGCTTGTTCGGATTAATTGATCGTAAATAGCTGATAAGTTTTAAGTGCTAAAAACGTTTGTAAGTGTTGAAACTGATTTTACAAATAAATAATT
Source organism: Anisodus tanguticus (assembly GCA_034509755.1). Classification (NCBI taxonomy): domain Eukaryota; kingdom Viridiplantae; phylum Streptophyta; class Magnoliopsida; order Solanales; family Solanaceae; genus Anisodus; species Anisodus tanguticus. Next base: position 7,235,556 of record CM067555.1, on the reverse strand, counting down.
ATGTATTAGGATAAAAGTGTTGAAATTACTAATAAGCAGTTGTTGTATTTGGTAGAAATATGCTAAAAAAAGTTGTTTGTTACAATGACTAAAGTATCGACAAAAGTTTTGAAAAAATTATAAGTTCAGAAGTATTCTTATAAGGAAAAGGAGGAATAATAGATAGTGAAGAGGAAGTTCTTAATTTTGTTTTGGAAAAGATATTTTGAGAATTAAAAAATATTAAAAATAAAATAATAAAATACTTGATCAATCCAAAAGTGTTTATAAGCTGACATAGTTAAAAATGACCATCTTATGACTTTTGACTAATTTTAACTTATAAACACTTGACTATGAACATGTATATGAATGTATAAAATAATGTAACTAGCTTTTAAGCACTTTTATAATATTTTGAATAGAATAAAAAAATACTTTAAAATATTTATATTTAATTAAAAAATAAAAATAAGTCAATATCATAAATTAAAATTTCTAACTATGAACTATGCTTATAAGCCATAAGTTATAACACCCATCTGAACAAGCTCTTAGTGCATGTTTGGTTTCGATTCTGGCAACCCAGAAGTGCTTCTGGGTTGCTACTTTCATGAAAATGAGCAAAATCTGGGTGTTTGGATTTCCTCTCCAAAATCAATTCTCCTCTTCAAAATTGATTCTGGAAGAAGCTACAATTTCTAGATTCTAAGGTGAGTAGAATCAATTCTACATTTATTTCAATTTGGATTTTTACCTTTTCCTTCATTACCCTCTTTAATTTTCATCAACAACTCTACCCAAAATATTAAACCCGAAGATCCTATGTTTCGTGATTGTCATTCCAAAAATTTAAAATGATCAACGATATTGGCCATTTTTTAAGAATGCTATAGGAGCAATTGATGGTACACATGTTTCATGTGTAGTTAGTGTCAGCGAGCAACCTAGGTTTATTGGAAGATAGGGATATCCAACCCAAAATATAATGGTTGTATGTAATTGGATTATGTGTTTCACTTTTGTATTAGCTGGTTGGGAAGGTACTACCCATGATGCTCGTGTTTTTGACCAGGCTCTTACAAATGCGAACCTTAATTTTCCACACCCTCCTTCAGGCAAGTATTATTTGGTAGACTCTGGTTATCCAACACCAATTGGGTACATTGGTCCCTACAGATGTGAACCTATCACCTTCCTGATTTTAGGCGTTCTAACGGGTTTGCAAATCATAATGAAGTATTCAATTATTACCACTCAAGTTTAAGGTGCACAATAGAAAGAACTTTTGGGGTATGAAAGAACATATTTGCAATTCTACGTTGCATGCCCAAGTTCAATTTTGAAAAACAGGTTCAAATAGTCGTCGCAACAATGATTATACACAACTTTATCAGAAGGAATGCAGAAATGGATATTGATTTTGATTTTTATGAAGATGAAAGCACAATCACTCACCATGATGATTATCATATATCATCTAACTTGGATCAATCACAGGTTTTCAATGTAGCTTCTTCATCAGAGATGGATCACGTTCGAGACTTAGTCCGCTATCAAATTATAGAGTACATGCAAAATTAGTATTGTAATAATATTTAAGTACTATATCACACTTTAAATTAGTATGGTAATAATATTCTACTAATATTTAACTACTATATCGCACTTTAAATTCTATTATCTATTTGTAATTTTTATTTACATACTTCATATTTCACTATTATTTTAGTAATTTTTATTTATATGTATTTGACTATGTCCATTTTGATAATTCTACATTCAAAAGCAATTTTGATCAAAACTATCCAAACATCATGAATTGATAACAATCACTTTTACATTGTTGCATCCAAACATAAATCAATTATTGTCAAACTCAATTCTATCAAAATCAATTATGTCCACTGCAAACCAAACACGCACTAAGTAAAAAAAACATAAGTTTTGGTGGTTGGTGGCTTGCTTATTCTATTGTGTACTTTGTGAGGTTAGGTTGGGAGTATTTTATCTTTTCTCTCTTATTTTTCTCCTTACAAAAAAGAACATAGATGCTTTGCTGACTTTATTCTAAGGAGAAAAGGAAACAGAAAAGAAAAAAAAACAATGGAAGGCTACAACTTTTTACCCTCAAAATCGACCAATAAAGAAAGTATGTAAAAACAGAACAAACCAAAATAAAAAAGAAAGTGGGGCGATATCTGTGACATTAACATGTAAATTAGCAAAATACTATGGGGTGAGATGCTAAGGGGAGTGGGGTTCCAGGGTGGTGTGAGAGTGAGTGGGTAGAAGACAATTAACTTAGAATGTCACTTGTGAAATTTATTTTTTATATTTTTTTTAGGAAAGTAATTTTTCTCATTTTAAAGTATTACTAGAGAAATTGATTTTCAAAATATTTTGACTAATCAAACACGAAAAAATTGAAAAATATTTGTCAAAAATAGTTTTCTCCATATCAAATACACCCTTACAAACAATAACATAATCAGTAAAATTCCACGCAGGAGTAAAATACACCCCCAAATTATCCTGTATATGTTTATTGATTTATTCAGGAAAAAATGTTAGGGAATGAATGAAACGTCACATCCCAACTAATTACTAAATTATCTGATGTCTGAAAAAAACAAAACCCCCAAAAAGCAAAAAGTCTTGTAAACCCCAAAACAAAACGTCTCTCAAAATTCAAGTTTCAAATAACACTGCTCCCCACGACACACACACACACACACACATCTTCAAATTCTTCCCTCTCTACATTGTCTGCAACAAATTTTAATTCCATTTCTTGTACTCCAGTAATTTATCTATCCAAGTTTTACATTATTCTTCTCCTTATAGTTTCAAAAGGTTGAGAAATGTTAAATGCTGCTTCACATTGAGCTAATTTTCATTTATTTTGAGTGTTTGCAAAAAAGAAAGACCTAGGGTTTTGTTTTGGGAGCTGTTTTTTAGTGTTTTCTATTATAGTGATGGATTAAGGAGTTTAGTTTTTTATTATTTTGCAATGAATAGAAGTTTTAGAGCAGAGGATTTGGGGCCAAGGCAGAGACAGCAACTAATGGGGAGTATTAGGAGCTCGGATGAGGAACTATCATTGTTTCTCGAAATGCGAAGAAGGGAAAACGAAACAAATAATAATCGATTTCTTCAAAAATCCGACAAATGTGATCCACTTGGTATGACATGTTTTGTTTTCTGTTCATTTATTTGATAATGAAATGCTGAGAGGTTATGTTTGTTTGTGGATTTCGTTTGCAAATAAATTGGTTTAAAGAAAATATTTCAAGTTGAAGTTGTTTTCTGAAGGTGCATTTCAAATCTCAAATCTTCAAGTTCACAAACTCTTTTCCGAAAAAAAACCCTACAATTATCCAAAAATCTTCAACTTTCGGTATATTTTTCCCAAAAAAAAATTATTCCCTCAAGATCAATTTGTTTGTCTGGTTTTGACTTGGTACTGTGTTTAAGAAAGTAAGGAACACTTTTGAATCTTGTGGTCTAAACTAAAAATATGTAGAATGTACCAAATTAGTCTTTAATCTTGTTGTCTTAAACATGCCAGGTGAAAAGTTGAGAGTTGACAAAAAAAGAAAGTGGAGTACAACTTTCCAAATACAACTAAAGTTCCAAAAAACTTTTCTAACTTCAACTTCAAACAAATTGTTCCAATTTCAACATCAAATATATGTCACACGGACCTTTAATCTTTTGGAAATTGTATAGGTATGAAAATATGTCCAACTTATGAGGAATTTATGATTTCTTCTTCATAACCTAAGCTGTCTTATTCCAGGATCAAATAATGGTAGTTCACCAGCATATAATATTGCATCAGCTGCACCAGTGCGGAAGACTCGTGCTGATGAGTTCCTTAATGCTGACAATGATAAAACTGATTACGACTGGTAATATATTTCGTTTTCCTTTCCAAAAATGTGCTGTATGTGATTCTTTTAGTTGTTTAATTATTTCTTTTAGCTGCGTAGGTTGATTTTGGACATCATAAGTTTCTTTTTCCAATTTAGTCTTCATGTTATTTATTATTCTTTAGGCAAATATTGATGCACAATTTTGCTCAAACTATCTTACCTAGGCAGGTTTACTGAGATAAACAGACTTTTGGGCATCCTAGTGACAGAAAACAGAAGTTTGAAAGAGACGGGACATGATAAGAAATGTATAAACTAATTTTGTTATATAGGATTTATATATAAACTAATGAAACATTTAAAACTACTTATCAGAGACGACATTTCATCGATTATGTTGGATCCAATGTAGCAACAATAGATTCAAGTCATTTAACTTTGTTAAGTACTAAAGATATTAAACATCTAACTTAATTCATAGTGTCAAGAAACATAAAACACCATGCTAAAAATCTAGCTGGAAGTTCCTCCTCTTTCTCTTCAATTGAGGACTTTGTCTAATAATAGGAGCTTGAAGATTTGGTCGGTCATAAGTTTTATTATAAGAGACTTAATATAATCCTTTTAAATTTTTTGTCATGTTCGCTAAGGAGAGGCAGAAAAATAGGAAATAGTGCCGTACTGGTATCTGGTAGACTGATAGAGGTCTCCAAGTCTAGAAAACTCTTTAAATGTTGCAGGCTCGGTGTTTGGCACGTGACACTCAAGACTCCAGATACAATTTATTTGTGCATCTTAAACTTTGATGTCATACTTTTCCAGGTAGTAATCGTAATACATGCAAGCTGAATTCAACTTCTCGATCTTACAAATGGAGGATAGCCAAGAGTGTTGAGGATGCAAATTTAAGTGATAAAATATAAGGTTGTTAAAAGCAGATTTTTTTCAAATATCGTGAACAGTGAGAAAAGCACGTATAGTTTGTAGAGGTATTTGTTTTCTGCACAATATAAGTACAAAAATTAGTGGAAGCCATATATCAAATCTAGCACTCAAATAAATAAGGGAGTATGGAGGTGCACCCCCTTTCTCTAAAGTTGAAAAGAAGGAAAAAAAGCTTCTTTGCACCTCTGATGTTGAACGATATTTTGTGATTCATGAATAAAATTTCCCGCTCATTCTTTTAAAATACTATCTGCCATTCTCCATGCTTTATTATGAGATGTTATTTTCCTGTTTCAGGCTTCTAACACCTCCAGGTACTCCTCTTTTTCCTTCTCTAGAGATGGAATCGCGAAAACCTATGATGAGTCAGCTAGGAACTTCTAGAGCTCATCCCACTGCTTTGACATCTCGAGTAAGAATATGTATATTCTACTGTTACATTCTTTCTTTGCTGAAATAAGGCATTGTGTGTAATTGGAAATTAGCATTTTACACTTTTGTTATGTTTAACCACGGGAATGTTGTCTATCTCTGTGATCTGAAAGTATTTCACCCCATATCCAGCTACTAGGGATGTGGAGATTCCGAGGAAGCCTGAAAAGAAAATTTTATAATTAGACAGGAAGACCCTGGCAGGTTCTTTAGTTCAGAACACGTGCACATGGTGGCTCCATTGTTTAATCAAATGCTATCCGCAGAAGCCCTCGCTGCTGAATTTGAGAATTGTTTTAGTTATTGAACTTTTGAATGCAGATATAGTATGATGTACATCTGTCCCCGGGCTTAGTTCAAGTGACAAAGGTCGAGGGACTTGTGACTTAGGTCCAGGTTCGAGCCGGCACCATGAGAACTTAGCCTGGTATTAATTGGAGAATGAAGTAGGTGTTGGCCCATTAGCCCCGAGCTTAGAAGGCCGCGGTTGGTCCTAATGGTTTACCCCAGATGCATATGGTCATCAAAAAGAAAAAGTATGATTTCTTTTGTGATTCTTCTTGTGGGAAATTACGTGTACCCGATCTCTCAGATATCAATCATTTGGAAAACTTAATTCGTAGGAATATTTTAGGGCTATGATTTCTTTATCCTAGTAAGGATGCATTAGCTAGGTATACCAGCAGATGCTCTTAAGATGGGTATCTGTGATCAGTGGAGTTGGTTTTTTCATAAAGATTTTCCCGAGTACTAGATTGACCTAAAGTCTTTCTATTTATAGCTGGAATTCAAATAGAATTGAAGAACCTTCAACTCATAATTTACATTGAACTAAGTACATTAAAGAAATCATAATTAAATAGGTCCAGACACCATTACAAAAAAAAGTTGCTCAAACCACATGCTAAAGACTTAAAATCCACAGAAAAAATAGAAATGTATGAAGAAAAATCTATAAAATAGTTACATTTTTTTTGTAAATACAATACATACATATATAGACACATACATTTGTGTATATAATATAATTACAAGGTGGTATATGTTGCCGGTTTGGTTTAGTTTCTATTCAACTTTGCTTTTTTCCCTAGTTCAAAAGCAAACCAAATATTATTGGTTTTTCTTTTTAACCTTAACATCAAACTGTAGCAAATCAAAACACATTATCAGTTTTTCAGTGGCCCAGACCCCACTTTGTGGGATACACTGAGTATGTTGTTATTTTTTCAGTAGGTTCGATTCAGTTTAATTATTTGATCTGGTTTACCATTTATCTTGAAGACAATGCAGAACTTTTCCTATTACTGCGAGTAGATAAATATGTGAAGTGCAAATAGTGAAGCTTTCTGCCTGGCAGTCTTAACCTGAAGTGTGTCACAGTTTTGAGTTGTTTTCTTGGGAACCATGGATCTTTATTCTGTAATTTGTTACCTTTGACGCAGTTATCAAATTCTCTCCCAGAGACCACAGTAAGAAGCAACTTAGCATCTAGACAGCTAGCTTCCTCTCCGGGATTAAACACTTCAAGTTCTAGTCTTCGAAGACCATCTTCTTCAGGTGGATCAAGACCTTCAACTCCGACTGGCAGACCGACATTAAGTTCATCTAGATCCACCTTGACCTCAGCATCTAGATCCACATCTGCAGCAGCATCCAAAGCAATGACATCCACTGCAACCTCTAAAACAATGTTAACCGCAACGACATCTAGATCATCAAGGTCTGCAACGCCTACTTCTCGTGCCACCTTGCCTTCTGCAAAACCCACTGTTCCTCCAAGATCTTCAACACCTACTGCAAGGTCCAGTGCAAGGTCCTCAACACCAACAAGCAGGGCCTCAGTTACTGGATCAAAGTCCACATCAAGGGCAGCAACTCCAACTCGTCGAGCAACTTCAGTGTCAAGTACAACAAATCCAACCATTCCTCCTGTTAAGCATTTGTCTTCCTCTCCGGGTACCAGGTCAGCTACAACGGCATCACGAAACCCAGCAGCCCCACGTGCTAGTTCTCCAACTGTAAAACCCAGACCATGGAAGCCTTCAGATATACCAGGGTTCTCCCTTGATGCTCCACCTAATTTAAGGACATCACTAGGTGACAGGCCAATTTCAGCTACCAGGGGCAGACCTGGAGCAGCTAGTTCTAGATCTTTATCTGTTGAGCGAGCTTCAAATGGAAGGGTTAGACGACAGTCATGCTCTCCATCAAGAGGACGTCCTCCTAATGGTGTTATGCATAGCAGTGGAAGCTCTGTTCCTGTTCCATCCATGAGCCGACTTCATGCTAAAGCCAATGCCAATGTAAGTCCTGGCATGGTTGGAACCAAGATGGTTGAAAGGGTAATAAATATGCGGAAGCTGGTTCCTCCGAAGCAAGATGACAAACATTCTCCACACAGTAATTTATCTGCAAAGTCTTCGTCCCCTGATAGCTCAGGTTTTGGAAGATCACTATCAAAGAAATCCTTGGATATGGCAATTAGACATATGGTATATACATTCTTTTCATTTAGTACAGCTATGGAAATATACTATAATTACTTTAATAACATCATATCAGAAATTCACATTCCTACGCTAATAGAATATGTTGTTCACCATACATTGAAGACATAAGTATACTTTCAAACTGATTAAATTTACTTATGTTCTGATGGTTTCTTGTAGCTCTAAGTCTTAGATGATCTGTCTTGTTGGCCTTCTTGTTCTCTTATCCTTTTTGGATTTGCTTAACTTGAGACATTGCTCTTGAACAGGATATAAGGCAAAGAGTCTCGGGTAATCTGCGTCCATTGATGACGAATATTCCGGCATCCTCTATGTACAGTGTGAGATCAGGGCCTAATAGAGGCAGGACAAGCAGGACAGTTAGTGTGCCTGACTCCCCACTTGCCACGAGCAGTAATGCTAGTTCTGAAGTGAGTGTTAGCAACAATGCTGTGTGGGTCAATGGAAGTGAAATTGATGATGACATTAGCAGCGATAAAGGTGGTGCTCGATCACCTGCCAGTGTGCGTGGGAGGTGATGATTGGCCTTTCATGCTGCAGGAAGCTTTCTATGTTTTGGATTGGTGCCAGTTTGAGAGGTTTGACACCTGAATCTGATTGTTTCCCAGGAACAACTGACTGATTTGATTCACTTGATTATGTAAAGATTGATGCACTGACTAGCTGTATTTTGAAGCCTTTGTATCGTTAATCCTGTTAATGCCAATTCCTCGTTATTGTTCATGAGAAGTGACATATATATGAGATTAGAATGTCTAAACATCTTGCAATGATTTCAATCCTGAATGGTGAAGGGTGCCTCATTTTTGGCATGGGAGGAGTCTGCTGGTCATGGTCGTTAAAAGCATCTCTTATGTGCCAAAATTAGGTAATGGTGGACTCTCTAATTTGCATAAATTAAACAAGGTATTGCTTTCTAAGAACATTTCATATACTTCTCTAAACGGATGCAGATAATTCATATGTCGAAATGTCCGATCTGTTGGTCCTTTACGTCATTACTTGATATGTTAGGCAGTGGTGATGCAATGGAATTGCCAGATGCAGTGAATTTGTTGCTCCTCCATCATATCAAGGATGATAAAAAGGCAAAAGTTTCTTCCCCTTTATGTTAGTTTTGACATGGATGCTGAACAAAGTCAAAGAAGGCCGAGGGTAGATGGTAGAAAAAGCATAAAGTTGGAAACATAAAATTATAATCTCAACTGCGACGTCTAATGCTTCACTCTGCTTAGTGCTTACACTGCAAATACGCTGATGTTATTTATGGTAAATAGAAGGTTAAACCTGAAATTCTTACCCATGTTCAAAAAATAGCTGGCTTATAAAGAAAAATGAAAATAAAAAGGATCAGTTAAGCTTTAGTGTTTTTCGTTTTTATAGGGGGGGAAGTGATCAATTAAGCTTTTGTATAGCCACTGTCTACTGATATTCAAGAGTGCTCAAAAGTCGGAGGATACTTTGCATCCCATAATGCACCAGCTTCTGTCATCTACTCTAAGTTTGTAAATTGTAATTTAATTTTTTTTTATTATCACGCAGATGACTGAAACTCTGGTTAAACTTTTAAGTCAGACCAACCATATACATATAAAAGGAAAAACACAAGTTTGTGTGTTTGGTATCATAGATGTTACTTTTCATGAAAAATATTTTCTAATTCGTTTGGAGGGGAAAATAGTTTTTGAAAAAATAATTGTTAGAAATAAATTATAATATTAGCAAATCAAAGTGTTTTAATGAAATATTTGAGTGCTCAAGATTGCCAATAATGTATAGGTTTGAGTAAGTGATATGAAATTAAATTAATTGGAAAGAATGATAATATATTTGTCTCACATCGGAAATGTAATGAGAATTTGGACTTCTTATATGGACTTGGACAATCCCTTCTCATAAGTTAGCTTTTGGGGTTGAATTAGACCCAAGATCCATTCAAATTCTATGTTCACCGATGCTGGGTTATATCTCATATTCCCAAAGAAACCTAGTATCTTCAAAGAAACCTAGTATCAAAGTGAAGATCTACCAATTCCACTCCTACTTGTTCATGCGGGCCAACCGAGCCACTCATCTTATGGAAAATCCAACCATTTTATGCTCTTTAGTATTGATGATTTTTCTTATATATAAGACTTTCTGTGCATTTCTTGAAAAGAAGAAAGCATTTGGAGCATCTCGAAATTTCAAAGTTCTTGTAGAGAAGGGAAAGTGGTCATCTGCTCAGAGCCTGGACATGTTGGTGATTTTGGTTTGGCAAGATTTGTTCCACCAGCAATTCTGAACTCATCAGCAAATTCAAAAAGTTCTACAGGTGTAAGCGGAACTATTGGTTATACACCTCCAGGTAGCACGGCCTTCACAATTCCATGTTTTTCCTTTCCTCTACTCTCTGCCTCAGTTTTTACACTCACCTACTTAACTTAGGCTCAAGTGTCGAAACAGGAGATCTTGGTGAACCTAGTATGCAGTACAAGCATCAATATTCCAGTTTAAGTCACTTCCATTGTCTAGTTCCGGAAGCATCTAAGTTCTTGATATAGGTTTTACTTCCCAAAATTTCGTAAGTAAAATCTTGTCCAAAAATCATAGTATGACTGAAGAGCCTAAAGATTTTAATAATAGTCATCATGTAATTGACCTTTGTCTTGTAGACTGGCTTGTATATATTCTTATGTATTTTGGGAAAAGTATCTCTAATTCTATGATATTTTTTGTTGACATGTAAATACATCAAAGAATTGGGTATGGGAAGTGAGGCGTCAATCTATGGAGATGTATACAGCTTTGGCATACTGCTCCCTGAAATGTTTACTGGGAGGAGACCAACTGATTGTTTAAACCTTCATAACTATGCGAAGGCTGCTTTACCAGACGGAGTGCTACGTATTACAGATCCCATTCTTCTCCAGGAAAGAGATGAACTTGGAACGGAATATGAACTTGAGAACAACAGAAGCAGTGCTGGTGACAAATTTCTTTCGTTCTTAGTTTCGGTGATTCAAATCGGAGTTTCCTGCTCTGTAGAATCTCCAAAAGAAAGAAAGAGGATCAGTGATATCGTTGGAGAACTCAATTCATTGAGGAAGTTGTTCTTGGAGCAAGCTAAGCATACTGGAAAGATAAAGTTATAAGCTTCCACCTGCATTGACAGGTATAATGTTATTCCTTCTCATGCTTAGTGACACGAGATGATCTGCACTACGAAACAAAATCATGAGTTTTAGGTTTGATTCTACTCTTTTAATTTCAGTTACAAAGCTGGACATTCCTAATGAAGGATAGAACAAAAAAAACTAAAAATAGCTCTTAGCACGTTTCTTAGTTTAGATGCCTTATTTATTATCTTGAGATATCTATAGATGCTAGACTAATAGATCATTGAATAGCCATGAAATTCTGAATAACATAATATATCTCAAGGTGCCACCTGCCAGTCCCACGTAAGATCAGTTCACCGCCCAATGGAATGGTTCTTGAGACCTTTGAACGATGATATTTACTCTGGCATCAAATACCACCTTCAGTTGTTCTAATTCTTAAAGATTCCAGTTTTCTAAATGCATGGTTATGTGCAAACAGGTAAAAAATGTATTCCCCATATGAGACTGGACAAGATTTAACTAATTTTCATTTCACTTTTTTCTTAATTTGGTGAGAGATAACACCACCATTTGTCCTAGATGACTATTTAAGTATGCTCACAAAATGGATTCAGACCAAACACCACAAGCAGCCTGAGTAATCATGTTTGAGTGATTTCATTTTTCTCTTTTTTTGGGTTCAGGGGGATCGGAGAAACTATTTTCATAACAAAACAAAATTAAATTGTACATTCGAGGAATGAATCCTAATATTGGCTCAACTACCACCTTTAATCCACATCGTAATGTACCCAATACAAGCCGTATATCTCAACCTATAAGACATTTGAGCTTAGTACTGAATCAAAGTATATTACTTTGTAGACAAGGTGCGCATTGGCCTCAAGTCTAAGGACTTCTATCTCCCACACGCTGATCATACTTTAGACAAGTATATCAAACAGTATATCAGCAGGGTATACCAATACTTTCAAAGTATTCATATGTCCATCACGAGTAGCCATTACTCGTAGCAGGTGAGACATACTACATCCTTTAAGGATGTGATGCAGCCCATATGTCGACTTATCACATATCATCGATATCCCATTCTCGATGATCATTAGTCGATGCTATTTTAAGAGTTACGTTATAATATTAATATCTCACATTATTAATAACAACGTAACCTTTAGGGATGCATATTATAGAATATTATAAACACTCAATAATTGCAAATGCCAAAATATTATCTCCAATAATAATAATACGAATGTGTATAAAGTACATTTGTCATAATACAGATTGTCTGTAGGACATACATATACTTTCACACGTGACATCAATTTTACCAATTAATCCAAGACTTCTTTTTAGTTCATTTTAAAAAGAACATTTTTTTGGCAACTCATTGATTTTCACTTTTCTTATGACATGTTTAAGACCATAGTGTTTATTTAATTAACAATCACAAAATTAAAAAAACCTTCTTTACTTTTTAAAATTTCATGCTAAATTAAATCAGATAAATATTTTAAAAGGAAGGAGTAACATTTATAATAAATGATTTATTAAGGTGATAAGCAGAAGAGATGTTTGACAAAATTGGCTATAACCATCATGGTCGGTGATTGTTTCCAATTTCCACAAGCTTCTGATTTTCAAATCTTTGACTAAATGCAATGAATTTGGGCATTCGCAAAATGAAGCGAAAGGGATGAATTAAACAAGCTTTGGCCATGTGTCAATGGAGGTTAAATAATTACATACAAACAAACGTGATCTTACTATTCACAAAAGCTACCGACATTGAAAACAAAAAACGTACCAGTAAAACTCAAGTATTACAGTACTTCCCCAGTACTACAAAAAGCTATTATGTGGGTTTAATACAAAAGCCTTTGCTTGATCAAAATAAGTTTTTTTGGCTTCTCTGTCCAGTTTTTGCTTCTTTTTTTGTTTTTTATTTATTTCACTACTACTTCAACATCAATCTGTTTCTGAAAGAAGGGAATTTTTCCAAACAAAAGACAAAGAAATAGCAAGAAAATACAGTGAGTAGTACATCGTCAAATGCTTAAAAGCAGAAGAAAATGAGGGAATAATATGAAGCACACACTTAACGTAGAAGGTTTATGATTCTCCAGCAGTAAGATTTGGATTTCCATATAAACGATTTCTGATTGGAAGAAGAGCTGGAGGAGCAATATTTGTTTCATGCTTTGTAGTCATTAACAAAAACCTTCTTGGGGGGTGTAAATTTAGTTTTGGTTTGGGCTTTTTCTAATTTGCTGAACATATATAGGCAATATGGGTTAAAAATATAAGTCCAAACATGATGTTAAAATATTATGAAACTAAAATTTTATTAAAGTTATAAATATATTTATAAATAATAAAAAAATAGGACAGCCCGGTGCACTAAACTCCCGTTATGCGTGGAATCCGGGGAAGGACGGGACCACAAGGGTCAGTTGTACGCAGCCTTACCTTGCATTTCTACCAGAAGTTGTTTCCACGGCTTGCACAAAAATATTTATAAGTAATATATGTATAAAATAATTTAAAAATTGAATACACATAATCGGGTTGGTTTGGTCTCGGTTTGACTTTTTTTAGTTCAAATCAAACCAAGCTTATTATGGTCGGGGCTTTTCTTCAATACCATACCAAATCAAACCACTAACTGTTTTTTTTTTGTTCAGTTTATCGGTTTGGTGCAATTTGTCGGTTTTTTTGTACAACCCTAGGTGCAGTAGAATGATTGCTCCTCCCTTAATCAGAGGTCTCAGGTTCGAGTTTTGAGTATTGAAAATTCTTTGGTAGGAAACGCTTCTCCCGAATAGACCCTACACAACGTTAATTTGAATTAATCGGGCTCCAATCTGAATAGGAAAACCAAAAAAAAAAGTATATTCATATATATATATATAGAGTTAATAACATCTTTCTGTATTTAAAATTCGCTTTAACTATGTTAATACCAACAACAGAGATAATGTTACTCATCTAATTTTTGAGTGATATAGCTAATAACTAAATCTACCTAGCTAATGATCTATAAACCAGTCGATTGGTTTCGATCTAAAAGACACTTTTTTTTTTTAATAATAGAAACAAGATGCTGAACTTGGTCTTGCACGTTTTGTTCAATTCTTAATAGTGATGTTATTGGGGTCTGATCTTATACAGAAAATATCAAGCTTGTTTTGAATAGAGAGTTGTAGTAAAAAAATAATTTTACAATCAAATCACTTATAAGATAATTATATATAATTTTTTTTTTCAATTTATATGACACTTTATTATTTGAGAGTTAATTTGACTAATTTTTAAAGTTAATTGGATTAAAAAACTCAATATTTTAAATGTAAAGTTAGATATTCAAAAATTATATTAAAAATACTATAAATTCCTATTTTTTTCATGTCAATGTGATAAAAAAAAAATTAAAATGTTGATCATCGTTTATACACTTTGAATCTGGAAAAGTAAAAGTAATATAAGTTGGAACAGAGCAAATATTAATTGGTGACTTAATAATACCTTAGTATTATCCTACACTGATAATATAATTTTTTGTATTCTTAGACTATAAATAACTTAGATTCACAAATAAATGGGTGGTAAGTCATACTCACCGAAATAATTTTAATTTTTTTTAGGTCTGGTAAAGCTTGGCCGCAGGATTAATCAGAAATTGCCATGGCCGTATTTCCATTTTCCAAATAGTCTAATTTCTACTACATAATTAAATTGGGCGGTGGTCGACTGGTCCCATTATATGAACGTTGCAATTCATATGGACATCCTCATGCCACCTAGGATCTAACTATCCAAAAAGTAAATAGCTACACACAAAAACACTGCCAAATCCTAAATCCAACGTCTCTTTCCACCATACCTTTAATTTTTCTTTACAAAACAGCATTATTTTGCACTCACCCCATTCCGCATGAAAAAATAATGATCCAAAATGCTCATTTATGAATGGTCGGTCGCAAGGATAATGGAACATAAACTATTAGGTCGTTTCGTAGCTGGTTAAGAATTAAGTTATCAATATATTAAATTTTGTATAAGTAATTTATATATTTGCTTACAATTTAAAAATTCGCATAATTAATAATATATGTTTAAGTTATAAGAGAATTTATGTATTATTTTATATATAATAAAAGATGAAATAACTAATATATAAATAGTTAAATCATACCTAACTAATTCCTACGTGATAATACATGAATTTTTTCATAACTAATCCATATATTATTAATATCTGCACCAATAGACCCTTATTTTTTCCACAAAACAACATTTTGCTGTACTCAGCACCTTTTCGCATGAAAAAAATAATGATCTTGAATTATAAATGGTCGGTCACAATGATAATGAAACATAAACCATAATGCTCAACCGGGCCTACCCAACTTTGCAAATATAAACCCGGCCTCTTCACTCATTCACTCTCATCATCAATTGTAAAGAAAATAGGAACTGAGAGTACATTTTGTTAGGTCTGTTGAGAGAAAAAAATGGAGCATAGAGAAGAAGATGTTAGAGTAGGAGCCAACAAATACTCAGATAGGCAAGCAATTGGCATAGCGGCGCAAAGTCAAGACAAGGATTACAAGGAGCCACCACCGGCGCCCCTGTTTGAGCCAAGGGAATTGATGTCATGGTCCTTTTATCGTGCTGGAATTGCTGAGTTCGTGGCCACTTTTCTTTTCCTTTATATCACTGTTTTAACAGTCATGGGAGTGTCCAAATCCGAATCCAAATGTGCAACCGTTGGAATTCAAGGCATTGCTTGGGCTTTTGGTGGCATGATCTTTGCCTTAGTCTATTGTACTGCCGGCATTTCAGGTACATATCTATTACTCCCTCTGTCTCCGATTAGTTTTCACGTTTCCCTTCTCACTTTACTGACATTTTAAAGTGTATTTTTTAATAAAATTGACATGAAAAAAGCTATAACTTACGTACTTTTCTAATAGTTTTTGAATATCTAAAGTTTAATGGTAAAATATAGAGTTGATATGATGCAATTTAATTTAAAAAATTAGTCAAATTGACTCTTAAAAAATGAAATATGACATTTAATTTGGTATAGATGAAATATTTTATATGAAACTATTTTTTTATATGAAAATATTTTATAAGACACTCGTTCTGACGTACTTTTGTTATGTCGTAAAATCTTTTTTTTTCCCTTCTTAAAATTCCATGACCAGCATAGAAGGATGTCGCTTTCGCAATGTTTTTTTACACAGGATACAATATATACGTTAAAACTTGCCAATAGTTCAATAAATATTTTATTTGAACATACAATTTTAAAATACAATCAGTTCAGTACTAGTAAGACATTTAAAGGTTGAATCATCAATTTTAAATTATGAATCCGCCTCTAATGGATCAGTTAAATCACATCAACTGAAGCAATACTAAGCAATTGAAGTTTATAGATCAATTCGTCTGTGAACCGAATTGACCAATTGATTTCTGATGTTGGGCAGGGGGCCACATAAATCCAGCAGTGACATTTGGGCTATTCTTGGCGAGGAAATTGTCGTTGACAAGGGCAGTGTACTACATGGCGATGCAATGCCTCGGAGCCATATGCGGTGCTGGTGTTGTCAAATCGTTCGGGAAGACACTTTACCAAACTAAGGGTGGTGGAGCCAATGTAGTAGCTGCTGGTTATGCTAAGGGATCAGGCCTGGGAGCTGAAATAATCGGCACCTTTGTTCTTGTTTACACTGTTTTCTCAGCCACTGATGCTAAACGTAGCGCCCGAGATTCTCATGTTCCTGTAAGTAGTACTGCTGCTCTACTTAGCAACAATAGTATTGTGTGTTCGATATATTGGCGTTGAAATTAGTGGTTTTAATACACAGATCTTGGCACCATTGCCTATTGGTTTTGCGGTGTTCTTAGTGCACTTGGCTACAATTCCTGTCACTGGAACTGGTATTAACCCAGCTAGGAGTCTTGGCGCAGCTATCATCTATAACAAGGAACCCGCATGGAATGACCACGTAATTTTTTCACCTACTTTTCCTTAATTTCTTTCCTCTTTTTCCTATATGATTCTCAAAAATACTTATATTCATTAATAGTGTAAACGAACTTTTATATAATTAGTCCAATTAAACTTGTTGTGGAAGGTCACTCCTCTTATTTTTCGAGTTAGTTACTTGGATAGTAAGTTCTAATTACATCTTAAGTTATTTGATTATATTTGAAAATTTTCTGCTATCAATCAATGTATCAAAGTTAATCCCAGAAGATATAAGTGTTAGCTGGAATAAAGCAAGAGTGAATAACTTATATGGTCACTCAACTAAAAACAAATTATCCACTTAAGTTACTTAAGTTTATGCCTTTTTTAGTAAAAAAAATAAGTTTATTTTGAATCACTAAATTCACTCAAGTTAGACTAGTTTTCTCGCAAAATCAGTATAATAAAAAAAATTAAAGGGAAAAAATGTATAAACCTTGCTCAAATTTGACTTCATAACACTTTCTTTTTGGTTATGATATTATACTCATCTTTCTTGTACACTAATTTTTTTTGTAACAATTCTTTTAACCTAATTATTTTTAAATATAAAAATATAATTTAACTAATTTATCCTATGTAATATATATTTTTATTTGATTAATTTTGTAAACATTCTTTTTACAAGAATTTTTTTCTAACACGTGATTATTTGTGATGGGTACAGTGGATATTCTGGGTTGGACCTTTCATTGGGGCGGCTCTAGCAGCTCTATACCACCAAGTTGTGATCAGGGCAATGCCATTCAAGTCCAAGTGAAGTTTTTGAATTGTCATTTTGATCACACAATTTCTCAAGCTTATCCTTTGGTGGCCGTTGTAATCATGGAGATCAAAAGCCTCATATTCTGCCCATTTTCCTTTGTTTCCTTCTTGTATTTTGTTTTATATCTATGTATTTATAAGTTACCTAAGTAGGGGAATGTATGTATATTCTTTAAATGGACCTTTGTTTTTCAGAACATACTGATGGGCCCAATAAAAAAGTGTATCGGCATTTGCTTCATTGTCCTTTTCTGTGCAAATAATTCTTGTTCCAATAGCTACACCGATTTAATTGTTGTCGATTCGATCACAAACTTTGTGCCCACAACAGTTCACAATTCCAACCAATAAAGATTGCATCAAATCTCTATTCACCCTTTTCGTTAGTTAATGCTAGACTTTTATCTCATTCGTTTGCAATTAATGAAAATCTGAATATTCATATTTTAATTATTAAGTGTATTTATATTATGGATTTTCTTGATCATTCAAATTTCAATAATTAAGTGTTTGTTTTTTTATTTTACAACTACTTAATATATTCAGACATATCAAAAAAATAATATTTATAACAAAGCCTTGTGGCCTTGTAGGAGATGGACAATTGTTGATAGGATATATAATAGTTCCAAAGGAGATGCTTATTGACATAATATACCGTGGTATACATGATATACACGACATATACAATGCCTTGTGTATATCGTGTATATCACGGTAATATAAGGAAAATCAAGGGCAGTTTCAGCCGTGATATACACGACATATACAGCTGTGTATATCACGGTTTTTGGAGCATATTTCGGTGACCATAATTGTATACACTTAGCATTGTACACTTACCATAATTGTAGAATTATAGTACAAGTAGAATAAGGTTTTAGGAGTATAATAGGAATATGATTTTTCATATTATGGAAATTGTAAATAGTATATATACTCATTCATTAATGAAAATAATCAAGGGATTATTTCTTTCATGGTATCAGAAGTCTAGGTTTCACATACCTCCTTCTCCAAAAGCTTCCGCTACTCTCGGCTTTCTTGAATTCCGAGCCCTTCCTCATTTTCCAAGCCGAAGTTCTTCCTCATCTCTTCCCAAATTTTCTTCCAAATCCCTCAATCACCTATTGTTCTTTCGTTATGTCTACGTCAAAGAACACGTTTCATCCTGCCCTTACTATTTCTAACATCAAGAACAACATTCCTATTATTCTTGAGATGGAAAACGTCCAATATGCGACGTAAGCAGAGTTGTTTAAAATTTACGCAAACATCAAGTCCTCCATCACATAATTCCTCTATCCCTCCTCATGCGGAGGATCCTCAGTTATGGATCACTCTTTATGCTACCGTCCTTCAGTGGATTTACTCCACTATTTCTACCGACATTTTACAGACGATCATTGAAGCCGACACTACGGCTATGGCTACCTAGAATAGATTGCGTGATATATTTCAAGATAACCAACATTCCCGAGTTGTCACTCTTGAGCAAGAATTTTCGCAAGTTCGCATGGAAGATTTCCCGAATGTTTCAGCTTATTGTAAACGGCTCAAGAAATTAGGGGACCAGCTCTGTAACGTTGGCGCGCCTGTTATCAATAATCATCTTGTTCTACAAATAATTGCAGACCTATCTGAGTCCTATAATGGCGCTGGGACACTCCTTCGTCAAAGTAATCCGCTTCTCTCTTTTTATCAAGCCCGTTCAATGATCACATTAGAAGAAGCCGGCTTGGCAAAAAAAGCGGCTACCGGCGCCAGTTCCATGGCGATGATGACGTCATCCAATCAGTCTCACAGTTTTCTTGACAATTCGGGCCAAAACCGCAACAACAGTGGCGGCAAGAAAGGTCAAAATCGTAAAAATAATGGCAAAAATTGTGGTGGCAACAACGGTGGTGTCAAAACAGTGGTGGCAACGACGGTGGGCAGCAACCCAATTGGGCTCGGCAATAGGTCATTTGGTAGTGGAACTGGGCCAGAGGCCCTTGGCCCAACAGTGGGTATTATTCACCTAGCCTTTACTCGAGTAATTGGGCCTAGTTTCTCGGGTCCAGCTTCAGGCGGCATGTCTTTTTCTGGGCTGGGGCAGCAGGCCGGTTTGCTTTGGCCTCGGCCTCCGCATGCATTCCGGGCAATGGCTCCCACACCGACACCGACATATATTGAGGTCGTGATGCATACTCGCTGGATTAAATCCTCTAGACCCGAATTGGTACATGGACACTGACGCCACTTCTCACATGACGTCAGACCAAGGTACTCTCTCGTCTTATTCCAATTTGACATCTCCTGTTTTAAGTTCTGTGGGACATCGTTATTATGTTATATTTTTGGATGATTATTCTAATTTTTTATGGGCCTTTCCGTTAGCGAAGAAATATCAAGTTTTTCCACACTCTTAAAATTTAGAGCATTCATCCATACCCAATTTGACTGGGAAATAAAATATATTCAATGTGATAATGACAAAGAATATGATAATGGGGTGTTTCGGAATTTTTGTGAAACTAATGACATCGTTTTTCATTTCTCTTGTCCTCATACGTCCTCACAAAATGGGAAAGCCGAACGAAAAATTCGTATCATTAATAATATTGTCCGCACTTTATTAGTACATGCTTCCGTCCCCCTTACTTTTGGCATCATGCTCTACAAATGGCTACTTATCTTCTTAGCATACTTCCTACCAAAGGATTGACATATTCCTCCCCTCTTAAATTCCTCTATAATAAGGATCATTCGTATTCACATCTTAGAGGCTTTGTGTGCTTATGTTATCCACTATTTCCGTCAACTACAATTAACAAACTTCAAGCCCGTTCTACTCCTTGTGTATTTTTGGGTTATCCATCTAATCATCATGGTTACAAATGTTTTGATTTATCGTCTAATAAAATCATAATTAGTCGCCATGTTATTTTTGATGAAACCCAATTTCCATTTGCTAAAATAAGTAGTCCCGGGCCTAGTTCGTATAATTTTTTAAATGACGAGGTCTCCCCGTATTTTATCCACTATTTATCGGACTTGTTCCGCACCCAAAATCCGCCAGCGGGCCCACTATCCGCTGGACCTCCTGTCCCATTGAATTTGCCCAGTGGGCTAAACACTCACGTCCCGAGTCCAGCAACTGGGCCGCATATCCAGCCCAGTTATGCCCCTGCTTCTGTTTCAGGTCTTGGTCCAGATTTCCGAGTTGGGCCTGCAAGCCCACTGCCTGCTGGCCAGTCCATCACCCATCCGAATTTCCCCCAAAATCCACCCAATTCTCCCCTGAGTCACAAACCGGTCACTCGTAGACAACGGGGTATTTTTAAACCAAAAAGACATTTTAATCTAAATTCTAATGTTCTTAAATCCCCCTACCCCGTAACCCAATGTCTGCGTTAAATGACCCAAATTGGAAATTGACTATGAACGATGAATATAATGCTCTTATTGAAAATAAGGCGTGGGAGTTGGTGCCCCGTCTTTCTGGTGTTAACATTATTCGGTCTATGTGGATTTTTACTCATAAAGATAATTTTGATGGTTCTTTTGCGAGGCATAAGGCTCGTCTTGTAGGTGATGGTAAGACTCAGTAGGTTGGCGTGGATTGTGGTGAGACGTTTAGTCCGGTTGTCAAACCGGCTACCATTCACACTGTTCTCAGTCTGGCTCTTTCAAAGGCATGGCCCATTCATCAGTTAGATGTAAAGAATGCTTTCTTACATTGTGATCATAAGGAGATCATTTACATGCATCAACCCTTGTATGGGCTTAAGTAGGCCCCACAGACTTGGTATAGGAGATTCTCAGACTATGTTTCATCTATTGGGTTTTCTTACAGCAGGTCTGATAATTCATTGTTCATATATCATTGTGGTACTTTCCTGGCTTATATTATCTTATATGTGGATGATATTATCTTGACTGCCTCTTCTGATGCTTTGTGCAAGTCTATTATGACACTGCTCAGTTATGAGTTTGCTATGAAAGACTTGGGGCCCTTGAGTTACTTCTTGGGGATTGCTGTCACTCGTCATGTAGGTGGATTATTCTTATTACAATGGAAGTATGCTGCTGAGATCATTGAGCAAGCTGGTATTTCCTCGTATAAGTCTACTTCCACTCGAGTTGATACTAAGCTCAGGCTGGGTGCGGCGGCTGGCTTACCTTACGAGGATCCCACCCACTATCGCAGTCTTGCTGGGGCTCTTCGGTATCTCACTTTCACCAGATCGGATATTACGTATGTCGTACATCATATGTGTTTGTTTATGCATGATCCTAGGGTTGAACACATGAATGCGCTCAAACGTATTATTCGATACATCCAGGGAACACTTGACTATGACTTGAATTTATATCCATCATCGACGGATACACTTGTCTCATATACAGATGCTGATTGGGGTGGCTGTCCAGATACCAGACGCTCCACGTCTGGCTATTGTATGTTTCTTGGTAATAACTTGGTCTTATGGTCTGCGAAGCAATAGTCTGCATTATCACACTCTAGTGCAGAGGCCGAGTATCGAGGGGTAGCCAATGTGGTCTCTGAATCATGTTGGTTACGTAATCTTTTCTTAGAACTTCATTGTCCCATTCAGAAAGCTACCTTGGTTTATTGTGATATTATTAATGCCGTCTATCTTTCTGGTAATCCTGTTCAACGCACTAAATATATCGAGATGGATATCCACTTCGTTCGAGAAAATGTAGCTTGTGGACAAGTACGCGTCTTACATGTCCCCTCCAGGTATCAAATTGCAAACATCTTTACTAAGGGTCTCCCCTTAGTCCTATTTGACGATTTTAGGGACAGAATCAGCGTAGGGTGTGACATAATATACCGTGGTATACACGATATACATGGCATATACAATGCCTTGTGTATACCGTGTATATCACGGTAATACATGAAAAATCAAGGGCAGTTTCAACTGTGATATACACGGCATATACAACTATGTATATCACGGTTTTTGGAGCATATTTCGGTAACCATAATTGTATACACTTAGCATTGTACACTTATCATAATTGTAGAATTATTGTACAAGTAGAATAAGGTTTTAGGAGTATAATAGGAATATGATTTTTCATAGTATGAAAATTGTAAATTGTATATATATTCATTCATTAATGAAAATAATCAAGGGATTATTTCTTTCACTTATGTTACTGTATTTGATGGTTCGATTATGTTGGACTGTTGAGATCGAAGTTGTGCTCGTGATTTTCATGCCAATCATTATATTGATGATAAATGTCTTGATACTCTTACTATAAGAACTAGGAGTTCGTATCAAGGTGGAAGATACGATAAGATAATAATTTTTGTACAAAAAGTAGACAGAACGCTTTTGAGTTATTTACTTTGTCTTATGTAAATTAAAATGCAGATAATTGCAAGAATTAAAGATAGAGAACAAGCAACCTAGAAAAGACCCACTTTAATTCATAAAACTTAACACTTTATATAAATAAAATACCTAATTCTAGCAAATAAAGAGAACCTAATTTATAGGTGCCTTCAAGAAGAACTATTTTATACTAGTAGGATTTAGTGCAGACCACTAATTACATAAATACCCTAACATATTGTTTGGATGGTCGTTACCGATGGTTTCATAATGTACAATATCGTATTGTGTAGTATGGTATTGTATTGTACTGTACTATATTATATTAATGAATACAATGTTTGGATATACAAACTGTATCATTTGTTGTGGTTTAATAACATTTTTATTGTTTGATTTGACTGATACCGTATAATAACATATAAGTTTACTAAAATACCCTCATCCCTTAATTACAAATTAGTTATATATATATATATATATATATTAATAAAACTAAGATAGAGGATAAATAAGAACTTGAAAAGATAAGTAGGTGGTGGGTGGTTGTAGGGTGAGGTGAGGGTGGGTGGTGTGGCGTGGGTGGATTTGGGTGTGATGGAGGGGTGATGTGGGTTTGGGTATGATGGAGGGAATGGGTGGGGCGGGGGAATAATGGGTAAATGAAATACATAGCCATGCAAAAATCACCAAATTCGTGGTTTAAAAAATTGGGCTTTTTTATGGTTATATAACCACGGAATTACAACACCATACAACATAATTTTAAGAACAATGAAAACAAATATGGTTTCATAGAAAACAATAATAATGAACCACGGGAAACAACCATCCAAATAGGGGGTAAGGCTAGGCCTAAAATAAGAAGAGGTTGAAACAAAAAATTGCGTGGATTTCCCTTCATACGGGCTAGTCTTTAATTCCCCCCCCCCCCCCCCCCCCTCAATTCGTTGGTCTTTAATTTTTGCCACTACTTCTTATTTAATGAAAATTTGTGGGCTAAAATACCCTTTATTTGTGGTAAAGGGTAATTGGAATTGGGCCGAAATTACAGAACATAATTGGGCTGAAAGCCTGAAGTTGCAACTGTGACCACTTTGAACATCCACTTGATTAGTATGTTGTAAATCTTGAACAAGTTCCTTTTCAAGATATACAACTACTTCATACTAGTATATTAAACTTCAACAATTGAAGCCGGATCCATTGTAAGACCATCATGAATAAGAAGTAATATGCTCAAATTATCCAGAGGTAAAAGAAAAGTGTTTCGAAGCATATTAATTAGTAAGAGTACAAGTTTCAATTCATTTCTTGAGCAGTTGAGCTACGTGCATTTTCAAGATTCCCATTATATAGTCATTACAAATCAAACCGGTAACCCTCCTTACTACGATATAGGTTTGACCCTCCTTACTACAATATACTCTTACTAGCAGGAGATGATCATACTATGCTCTGAAACCATCCAAACCAACATTAAACATGCTGCTACTACTAATTTATACGAGATTGTAAGTTTTTATAATTCTATGAGAAGAAGCTTAGACGCAGATCCAACGTTGGATGATCCATTTGTGCTCCGATAGTACATGAAAATGTTATGTTTTCCCTGTATTCCTCTGTGAAAAACCTTAGCTTCTCCGACTCGGAATATTCACTTAATGAATTTAGTGGAAAGAGTTGCAAAGTCTCTATTACTCTTTCTGCCTGATCCGGTTCTTCATTATAACTACTTATCATCTCTGGAGAACCTGCACATATATAAAAAATATAACAACTGATGCTGAAAGAAAAAAGAGGAAACTAAGGATGTGTTTGGTATGAAGGAAAACGTATTCCAAATTTTATTATGTTTGGTTGGTCAAAATGTTTTGAAAAATATCTTCTCTAGGAAAACAAGTTCCTTAAAAATAAGGAAGATGATTCCCTGAAAGTAGGGAAAACAAGTTTTATCAGTATCACTGATTATATTCCAAGTTCAATTCATTGTCTACCCACCCACCCAATGCCCCAATCCCCAACCCCTGCAACTCCCCACTCCATCCCACCATCATAGTGTTTTGATAGATGACATATAAATGATTTTGGGATAATATTTTCTTGCTTACTTAATAAACACTATAAAATAAGTAAGAAAACATTTTCCTTCGTACCAAACACACCTTAAAACAAAAAGGGTTATTTTGTTGACTTACATTTGTTTGAAGAGATATTCTTGTCTTGGCAGAATTGGATTCTCTCATCATTTATTGGGTCATCAACCAAAACCTTACGTCGATGTTTCTGTCTTTCTCTAGCTTTATGGTTTTGGAACCAATAAAAAACATTCTTACTCTCAATGTTTCCATAAAAGCTCAACTGAGATGATATCTTTTGAATCTGATCAGTGGTTGGTGTACGGAGCCCAGACCTGAACAAGTCCGTTAGAACTTTAACCTGTTCCGCTGTTGGATTCCATCTCCCACATATTGTTCCCATGTTGCTTAATATTTTGAAAAGTTGATACTTAGTTTACTTTTTTGATCAACTTCTCAAGTGCTTACAAAAAGAAGCAAGATACACGGGCATATATATACTACTACACTAAGTTTAGTTTACTGGTTTGTCTTTTGTTGTTTAATTTGTAGTCGAATAAAGCAATTTGTTTATGCCAACAGTGCTTCGAATATAAGTACTTAAATTGAGGATTTGATCTAATTGTTTTATGCCTAGTGTTTTGTGTAGAGTGGGATAGACATGCACAAAAGCTGCCACTATTCAAAGTTACGGTAGGCGAAAAAACAAAAGGGGCAAGTCCTCAACTTTTGCATTACAAAAAAAAGTTTTTGTTTTGGGGGCACGTAGATTTGAGTTGATAAACAATATCTTAAGTTAGATAGATAGCTGATATGTATGAATGTGTTAGCAGAGTCGGATATATCATATAAATCCACTACTTTCTATATGAAGCATAAAATTATGAATAAATATTTAATAATAGATATGAACTCATAACTTTAAAAGTAAAATTGATTCAATGCTAAAACCTCATAAAATTTATATCGTGGATCCGCCCTCGATAGTTAGTAGTAAACTCATGCAAATTATTGAGGGGTCACTTATTATTAGGATTTATTCAATAAGGTAATTTGAGCTAGCAAACATTATTTGTTTCGTTGGTGAATACTGTATAATCACGAAGTACAACCAGAAACAGTAGTTGCATCGGACATAAGAACAGTCCAAAGTATTTCTTTTTAAATATACTATTAATTAGTGATGTTCTTTGTTAAGGATAGTAAATGAATCAACGAGGGTTGTGGTAGAGTGACAAGTACTTCTCATCCTTAATAAGAGATATCTTGTTCTCGTCTCCCTGATTAATGAGTCACATTTAGACATTGAACCCCTTTCTTTGGGAGCGCTTTGCCCCTAAATGTAAGACTTTTCAATGCAAATTTAAATTTGGTCGGACTCCAATATAGATATCAAACACCGGGTGAAAAATAAGAAAAAAAGGATAGTAAATGAAAGTGGATGGCAGTGCAAAGGAAGATATGAGGGTTATGAAAGTAAAAAATTCAGTGTGTCCGATCCCAGTTGGAGGGTTGTGATCGGAAGGACTGCCAGTCAGACACATGACACAGATTTTTGTGTTGACTCATTTAGTCAAAGATTGTTGGGTTCTTTTTAGGGCGTGGGAACAGAAAATAAAGGACATAACTAAAAGCCACCAAAATTAAAGAAATTTTTAAGAGAAGCAACACCATGAAAAGGGAATGTCCAAAATATATTTTCTCTGTCCGTCGTCCCTTTTGTTTAATTAGATACTTACAGTATATGTTATAGTTCGATTTACTTGAGCAACACATGCACTGCTAAAAAGAAAAGAAGAATGGATTTCGGGCTGCATAACATCATCATGATAAATTGAGAAGAAACAAGTAAAGTACTCCGTCTGCGATACACTTTCCTCTTTATTCTACTTCAAAAAATATGATAATTTTATATTTAGGAATAATTTAATTAAAAAATTTCTCTATTAAGGAAATGATTTGCCGCTACACAAATATTTATGACTTATTTTTTATTATAAGTTTTAAAAGTCTTTTTTTTAAAAACTCTACGCCCAGTCAAACTATATCACATAAATTGGGGACGGAGGGAGTAACTACTAAGTGTGAAATTCGAAAAATTGAGAAACCATATTTTAGCTATTAAAGGAGGTTTAATTTCTGATTATATGCATAAGAGTTTTATCAAAACTTAACCATGCTTTAGCTACTGGGGCGTGGTATACTTTACCGTGCTGATTAATTATATAGTACTGCTTTATTATTTGTATGCAGCTTGATCTCTTATCGTTAAATGAAGTGGAAGTGTGATGTTTCCCTAGAAGTTGGAAGGCAGCAGAAAGTAATGCCAACAGCTACAAGACATATTAAATGTACATATTACATTGGTCTTCGAGGATATGGTGGAACATGTTGAGAATTGGGGAAAGCACGCACAACTAAATGACCATCTTCTCGTTTTTTCTCATTTTTAATCAGTGCGCCAACATAGATGAACACATAAACAAAAGAAAATTGAAGATTGTGAGAAGAATGAACACTGAAAAGCCCTTTGGCCATGAGAATTGGTCAATTCTTTTTTGGGAGTATTTTTTCACTTTAGTGTAAAATTAGTGTTTGATCTTAAAATTTTCAAATTTAACTTGAAGTTAGATTTCAAATTAGTAAAAGTGTGCCAAACTTGTTTTTCAACTCCATCTTCAAAAATTTCAAATAAAGGGTTCTCTTTTCTTCTTTACAAAAAGTATAATAAAAAAATAATTATATGCATCTTCAACTCCAACTTTATAAATTTTAATAATAATGATAGTAATGGAAATAATAATAATAATATTATGCTATTGCTTGGTTTATGTTCAAAGAAAAATGGTGCTATTAATTAACAGATGACACAAGCTATCGCGTTAACTAATTTCAACAGATACTTCTATCAAACTTTCTCATTTCTCACTCGCGTTTTTCACCTTTTATTTTAAAAAGAAATTGTTACCTTTCCTCCCACTAAAAGAAAATAACATTAAGGAAAAGAAAAAAACTTGCTCGTTTCTTTTTCTTTTTAGGTGACTGTGTCCGACATACACACACATGGAAAAATGTTATTCAGTGAGATTCGAGAAGTCTACCGCCACTATTGTCTATTAGTTGTGTCCGATTGTGAATTAGTAAATGTTTTGCAATATGCCACTAAAACTAAGTCAAAATCCAGATATTAATACTCACTTCGTTCCACATTAGGTGCTTTTAGCTTTCATATTTTATTCAAAACAAATAGTTGTTTATATAATTAGGAAGGCATTATTTTTTCTTTTAAACTTACCATTATTTAGATAAATAGGTTCTTACTTAATCAAAAAAATTATAGTATTAAACAGTCCTCTTACTATCTAAGAATAAATGGATTTCTTTACAAGTGTGGGCAAGTTTAAAAAACCATGAACTAATTTTAATTGGAGGGAGTATTAATATGAGTTATAGAAAGAGGCACGCGTGAAATCAAGTCCGCCCTAATTTCCGTCATTTTCTTTGTTGTCGCCACTATGTGTGTTAGTGGCTCAGTAAAGGAAGTTTTCCAGACACCCACTTTGGCGACACCTTTAATTGTAGCTGAGGATTACAGGCAAAACATCGTACATTAAGAATGATAGCCCAATCAGCCCCCATGACACAGACGAGTTGGTAAGTGGCAAGGTAATTGGGATACAACCACTCCGACGTCGCGGGTTCGAATCTGTGTGGTGACAGTCTTTGCTGAAATATTGTAAGGGTTGTTGTTGGGGTTTGTGTCCCGTTGGTCCTCTCCTTTGCAGGGCTGCCACTCGCGCATATCCCTCGATTTACATCTCACTTGGCCAAGGGGCCTCTGGTACAGGTGAGTGAGTGGGGGGGGGGGGGATTTTCGCCTTCGGGACTTTCCCCTTCACAAAGAATGATAGCCCAATCATACATTGTCTGACAATTTATTATAAATGTCTGCTCGATTTGAACGGATAGTTTCTATTTTGTTGGATATGGAAGATCACCTCGTTCAAAATTAAAAAAAGAAAAAAGAAAAAATGAACAAGCTATACTTGATTTTCTTTTCTTTTGCAAAGTAATTTTCTGGAGATCGAACTATGAAACGCAGTACAAGAAAACAGATACATGACAACATTTAACGACATAAATAACAAGTGTCAGGACAAGTCAGTTTTTGAATATCTTTTTACAAGTGTTAAATTGTCGCAGTATTAGTTTGTATTTGCTGATATTTACAGCTCATGAAGGAAATTAAAATTTCGTACATTTGTTATCTAAAATTGCGATAAATTTTGAAACTAAAAAGTATTAACAAATACTTGTCTATATTGGAACAGTTATATTTTATTATCCACTGTTATCTTTAGATTTCATCTATGTTATCCGTATCCCTATCCTTTAGCATAGATGGGCCAAGAATCGTTAAATTTCGTTGAGAAATGAAAGAGATATTGGTCCACGAAGTAAGGTGTTTAAGGCATGGAAATGTGATGTGGGACAAATCTACCACATCGGTGGGAATAGGAAGAATTGCACTCTATATATGTCTCAAATTGGTAAAGGGTTTGGGACCCCAAGGGGTATCCCATGTGTTTAAAGGAGGGAAGACCTAGATGTGCTTGGGTTCAAGGCTAAGCCCACACGCGCGCCACCTCCGCCCGCCCGTACGGTTCCGGGTTCTCGGGATGTGGGGCTGTGGGGCTGTCTGATATTATCTTTTTGGACCAGAGAACTCTGCCAGATGTACAGTTTGATCCCTGAAGTTTCATATGTACGCTTTGGACCGAATTCTTTCATATGTACAGTTTGGTCCCTGAAGTTTCAATATTTACAGTTTGATCCCCAGAGTTTCTGGGAAGGTGACGGAAAGGTTGGACTGCATTTTGGAGCATTAAACAGCCATTACTTGGCTGATTAACTCTCCATTAACAGCCCATTACTTGGGCAATTGAGCAGCCTCCTTCAAGACCTTAAATCAGCCTCACTAATGGAATTTAACATGCCATTTACAGCCCTCCTAATGGCCATTAACAGCCATGCTTGGGCAGTTGATCAGCCCCTCCTCCATGCTATATATTGAGCCTCTTTTGGCTCAATTCGTGGGCAGCAAACAAGCAGAAAACTAGTTGAAAACGACACAAAAACAGGCAGTAAACCACGGAAAAACAGTGGCGAAAAACTGCACTTTCAGTGATTGAAAATCAGTCAAAAACAGTGACCAAACTCTCACGTATGCACAAGATATACACTATAGAGACACACTATATACACAGAGACAAAAGAGAAGAGTATTGAGAAACTCTTCCTTCCTATTCCATATCTTCAGCAAGTCGAGTCATATTTGTTTTCTTCGACAGGCTCAACCTATTGGCTTTGTAGCGTTGAGATTATAGTATTGTTTTATCTTGGGAGACTATTGCCCGCTAACGTAAAAGCATATATACGGGGCAATCTTGTCTTAAGGATAGAGGGCTATCCTCGACTCAACACACAACGTTGTAACCATCCAGATTTAGTTATCTCTTGATTTCAGGATATCAAGATTCAAGACACAACAAACTTGCGGCAGTTCTCAACATTGGCTTTGCAAGGTGATCAAAATTCAAGACACAACACACTTGCGGCAGTTTAGAAGATTGACCATTTATTTATCATTTCGAACATTTGTAATAGTTATTACTTCCCGTACTGCTTTATAAAGTACAATAGAATATACCAACAAGATCATTATCTAGATACACATTTAAGAGTTTTCTTTCCGTTAGGATAGTTTTTGTTTGTAGTATGATTTACACACGTCTCCTATTGCAAAGAGTTTTCTTAGGAATAACTTGTATTTATAAACTCTTGAGGCTTTCCGAAGAAAATATAATCAATCTAGAACAAATAGTTCTTCCAGGATCCATCTAATATTTATTTTACTAGTTCATAATTTAATCACATATTAAGACCACGAACTATATTATATATATTTACCGTCTAAGATTATACTTGAATTATAGAAAAGGAGATTGCTCCAACTAACAATTAGGAATCTTTTTCCGAAGTTCTTCACAGACAAGAAGAAAGTTTTACAAAGAGACTAGAAAACATTTTTGTTTTGTATCAACATAACATATGCTTCAGAGAAGTGAGAAGTTCCTAACATTAGTACTTCTTTTATCTTTTCTGAAGAAACACAACTCTTCATATAGTTTCCCAACAAACATGTCTTTTCTTCCTTTTTTATTTATTTATTTATTTAATGAAGAGAAAATACATTTTTTCACTTTTAAATTTATTGTCAAAATTCACTTTAGCAATTTAACTTTATGGCGTTTATTTACTCCCCTATTCTTGTTTGCGTTGAATTTAATTACCCCTAAAATGTGACGTGGCAAAAAACTTCCAGTAAGCGTGTGAAGAGGGAAAAAAGCACAAAAACTAATACAAACTATAAACATGTCATCTTCTAATTGGATGTCATACAACTTTTTTCTTATTTAACTAATTTTCTTAATATTTTCTTTCAATTTCAATATTTCTCTTTCTTCATCCGTTTCCCCCCCTTTTCTTACTTTCTTTTCTCTTTCTTTATTTGTATGTTCATTGCCATAGCCCATCGGAATTGAAAGAGAATAATTCTTTGATTATTTTCATTAATGTAATAGGTTTATATACATGATATACAATAATAAATCTAGCCTATAATTACGGAAATTAAATATACATTTTTCTAATACTACAGATTACTACCATAATTATAGATGTACAATATCATTAATAATATTAACAAATATACGTAGTATATTAGGAATATACTACGTATATTCTATCACACCCCTATAGTCATAGCGGGTGGTTGTCGTACGTTGAGACTGTCCCTAAAATCTTCAAACAAAACTAAGGGAAGACCCTTAGTAAAGATGTCAGCAATTTGGTACCGTGAAGGGACATGCAAGACACATACTTATCCACGAGCTACCTTTTCGCGAACAAAGTGAATATCCATCTCGATATACTTAGTGCGCTGATGTTGGACAGGATTTCCAGAGAGATATATCGCACGAACATTATCGCAGTATACCAAGGTAGCTTTCTGAATAGAAAACTGAAGCTCTAGGAGGAGGTTACGCAGCCAACAGGACTCAGACACCACATTGACTACCCCTTGATACTCGGCCTCCGCGCTGGAACGCGATAAAGTAGCCTGGCGTTTAGCCGACCAAGAGACCAAGTTATCACAAAGAAACATACAATAACCAAATGTCAAGTGTTTGGTATCTGGACATCCACCCCAATCCGCATCAGTATAAGACATGAGAGCAGATACGGACGATGGATAAAAGTGTAAACCATAATCAAGAGTGCCCTGAATGTAACGCACAATGCGTTTGAGAGCGTGCACGTGTTCTTCCCTCGAATAATGCATAAATAAACACACATATTGCACTGCATAAGTAATATCGGGCCTCATGAACGTAAGATACTGAAGAGCCCACGCAAGACGGCGATAGAGGGAGGGATCCACATATGATGTGCTATAATTAGTACTCAGCTTCGGTTTGGTATCAACCGGAGTAGGAGATGACTTACAGTATGGCATGTCAGTCCATTCAATAATCTTAGATGCATACTTCCTCTGGGATAGAAATAGACCACCTGTATGACGAGTTACATCTATACTCAAAAAATAACTCAAAGGCCCCAAGGCTTTTATAGCAAACTCGGAGCTGAGAAGATATATGATAGACTTGCGTAGTTTATCAGATGAGGCAATCAATCTAATATCATCCACATATAACAGAATGTGCCATAAAAGTACCGCGACGGTAGATGAACAGAGAATGATCAGACTTGCTGTGAGAAAACCCAAGAGTAGACACATAATCTGCAAACCTTTTATACAAGGCCCGAGGGGCCTATTTTATCCCATACAAGGACTTTTTCAGCAAGCACACATGGTTAGGATGATCGGGGTCCCTAAAACCCAAGGGTTGATGCATGTATACAGTTTTCTTGAGATCACCGTGTAAAAACATATTTTTCACGTCCAGCTGATGAATGTGTCATGCTTTTGAGAGAGCCAAACTGAGAACAGTGCGAATAGTTGTCGGTTTGATCACCGGACTAAAAGTCTCTTCACAATTCACACCAACCTGTTGAGTTTTGCCATCACATACAAGACGGGCCTTATGCCTCTCAAAACACCCATCAATTTTTTCCTTATGTGTAAAAATCCACATACAACGAATCACATTGACACCAGACGGATGGGGCACCACCTCCCACGTCTTATTTTTAATAAGAGCATTATATTCATCATCCATGACATTTTCCAATTCGGGTCACGAAGGGCAGACACGGGGTTACGTGGTAGGGGTCATTTAATGACATTAGAGTTGAGATTAAAATGTCATTTTGATTTAAAGATACCCTATTGGATACGAGTAATGGGTCATTGACTCGGAATAGAAGTGGGTCGACCTAAGTCGGTGTAGTGACGTCAGAATTGACTGAACCGAGAGGGGGGTCACGGGTTGGGCCAGCAGGCAGTGGGTCTGCTGGCCGAAGAGGCTGGGTGACGGAAACTAGGCCAGCAGGCAGTGGGCCTGCTGGTAGGGACTCACGGGATGGAGAGATTGGGCCGCAGTGAGCTTGCTAGTGGAACTAGATGACGGGGGAGTTTGGGCCAGCAAGCAGTGATCCTGTTGGTTGATTTGGGTGACGGAAATTTTTTGGACCAGCAGGCAGTGGGCCTGCAGTGTCTACTGGTCCAAATCCCAAAGTGTGGGCCAGACCAAATGGTGGACCACATACGATGAGAGTCCATCATCCAAAAAATTATAAAGGTTGGACACAAAATTATACAATTTAGCAAACGGAAATTGGGTTTCATAAAAAATGATATGGCGACTAATTATGATCGTATTAGAATATAAATCATAACATTTGTAACCCAAAAACACACAAGTGGTAGAACGGGCTTGAATTTTGTTAATTGTAGTGGATGAGAAAAGAGGATAGCATAAACACCCAAATATCCTAAGATGAGAATACGAAGGATCTTTGTGATAAAGAATTTTTAGGGGAGATTGGTATGATAATTCTTTGGTAGGGAGTATGTTAAGAAGGTAAGTAGTCATTTGTAATGCATGATGCCAAAATGAAGGTGGTAATGAAGCATGGGCTAGTAATGTCCGAACAATATTATTAATGGTGCGAATTTGTCTTTCAGATTTTCCATTTTGTGAGGAAGTATGAGGACAAAAAAATCGAAAAATATGCCATTAACCTTACAAAATTCTCTAAACGGTCCATTATCAAATTCCCTTCCATTATCACATTGAATGTTTTTAATTTTCCATTCAAATTGGGTACAGATGAATGTTCTAAATGATAGGAATGTGAAATAAACTTGAGACTTTTTAGATAACGGAAAGGTCCAAAAACATTAGAATAATCATCCAGAAATAACATATAATAATGGTGGCCCAAAGAGCTCAAAATGGGAGATGTCCACAAATCACTATGAATAGTATCAAATGGCAACAAAGTACTAGAATTGGAGGCAACAAACGGTAATGTAACATGTTTTCCAAGCGGACAAGAAGGACAAACATTAGTACTACGCGTACTATTACACTCAATAAAATTATTGTTTTTAAGAGATGAAAGAAAAGACGCTCCCGGATGATCCAAACACGCATGCCATAAGGAAGGTGCTAAAGCGCCAAACGTTGACGGTGTGACTTGTTTAGTGGTGGTGGTGGTGGTTATGGGATAGAGCTCGCCCCGACTATCATATCTCATTAGAGGTATCCCCGTCGTGAAATCCTTCACAAAAAATCCAAAAGGGTCAAAGTCAACAGAAATCCAATTATCAGTTGTAAATTTCCGAAATAGACACCAAATTTTTAATTAATTGATGAGCATGATATTTTTCAAGGCTAAAGGTAGGTTCGGGGGAGATAAATTTGTATGACCATAACCACGAATTGAAATTGAATTACCATTACCAACAATTATGCCACGATTTTTGCTCAAATTGAAATAAGACGAGAGATCACCTGACACGAATGTCATATGAGAAGTGACATTGGTGTCCATGTACCAATTTGCATCTGGAGAATTGAATCCAAATGTGTGTATTGCTGCCTCGATATCCGTGGGAGTCGGGGCTATTGATGGGCCCGCAATAGCGAAGGCCTACTTGCGGCCAGTGGTGCTGTGGCCCAAGCCCATGATAGCCGCCACCTCGTACTCTGCCACTGTCTCCACCGCGGCTGCCACCATTGCCGTGGCCACCACCGCACCACCGCGATTTTTGCCACTAATTTTCCTATTTTGGCCCTTTTGCCGCCACCATTATTACGGTTTTGACTAGTATTTTCGTGAAGGAGTGAGGGTCATCGATGTCGCGTGACGTGGCCACCATCATGGCAGAATTGGCTCGATAGTCGCCTTGTTAGCCAACCCTGCTTCTTCTAAGTTGAGCATGGAACATGATTGGTATAACGGCGGGAGAAGATTACTTTGACGAAGAAGAGTGTCAACTCCATTATACGCCACGGAGAGGCATGCAACCATCTGAAGAACGAGGCGATCATTCGTGACGGGGCGCCAATATTCTTGAGTTGATGCGGCAACTCCTTGAGCCTTTGACAATAGGCTAAGGCATTCGGAAAATCCTCCATATTTATGTGGGAGAATTCCTTCTCAAGGGTCACATCATGAGTATTTTTGTTATCTTGGAATATATCACGCAACCTATTCCAAGCTTCCATTGCCGTGACGTCGGGTTCGATAATAGTCTGTAAGAGGTCCGTTGAGATGGTGGAATAAATCCATTGGATCACCGTAGCATCAAGAGTTGCCCACAAATCTATCTCATCATCGGTGGTAGGCACCTTTTTCTTTTCTTTTTCGGTTTGACGATGTGATGAGGACTCTATTAGACCTTGTGTGAATTTTAAAGAGTTTTGTCCACGTCGCGTATTGGACATTTTCCATCTCAAGAACGATAGGAATTTTGTTCTTGATATTGGAGATTGCAAGGGCAGGATGAAAGTTGTTCTTTGTGGTAGATATGATGAAAGAACAAGAGCGAGAATTAGGGTTTTGGGAAAAAAATTGAAGGGATGGGGGGGGGGGGGGGGTATGGCCGACGACCACTAGTTGAGTATGGCGGTGGAAGGAGGATATTTTTGGAGAAGGAAAAGCTTGCCCTAGACTGCTGATACAATGAAAAAGAATAATTCCTTGATTATTTTCATTAATGTAATAGGTTTATATATACATGATATACAATAGTAAATCTAGCATATAATTACAAAAATCAAATATACATTTTCCTAATACTACAGATTACTACCATAATTACATATGTACAATATCACTAATAATATCAATGAATATACTACATATATTCTATCATGAACAGTGTTTCCCATATGGGGGAACTTAAAAGGTCAAGAAATCAAATTAATCCATATTCAATAGTAGCTTCAACTTTCCCACTTTCCATGGTTGAGTATTCAATCAAAATAAATTTTAAAAATACTGATTTTACTTACCATGGTGATTGCACCAACTTTAAAACGATTTGGTGTTTGACCCAGATACAAACCTCATACTTGATCCAATTCTTATGGGATTTTATGACGATTGATTCGTCTAATCCAATGTGGACTCGATTATGAAAAGGGTTCGGTGTTAGACCCGAAATCAGAATCGGAACTGAGATTGTTTATGTCAACTGCTTTGTGGAGTCGAATGTGAGGGCGCCATTTGAGGTGATATACGAAGCTTATGAAGGAGAAGAAGAGGATGACGGTCATCGGAAACTGGAATTCGCCGCA
The DNA here is from genome assembly GCA_034509755.1 of Anisodus tanguticus. Classification (NCBI taxonomy): domain Eukaryota; kingdom Viridiplantae; phylum Streptophyta; class Magnoliopsida; order Solanales; family Solanaceae; genus Anisodus; species Anisodus tanguticus. Next base: position 7,198,631 of record CM067555.1, on the reverse strand, counting down.
GAATCTTTATTTTAGGTGGAACGATGAAGATGACAAGTAAACAGTAGAATTAAAATTCTGACATGTCATTGACACGGCGGTGCGTGTATAACACCATCACTAATAAGATTGACTCTTTATTTTTAAGGGTATTAATTTCACTTCAAACAAGAATAGGGGGTAATTAAACGCCCGTAATTGTTAAAGTGAGTTTTGGCGATAAGTTTAGGGGTGAAAATATATACTATTTATTAAATAATAATATAATAAATATATTACACACACACACACACACACACACACATATATATATATATATATATATATATGGATCACACATGACCCACATATCATCCATATATATATATACATATATACACATAGTGGGTCAACTCTATTCCTATTCCGTAACTTTCATACATAAGAACTAGACCATGTGGCCATTGCATACTTCGAGAGATTAGTTGCTACACATCTGGTTAGAATATATAACATCTCGATTTAATGGAGCTCAGAGTAGATTGCAGTATGCAGTACCTTAGATCATTTATCACATTCACATCTCACTATCTCTTTCGTCATAACTTGAGTTCATCATTATGTTCTTGTCTCAAAGACAAACATAAAGGGTCGATCAATGAACACAATTAATGTGATAATACTCAATGATCTTCCTCATCTCATGAATCTTTCAATCTCAATTTGATATGCTTTTCTAAAAATATTCCCCCAGACCGAATCATTCATGATCTCTTGGCAATACCCTAAGATAGCAAACACCAAATTGAATCTCAAGTAATTGATCAAAGTCGTGAGGGTACAAAGAGAAAATTACTCATAATTTTTAGAGCTTCACACGATAACAAGTAGAGATTAAACTTGTATTACCCTTATAGGTTACTAATGCATACGTGATATGAATCACGTACCGCAGTATATACTCCTTCCTCGTGGAGCGTATATCTTTGGAAAATTAAAATACCGTGCAGATGATAGTTCAGATAACTCATGTCTAACTTTGAGTTCAAAAATCTACTCATACATTTAAACCATTAGAACTAAGATCTGGCATTAAGACATACTAATACATTTTCATCACATATGATTAAACGCAAAAACAAACGACATTCTTATTATAAATTTAAAGCTCTCTTTTATCATCACTTTTGACAATAATTAGTTTATAATAGTCTCATCTCTATTTGTCACCTAAACAATAGAGACGATTGCATGTGTGAATAGGTCAATCTTTTTGTCTGTCCGACATACTTGCAGTTGGAATTTATGTTCTAAACATAGAAACCCAACTTATGTATGTGAAACAACACAAAATGAATCATTTAGGCATTAACTAACATGTATCTCAAAATGCAGTTTTACTTGAACATGAGCAGGAAGTATAAGAAAATATAAATACATCAGCACTACGCAAACCCAACGATATCATATATGTCATAAGCAACAAATGCTATGGGTTTTGTTATTAGATCTACTTCCACATGATGCGTGGAGATGTACTTCATGTTCACTTCTGTACAACTATGTCTCTGACACAAATTACACTTAATATCAATATATTTTACATTCTCAATATCAAGAAGAGTATACTCAGATTTAGATTTTCTCTCATTTAAATCTCCTTCTCAATTCCTTGACAAGATAAAAAATATATTGTTGTGCCTTTAAGATACGTATGTATCATCTTAATTGTTTTCCAGTATTATTATCTATTGAAGTAAGAGGATACATCCTCCCACTCTAAATTTAGCCTCTAGAAATAAAAGTTTTTATGAATGAAGAATATATTACGCTTCAAGCCTTATGCTTGAGTTTGAAAACTGTTTGTTCCCAATAGCTTTAAGATCCACAATATCAAGAATACATGAAACTTCAAGACCTATGCTTGAGTTTGAGAACCATTTGTTCCCAATAGCTTTAAGATCCAAAATCTCAATCAACTTCCACTTGGTTTGATTTCACGGACTCTATTTCAATTTCCATCATTATAAGTATTTGTCCTTAATAAGGTATATAAAAGCCTACATTACACTATGTAGCTTTTTTCATCAAGTGGAGTAACTATATATGTTTTCCTTTCAATCTCGAATCGATGAGGGAGAACGCAAGGACTACGTGAGCGTCGAGATTGATATTAACAAACTAATTATCAATTAATTAGTTACTCCCACTAGGACCAATAATATTAAATGGATTATATTTTGATGGCATATTGGTGTAATCGGAACATAATTATTACCAACTGAATCCACCTAAATCCATTCGAGCATGTACAACGGAAGCAATTTGGTCTGTAGTTTCATAAGAGACAAGCACGATCTATCCCACCTAGGGATGGCAACGGATTGGATCTGGACCGGATCCTACTAGATTCAGATCCATATCCATTTTTCATACTTGGATCCAGATCCATCGGGTCCATAAAAATCAGATCCAAATCCGGATCCATTGGATCCACGGATCGGATCTGGATCTACATTCTTGAGTGCATTTTCGACGCAATAATTTGCACGCTGCACATGGAAAATTGGATGATGACATCTTTGGCCTCCCTATATTGCTGTAGACAAATGAATGTCTCCTAGATTTTATAACAGCAAAAAAAATCAGGAAGCCTCATAAAATGATAAAGACCTAATTAAATATGAGAAACATGTACATATACTTGTAACAAAATGCATTTTTCAGTATGATAGATAAAAATTAAATAAGTAAACAATTGATAATTTGAGTATGTTAAAGAATGCATGGTATTTAAAGAAGTTGTTTCATTTAATCATTTTGGAGTAGAAAGGCATTAAAGTCATATTGAAGCAAACATGGAAAGTATAATATATTACAACACTAATTTATATCTATAGAATGAATTAAGAGGTCTGTTAATTTATTTATTCAAGGAAACTAAGAGGTGTGAGAATGGAAGTTGAGGGTGATTAGTGAAGTAATAAAATTGTTGTTCCAGCCAATTCTTCATAAAATTTTCAATATCCATTACTCCAAATCTTAATGTAAAATACAAAAATTATGAATTTTTTTAAGAAAATACTTATAAAATTACATTCTAAGTTATGCATATATTTAATAAAGAACGGATCCACGGGTCGGATATGGATATACGGATCTCAAACACAAGATCCAGATCCAGATCCGATCCGGCAAAAATGGATCCGGTCCGATCCGGATCTGTCGGGTCCAAATTTTGAAGATCTATATCCTATAAAACGGATCTGGATCCACCGGGGTCCAGGATCCTCTGCCATCTCTAATCCCACCCTACTTAGTAAACCACATTCTCTAAGAATACAATATCATGTGATTCAAATTCAGTTATAATGCCACTATTGTTCACATATGAACTACATAACCCTTGGACTATTTAGAGTATCGTAGAAAGATAAACTTCCTTCCTCTTGGAACTAATTCCATGTGGGGAAATGGATTATCAATACAAGTTGCACAAACTCAAATCAGGTTTTTGATTTTCACAACTCATATGGAATAACAATAACTTAAATGATATTACATTTGTTTGAATCATTAATGTCAGATGGAATAAATTGCAATGGAGTATCGGCGCATTAACTTTTCAAATAATTTTCTATTTATTTTCTAGCTAGAACAATATTAATAAGTAGACAACTCTACTTTATCTATAGCACAGAGTAAATTTTATTTAGCTAAACGATTCTTTCGTTGTTTACCACTAAGATCAAGTCTAGAATGATGTTATTTGCATCAACACTTGACGCAAATAAGCACAAATAAATATTTTTACTGGAATTATAAATAATATCCAGTATACTAAAACCATCATACAAATAACTAGCATCATATCTGGTATATGCCAAAATACAAACAAGATATATTTTAAGGCATTATAGACACATCTAAAGCCTTAAGAACCTTTTGCTCTTCTAGAACATACTAGATATTACGTCATTGTTTAGCTTTTCACTTATGTTAAGCTCGGATACTAATATTCTCATAGCAGTTAATATATTGATAACAAAGTATAAAGTATTGGAGACTAATTAATATACATACAAATCCTAAAAATAATTAACTATATTAAAATTTATCTCACAATAGATCTCGAATCGAAAGTTCACTATGTTCCCAATTATTATACGAATTCTAATGTTCAATGAATCTATCATAATCAATTATTTAAAAAATATTTATCTTAAATTACTGAAACTCAAGACTAAATAATGAGTAAATCTATAACAAATATAGAGATTCTCAATAAGGATAGTGACATACATGCAGTAGACATACTTCAATAAAAAACTATCACATATACGGATAATTGCACTAATTGAATATACCATGATTTTTCTATAACACATATAGAAAATAACTCACCATGAAACTATACACATATGTATATATATTTTATATATATAAAAAATGTTGCATAAAGGATTAATTCCTATCCACTGGTTTAAAGCTAAAGGTTAAAAACATAACATTTATAAACAACTCGGTCTTGGTTCTGCATAGGGGTGGCCAGTGGGCCGGATCAGGGCGGGATTGGGGGGACGAGATTTGGGGGGACGAGGTGGGGGTCGGGACCGGGTCTTGGTGGGCCGGTATAGGCGGGACGGGAAGAGGTTCAGTCCCACATCCCGCCGGAAGAGGGGATGGGACGGGTCTGGTCGGGTAGGGGGATTTGAAGGGATTTTAATTTTTTTAGACACTTAATTTTAAAAAAATATATACTTAAATACTTAAATAATTGAACAAGATAGTGAATAAAAACATCCCAATACTGTTTTTGTGCATCTTATATTATTTAATAGAAATATGATTTATTTTGTAATACAATTTCAAAATTGCAACTTTGTTTCGTAGTTTAAAATTGCAAATCACATAGTAAAATTTCCATTAAATTTTTTTACATAGTCAATCATACTCTTAATTTCCTCACAATCCCTTGATGATCTTATGTTGAAATTGGAAGTTGTTGGTCAAATTATTCGACGTCGCTTCCTGCTCCCTCGGATAAGATTTCGTTGTAGTTGTAGTCGTCTTCTTCGTTGATCTCTGGTTGACAGCACCTTCTACGCTCTGCTCTTATCCAATCTCTCAATAAAACTGCAATCTCTAAGATGTCTCCCGTAAATGAGTGTATGTGCTCTCCTATTTGAAACCTTCCAGCAAAAAAAGCGCTTTCAGAAGTTGTTGATGACGCTTGAATATTCAACACATCTCGGGTCATCTTTGATACAAACAAGGATCACATACCCGTTAGTTTTTGCTGTTGATTATGAAATCAACTAAGAATTGCTACTAGTTTTTTTGGCGTGTTATTGTAAGTTCCACTAGTTTATCAATTTTAGTTATGACCCGTAAGTTATGGCATGGGTGTGGTCTCTCTGAGGCATAACCAAGGGTGTCCAGTGGGCTGGATCGGCCCGATCCCGACCCGACCCGATCCCGACCCGGCCCGCTACTCGCCTTCGCCCCGACCCCCCTTAAAAAAATAAGATGGAAAATGATGGTGTAGGGGATCAAACTCGGGACGAGACTAGGGCTGGTCACGCACATCCCGATCCCACCAATCCCGTGCCTCCGACTCGACCCGCCCCGTCCCCGTCCCCGTCCCCTTTGCAGAAATAGTCATTGCACAACGACTCAATTTCAATTTTAGTCATTGGCAACAGCTATAACGATCATTTTGGCCCCCTACCCCTTAATATTTATTTTTAACCCTTAAATTAGTATATTTACACTTTAACCTATTTCTCAACTATAAATACTTCATTTTCCTCTTCATTTTTCTCACAAATCTTCCTACCATCTCTCTAAATCTCTCTCTACAAGTCTACATTTCCTACTAAATATTATATTTTATTTGCTCTTTTCTATAAAAGTTCAAAAATTTTGGAGTGAAATTGGCAACTAGCTTGAGGATCATCGAGCAAAGTTTCAATTTTCAACCTCGATTACACGTCGATGTTACGTCGACATTTGGTACCTTCGTTCCTTCTTTAAATTATTATTGTTACTTAATTTTAATTATCATACTTAATTTTATTATCTTTAATTATTTATTTGCATAATTATAATGGAATGAAATAGACGTTTTTTTGGTAGAGGTACTAGGGGTAAAAGGGGTAAGGGTGCATCTTCTAGTAATTCTAATTATGATGATTTCACCCATATAGATGAAACTGATTTTTAAGGTTAATATTAATATACCATTAGACCATGAGGTATATTCTACATCTGAACCAGACTTTAGTTTAGAAAATGAATTAGAAGATAATTTAGATAACACACCCACTAGTGCACCTCCACCTCAGGCTCAGACTGAGTCTCAATCTGAAACTGGAATGCCTCTTATTCCCCCTAGTATGAGTCGAGGCCAAAAACAATTAAAATTAAAATCAATGCATGAGATTTTTTTGATAGTGACATTGATAATCAACTAGCTATATGTAAAATTTGTCGCGAAGTTTATAAATTTAAAATGGAAAAGGTGAAGGTGGAATGGGAGGTTTAATAAGACATGTAGAGAACTCTCACAAAGTAAGGTATAACAAATACATGACTGAAAAATCGGGTGTGCAAATGCCTTCTGAGTCGGGGCAAGGTTAAGTACATGGTCGAATCAACCCGATGACGGGGGAATTATAGGTCCTAAATATGATACACACATAGATAGGGAAAATTTAGCAAAATTAGTTGTTGTGGAGGGTTTGCCTTTTTCATTTCCTTCATCCCCATGTTATATTCATTACATTATAGAAACATATAATCCCGCTTTTAACGGTTTTCCTAGATCAACTGTTAGAAGAGATGTTTTTAAATTTACCCATGAATATCAATAATATTTACGTTATGCATTGTATCATATTAATGGAAAAGTGACTATCAATTCAGATATAGGCCGTAGTACTAACGGTAATGACTATTTAACTGTCACAAGTCATTGGATATATCAGAATTGGTCTATGCAAAAACGTATATTAGCATATAGATATATTGAGGAAAGACACAGTGGAGCTTTTATTTCAAGAAATATTCATGAATTTTGTGAATATTATGGTATTACTAATAAAATTATGAATACTACATTAGATAATACTTCTTCTAATGATTATGCTGTAAACATTTTAAAAAATTGATTTACTCCATATTTTCCCGATATTTTTCATGTTAGACGTGCATGTCATATTTATAACTTAGTTGTAAAGGATGAACTAAAACTTTTTAAAAACATCATTGATAAAGTACAATTTGCTATAAACTTTATTTTTATAGGTAATAAAATACAAAGACGCAAAAAGTATAAAAAAACTTGTCATGATTGTGGATTACCTTATAGAAAAATTTCAGAAGAAGTTTCGACTAGGTGGAATTCTTTGTATGAGCAACTACTTGTTGCTCACGAGTATAGAAGACCTATAACATTATTGTTTAACGCCCATAATCAAAATCCAACATATATGCTTGTAGATGATGATTGTGATAAAATTTTGAAACTTATCACATTTTTAGAGAAATATTTTCTAGCTACTAAGGAATTTTCTGGGATTTATTATTCTACTATTTCATCTATGTTATTTAATATAGCTCTAATATTTTTGTTACTTAATGAATATATACAAAAACCGACCTACAAGCCAGCTATTAAAAAATATTTATAAAATAAAAAAATACTTTTTCCTATTCCCACTATTTATTTTAGTGGTGCTGTATTAAATCCTACTATTAAAGTTTACAGTTGTAAAACACTTGTTGAAACGATATATGAAAGCTTAGAAATACTTCCAACAGACCCAACTGAAGAACCAACTAACGAACCAACTAAAGAAGAAGTTATGTCTAGCATACACACCGAATTCAAATATATATATATATATATATATATATATATATATATATATATATATATATATATATATATATATACCAAGAGAAAAGTGTAACTAATCAACCGACTTTTTTACCATCTTCTTATACTTCACTGCAACCTAATAAAAGACATGTTGTTTCTGCTTCTAGTATTCAAGGTCTTAGAAATAAAATGTATAGTAGTTCAAGTTCTTTACAAATTATCGAGTTTGATGTTTATATTTTGCAGGATGTTGTACCGTACGATTCAATTGTCAATGAAGATGGACGTGAAGACTTGCTGAAATACTGGAGGGAGAATGAGAAGACATTTTTGACACTATCAAAGATGGCCCGAGATGTGTTGAATATTCAAGCGTCATCAACAGCTTCTGAAAGCGTTTTTTTGCTGGAAGGTTTCAAATAGGAAAGCACAGACACTCATTGGCGGGAGACATCTTGGAGATTGTAGTTTTATTCAGAGGTTGGATTAGAGCGGAGCGTAGAAGGTGTGGTAGAAGGTGAGGTCAACCAGAGATCAACGAAGAAGACGACTACAACTACAATTTGACCAACAACTTCCAATTCAATAGAATATCTTCAAGAGATTGTGAGAAAATTAGAAAGGGTATGGTTGACTATGTAATTATTTTAATGACAATTTTACTATGTGATTTGCAACTTTTGAACTACGAAACAAAGTTGCAATTTTGAAATTGTATTACAAAATAAATTATATTTTTATTAAATAATATAAGATGCACAAAAATAGCCTTGGGTGTTTTTATTCACAATCTTGTTCAATTATTTAAGTGTTTATATATATATATATATTTTTAAAATTAAGTGTCTAAAAAAATTAAAATCCCCCTACCCGATCCATCCCGTCCCGTCCTCTCTTCCGACGGAATGTGGGACGGGACAGGACCTCTTCTCATCCAGCCTATCCCGGCCCGCCAATCCCGCCAAGACCCCCACCCCGACCCCCAAATCCCATCCCCAAAACCTCGTCCTGTCTGGCCCGACCCGGCCCACTGGTCACCCGTACAACAAAGTATCGAATACTCTTATCCTTATTGAGAAACTAAAATGTTCCTTTTCCTTTGGAAAGAAAGAGGAAGAAAAGGGAAAAAATAATACCTTTTCACGCTTGTCATGAAGAATTTCCCAATAATAGTATTTCGATCGTATACTATGCAGCAGTAAAAGCGTATGAGTTTAAGGAATATGTATTGACAAGTAAAACACAACATATATATATGGTAATAATTAGATAACTTATATGGTGTAAGAATAACTTTTATTGGACTTCACATTCATAAATAATGATTTGGACTATATTAAAGGATCATTTACACTTTTGACCAATTTGATGTTGCTCTTTAATTTTCGTCCCTCAAGGAAAATAACATTTTCCCAGAGTATACATTTATATTTTCGCATTATAATATTTCATAAGTTATGCGCCGCTTCCTTAAAAAAATTAATGTCCGTTAGGCATAAGTTCTTTAACGAGCATTAAGTTAGATTTTAAGGCCAAAAATTAAATACCAACCCATTTGAAGGAAAAAATTAAAGACCAACCAATTTGAAGAACAAATCGTGCAATTTCTTTCATATTAAATTGAAGATATATTTTTCCAAATAAATAAATGGATTAATATAATTGAATTAATTATTTAAGTTGAAAATTCAATTCATTGGCTAGTCTATTTAATTGAGCTACAAATGATGAACCCACTTTGTCAAGCCCAAGATGTCATTTTATCATAGAGTTCCAAATTAATGACACGTATCTGATGAGATGTGACACACCAAGTCAAATGAAAGAACCAACAAAAATATGTCACATGTCCAAATGACATAGCACGTCTAGTTGAATGAAAAGCCAATGAAAATGTGTCATGTGTACAAGTGACACGTTCCCGCCAATCAAAGATCAACATAGCAAATATCAATCTAATTGGTCGAAAAGGGTTTGTCCTCATCACAACTTTTTCATACTATAATTATAAATAGGGCTCATCATAATTCATGAAAGACACCAGAATTCTAACAAAGTTAGAGAGAGCGCACATTTAGATTCACAACCAAACATCAAGCTCTTGAATTCAAGTACAAGTCAAGATCAAGATCAAGTCCACCAAATTCAAGATCAACATTTTCGAAAAGAAGAATTAGAGGAGTTATAGAGATTGTAACACTCATTATATTAAAATGAAAATACTACAGTTGTTGCGATTTATGTCTCGATTATTTTCTTCACACGAGTTTTATTGTCTACATATGGTATTCCCTCTGACGCATTTTATGTGATGGTATTATTATTTGGGGCCTTTCAATTATCAATATTAGAATCTAGATCATTAATACTAATTATTCAATAAATTTAATTGGTTGATACACATTGATTTTATGTTACGGTAAATTGATCAAATAATAGCCAATCCTACTTCAGCGACTGCAATAGCTATAACAAAAATTGAGAAAATATCTCCTTTTAATGATGATTATAAAAAAAAATCAAAAAATGTACATACAAAATTTATATTAACCGCATTTAATATAAGTTGAAGACGAAAAAGGGCTCTAACCATATTTCCACTTGTGAACAATCCATAGATACCGAAAGAAAATAAATAGGCACTCAAAACAAGTACATGTTTGAGAATCATTAAATAACTCATTATCAATGTAGACTCTTTTCAATAGGAACAACAATTCAACCAATTTAATTGATTAGAATATAACATGTATGGAACAAAGAAATATATTGATACTAGATTGACCTAAAGTCTTTCTATTTATAGAGCTAGAATTCAAATAGAATTGAAGGAAAATGAATGTGATAAGACTTGAAAATATTTTGAATCATTAGCTATGTTGGCCGGTAGTACTTCTCTCGTGTAGTTTTCGAATATGTAATTTCTATTTTAAAATGTTTGAAGAATCTATACCCAATTTTTTTATCAAAATTAAGTTTTTTGACCATCGTACTCTAAACATCTTCAGATAAATTGAGACAAAGAGAATAATTAAGTAAATTATTATGAAAAAATAACTGATAACTTCATAAAAAGTAATACCAACATGTCATTAATAATGTAAAAAGAATCTTTATAATATCCTTGTATACTACTTGAATCCAAACCATATACGTTCCTATCTCCCCATATAGAAGACAATGGACTGAAACGCACTATTAGTTCTGACTAATATTATCAATGAAAAAAACATGCAAAACAACCATAACTCTTAGCAGAGAAAATCACTAATAATAAGTGCTGAAAGTAATCAAGATGAGAACAATTTCCTAGTCCTGAGCAAAGTTTGAAAGCTAATCTGTGCTTCCAACTTCTTCTCAACCCCAACAAGTTTCACTAATTCAATGATTCTTTCTTTCTTTCGACGTACCTTCAAAGGCACTGGAATTGTAGCCCTCCCAACCACAACTTCACCCGTAGATGTTCCTGGATCGACGTAGCAATTTTCGCGAACCACCATCAACGTCAAGTTCTGACCAATAGGACAGCTACTGAAACATATCTCAATGTCCTCATTCCACTCTGGCTCTGGCGTTCCAATTTGCCTGCTCGTGCTGAACTCTCTCCCGTTCTCGTCGCTCACGGTTACGCGATAAATCCCCTCCGACGAGTACGGGGAAGTGTCGTTCAGTAGAATGATATTTGAAACTTTTTTGATAAAAAGCTTCATCACATACACTTCTTCCCAATCATCGTTGTTGTCATCATAGTAATAGTTGTATCTTCTGCGAAAAGTTGTTCTACCATCTCGCGATAACTCCATAAGGAATTAGAATTAATGGAGAGAAGAGAAACGAAGAGACTTCTTTAGGTATTTGGTGTATATATAGTATTAGACTTTATACCGGAGACGGGAAAGGTTTAACAGTTAGAACATAAATCAAATTAAGGTAACAAGTCTTAGACAGAAAAAAGGGCAAGTCTTAGACCGAAAAAAAGGTAATAAGTCTGTCTCTAAAAATCAGTATACGTCACTATTAACGTGTACAACTAGGTGTAGAATCCCAATTTAATCTCACTCCATAATTAAAATATATCTCATATATTTTGTATATAGAATTATGGTAAGTAGATGATTCATTATTTTACTAAGATTCTACATTGTACACTATATATATTTGTATTAATGAGAAAGCCCCCCAAGGGAGATTAATACTATTCTACATGGTATCAAAGCCAAAACCCTACTCTAAATCAAATTTTTTTTCTTTCTCCTCTCTCGGCCAACAACCAGAATTTTTTGTTTTCCAACCTTAAATTTTTCTTCTCTTCCATTCAATCCCAATTTAATGGATATATTGGCTACTCCCATCTCTTCTGATGCTTCCGCTTCTAACCCAATCGTCATCCAAACTCCTTCCACAACACTCTCACCACCATCTTTCTATCCGACTCTCGCCATCACCCACATCAAGAACTTCATCCCGTTGATTCTTGATCAGGAAGATGGCTAATACTGGTCATGGGTGGAACTGTTCCGAATTCATGCATGTGTATATCATGTGCTTAACCATATTGACGACTCTGTACCTCGTCCTCCTGATATGGATGACACAACATGGCGTCGCCTTGATATCGTGGTCAAACAATGGATATATGGCACTATATCCAAGGATTTACTCATCACCGTCATGAAAACGGGTACATCCGCCCGTGACCTATGGACACGGCTGGAAAAATATTTCAAGACAACAAGAACACTCGTGCAGTATACTTGGAAGAACAATTTAACACTACCCGTCTTGAAAATTTTCTAATATGTCCGAATATTGCAAGCAGTTGAAACTAGTGGCAAACCAATTGTCCAACGTTGGTACGCCAGTGTCCAAAACGAAGATGGTGTTACAACTGATTGCAGGCCTCCCAAAAGGTGAATATGACACCCTAGCCACGATGATTCAGCAGGCTGACCCTCTTCCTAGTTTCAATAAAGCCCGCTCGCAATTATTATTGGAGGAAACCCCCTGTGCAAAGCAAGATGAGCACAACCAAAAGGCGTTAAAGGTTGAAACGTCTGCATCGAATCACGCTGCCTCCGTCCAGCAGCCCTTGCTGGAGAACAGCTAGCCACGGCAGAACCGCGGCGGCAGTGGGCGAGGCGACAAGGGTCACGGTAAAGGAAAGGGCCAACAGCTGCAACAACCCAATCAGTTTCCATCTTTGCCAATTTTTTAAAATTTTGCACACTTATCAAACCGCAATTTGAACGAGCCATAAAATCTTTCCAATGTGACAATGGCCGTGAATTTAACAATTCTGTGTTTCAAAAATTTCTCAAAAATAATGGCATGATCTTTCATTTTTCGTGTCCTCACACGTCCTCTCAAAATGGTAAAGAGGAACGTATCATCCGTACAATAAATAACATGGTTCGCACTTTTCTGTTTCATGCCTCTCTCCATCCCTCTTTTTGGGTCTATGTAGTCAAAATGGTAGAATACATCCTTAATATTTTACCCACTAGTACCCTTCATAACATAACTCCAATCGAAATCTTACACCGTCGGATTCCCTCTTATAATCATATTCGGATATTCAGTTGCCTATGTTATCCTAATCTCACTTCCAATACCCCTCATAAATTAGCCCCCCGCACCATTCCGTGTGTCTTCTTAGGATTTTCTTCGAACCATAGAGGTTATTTTTGCTATAACTTGGTCACTCATCAAATTCACGTATCTCATCACGTCACCTTTGATGAGACCACATTCCCATTTTCGAATATCCAAAAGTTTCAAAAATTGGATTACAATTTTTTAGACGAGTCAGACATTTCTCCCGTCATTCTTAAAAACTGTGTCAGCGAAACACCGCTACCCAATCACCTATGCCAAACACCGCTAGTCAGTCCCGGTCACTCACTGCCACACACCAGAACTACCCGTCGGTGTCACTTCCCAGTGTGCAGACTTCATCTAGTTCCACCAGTCCACCGGTCGTCGTCCCTGCCCCTGTACCGCCGCTACAGTCTCCCCATTCCGCCGACATCGGCTCATCCACCGGCAACCGGTCAACCAACCCCATTACCGAAAACACTTCACCACTGACATCGTACCCCACTATACCATCTACTACCAGTCCTGGTACACCGACACTGATCCCCAGACCCTACCCAAAACCTACCACCACCATCGACCCAACCCATTCGATGCCTCACCTATCACCCGTCACTAATCCCACCCTACCCAGTTCAACAGCCAAATCGACCCATCTCTTTGAAAACCTAGCACCCTCACACCGCATGGAAACTCATGCCCAACACATGATTTTCAAACCCAAAGTCCAATTTAACCTGTCCGCCCACACAATTTTCCCTATTCCCAAAGGCCCAAAATTAGCCATACTGGACCCAAATTGGAATGCGTTCATGTGTGAGGAATTTAATTCTTTGACGAAACAACATACTTGGGACTTGGTTCCTCGACCAGAGGGGGTGAATGTGGTCCGGTGCATGTGGCTTTTTCATCACAAGTACAGAGATAATGGTGACTTAGAGAGATATAAGGCCAGACTTGTGGCCAATGACACTAAGCAACATGCATGTATTGATTGTGGTGATACATTCAGTCCGGTGGTCAAACCGGCCACTATCCGCACAGTTTTGAGTATTGCTATGGGTAAAAATTGGCTCATTCATCAGCTTGATGTGAAAAACGCTTTTCTTCACGGGGATCTGAAAGAAACTGTTTATATGCATCATCCACCTGGTTTTGTCCACCCCGCCGCCCCTCAATATGTCTGCCGTCTTCGTAAGTCACTATATGGGTTGAAACAGCCCCCGAGCGTGGTATGATCGCTTTGCATAGTACATTATACGGATTGGGTTCATCTCTAGCAAGTGCGATAAGTCTCTTTTTATTTTCCATCAAGGTAGTAGCATTGCTTATTTGTTGTAATATGTGGATGATATTGTGCTCACTACCTCCTCTGATGTGTTAAAGAATGAGATTATTGCACTCCTTAAAATCGAATTTGCTATGACTGACTTGGGGAAGTTGAGCTATTTTTTTGGCATATCAGTAACTCGGTCTGCCGATTCTATGTTCCTGTGTTAGCGCAAGTATCCAGAGGAGATAGTATACATGTCCAAAATGGCAAACTGCAAAATCATGTCCACTCCAGTTGATTCTAAATCAAAGTTTAGTGTTGATGATGGTAATCCAGTGTCCGATCCCACTCTTTACAGAAGTCTTGCAGGTGCACTCCAGTATCTTACCTTCACCAGGGCTGACATCGCTTATGATGTTCAGCAAGTATATTTGTTTATGCATGCCCCCAGGGAGCCTCATTATACTGCCCTGAAACGCATCATTCGATATGTTAAGGGACCCTTGATTATGGATTACATCTGTACCCCTCAGCACCGATCAGATTGTTAGCCTACACGGATGTTGAATGGGCGGGCTGTCCGGATACACGACGCTCCACCTCAGGCTACTGCATATTTTTAGGGGATAATCTCATTTCATGGTCTGCCAAGAGGCAAGCCACATTATCCCGTTCGAGTTCAGAAGTAGAGTATAGGGGAGTTGCAAATGTTGTTGCTGAGATCAGCTGGCTCCGAAACCTTCTTTTGGAGCTTCAATGTCCGTTGTGTAAGGCGTCTGTCCTCTATTTTGATAACGTATCCGCTATTTATTTATCTCATAATCCGGTTCAACATCAGCGGACCAAGCATATTGAGATGGATATACACTTTGTTCGTGAGAAGGTTGCTCTCGGTCATGTTAAGGTATTGCATGTGCCTTCCTCATATCAATACGCGGATATCTTCACGAAGGGTCTTCCTCGACAGCTGTTCCTCGACTTCAGATCCAGTCTCAGCATCCGGCCTACTCACGCTTAGACTGAGGGGGTGTATTAACGTGTACCACTAGGTCTAGAATACCAATTCAATCCCACCTCCATAATTAGAATATATCCCATATATTTTGTATATAAATTATGGTAAGTAGATGATTCATTATTTTACTAGAATTCTACATTGTACATTAAATATATTTGTATTAATGAGAAAGATTCCCATGGAAGATTAATATTATTCTACAGTCACGAGTTTTTTTTACTTTATTTGTATCTGAGCTCTTTAAATCAAATGTCAAAAGGTTAAATAAATTTGACATCCTAACTTTTCCAAGGAAAAACCTTTAAGTGTGCTCATCTGTGTGGTCGTATGATTGTATCCCGATCGTTGGAAAAATAGTTTTCGCTTTTTACAAGAGAATTTAGCTTGAGACGTGAAAATGACATTATTTTTGTCCACACAGTATATAATATAGTAAGCGTATTCCTCAGGATTCAACAAGTTATTCGAGTGATTAAATGGAAATAGAAACAACAAATTTATAATAACAACAACAGTAACATATTCAGTATATTTCCACTAGAGGGTCTCTCGGAGAGAATTGGGTGTATGCAAACCTTACACCTATCTTTGTGGAGTAGAGAGGTTGTTTCCCATAAGAAACAACATATTTCGAGAAAGAAAACCCAACTTTTTTAAATAGAGGAAAGAAGAGAGTAAATAGGAAAGGTTGTCTCACACTTGTGTTCACCAAAGTAGTGTATATATACGTGTTTTTCCAATGGCTAGCTAATGGATAGTTTGACTCCATTAAATATAACAACAATAATTTACTAAATAACATGTAAATGTAAAAAGTAATATTAAAAAATAGTTTTTAAAGATCAATTTATGTTGGACATCCTTTTGAAATAACACTAATTTTTTGAACAAGGGATATTACAAATATATAGAAAGAATTAAAGTATAACTGGGTTTTGAGTGTAATAAACTTCATCTAGTGTCTTTTGGACTATGAGCCATATATAAATAAAAATAAGATTTAACTTACATAATAATTGATGAAGTTGATAACTTTTATGAACTAGAATTTCTTATTGTAAGCTAAGTTTCTTATTCACCATATTATATCCCCACAATTTATATTATTTATCGCGGTTTTGTGCTAATAGTCCATGCGCACATATGATTTTCATGAGTTCGTTAAAAGTTTGCCATAAAAATCATAGAAGTGACCTTATTCCACACTCATATAGGTTCATCCATCAAGTATATCATGCAGAGCAATACATCACCAATTAATGGATGGTATTGAATAGATTATGAGTTCAATAACTCAACCTTATTTTCCTTGTAGTCTTGCACTATACACACTCACCATAGGAAAAGAAATAATTTAATAGTGCACATTTATCAACTAATGACTTGTAAGTACTTATATGATGTATCTTTTTTGTTCTTGAATTTTCTTCTCCGTACAAAGTCAAAGCATATATGTGAGACCCAATTGTTACTCTTAATAAAGTGAGATAAAATATTAGAAAAAATCCGGATTCAAATATCAACATAGACAAAAGAGTGATTTATTTCTATCTCTCAGTTTAATTTCTGGAGGACAAAGTCATTCGATATATTTATTGGTGAAATGTAGAAGGTACACATAAAATAGTTGAGTTGCATACAATTTTAGTCGTTGGCAACAACTATAATGATCATTTTGACCCCCTACACCATAAACCCCTTACCCCCTTAATATTTATTTTTAAATCTTAAATTAGTATATTTACACTTTAACCATATTTCACAACTATAAATACCTCATTTTCCTCTTCATTTTTCTCACAAATCTTCCTACCATCTCTCTATATCTCTCTACAAGTCTACATTGCCTACTAAATATTATATTTTATTTCCTATTTTCTATGAAAGTTCAAAAATTGGGAGTGAAATTGGCAACTAGCTTGAGGATCATCGAGCAAAGTTTCAATTTTCAACATCGATTACACGTCGATGTTACGTTGGCATTTGGTACCTTCGTTCCTTCTTTAAATTATTATTGTTACTTAATTTTAATTATCTTACTTAATTTTATTATCTTTAGTTATTTATTTGCATAATTATAATAGAATGAAGTGAACATTTTTCTGGTAGAGGTACTAGGGGTAACAGGGGTAAGGGTGCTTCTTCTTGTAATTCTAATTATGATGATTTCACCCATATAGATGAAACTAATTTTTTAAGGTTAATATTAATATATCATTAGACCATGAGGTATATTCTACATCTGAACCAGACTTTAGTTTAGAAAATGAATTAGAAGATAATTTAGATAACACACCCACTAGTGCACCTCCACCTCAGGCTCAGACTGAGTCTCAATCTGAAACTGGAATGCCTCCTATTCCCCCTAGTATGAGTCGAGACAAAAAACAATGAAAATTAAAATTATCTACGTGAGATTTTTTTGATAGGGACATTGATAATCAACTAGCTATATGTAAAATTTGTCGCGAAGATTATAAATTTAAAATGAAAAAGGTGAAGGTGGGACGGGAGGTTTAATGAGACATGTAGAGAACTCTCACAAAGTAAGGTATAACAAATACATGACTGAAAAATCGGGTGTGCAAATGCCTTCTGAGTCGGGACAAGGTTCACGTAGTGTCCCCGACCAAGTACATGTCGAATCAACCCGATGACGGGGGGAGTTATAGGTCCTAAATATGATAAACACGGAGATAGGGAAAATTTAGCAAAATTAGTTGCTGTGGAGGATTTGTCTTTTTCATTTCCTTCATCCCCTGGTTATATTCATTACATTATAGAAACATATAATCTCTCTTTTAACGGTTTTCCTAGATCAACTGTTAGAAGTGATGTTTTTAAATTTGCCCATGAATATCAATAATATTTACGTTATGCATTGTATCATTTTAATGGCAAAGTGGATACGAACGGTAATGACTATTTAACTGTCACAAGTCATTGGATATATCAGAATTGGTCGATGATAAAACGTATATGAGCATATAGATATATTGATGAAAGACACACTGGAGCTTTTATTTCAAGAAATATTCATGAATTTTGTGAATATTATGATATTACTAATAAAATTATGACTACTACATTAGATAATGCTTCTTCTAATGATTATGCTGTAAACATTTTAAAAAATTGATTTACTCCATATTTTCTCGATATTTTTCATGTTGACGTGCATGTCATATTTATAACTTAGTTGTAAAGGATGACCTAAAACTTTTTAAAAACATCCTTGATAAAGTACAATTTTCTATAAACTTTATTTTTAAAGGTAATAAAATACAAAGACGCAAAAAGTATAAAAAAAAAACTTGTCATGATTGTGCATTACCTTATAGAAAAATTTCAGAAAAAGTTTCGACTAGGTGGAATTCTTTGTATGAGCAACTACTTGTTGCTCACGAGTATAGAAGACCTATAACATTATTATTTAATGCCCATAATCAAAATCCAACATATATGCTTGCAGATGATGATTGTGATAAAATTTTGGAACTTATCACATTTTTAGAGAAATATTTTCTAGCTACTAAGGAATTTTCTGGAATTTATTATCCTACTATTTCATCTATGTTATTTTATATAGCTCTAACATTTTTGTTATTTAATGAATATATGCAAAAATCAACCTACAAGCCAGCTATTAAAAAATATTTATAAAAAAAAATTATAAAAAAATAATAATAATCCTATTCCCACTATTTATTTTAGTGGTGTTGTATTAAATCTTACTATTAAAGTTAACGGTTGTAAAATACTTGTTGAAACGATATATGAAAGCTTTGAAATACTTTCAACAGACCCAATTGAAGAACCAACTAACAAACCAACTAAAGAAGAAGTTATGTCTAGCATACACACCGAATTCAAATATATATATATATATATATATATATATATATATATATATATATATTACCAAGAGCAAAGTGTAACTAATCAAAGATGGCCCGAGATGTGTTGAATATTCAAGCGTCATCAACAGCTTCTGAAAGCGTTTTTTCTGTTGGAAGGTTTCAAATAGGAGAGCACATACACTTATTGGCGGGAAACAGCTTGGAGATTACCGTTTTATTCAGAGGTTGGATTAGAGCGAAGCGTAGAAGGTGTTGTTAACCAGAGATCAACGAAGAAGACGACTACAACTACAACGAAATCTTATCCAAGGGAGCATGAAGCAACGTCGAACAATTTGACCAACAACTTCCAATTCCAATAGAAGATCTTCAAGAGATTGTGAGGAAATTAGAAAGAGTATGGTTGACTATGTAATTCTTTTAATAACAATTTTACTATGTGATTTGCAATTTTTGAACTACGAAACAAAGTTGCAATTTTGAAATTGTATTACAAAATAAATCATATTTTTATTAAATAATATAAGAGACACAATAACAGAATAAATTATATTTTTATTATTTATTAAATAATATATGTATTGACAAGTAAAAAACACACACACATATATATATCATAAATAGTGATTTGTGTAAGAATAACTTTTATATTACTTATATGGTAATAATTATATTACTTATATGGTGTAAGAATAACTTTTATTGGATTACATTCATAAATAGTGATTTGGACTATATTAAAGGATCATTTGCACTTTTGACTATTTGATGTTGCTCTTTAATTTTCGTCCCTCTAGGAAAATAACTTTTTCCCGAAGTATACATTTATATTTCGCATTATTAATTCTAATATTTCATAAGTTATGCGCCGCTTCCTTAAAAAAATTAATGTCCGTTAGGCATAAGTCCATTTAACGGCCATTAAATTCGATTTTAAAGGCCAAAAATTAAGTACCAACCCATTTGAAGGGGAAAAATTAAAGACCAACCCATTTGAAGGGGAAAAATTAAAGACCAACCCATTTGAAGAACAAATCGTGCAATTTCTTTCATATTAAATTCAAGATATATTTATCCAAATAAATAAGTGGATTAATATAATTGAATTAATTATTTAAGCTGAAAATTCAATTCATTGGCCAGTCTATTTAATTGAGCTACAAATTATGAACCCACTTTGTCAAGCCCAAGATGTCATTTTATCATAGAGACCCAAATTAATGACACGTATCAGATGATGTGACACACCAAGTCAAATGAAAGAACCAACAAAAATATGTCACATGTCCAAATGACATAGCACGTCTAGTTGAATGAAAAGCCAATGAAAGTGTGTCATGTGTACAAGTGACACGTTCCCGTCAATCAAAGAACATAGCAAATATCAATCTAATTGGTCGAAAAGGGTTTGTCCTCATCACAACTTTTTCATACTATAATTATAAATAGGGCTCATCATAATTCATGAAAGACACCAGAATTCTAACAAAGTTAGAGAGAACGCACATTTAGATTCACGACCAAACATCAAACTCTTGAATTCAAGTACAAGTCAAGATCAAGTCCACCAAATTCAAGATCAATATTTTCGAAAAGAAGAATCAGATGAGTCATAGAGATTGTAACACTCATTATAATAAAATGAAAATACTACAGTTGTTGCGATTTATGTCTCGATTATTTTCTTCACACGAGTTTTATTGTCTACATATGGTATTCCCTCTGACGCATTTTATGTGATGGTATTATTATTTGGGGCCTTTCGATTATCAATATTAGAATCTAGATCATTAATATTAATTATTCAACAAATTTAATTGGTTGATTTTATGTTACGGTAAATTGATCAAATAATAGCCAATCCTACTTCAGCGACTGCAATAGCTATAACAAAAATTGAGAAAATATCTCCTTTTAATGATGATTATAAAAAAAATCAAAAAATGTACATACAAAATTTATATTAACCGCATTTAATATAAGTTGAAGACGAAAAAGGGCTCTAACCATATTTCCACTTGTGAACAATCCATAGATACCGAGAAAATAAATAGGCACTCAAAACAAGTACATGTTTGAGAATCATTAAATAACTCATTATCAATGTAGACTCTTTTCAATAGGAACAACAATTCAACCAATTTAATTGATTAGTATATAACAAGTATGGAACAAAGAAATATATTGATATTAGATTGACCTAAAGTCTTTCTATTTATAGAGCTAGAATTCAAATAGAATTGAAGGAAAATGAATGTGATAAGACTTGAAAATATTTTGAATCATTAGCTATGTTGACCGGTAATACTTCTTTCGTGTAGTTTTCGAATATGTAATTTTTATTTTAAAATGTTTGAAGAATCTATACTCAATTTTTTATCAAAATTAAGTTTTTTTTACCATCGTACTCTAAACATCTTCAGATAAATTGAGACAAAGAGAATAATTAAGTAAATTATTATGAAAAATAACTGATAACTTCATAAAAAGTAATACCAACCTGTCATTAATAATGTAAAAAGAATCTTTATAATATCCTTGTATACTACTTGAATCCAAACCATATACGTTCCTATCTCCCCATATAGAAGACAATGGACTGAAACGCACTATTAGTTCTGACTAATATTATCAATGAAAAAAACATGCAAAACAACCATAACTCTTAGCAGAGAAAATCACTAATAATAAGTGCTGAAAGTAATCAAGATGAGAACAATTTCCTAGTCCTGAGCAAAGTTTGAAAGCTAATCTGTGCTTCCAACTTCTTCTCAACCCCAACAAGTTTCACTAATTCAATGATTCTTTCTTTCTTTCGACGTACCTTCAAAGGCACTGGAATTGTAGCCCTCCCAACCACAACTTCACCCGTAGATGTTCCTGGATCGACGTAGCAATTTTCGCGAACCACCATCAACGTCAAGTTCTGACCAATAGGACAGCTACTGAAACATATCTCAATGTCCTCATTCCACTCTGGCTCTGGCGTTCCAATTTGCCTGCTCGTGCTGAACTCTCTCCCGTTCTCGTCGCTCACGGTTACGCGATAAATCCCCTCCGACGAGTACGGGGAAGTGTCGTTCAGTAGAATGATATTTGAAACTTTTTTGATAAAAAGCTTCATCACATACACTTCTTCCCAATCATCGTTGTTGTCATCATAGTAATAGTTGTATCTTCTGCGAAAAGTTGTTCTACCATCTCGCGATAACTCCATAAGGAATTAGAATTAATGGAGAGAAGAGAAACGAAGAGACTTCTTTAGGTATTTGGTGTATATATAGTATTAGACTTTATACCGGAGACGGGAAAGGTTTAACAGTTAGAACATAAATCAAATTAAGGTAACAAGTCTTAGACAGAAAAAAGGGCAAGTCTTAGACCGAAAAAAAGGTAATAAGTCTGTCTCTAAAAAATCAGTATACGTCACAAGTTTTTTTTTTACTTTATTTGTATCTGAGCTCTTTAAATCAAATGTCAAAAGGTTAAATAAATTTGACATCCTAACTTATCCAAGGAAAAACCTTTAAGTGACATACATTTAATAATCTACGTGTGCTCATCTGTGTGGGACCGTATGATTGTATCCCAATTGTTGGAAAAATAGTTTTAGTTTTTAGAAGAGAATTTAGCTTGAGGTAAATGACATTATTTTTGTCCACACAATATATAATATAGTAAGCATATTCCTCAGGATTCAACAAGTTATTCGAGTGATTAAATGGAAATAGAAACAACAGATTTACAATAACAACAACAGTAACATATTTAGTATATTTCCACAAGAGGGTCCGATAACGTATTCAGTAAATAGTTAGGAATATTTGTGTTTCAGGAGCAATGTTTGAGATTTTATGTATACCCGAATATTTTAGAACTAAGAAGAGTACGACAAATAAGAAAATGAGTCAATAAGTGTCAAAAGAAGTAAAGAAAGGAAGTTGTTTATAATTATGAGTAGTGAGAAAGTACAAAAAAATGTTTCTTTCAGACCATGAATGAGAGTTAACTACGATGATACGGGCACTTCAGATTCGATGACATTGTCCATAAAGTGTGCACAATTGAGATGCTACAAATATAAGAGTTTCCAGCACACTAGTTAGTAAATAAAGTTAAGTTGACAATAGAATCATTCACCCACAAACGGCTTGACTAATGTGAGGACGAATGAGAGAAGCTAACCTAAAGGAATGCATCAGTTAGCTAAGTGGGAGTGCGATTGGAGGATTTAGATAGTGATAGCCCTATGACTCAGAATACATCAGGGTCATCCCTCATACTGGAAGAAAAGGAACGTCATGATAAATATCCCATTTTTAGGAAAGATCGGGAAAGATATCTAACAAAAGAGAACTGCTACCTTCGAGCATAATGGGAGAGGGACCCATGTGAAAGTTCCATTTGTGTATTCCCAATGTAGCAGGATTACGAGACATGATTATGACGGAGGTCCATTGCTCACGATATTCCATTAATCCTGGATCTACTAAAATGCATCATGATCTCAAAAGTATCTATTGGTGGAACAACATGAAGAGGAGCAATGAGAAGTTTGTAGCTCAGTGTTCTAATTGTTAGCAAGTAAAAATAGAGCACCAAAAGCCTAGTGGCTTGACTCAGAACATTGAGATTCCGATGTGGAAATGGGAAATGATTAATATGGATTTTGTTACGGGTTTACCTCGCTCTTATCATAAGTTTGATCCTATTTGGGTAATTGTTGATAGACTAACCAAATTAGATCATTTCCTAGCGGTCAAAACTACCTACACATCCAAGGACTGCGATAAGCTATAAGTTAAGGAGATTGTCGCCTTCATGGTATGCCTATTTCTATGATATCTGACCGAGGTGCACAGTTTACAGCTAACTTTTGGGAATCATTTCAAAAAAAGTTTAGGCACCCAAGTGAATCTTAGCATAGCTTTCTACTCTCAGACAGACGGGCAAGGTGAGCGTGCGACTCAAACACTCGAGGACATGCTACAAGCTTGTGTATTGGACTTTAAGGGGAAGCTCATCCTAAGGTATATTGGGCCATATCGCATAATTTGATGAATTGGCCAAGTAGCTTATGAATTGGATTTGCCTTCGGAGTTAGAGTTTGTTCATCCGGTTTTCCATGTTTGTATGTTAAGAGCATGTATTGGGGATCCTTCCCGAATTGTACTAATTGATGATGTGAAGGTTACGGAGGATCTATCGTATGAAGAGGTTCCTCTTGCTATCTTAGATCGATAAGTCCGCAAGTTGAGGGTTAAAGAAGTAGCCTCCGTGAAAGTTTTATGATGTAATAAGAATGTAGAAGAAATGACATGGGAGGCTGAAGAGGGGATGAAACACAAATATCCCTACCTATTTAAGACTAACACCGAGGTTCCGAGAGAAGCATAAGGTGAGTTCTATTTCAGATTATTATAATTAAGGCTTGATGACCATGTGAGATCGGATATAATGATGTATGTTATATTATATGGCCCGTAAAGCGGTGGTTGTGTTTTCTGGCTACGTGACGGGGATTAGATACATCACCCAATATTCGAGGATGAATATTTCTAAGGGAAAAATGATGTAACACCCCGTGCTTTTGAGCGATGGTTTGAGCAGCTAGGCGTATGAAAGTAGACCCGAGCCCCAGGGAATTTCGGTCATTTTCAAACATGTAAATAAAGGGCCCGTCGTATAAGAATATGAAGCCTCAAAATGAGTTAGGACTTAAAAGTGTGACGATGGTGGTTGAGAATAATAATTTCTTTGTGTGTGCCAAATGAGTCAACGAGTAGTATTATATCACTTGACCATGATAATGAATATATGAAGTGTATTAAGTGTGATTGATATTTAAGTGAAATAAGATCAAGAAATTAATTGGAATTGTTGGATAATTATTATGCGGATATAATCTACCTGTGTCATTGATAATTGGGCACCAAGTGGAAGGATGCATGCATGCTATGTTGATGTGGCACCTATATGTGATGAGTTTAAAGTAGACATCCAAAGGAAGCTACACATGTAAAAGGAGATAAGGATCACTTAAAAGACAATAATTTCATTTCATGGCTTTTGGACATATGAAATATATTCTGCAAGTTACAACTTTATGTTAGCATTAATTAACATTAATTATCTTCTCAATACAAATGTGAGTTCCATATTTTCTTTAAGAACAAAATGTTGAGAAGCAACGTTACTCAATTGTGTTATGGATTTTGCACATCGCTTTGATCTCGTTGTTCCATTGGTTGCGTTGTTGAATTCGGACTTTCTTCAAAGTGAATAAGATAAAAGAAGAGTAGTTCTTGGCATATAGGATCAAGGTGTAGATGATATTGATCACCTCAACTAGTAGCAAGTTGACGTCAAAGGTATGTTAAGGCAAATCATTTCTTCTTTTGGTATGTTCTAAGTACGGAACGTAAACGTAAACGTAATACTGTCCCATAAATGATTCTACTCTTAGTAGTTAAGGATGTTCATGTTATCAATTCCTATTGTCAAAGCATGTCTAAATATGTTCCTAAATCCTTATTGAGATATATGGGAAAGATGTTAGTATTCATAATGTTAATCGGAGGTGAAGCGATATTACATTACTCCGACAAATTTATAGTGTCTTATTATCATATCATTCATGTACATACCTTGACCTCAAATGAGTTATATAATCTACTATATGTATGCATTATATATGTATGGGGCATGGAAAAGGGATATGACATTATATACGCACACCACCTGCAGCTGGTACAGATATACACGATAATAATTAGGCCCACATAGGCCGATATGATATGATGAGATGCCCACAGAGGCTTGATGGTGTTGTATACGCATATGTATATGGATGACCGCATTGTTCATGACATTTAGGCATATTATGGCCCTCAGAGGCATTCTACACAGATATGGTACTTAGGCATATTATGGCCCTCAGAGGCATTCTCTACTGGTTGGTTGTTTCTTCTCTCAAGTTACTTTTAGGTTTCTATTATGCTATTCTTCATACCTGACATACTCGGTACATCAGTCGTACTGACGTCTCTTTTGTCGGGGGACGCTGCGTTTCATGCCCGCAGACTATGGTAGACAGGGTGACGGTCCGCACTAGTAGGTTGTTGGTCCAGCTGATATTGAAGCACTCTATTTATTCCAGAGTTGCAGTCTAGTCGTGGTACGATATTTTGGTTATGCGTTGGGGTACGAGGCCCTGTCCCGACCTTATGACATCACATACTCTTTAGAGGCTTGTAGATAGTTGTCCTGTGTATAGTAGTCATGTATGGCCTTGTCGGCCTTGGTATGTATATGTATATAGGTTGGGTCCTTCTGGTTGCATTGTTCTACATAGCTCCTTTCCAGTTACTATTTTCATATGTCAGCAGTGTATCTCGTGGCGGCCTCATGGGCCATGCGAAATTAAGGATATACGCTAAATATATGATTAGTGGTACTCGACAAGTAAGGTCCGGGTGCCCGTCATGACCCTCCGGTTTGGGTCGTGACACCAACAGAAGCTTTCAACTTTAGTGCACATATTCAATCAATTGTTGCTGCCCTATCAAGAGCGATTGCTGTTATGTTGAAAGATGATCTCCTCAAATTGGAGGACATTTGAATCACACTTCATGTCATGGTTAAGGTGATTCTTCCTCCATATCTTGGGTTTCTCAGCTATATATGCCAGTAATGACCTAATATTAGAAGAGAACTCTGAGACAGCTTGATTATTATATACCAAAACTATAGTGGTAGATGGTTAATTGATCGATATTTCAATGAAGTTCTCCAAGCCAGGGAAAAGCTTGGAGATAACTATTATAATAGAGATGACCTGTTTTGGAACTGCTTAAATCAATGTAAATCTTTTGACCTAGGGTACGAATGAAGTAACTACACATGAATCAACAATAGGTATAGGAATAGGCAGAATCTTATCTTGAGAGGCTAGATAAATGTTTAGCTAATGACCTGTGGATAAATCAATACCCTGATGCTACTATCACATTTCTCCACCACACGCTCTTACTATTATCCCATACAAGTCAGGCTTGACAACAACATCCTTATTCATAGTGGTAGGTCTTTCAAACTTGAACCAATGTGGTGTGGTCACCCTTAGTTCCACAACCTAGTCCAAAATTGTTTTGACCCCCCCCCCCCCCCAAATAATATGCATAATGTCATCCTCTTTTTCCATACTCATGACCTATTCTGGAACAAAAACATGTATGTGAATATTTTTCATAAGATGAAAAGAATTCCTGGCAGAATTGATGGCATTCCAAATCCCCTAACTACCAGCATAATGACTTTCTTCTTGATATGGAGAATAAACTTATTGTGAATATAACACTATGTTGAGGTATGAAGCAGATACGGATCAAGGAATTCGAGGTGGCGGATGCAGCAAAGTTTTGTCGTCTTAATAGACCGGTGCAATCGTTCAATTCGATCGATATATTTTGTATTAACTAACTATTTTAAAAATTCAATCTATATAGATAATAATTCAGGTAAAATAAATATTTTACAAGTATATCAATGTATAAAGTATATATATGACATAATAAGTTCAAGCATAATTCAAATTGAACAAGATCTAATCTTTAGAAAAACTTTCAAAAACAAAATCTAACCATAAGAAGAGGAAGGAACCACAAATAATGTGATGGTCAAAGTGGTGCAATACAGGATTGTGATGTGCAATCACAATGGGCAAAAATTCTTGAAGATGAGATTAATGTTGATAATAAATCTGATCTTGAAAAGTCTCTGATGGATGATTTGGAGAAGACTAAGGATTTGTATATCTTAGTTTTGGTGGAAAGCTTCATCTGAGAGATATCCAATTGTCTCTAAGACTGCAAGAGATGTGCTTGCTATTCCTATTTCTACAATTGCATTAGAATCAGCTTTTAGCACTGGTGGCCGAGTTCTTGACTGTTATCGAAGTTCTTTATTGAAAAAGACAGCTGAAGCTCTTGTTTATAGTCAACAATGGTTACAGTCAACTTTTAAAGAATGCAAATTTGAAGATCTTTTAGAAGAAATTCAAAAACTTGAGATAGTTGAAAAAGGTAACTTCACACAATTAACTTTGTGAATACTTATATGTTTTTATCATTTAATGTCTAATATGATAAAAAAAAAAATCCAGAATATCCCGGCGCTTCTTTGAGCATCGATTAGTTCAGAACTTGGATTAAGGAAGATGATGAAGATAGTGTGACCATGTTCTGGATTATCTGGTTATAGTTATGGTTTAAATATTGCTTTCAAATGGACAGTTTGTTTTACTTTGGTTGCTATTAGAACCTTTCTTTTGGCGTGTACTTTTGCTATTATTTTCTGGAGTGAAGCCACAGTTATTGTGATTTTGTGCAGTAACAAAAATATGTTGGTTTAAGGTTTGGTTTTGGAGTAACTTAGTAGGTTTTGTCTAATTGTTTCTCTTGGCAGAACTTATGCGATGCCCTGATTAATCTTTCCAGTGATTTGACGTATTGGTGGATGAGATATAGAGTGTTATTTCGTCATGCATTCTGTTTACTCCAAGTTTCCTAGTATTGGTTCCTAATGTCATCTAGTCAATGCTTTTTGGGATCTTTCTATTTGAATCTGAGCCTTGTGATAATAGATAGTCCCTGTCAAGACATCATGCCGATGTTTCTTTGCCTATGTTGTGATTCCATTAGCTCTGTTGTACTTCAATCTAGTTTTCCTGATATGTAATTTTAGTTGCCAGTTTATTTCCAACTTCCTTCTTTCGCTATGGAAATAATCGCATGCTACATATTACATTATAGGAGGTTGTAGTTTTTTTTAGTCTTAAGGTTTGGATATCTTAGCAATTGTATGAGCATGGTCTTGCATCTTTTATAAATCTACAGCCTAACCGCATGCTACATATTGCATTATAGGAGGCTGTAGTTTCTTTTAGTGTGTGATGTAAACTTATAATTTCCTGAAACCTCCCATAATCTTGAACTCCACCTTCAATCCACAAACTAAATCTCTTCTCCATTTGTCAATGTTTTTAAATAAAAAAAAACGTACTACTAATGTTCCCCATTATATTTGTGGTATCACACTATCACTAAAGGGAAGCCTATGTGCATTCTTTTTATATATGTGTGCAGTGATTTGCTTATTTTCTTAATCTCTTCACCATGCTTACTTGCTCAAACTTGTTTGCTGGGATTTCAAAGAAGAAGTAAACTAAAGAACTTGGTAATTCTGGTAAGCGACTTATTGTGACATGTGATACTGTATAAAAAAAGGATACACATTAATGTATGGATAAAAATCGAAAAATCAAATCAAACCGTCAATAACCAAATCGATAAATTTTTATTTTATTTTATTTGGTTTTGATTTTAATAAAAACCGATCCAAACCGACCCGTGAACACCCCTACATACTGGGAGCAGAATGGAATGACAGACTTGATGACCAAGGAAGGGGAAAGACTAAAGTTTTTGACAAAACTAAAATTTGATAGTTCCTTCAATATGTGCAACAGAAGCAGTTTGAACAAGCATTCTAGGAACTACTTTTATTAGAACAATTTTGAAAGTACTATTAGTACTAGTATTATCTCTAGCAGAAGCGAACTACATGGGAAAAATAATGCCCACTAACTTTGTATATTTTTGTTAAATATTTCTTATGCAACTTCCGGTTTAACAAAATTATTAATTTTCTTTATTTATTTTGAAAAAACTTCTGTTTTCAATATATTTCGACTCTTTTAAGGATGGAAAACGATAGCATTAATAGTAAGCCAATAGCGCCCTCGCCCCCCACCCCACCCACCCCCGACACACACACAAGGCCAAGAATAGATGAATCTAATTATGGGGCTTCATATTTAACTGGGGTCTAAATCTCATAAAAAGTTTGATCAAAGTTAAAAAGGAATTCCCTGTTGTGCTTCTTTTTTGCAAGTTGCAAAAGGTGTTGTTCGTGTAATAGTAGCCCGTCTCTGGTCATTTACCAAAGTTTAGTAGTCTACATTGAACCATCATTATATTGGACATCAATCAGAGCTAAGTTACACTATGAAAGTTTAAAAAAAGGTCGTGGAAATGAGGTGAAAAGAGGCGTGTCTATTTTCAAGAATCAGTTTGGATTCATGTCGGGGCGTTCGACTACAAAAGTCATTCATCTTATTAGGAGGTTGGTGGAGCAGTATAGGGAGAGGAAGAGAGACCTACATATGGTTTCATCGACCTCAAGAAGGCATACGACAAAGTCTCTAGGGAGGTCCTATGGAGATGTTTGGAGGTTAGAGGTGTACATGTGGCGTACACTAGGGGGATCAAGGATATGTATGATGGAGCCAAGACTAGGGTACGGACAATAGGAGGAGACTCGGAGCACTTTCTAGTGATGATGGGGATGCAGCAGAGATCAGCTCTTAGCCTATTCTTATTTGCCTTGGTGATGGATGGACTGACGAGACAAATCCAATGGGAGGTGCCATGGTGTATGTTATTCGCAGATGACATAGTCCTGATTGATGAGACTCGCAGCGAAGTGAATGCTAAGATGGAGGTTTGGAGACAGACTATGGATTCTAAAGGGTTCAGGCTGAGTAGGACCAATACAGAATACTTGGAGTGCAAGTTCGGTAACGAGAGCGACCGTAAGACATGCGTGGGGGTGAGGCTTGGTACTCAGGTCATTCCAAAAAAAAGGAAGCTTCAAGTACCTCGGGTCTATTATCCAAGGGAATGGAGAGATTGATGACGATGTCACACATCGTATTGGGGCATGGTGGATGAAACAGAGGCTCGCATATGGAGTCTTATGCGATAAAAAGGTGTCACCAATACTTAAAGGCAAGTTCTATAGGGTGGTGGTTAGATCGACTATGTTGTATGTAGTGGAGTGTTGGTCAGTCGAGACGTCGCATCCAAAAGATGAAAGTGGCGAAGATGAGGATGTTGAGATGGATGTGTGGGCATACAAGGAGGGATAGGATTAGACGTGAATATATCCGGGACAGAGTGGGAGTGGCCTCGGTGGAGGATAAGATGCGGGAAGCGAGGTTCGGATGGTTCGGGCATGTGCAGACGAGAGACATGAATGCCCCAGTGCGGAGGTGTGAGACGTTGGCTATGGACGGGTTCAATAGGGGTAGAGGTAGGCCGAAGAAGTATTGGGGAGAGGTGATTAGATGGGATGTGGTGCAGGTGCAACATACTGAGGACATGACCTTAGATAGGAGGTTGTGGAGGGCACGGATTAGGGTAGTAGGTAGTTTAGCGTAGTCCTACTTACGCTTACATACCGGTAGTTGTAGTGTTATTATTTTAGGTCTGCTTAGCCTATCATACTAGTAGGCGCAGTATTGTTTTATAGTCCATTGTCGTTTGATTGTTGCTGATATGTGTTCTTTAGTGTACTTTGTTTATCTTATTTACCTGTGTTAGTTACTGCTTCTTTTTTCAGAATGCTCTATCATGTCTTATTCGCTTTTGTTACTATCATTTTCATACTGCTTTAAATTTCTTGGCTGGGGCTGACCGTTTCTCTTGTTTTGCTTATGCTTATGCTTTGTCTTGAGCCGAGGGTCTTTCGAAAAGGTAGAGGTAAGGTCTGCGTACACTCTACCCTCCCCAAACCCCACGTTGTGAGATTTCACCGGATATGTTGTTGTTCATCAGAATCATTTGACCTTTTCCTGGATACGAATCTCCCCAACTGGTGGAGCTATACTTACTTTTATAACATGGAATTCACAAGGGACCCTTAATAAACTGACAGGAAACATTAATTAATGAGATGCCCCCTATAAGTAAGATTTATTAATCGTGTTGACTAGTAATTAAGTACAACCTAATATATATATATATATATATATATATATATATATATGTGTGTGTGTGAGGTTAACTCTACTGAAATTCAATTCGTTTACGATGAGCTTTAAGGGTTAATAGTTAATACGGAAACTTTATCCATGCAACATTGTTTCTGCTGACTATATTGATACTTTTAGTTGCTCAAAATGTATAAAAATTAGGCACGTTGGGTTAAAATTCATTGTTTGGCGGGTGATTTGCACAAATAAGATCTTCGGATGCCATCATTTAAATTTTGGCCTCGTTAAATAAACGGTGCAACAGTACGTTTCACCAGAATATAATGCAAAATCCTGACGGTTCGCTTGGATTTCTTATTTGATATCGGGCAAGACTTACATTAACAACAAGTTATGGTGATCGTCAGAATTTTTGGCGATAAATCCTGTCCCCTGGGTTCAGTCACAAGACTTGTCTTAACAACAAGTTATGGTGATCGTCAAAATTTTTACCACAATTCAGATGAATCGCTAGGATCTTTTCAACATTGGTGGCTAAAATCTTGGCAATTTTTTCGGATTGTGGTCAAATCTTGATGATCACTATAATTTCTTCTGTAGAAATTCTAACAACACGTTTTTGTTTTAACATTAATCCAAACTGTTACAAATCAACTCCAAATTCGATATTCAGCCTTCGCAACAACTTTCAATTGGTTACATCCAACTCAAAGCTTCAAAAATCAATATACTACTTATCTTCTTATACAAACAAGCTCAATACAACCTAACATCGTAAACACCAGCCTTTCCAAAGGAAAAAAAAGGTGGTTTCCAAAATTTTGTGTTTGCCATTCCATGACTCTCTCAATATGATATTTAGCGTAAGAATAATACCAGACGAAATCCCGTGGTAATAGTAATACTCTTTCGTGGAACCTAATGTGAACAAAACATGACGATTCCAAAAACGAAAAAAGGGGCGATTCTGAAATTAGTGGAAATTAAAGGAAAAGTGACATGCAGGATCAAACTCAGTCAACTTGGCCAAATTACATCTCTTTTTCTAAATTCAGACGAAGGATTTCTTATGTCAATTGACCGTGCAAAATATTTTTATACTATTAAATTATTTTAACGTGTTATGTCACGTAATTTTTCGTATTTTTCAAATTACTGATCTCACTTATCATGTACCTATAGTTACCTTTCAAGTAACATGATAGTATGATAATTCTTTTACCAAAATCAATAATGGAAGGAAAAATCCAATAAGATCCAGTAGAATTTCATTATGTGCAAAGAAGATTGGCTGAATGATTTGGACTGGCCTCTTACATGCCTTGTTGCCTAATGTTTTGGACTCAATTTAAGAAATGGGGAAAAAGGGGTTATTTTGCCTTTAGATTTAAGAAAATAAACAAAAAACAAAAGTTCGTGCACTAGTCTAAAAGTGGTGGTATTATTAGCTAGTGGAAAACCTCACGACGAAGTAATCTTCACAAAGTTTCAATACGGAAGAATCCATGGAAAAAATTGGGAAAAAGAAACAAAACTTTTTTTACACTTTTGTGTTTGGACTGGAAATGAAACAAAAGTCGTATCAAAAGCCGAAAAGTTATATTGATTGCTTCCACAGTTCCATTATTCCTTGCACAAATTGAGAGTAACAAAACATTTGCCAACTTTCAATTTGAAATACCATGCGAAGTGTATTTTATCTTCGAGTAGTGTTCTAAAACGAAAGAAGGGAGTCTTAGCGTAACTGGTAAAGTTGCAAGCATGTGATTAGGAGGTCACAGATTCAAGCCATGAAAACGGTCTCTTGCAGAAATACAGGGTAAGGATGCGTACAATAGATCTTATGGTCGACTCTTTCTGAACCCTACGCATAGCGGGAGCTTAATATACCGGGCTGCCACCCAGTGTTCTAAAACAGAACATAGATTCACAAGTTTACGTTTATTAGATATGTACTATTGCCAGAGACGGATTTGGGATTTGAATTTAACGGATTCAAAATTTTGAATTCTTTGGATATACAAATTCAAAACATAATATTCCGTTTATACTACTTTTAAGGATTGTTAACCGATCTATAGTAAATATTAAAATAATGTGTTCAATTGAACGCACCCTAACCCAAGATCCACTCTGGCAAAATGTGTAAAGTGTGCTGGAATGCAGACTAGGCAGACTCATGTTTACATGATCAAATGAAAGAAGATTGAAATTGTCTGTAAGAGTGACACACAAATTAGACCTATACCAAACTAAACTTCAATTACATTAATTAATAATTTAATACCAATATGACAAAACAGAATCCTAGATAGACATTGTTCAACCCCATATGTGATATGTTGTTGATTGGAACTGGAGCTGTGAACTACCATTAATAGTAATACTGTCAGCTCCATGTGCATCCCAAGACTGAAGCAATCTCATATGGGTACGCGACAAATGAGCTAGCCATCAGATCTTGATCACTTGAGCTAGCATTCCAGCAGTTCACTATATCTGTTGTGGTTGTGAATTTCTGCAAAGGAGGGGTTGCATAAAACTTTTCTTCAGACAAAGAATTGATGTTGTATACTAGGTTGTTTTCAGACGCGTCGGCCGTGAAATGGACAGTAGTAATGTCATGAATACTAGGCCTCCTCTTATCTTTGCCTCCCGAAAGTTGTCTCTGGTAGTATTTCTGAGCATGACTAGCCACTTGTATTGGAGTTCTTGAAATTACCATTTTCTTAGATATGTTCCTCCAGTCCCCTTTTCCATACTTCTCAAGTCCCATCAGGAATCTCCTATACCAATTTTTAAATAACAAAATCTATTAAGATTAAAAATAACAATAATAATATACTTAATGTAACCACACAAATGAGGTCTTAGTAGGATAGAATGGACGCTGGCCTTTTCCTACCTTTTGGGGTAAATATGTTTCAAATAGACTATCGGCTCAAAAAAAATGTAATCAAAGCAGGATTCAAAGGAAAATAACGACAGTAATATGGCAAGATAAACAAAGCAAATGAAGCAACAAATAGTTAATTATAAGATAAACAAAGCGAATGAAACAACAAATAGTAATTATAAAAATTAAAGAATAAGATGCGAGCAACAAATTTAAGAAAAAAAAAACAAAAAAATAACAGAGTGAAAAGGCAACAACCTGTGTTCTTCCTCAGTCCATGGTACACCTTTCTTTCTTTCTTGATCAGAAGATTTGCTGCCTCTTTTTCTAAATGTTTGTAATCCACAATGATCGACCAATTCTAACGTAATCGACGAGGGGAAATAACCGGGATTCGGAACCAATCCAGCTTCGATGTCACAAACGTCTGCAACAAGTTCCCTGTATTGATTCATTACATCAATAACTGTCTTTCCTGGGATCTGAGCTGCCACTTTAAACCACCTATTAGGAGTATTCTCATCGTATATCGCGATAGCACTTTCAAACTGTTTGTTCTCTTCTTTAGTCCATTCTATGCTCTTGCTCATCCAATTTGAATTTTGTAAAAACGAACTAGGAAATAAAGTTTCCATTTCCACAACTTCCCAATAAGTGTGTGCAAGTGTTGTCTAGAGGATGAGATTTTTATGATTCCGAAAAGGTACTTAATACGGAATCATATACCAGGAATAAGAATGCCCTTTTGGATAGCATCTTGGATTAGAGAATTTAGAGAAAGACCCTACTTTTCATAATCTTGGAAAAAACAGAGTCTACTTAGCAAACTGGCAGGACGCGGAGATCTATTGATCAATATGAATCTCGAGAGTGGACGGTAACAACTGAGAAGTCTACAAAGTACTGAAGCATAAAAGAATTAATGAGAGAATGAAAGAGAATAATGGCGTTTAGCCGACCAAGAGATCAAGTTATCACCAAGAAACATACAATAATCAGATGTCGAACGTCTAGTATCTAGACATCCACCTCAATCAACATATGTACAAGAAACGAGAGTAGATACGGAGGATGGATATAAGTACAAATCATAATCAAGAGTTCCCTGAATGTAACGCACAATGCATTTAAGAGCATGTGCTCGTCCCTCGGATCATACATAAATAAACACACTTGTTGCACTTCATAAGTAATATCGGGTCTCGTGAAAGTAAGATACTGAAGAGCCCCTGCAAGACTGCGATAGTGGGAAGGATCCTCGTAAGGCGTGCTAGAATTAGCACTCAGCTTCGGTTTGGTATCAACCGGAGTAGGAGAGGACTTACAGGATGACATGTCAGCCCACTCAATAATCTCAGTTGCATACTTCTTCTTGGTTAAAAATAGACCACCTGCATGACGAGTTACAACTATACCCAAAAAATAACTCAAGGGCCCCAAGTTTTTCATAGCAAATTCTGATTTGAGAAGAGATATGATAGACTTGCATAGTTTATCAGAATAGGCAATCAATATAATATCATCCATATATAACAGAATGTATGCCAGAGAAGTATCACGACGATAGATGAACAGAGAATGATAAGACATGCTATGAGAAAACCCAATAGTAGATACATAATTTGTAAACCTTTTATACCAAGCCTGAGGGGCCTGTTTAAGCTCATACAATGACTTTTTCAGCAAACAGACATGGTTAGGATGATCGGAGTCCCTGAAACCCAAGGGCATCACCGTGTAAGAAAGCATTTTTCACATCCAGCTGATGAATGGGCCATGCTTTCGAGAGAGCCACATTGAGAACATTGTGAATGGTTGTCGGTTTGACAACCGGACTAAATGTCTCTCCACAATACACTCCAACATGTTGAGTTTTGTCATCACCTACAAGACGGGCCTTATGCCTCTCAAAACAACAGTCATATTTTTCCTTATGAGTAAAAATCCACATAGAACGAATAACATTGACACCAGCTGGACGGGGCACTAACTCCTGCGTAATTTTCAATAAGAGCATTATATTCATCATCCATGGCCATTTTCCAATTTGGGTCATGAAGGGCAAACATTAGGTTACGTGGTAGGGGTGATTTAGTGACATTAAAATTGAGATTAAAATATTGTTTTGGTTTAAAAATACCTTGTTGGCTACGAGTAACGGACCCTTGACTCAGAATAGAAGTGGACTAGACTTGGGATGGTGTTGGATCATCTTGGGACTGGCCAGCAGGCAGCTTGCTGGCCGAAGGGCTGGACTGACGGACTGAGAAATTAGGCCAGCAAGTAGTGGGACTGCTGGCCGAGAGACTGGACCGAGAAGGGAATGACTTAGGCCACCATTCAGTGGGCCTGCTGGCCGAGAAGTTGGACCGGGAGGAATATGAGATGGGCTAGCAGGCATTGGGACTACTGGCCGAGAAACAGAAACTGGATTTTAGACAATTGGGCCAGTAGGTAGTGGGCCTGTTGGCGGAGATTGGGCACGAGGGGTCTGTTGGTCCAGATCTCGAGGCAGGGATTGGACTAAATGGTGGACCACATATGGTGAGAGCCCATCATCCAAAAAATTATAAGAGTTAGACACCGAATTACATAATTTAGCAAACGGAAATTGGGTTTCATCAAAAATGACATGACGACTAATTATGATGTTATTAGAGGATAAATCAAAATATTTGTAACCACGAGATTAGACGGATAACCCAAAAACACACGAGCGGTAGAACGGGCTTGAAGTTTGTTAATTGTAGTAGACGGGAAGAGAGGATAGCACAAACACTCAAACACTCTAAGATGAGAATACGAAGGATCCTTATGATAAAGAATTTTTAGTGGAGATTGGTATGCTAATCCTTTGCTAGGGAGTATGTTAAGGAGGTAAGTAATCATTTGTAATGCATGATGCCAAAAAGAATATGGTAATGAAGCATGGGCTAGTAAAGTCCGAACAATATTATTACTGATACGAATTTTTCTTTCGGCTTTCCCATTTTTTGAGGACGTATGAGGACAAAAAAACCTAAAAGTTATGCCATTAACATTACAAAATTCCCAAAATGACCCATTATCAAATTCCCTTTCATTATCACATTGAATGTTTTAAATTTCTCATTCAAATTGGGTGCGGATGAACGCTCTAAACGAGAGGAATGTGGATAAAACTTGAGACTTTTTAGATAAAGGAAAGGTCCACAAAAATTTAGAATAATCATTCAAAAATAATGCATAATAATTGTGGCACAAAGAGCTCAAAATGGGAGATGTCCACAAATCACTATGAATATTATCAAATGGTAACAAAGTACTAGAATTTGAGGCTACAAACGGTAATTTAACATGTTTTCCAAGAGGACAAGAAGGACAAATATTAGTACTACGTATTGTTACATTCAATAAAATTATTGTTTTTAAGAGAGGAAAGAACAGATGCCACCGGATGACCCAAACGCGCATGCCACAAGGAATGTGCTAGAGCGGTAAACATTGACGTTGGCTTGATTAGTGGAAGTGGTGGTGGTGGTGGTGATTGGATAAAGCTCTCCTCGACTATTACATCTTATTAGAGGTATCCCCGTCGTGAAATCCTTCACAGAAAATCCAAAAGTGTCAAAGTCAACAGAAACCCAATTATCAGTTGTAAATTTTTGAACATACACCAAATTTTTAATTAAGTGAGGAGCATGAAGGATACTTTTCAAGGCTAAAAGTGGGTACGGGGGAGATAAATTTGTGTGACCATAACCACGAATTTGAATTGAATTACCATTACCAATAATTATGCCACAATTTTTGCTCAAATTGAAATAAGACGAGAGATTACCTGGCGCGAACGTCATATGAGAAGTGGCCCAGGTGTCCATGTACCAATTTGCATCCAGAGGATTTAATCCAAGTGTATGCGTCATTGCTTCGATATTCGTAGGAGTTGGAACCATCGTTGGGCCCGCAGCAGCGAAAGCCTGCTGAGGTTGAGGCCCAAGCAGGCCAGCATATGGCCAAGGCCCAGTCTGTGACTATTGGGTCGGCCGGAACTGCAGGGGGCCATTGGGCCTAGCCCAACTTGCTGCTAGGTATGCTGGAAATTGTGGCGTGGGCCACTGCCCACTTTCTCAGCCCCACAGCCACTGTGCACTTGCCCAAGGGGCTGCGGCCGGTGGTCTTGCGGCCCGGCCCGGCCACCACCGCCACCACGTCTTCTGCCATCGCCACCCCCACCACCACCACAGTTGCCGCCACTGCCACCACCACCGCCGCAGTTTTTGCCACTATTTTTTCAATTGTGGCCTTTTTTGCCGCCACCATTGTTACAGTTTTGGCTAGACTTTTTCGATAATGAGTGAGGGTCATCGGTGTGACGGGGTGTGGCTACCATCATGACGGAATTGGCTCCGGTTGCCATCTTTTTAGTCAACCCGGCTTCTTCTAAGGTAAGCATGGAACGTGCTTGGTAGAACGGCGGGAGAGGATCGCTTTGACGAAGAAGAGTTCCAACGCCATTATAAGCCTCGGATAGGCGTGCAACCATCTGAAGAACAAGTCGATCACTCATGAGGGGCGCGACAACGTTCTCGAGTTGATCCGACAACTATTTGAGCCTTTGAAAATAGGTTGAGGCATTCAGAAAATCCTCCATGTTGATGTGG
The DNA here is from genome assembly GCA_034509755.1 of Anisodus tanguticus. Classification (NCBI taxonomy): domain Eukaryota; kingdom Viridiplantae; phylum Streptophyta; class Magnoliopsida; order Solanales; family Solanaceae; genus Anisodus; species Anisodus tanguticus. The sequence goes on along the minus strand of CM067555.1, from coordinate 7,158,668 downwards.
GAGAATTCCTGCTCAAGGGTCACGGCACAGGAATTTTTTTATCCTGGAATATATCGCGCAACCTATTCCAAGCTTTCATTGTCGTGGCGTCAGGTTCAATAATAGTATGCAAGAGGTCCGTAGAGATGGTGGAATAAATCCACTGGAGTACTGTAGCATCAAGAGTTGCCCACAACTCTATTTCATCATCGGTGGTGGGCACCTTCTCCTTGCCTTTTTCGGGGGGACGGTGTGATAAAGGACTCGATTAGACCGTGCGTGAATTTTAAATAGTTCTGCCCATGTTGCGTATTGGACATTTTCCATCTCAATAACAATAGGGATGTTGTTCTTGATGTTGGAGACTGCAAGTGCAGGATGAAAGGTGTTCTTTGTGGTAGACATGATGAAAGAACAAGAGGAGAATTAGGTATTTGGAAAAAAATGAAGGGAGGGGGTCACGGCCGACAAGTAGGGCAGCAGAGGTGAGAATTTTTGGAGATGAAAAAGTTTTCCCTAGACTGCTGATATCGTGAAAGAGAATAATCCCCTAATTATTTTCATTAATGAAAAGATATATATACATGATATACAATCTCTAATTATGGAAATTAAATCTACATTTTTCTAATACAAGACTACTAGATTTTTCTAATACAAAACTACTACCATAATTATACATGTACAAGAACTCTACTAATTATGGTAAGGAATATTCAAAATATACCCAAGACATATACATGGTTTGACCGTGTATATCGGTAGTCTTTCAGAGAAGAACAAGAAACCGAGTTTGAGGAAAATTAGTATGGCCAGCGACAGTGGCAGCGAATTTGTGGTGTATTAGTGATATTGTGCTTTGTATTATATGATATGTAATGAGGAGTGGAACAAAACTTTGGAAATATAATGTAAATAAAAAGGGGACATTGATCGGCCGACGATGGGGTCCACCAGTCATAAGATTAGATATGTGTAATATTAGATGCTACACGTTTATTTCCTCATAAATATCAGGGAGATTAGTGCATATGGTTTAGCCATTAAAAGTAAAAAGATACCATTTTTATGTTAGCATAAGGACTATACATCAACCTCTCTTTTTTCTCTGTCTGTCCGGGTTCAGGAAGGATTTCTTCATTTACCTGCTTATATAAAAGGCGTTATCTCTCAGGTAACTTGTTACTACAATATATAATCGAGAGTTCATTGCTTTTACTTTTACATCGACAACACCGGGCATACAAAGGTAGAGAGTAGAATGCCGGTCGTGGAGGCGGATCTAAAATGTAAATTCTATGGGTTTAACTTTTTAAGTTTTTAATATTGAACCCATTATATTTTCAAAGTTATGGGTTTATATCTACTATGTGGATTTGCCTCTAACATGTAGAACGTGCTCTTTCATTTTGTAAGTTGATGGATGATGAATTGTTTTTTTTTTCTTTTTGATGTCTCTTCCCACCCTTTAGGAGATCTCAGGGCTTTCATCCCGTTTGAATCTTTAGATCTTGACGTGCCCGAAGAAGCCATCATCATCTTATTGAAATAAGTTTCGGCACTTAAAACATCGACTTGAAACGGCATAATCATCTGAATTAACATCAACTTTATTGATTGAATCGGCACAATCATATGACCACCCTATACCTATCTAGGCTCCCTCTATTGGAGGTAGCCATGAGAGGGTCATCTCTCTGAATAAATTTGAATTTCTTCTGTGCGAATCAATAATGATTGTAGCTGGATTCCTTTATTTTTATATCACTTTCTTTTTGTCTTGTCTCTTTAGATAGTGAAATTGTGGATGACTATGTTGGATCTGTCACAAAAATTGCACCAAGCACTACTTGTGTCCATTGAATTGACAGATTTGAATAGGTTATCCCTTTTTTTTCCTAGCTCAGAGATTGTATGGCTTCGTCGGATTCTATCTGAATTGAAATAGTTTATCTTTAAGAATACTTGAAGTGCTACTCGCTTAAGGTGGAGGCCTGGGTGGACTAACATTTTAAAAGGGGAGCTTATTCAAAGTGCACTTAATTGCCTGGTTTTCCCTTCGAATGAGCTACTCCTTAATTTTTACCACTCAAATAGAACTTATGTCTATCGGGGTATAAGTTCTTTAAAGGATCCGACACAAGTTATATCAAATTCCTTAAAAAACATATGTCCAACAAGCATAAATTTCATTTCAGGGACAAAAATTAAAGACCATCACAAAATAGGGAAAGAAGTACATCCTTCAAAGTGAAGAGTTGGGCGGCACTATTGTATTCTATAGCCCATTAGAGTTGAACTGGACTGGGTTGGGCTAGCTTGCTTTGATAAATCCAATTTTGTTCTCCTAGAAAGAATTTAAAATGGGAAAAGGAGAAAAGTGGCCATCCGGCAGTAATGCCAACCGGATGGTCCAACAACTTTAAAACCCATTTTGTAGCCTCTAAAGTAATTCCATACGGTAGCCAAAACATTAAACGCCGCTTTTGGGAAAAAAATAATCCCGCGAAAAGAACGCTTCTTCCTCCTACACGCTTTTTCTCCCCTACAATCACGTTTTTAGAGAAGGAAAGCTGCTGGTGTATGTTATTCGCAGATGACATAGTCCTGATTGATGAGATTCGCAGTGGAGTGAATGCTAAGATGGAGGTTTGGAGACAAACTCTGAAGTTTAAAGGGTTCAGGCTGAGTAGGACCAATACAGAATACTTTGAGTGCATGTTCAGTAACGAGAGCGACCGTGAGACAGGCGTGGAGGTGAGGCTTGGTACTCAGGTCATTCCAAATAAAGGAAGCTTCAAGTACCTCAGGTCTATTATCCAAGGGAATGGAGAGATTGATAACGATGTCACACATCGTATTGAGGCAGGGTGGATGAAATGGAGGCTCGCATCTGGAGTCTTGTGCGACAAAAAGGTCCCACCAAAACTTAAAGGCAAGTTCTACAGGGTGGTGGTTAGACCGACTATGTTGTATGAGGCGAAGTGTTGGCCAGTCAAGACTTCGCACATCCAAAAGATGAAAGTTGCAAAGATTAGGATGCTGAGATGGATGTGTGGGCATACACTGAGAGATATGATTAGAAATGATGATATTTGGGGCAGAGTGGGAGTGGCCTCGGTGGAGGATAAGATGCGGGAACGAGGTTGAGATGGTTCAGGCATGTGTAGAGGAGAGACACAGATGCCCCAGTGCGGAGGTGTGAGAGGTTGGCTATGGACGAATTCAGGAAGGGTAAGGTAGGTCGAAGAAGTATTGGGGAGATGTGATTAGACGGGATATAGCGCATGTGCAACTTACTGAGGACATGACCTTAGATAGGGAGTTGTGGATGACACGGATTAGGGTAGAAAGGTAGTAGTTAGTCGAGCGTAGTCCTACTTACGCTTACAAAATAATAATTGTAATGCTATTACTGTAGGCCCGATTAGCCTATCACACTTATAGGCGCAGTATTTTAGTGTACTTTGTTTAGTTTATTTACCTGCACTAGTTACTGCTTACTTTTTCGGAATGCGCTATCATGACTTATTCGCTTTTGTTATCAACATGTTCAGACTTCATTAATTAATGCTTTAATTTTTTGTCTGGGTCTGACCGTTTTTCTTGCTTTGTTTTACTTGTGATTATGCTTTATCTTGAGCCGAAGACCTTCCAGAAACAACCGCTCTACCTACCAATATAGAGGTAAGATCTTCATACACTTTACCCTCCCCAAACCCCACGTTGTGAAATTTACTGGGTATGTTATTATTCTTTCGATCATGGGAGCCTGCCACACGTTATGTGCGTAGCCGAACTTGTTTTGTGGAAAAATGTAGTAAACGCCAAATTAAACAGAACAGGAAAAAAAAGGAAAAATTACAACCCAATACCTTTAGGCGATCTTGTTTAAAATATAACCCAACACCTTTAGGCGATCTTGTTTAAAACATATACAGCATGCATAGGTTGTGTAAACTTATGCTAAAATATACATATACTACCAAAACTTCCCCAAAAAAGATTATGGTAATGTGTGGACTCACTAGGTGGTGGTGGTGGCAGACGGGTGGTTAAACATCACACTAATACGCCCAACCTTTCATGAAAAATAGGCAGCTCAATACAATGAGACGACAGCATTCCTCTTTCAGACTACACAAGGGAAGAGATAGTTATTTGGATGTTTTCTATCTACAGTTTTGTTCATTAGTCTTTCTTTCTTTTATGTATTGATAAGTAGGCTGCTTGTTGCACCAAGTTCCCTACGCAAATAGCTGGAACAGTTCACTTAAGTAAGCTGCTTGTTGCACCAACCCTGCTTGTAGGATCTCCATCAACAGCATTAAGCATTGGAGCACTAGGATAAAAATCATAGAATCCACATCTATAACTGAGACCGCCATGTCAGATAAAAGAGTAACTTCAGTTAAAACTCTCATATTAAGACTTGAGTTAACAGCTGATATTAGAAGGCAACCAACAATTATAGAATTATCAATTGAACAAAATAGGAAACTTCCTCAATTATCGCACACATCAGTTCAAGATGTCCCTCAAACACCAAGACAAGCTGAGCCAAGGTTCTTTAATGAATCACAACCAACAGTGGACAATTACAAGAGTACTTTAAGCATAATGAACGAACCTAGCATGTGCAACCATTCTTCTGGAAAAAGCAAATAGATAAAACTTGGTGGAAGTAAAAAATATTTAAAGCAAAGACAGCTGGATAGTCATTCAAAAAACTCCCATTGCTCCGTGAGCAAAATTAGAGAACATCTAATCTGATGTTTAGTTCTTGGTATTAACCGGAAATGATAAAAAACAAAAAGATAAGATGACAAACTCCACAAAGCACATTACAATACTTAACTTAAACTACTTTTAAGGATAAAGATTCCTCATCATTGAAAACATTGATGTGGCACACTATGGCCACCCAAAGCAACCAACGATGTCAATCCAGATCCATGACCTCTAAATGACCCCACTGCAAAAATAAGATGAAGTTAAGCAACTTCAAATATAATCAAGGAGTATGATGTACAAGAAGGCAATTGCAAAGAATAACAAGAGTACACGGCCCACAAAAATAACAACTAAAAAAAGTTTTCATTCAAATGCTCAGACATCAGTCACATTCATATGATAAATAGAAATAGGAAACCCATCTACCATATATTTATATAATTTCTCATTGCATAACTAGGCTTAAGCTTATGAGGAAGCCCCAACACCTTCAGGGCGTTCACCTAGGCTTAAGCCGCAACATTCTAGACGTTCATTCGTGAAGATGAGCAAATAAAGAATCCTATAAATTATTCAGATAGCAGTAATATGTACCATCCCCTGTATCTAGGAGCTTAATTTGCCATAACTAAAGTATGCCAAGTAACCAATTTAACCAACTACAAGCTTCACACAGAAGGATCTTATACTACCAGCTAATCCTAAAATACATCCAATTTTCACAAATATGTAGAAAGACTATACATAGTTTAAACTGAAGCATAATTATCCCTTCTCGTCATTCTTGTCTTGAGAACTCATGCTAGACGAGAATGAAAAGCTACAAGGCAGTATAAAAAATATATCTTTAAATTCACACAGTAGAAAGATAATCATTGATACCGAGAACTTATATGTAACATAGGATCCCCAAGTTGACAAATTGCTTGAGGTTATTCCCCAAACCTCCATAGCCTAAACTACTATCCATCCAATTTTAAATGTTGTTTTAGCTCTTTTCATGTCTATTAAGGAATACAATTAATAAAAGGTGGAATTTACTAAGCTACCCCTATTTATTACTCCATATGCCCAATTTATACGACACACTTTGCATTTTAGCCAATCCCAAAAAGGATGACATAAATCCTTATTGGCAACAATTTATTAAACTTTTACTTTTACGATTAACAAGATGATTATAACCACACAAACATTTTTGACTTGTTTTAGACCACAATATTCAAAAGTTACTTTATTCTTAAACTAAGTGACCGGTCAAACTACATCATCTAAATTGGGACGGAGGGAGTGCATGTTTTTTTGAAAATTGAGAAATCTAAAAAGGACTTCTTTGATGTAAATGGTATATTTGGAAATAATTGTCTACTTGGGTATTGAATTCCTAAATTTACACTTGACGTTTTTAAGCTAGAGCGACAGTTAAAAATGGACAGAGGGAGTATTTATGAATGAACCATAACAGGGCAAATTGTGCATACACAAAGAACATAGGAGCACAAAAATCAATCCATCCACGACGTCTTAGCAAAATCTAAACATTAGGATAAAAACATAAGAGATAAAACAACTAAAGAAAGTTACCTTAAATGTTGCTTGGGTACATGAAAACCCTAACCTTAGCTCCCTGCAAAATTACACAACAGTTAGATAAAAATATATTTTTCTCTCCCATTAAATTGATGAATCATTTCATATAATAAAAATGTTAGTACCATTGACTTAGGGGGCAAATTGGAGGTGAATTTAGCTCTAACAACACCACTGTTACCATGGGGCCTACAAACTTTACCCCAAATGCAACGATAGTGTGAGTTATTCTTCTTTGTCTTTGCCTTATAAATGTACCCTAATCGCTTCCCAAGGTACCAGACCACTTCTTCCTTAGTGTTCACTCCTTCGATCTGAATCAACGACGTGTTTGGATACTGGTTCGATTTCGACCTAAACAAACAAACAAACATTAATACGCATTTTTACTAAGCAGAATTAATATTGAAAAATAAAAAGAAAGTTAGTTACCTTTTGTATCCAAGAACAGTTCCTCTAACGTAGAGTCTCACGCGTTCTCCTTGGCGTCCCTTCACCATTTTTTATTCGAGGGATTTGGGGCTGCGGTGATGCTTGTGAAGAAGGAAACTAAACCTAGAGGAGGAGTTATGTGAAAGACATTTATTTATATGATTGGGTGTCAATTGGGTCTTGTGCTACTGGATGGGCTGGAGGCCCTAATCAGTGTAGTTGGGCTTTGAAATTCAAGAAATTGCACGGTTTTCCTTCAAATGGGCTAGTCTTTAATTTTTGCCCCTTAAATGAAATTTATGCCTTTTGAGGTATAAGTTCTTTTTGGAATCCTGCACAACTTATGTCGCATCCAGTAAAATATTTATGCCCCAAAAGAAATAATTTCCTTTTGAGGGCAAAATTAAAGATCAATACAAAATAGGGGAAAATTTGCAAATGATCCGTTTAATTTAGATTAGGGTCAGAGACAAGGAAAAAAAAACTTTTTTTGTGCGAATTTCCCTTCCTTTGAGCTATTCTTTAATTTTTGTCCCTTAAATCACTAATCTTTAATTATTGTCCCTAATTTGCATTTAATGAAAATTTGTGAGACAAAGTATCCTTTATTCGCTGGTCAACGAAATCAGAGATTTTGGGTTCGAATCCCAGCAAAGTTAAAAAAAAAAATCACAAGGCAAGATTTTCAGAGAAATTATGTCTATTCGGCCAAAGTTGCATAGATATTATGCCTTAAGGGGCATGGTTTCTATGTAACTAGCCGGACAAGGCATAATCTTAATTTTTGATTAAAACTTTGCCTTTAGGCATAATTACATAGAAACTTTATCTTAAGACATAGTTTTTATACAACTTTGGCCGAATAGACATAATTTCTAATGAAATCTTGCGTTGTGGTTTTTTTTTTTTTGCCTTCATGCATAGTTATATAGAAATTATGCCTCTTAAGGCATAATTACTATATAACTTTGGTTGAATAGGCATAATTTCTAATGAAATCTTGCCTTGCAAATTGTTTTTCTTTTGACATTGCTAGGATTCGAACCCACAACCTGTCAAGGGTATTTTCGACCATTTTTTAAGGCGATTGGCAGAAATTAAAGACCACCAATTTGAGGGGCAACAATTAAAGACCACCCTAAAATAGGGACAATAGTGTGAATTTCCCAAAAAAGGGACGATTCGGACCAAAGAAATATTTTTGTGCTGTTATTTTTTTAAATAAATAATTATATTAGCCTCAGTTTTGGTATTTATGCGTAAATGACCTTCTTAAATTTATTAATGACTGGATTTAAATACCATAATACTATTCCTCTTCATTGGGAGGTCATTTGGTAGGTTGTATAAGAATAGTATTGAATAAGGTGTATTAATATTGGAATCGGTATTTTAAGAGGGGGAGGGGTGGAGGAATGCGAGATGAGACATTTAAGGCAGCACGGGGCGAGAAGTAAGCTCCGAGACACAGAGCGTAAGTCTCATCGATCTACCGGGTGTATGTATTATGTATCTTTAATTTTATAATTTTATTATTATGAAATAGAAGTAAATTTGTCATTAGAATTGTGCTAATAAATTCAAAATAAATCATCAATCATATATAAAAATTATTATATTATTTGAGAAAGATAACTTCACAAAAAAAATTAATATTCTAGATAATCTTTAAAATAAAATCATCATCCACTTCATCATCGATCTCCACATTTATTAATCCTTCCCACCGTCAACTAAAATATTTGCAATGATTTACTTACTCAAAAAAAGAATTGCACTGATTTTTATTTATATATTTTAAAGAAGGAGAATGGTAGAAAGTGTAAGAGCAGTGACAAAAAAAATGGATAGAGTTGCTTCACGAACATTGTGTCATGAAATCTCTATCAATCTTAACATAATCATCTAAAAAATTATTTATGACACTGTTCTATCTATGAAAGTTATTTTATTTATGTATATATTTTTTTAAAATTACTATAACATGATAATATAAAGTATAAATATCATTACACCAATAATAAAAATCACAATTTATAGAAAAATACTTCAAAATGATTTTAAAAAAAAAAATTAAACGTTTACGCCGGAGCTTACGCTTTTGCGCCCGGAGCTTATGCCCCAAATTTCAGGGTGTACACCCTATGATTCTACACCTTTTATTTATGTTTTGGGGAATTTTTTATATCCCCGCCCCTTGATTCGCCCCGAATTCACCTGAAAAACGCTTTTCAAAACACAATTGGGATTAATTATGCTGACAATATTTTTTATCCACTATTTAGATTGTCGTATTAAATGAATAGGATGTATTAGAAAAAAATAGTACGAAGTACTGAATAAGATGTATTAGAATAGAAATAGTTCTTCTATTGGTAATGTTATGATTTGTTGTGTATAAAAATAGTATTAAATAGTGTGTATAATTATTAATTATACATAGATTAAGAAATACTACCAAACAAAATATTAAATAATATCAAAACTAATAAATATATTATTTTCTTTAATACATCCTATGAGCCTTACTCCAACATTCTACATTTACTCAATGGAAGCTCGACGACATTAATGTTTCTTTTAAATAGCGCGCACCAAAGGAACATGGCCCATGAGATATCCCCCAGTAAACAACTAGTAGTAATATATACTATACTAAAATATATTCATTCCATTAATTTAATACTAAACTATATTCATTCCATTAATTTAATACTAAACTATTCCTTTGTAATGATGATCACTTAATCATGTCCTTAAAGCTCATTTCATGGCCTATGTTTCTTTTGCGTTGGGGTGAGGGGTGGGAGGGTTATTAGTAGTTTTAAGTTTGGTCATTACCATTAGGCTTTATCAACTCTCTTTCTTGCATATAAGAGGAGAGATATAAAAGTGGACGAAACATTTTGTGGTTACTGAAATCCTTGAGTTTGATTAACTTTTAGATCTATAAATTATTATAAAGATACATATCTTGTTAAATTAATTACAAGTCAAGTCGAATTGCTTTATCTTCTTCAACACTTTCTATGGACCAACAACTAAGTTTTGAGATTTTTTAATGCAAATTACTAAATCAATATTAACTTTGAATTTTTACCCCTAATCAAGAGTATCAAGCTTCCATAATTGAAAAACTATGATGCTCTCGGTAAAGAAGGAGAGTTAGAGATGAAACATAATAATGAAAAGTTAAAAGTTGTAACAGCAGTGTATATCTAAAATAAACAAAGACTATTTTCACAACAACATAAAATGAAGAAATATTTAAATATTTGTCACACATGGGAACACACTGGGTGAAAAAAAAAAAGTGATTCTATTTAGATTCTTAATATTTTTTTCTTCTTTCTCTCTCATTTTATAAATTATAATATTATTTTCTCATTCAAGAACCTTAACGATTTTTAAAAACAATATGTGATTGAAGGGGTACTAATTCAAAAGAAAAAAAACAAGTTTAAATAAAATAGAAAATTGCAAAGTGAAAAAAAAAAACCAACAAACTTTTTAAAAAGATTCTTGGAGATGAACAAAAGTAGGAAGAAATATTAAACGGGACATGGGTTAAAATTTAAGGTCAAAATACTATCATTATAAATGTTTTCTCAAGGGGCATATAAATGAAAAACGCACAAGTATTTTAAGACAAAGAAAATATATAATCTAAGGAGGTGAGGTGTAGGTAACGTGTGGGGTGGTTGGATGGGGAGTATGGGATGGTAGGGGTGGGGTATTGGAGAGTGTGGAGGTGAAAATTAGTGTGGAATACATACTTATTTAACCTTCTAGGGAAGTCATTATCTTATTTTTTTAGCAATTTCTTTTCCTCAAAAAAATGCTTTCAAAAAACTACAAAACATGAAAAAATTAAAAATATTTTTCAGAAACTGTTTTCCGTCATACCAAACGCACCTTCACTATTGTTAACGAGTTTAATTTCCAAAACCCAGATTGTGAATCATTAAGCCTTGGAACACGAGGATTAAAAACATAAAATCCAAATCTAACACTGAGACCGCCATGTTGAATAAAAATTTAAAGAAAAGACAGCTTTATAGTCTTACAAAGAAGTTGCAGTGCTAGCAAAATTAACCACATCTAATCAGATGTTCAGTCATTGGTAATAACCAGAAATGATGAAAACAAATAGATAAGATGAGAAACTCCACAAAGCACATTACAAAATTTAACTCTTAACTACTTTTAAGGATGAAGATTCCTCATCATTGAAAACATTCATGTGCCACATTACGACCACCCAAAGCAACCAACGATGCCAATCCAGATCCTTGACTTCTAAATGCCCCACTGCAAAAATAAGATCATGTTAAGCAACTTCAAATATAATCAAGTTGTAGGATGTACAATTAGGCAATTGCAAATAGTCACAAGGGTATATGACCGACCAACGTAACAACTACTAGAAGGTTTTCATCCTGCATAATTAGGCTCAAGTTTAATCGCATAACCTCTCTTTCGGGATTAAGAATTCAAAATGAATCTCTGTATACTGTCAAGCTAAATCATAGCATTAATTTTGGTTCTACACTTGATGCTTCTTTCTAAATCTCAGTAAATATGTCTCTCAGATAGCAGTTTGAAACTACTTTTAATGGAAGATGCACAAATAAAGAATCCTAGAAATAATTCAGGTAGCACTTAATATGTACCATTCGCTGTATCCAGGAGCTTAATTTGTCATAACTAAGGCATGCAGTCAAGTAAACAATCTATTAACTACCAACTACAAGTTTCACACGGAAGGATCTTATACTACCAGGTAATCCTTAAATACATACAGTTTTCACAAATATGCAGAAAGACTATTTATAAATTACGATTCAAGCATTAATTATTTGATTGTTTTATTATCCCTTCTCATCATTCTTATCTTGAGCATTCATGCTAAACAAAGAAAAGGCACATTTTTTCCTTTTCAAATTGAAATAAGAACTGCAATTTATAGTACTAGTTGTGTAGTTTTTGAATATCTACAATTTTAATTTTAAAATCTTATTTTAGTTTAATCCAATTTAGAACACAAGATGCGGGAAGCGGGACTTAAATGGTACGGGCATGTGAGGAGAGATGCACGGATGCCCAGTGCGAAGGTGTGAGAGATTGGCTATGGATGACTTTAGGAGAGGCTGAGTTAGACCGAAAAAGTATTGGGGAGAGGTGATTAGATAGGACATGGCGCAGTTGAAGCTTATCGAGGTATGACCTTAGATAAGAGGTGGGGGAGGACACGAATTAGTGTAGAAGGTTAGTAAGTAGTAGACCGTTAATACTATCTATTGCTTCTTATTTTCCACTTAGCGTAATGTTGTGTTGTTACTCTTCCCTTTTTGACATGCTTTATTTTTGCTTTTTAGTTTTTACTTCATCCTACGCCGAGGTCTATTGGAAACATCCTCTCCACTTAACTCTTCCTTTTTGACATGCTTTGTTTTTGCTTTTTAGTTTTTGCTTTATCTATTGGAAACATCCTCTCCACTTAACTCTTCCTTTTTGACATGCTTTGTTTTTGCTTTTTAGTTTTTGCTTTATCCTAAGCAAGGGTCTATCGGAAACAGACTCACTAACTCCCAAGGTAGGGGTAAGATATACGTACACTCTATTATCATGGTTATGTTATTCTTGTAGTTTAATCCAATTTAGCTTTGAAAATTGGTCAAATTGACTCTCAAAAAGCTAAACATGACACCTATTATGGCACGGAATCAGTAATGAACTATAACAGGGCAAATTGTGCATACACAAAGAACATAGAAGCACAAAAATCAATCCATCCACGACGTCTTAGCAAAATCTAAACATTAGGATAAAAACATAAGAGATAAAACAACTAAAGAAAGTTACCTTAAATGTTGCTTGGGTACATGAAAACCCTAACCTTAGCTCCCTGCAAAATTACACAACAGTTAGATAAAAATATATTTTTCTCTCCCATTAACTTGATGAATCATTTCATATAATAAAAATGTTAGTACCATGGACTTAGGAGGCAAATTGGAGGTGAATTTAGCTCTAACAACACCACTGTTACCATGGGGCCTACAAACTTTACCCCAAATGCAACGATAGTGTGAGTTATTCTTCTTTGTCTTTGCCTTATAAATGTACCCTAATCGCTTCCCAAGGTACCAGTCCACTTCTTCCTTAGTGTTTACTCCTTCGATCTGAATCAACGACGTGTTTGGATACTGGTTCGATTTCGACCTAAGCAATAAAAAAAGTCAGCAAACAATTTTTGACTAAGCAGAATTAATATTGCAAAATTAAAAGAAAGTTTGTTACCTTTTGTATCCAAGAACAGTTCCTCTAACATAGAGTCTGTAAAAATATGGAGAAAAATGAGGATGAGAAGATGATTAATTAGAGCTCGTCTAAGGTGTAATTGAAATAATGTGATGTACTACCTGACTCGTTCTCCTTGGCGTCCCTTCACCATTTTTGATTCGAGGGATTGGGGCTGCGCTGATTGATTGTAATAAGAAGACCTAAACCTAGACGAGTTGTTTATATGACTGGGTGGGAAATGCATTTTGTGATACTGCATGGGCTGGAGGCCTTAATTAGTGTAGTTGGGCTTTAATTTAGATTCGGATTGGAGACTAAAAAAAAAATGGATGATGTACTTTTATTTAATAGATGGGCTGGAGGCCTTATTTCTCCTTTCTTTTCCATCGCATCTTACAGCTCTCCAAATCTCCATTTCTTTTCATTTAATAAATCTCACCAATCCAACACAAAAACGTAGCTTTATCCCTCATTTTCTTCCTAAATAACCCGGGTTAGTGGCCTACACATACTTATTCAAGAGAAATTCAAAATAGATACACTCACTTTATACGTCATAGTTCATCTCTCTATTACTACATGATTTACTGATTTTACCTCCAATCACTAACAAAACATCACAATTCTTGACCTACCCATTTCATTGATACAAGGGCCATTCAATATAGATATTGAAAAATATAATTTCTTCATTATTTTCATTAGTAAAAAGATATTTATATACAATATACAATCACTAAATATGGAAAATCATATTCCCACTATAACAATAAATTATAATTGCATTTGTACAAGAATTTTTCATTTATGGTAAGTTTTACACTAAAACTCAGATACGCGTGATATACACGTTTGCTGCGTGTATATCGGCTCACTCTGTCACACCCCGAAGTCATAACGGGCGGTTGTCGTACGCTGAGACTGTAAAATCTTCAAATAAAACCGAGGGAAAACCCTTAGTAAATATGTCAACAATCTGGTACCTGAAAGGGACATGCAAGACGCGTACTTGTCCACGAGCTACCTTTTCGCGAACAAAGTGAATATCCATCTCGATATGCTTAGTGCGCTGATGTTGGACCGGATTCCCAGAAAGATAAACTGCACTAACATTATCACAGTAGATCAAGGTAGCTTTCTGAATAGGAAAGTAAAGCTCTAATATAAGATTACGCAGCCAACATGATTCAGACACCACATTGGCTATCCCACGATACTCGGCCTCTGCACTAGATCTCGATAATGTAGCCTGGTGTTTCGCCGACCAAGAGACCAAGTTATCACCAAGGAACATACAATAACCAGATGTCGAACGTCTAGTATCGGGACAGTCACCCCAATCAGCATCTATATAAGACATGATAGTAGAGACGGATGATTGATATAAATGCAATCCATAATCAAGTGTGTCATATATGTATCGTATAATGCGTTTGAGCACATGTATGTGCTCAATCCGTGGATCATGCATAAATAAACATATCTGCTGAATTGCATAAGTAATATCAGGTCTCGTGAAAGTAAGATACTGAAGTGCCCTTGCAAGACTGCGATAGTTGGTGAGATCCTCGTATGGTGTGCTAGACGTAGCACTCAGCTTCTGTTTGGTATCAACCGGAGTAGAAGTAGATTTACAGGATGACATGTCAGCTCTCTCAATAATCTCAGCCACATACTTTTATTGCGATAAAAATAGACCACATGCATGACGAGTGACTGTTATGCCCAAAAAATAACTCAAGGGCCCCAAATCTTTCATAGCAAATTCTGAAATGAGAAGGGACATGATAGACTTGCGTAGAATATCAGATGAGACAGCCAATATAATATCATCAACATATAACAGAATGTATGACAAAGAAGTACCACGCCGATAGATGAACAAAGAATTATCAGACATGCTGTGAGAAAACACAATAGTAGACACATAATCTGCAAACCTCTTATACCAAGCCTGTGAGCCTGCTTAAGCCCATATAAGGACTTCTTGAGTAAACAAACATGATTTGGATAATCGGGGTCTCTGAAACCCAAGGTCTGATGCATGTACATTGTCTCATTGAGATCACCATGTAAAAAAACATTCTTCATGTCCAACTGATGAATAAGTCATGCTTTTGAGAGAGCTAGACTGAGAACAGTGTGAATCGTAGCCGGTTTGACCATCGGACTAAATGTCTCACCACAATCCACGCCAACATGTTGAGTTTTGCCATCACCTACAAGACGGGCCTTATGCCTCTCAAAACAACAGTCAGGTTTTTTCTTATGAGTAAAAATCCACATAGAACGAATAACATTGACACTAGCTGGACGGGGCACCAACTCCCACGTATTATTTTCAATAAGAGCATTATATTCATCATCCATGGCCATTTTTCAATTTGGGTAATGAAGAGCAGACACTGGGTTATGTGGTAGGGGTGATTTAGTGACATTAAAATTGAGATTAAAATATTGTTTTGGTTTAAAAATATCTTGTTGCCTACGAGTAACGGACCCTTGACTCGAGATGGTTGGGGACGGGTTTTGGGGTGATAGCTGATTTATTTCGGACTGGCCAATAGGCAGTGGGCCTACTGGCCCAATAACTGGACGGGAAATTGGGAGAATGTGGGACGCCAGCAGGCAGTGGGCCTGCTGGCTGAGAATCTGAAGCAACCACAGAATTGGGCCTAACTGCAGGACTGTTTTACGAGATCTGTGGGGCCAGTAGGTAGTGGGCCTGCTGGCGGATCCGAAGAACTAGGGTTGGGCCACTGATGGATCATATACGGGGATGGTCTATCATCTAAAAAATCATAGAAACTAGACACTAATTTGTACAAATTAGCAAACAGAAATTGAGATTCATCAAAAATAACGTGACGACTAATTATGATTTTATTAGACGATAAATCAAAACATTTGTAACCACGATGATTAGACGGATAACCCAAAAACACACAAGTGGTAGACCGGGCTTGAAGTTTGTTAATTGTAGTGGACGAAATAAATGGATAACACAAACACCCAAACATCCGAAGATGAGAATACGACGGGTCTTTATGATAAAGAATTTGTAGGGGAGATTTATATGCTAATCCTTTGTTGGGGAGAATGTTATGGAGGTAGGTAGCCATTTGTAGAGCGTGATGCCAAAAAGAATGAGGTAATGAGGAATGAGCGAGCAAAGTCCAGTTAATATTATTAATGGTACTAATTTTTCTTTAGGCCTTCCCATTCTGTGAGGACGTATGAGGACAAGAAAACCGAAAAAATATGTCATTAGCGTCACAAAAGTCGCGGAACGGCCCATTATCATATTCCCTTCCATTATCACATTGAATATTTTTAATTTTCCATTCAAATTGGGTACGGATGAATGCTCTAATTTTTTAAGAATGTTGAAAACACTTGAGACTTTTTAGACAAAGGAAAGGTCCACAAAAAAATAGAATAATCATCCAAGAATAAAATATAATAACGATGGCCCACAGAATTTAAAATGGGAGATGTCCATAAATTACTATGAATAATGTTAAACGGCATCAACGTACTAGAAGTAGAGACCACAAAAGGTAATCTAACATGTTTCTCTAATGGACATGAATGACAAATAGGAGCACTACTCGTACTCTTACTATCAATAAATTTATTACTACGAAGAGACGCAACAATAAAAGACCCCGGGTGACCCAAACGGGCATGCCACAAGGACGGAGCAAGATCGGCCAATGTTGACGGTGTGGCTTGACTCGTGGACATGGTGGTGATTGGATACAGCTCGCCTCAACTATTACACCTCATTAGAGGTATCCCCGTCTTGAAATCCTTCACAGAAAATCCAAAAGGGTCAAAATTAACACACACCCAATTATCAGTTGTGAATTTTTGGACTGACACCAAACTTTTAATTGAGTGAGGAGCATGAAGGACATTTTTAGGAGAAGAGGTGGATGTGGGTAGGGGGACAAATTTGTGTGACCATGTTCGTCGGCCATTATTTTGTTAGCAGACACAAAATCTATGAAAGATTAGTATATTTTGGGATAATCATTGTTGCTAAGGCTCTACGGTGGGCGTCAAACTATTTAGCCTGAAATTTATTTATTAGGAAAATCAGTTGATTTTGTTTGAAAGAGGTCTATAAAAACATAATCGATCCAAATAAAAAAATCTTTGATTAAGCGATTGAAGTATAAATAATAATCATAATAATTAACGAAATAATTGACAACATAATAAAAGGGAGAGAGATTCTTATTCGATCTCCTAGGAACAATGGGGAAAATTGTTGAAGAACAATGTCTGAACAATTGCGTTTCTCGGAGCATAGTGGAGAGTTCAGATGAGAAAAATCAAATGGGGTACAATCAGGGAACTGTGAGATTAATATAAGATAGATCACATTAACTAATTCTCTAAACCCTATACACATTAATTTGGAAGTTACTTGAGTGAAGATCGTGAACTCTTAATGAGATTGAATGCGACCCATTAGATGAATACATCTTGCTTTATTGCTAAAATATAGGATTGGACTATTTGGTGCCATTCTTCTTGGCTATAGTTGCTAAGTCTGGGAGCATCTTACAATCAAGTCGACATCTTCATAATCCACTTGTTAAATTTCATTCACATGCAAGTTATATACAATTATAGAGAAAAGGGTCATATTTACCCCCTTAAGTATTCAAAAAGTTTTTGATATTACCTTCCATTATACATCGGTTCATATGTGTCCTTAGTATTATACTATCAATTCATATATATTCTTAATATAATAAAAGTAGCTCAAATTATGCTTTCTCGGTTAACCCTCGTCCATTTTAGGCATAATGAAATGCCAACTCACCAAATCAACCATTCTTCTTCTCTATCACTACCCAACATAAATCATCTACCTTAGACATTATTAAGATATTTATTATAAATTTACGTTTTCTCTTGTTTGGCTTGATGATTTTTAGTAGTTTAATCTTGAGCAAAATAACACAGTTAATATAAAGATAAAGGGTTATTTTTTCAAAAAAATGAGCTACACTCTTCTTATTTGACATTATTGTTCTGAAATAATAAAACTAAAACAAGAATATTGTAGGGGTGAGAGAAAAGAGGAGAATTCTTTATTTCTCTTGAAGATGTAAATACAATGAAGAGAACATCTCTATTTATTATAGAAAAATGATTTGGTCCCAAAGTTACTAACTCTAACAGTTCTCTTAAAGATAGACATTCACAATAATAAATAATATTTATAACACTCCCCCATGAATGTCTATTTGTTAGATAATGTGCCTCATTAAAACCTTACTAGAAAAAACTCATTGAAAAAAATTCTAGTGAAGGAAAAAGAGTACACATTTCTAAACATATGCTTTCAGGTTGCCCCATTAAAAACCTTATAAGGAAAACCCAATGGGACTAAAACCTTGTACGGGAAAAAGAGCACAATACATATTAACTCTCCCTGATGTGAACTTCAATCCAAATACTTGAGTCTTCGCATCCCAATCTTGGGCACCATCTTCTCAAAAGTTGTCGTTGGTAGAGACTTGATGAACAAATCAGTCATGTTATCACTCGAACGAATCTGTTGCACGTTGATATCACCATTCGTATGGAGCTCGTGTGTGAAGAATAACTTTGGTAAAATATGCTATGTTCTATCTCCTTTTATGAATTCTCCCTTTAGTTGAGCTATGTATGTTGTTGCATCTTTAGTCTTTGGATAAAATTGCATCGACATATAATATTGTTTAAGTCTTTGGATAAAATTGCATCGACATATAATATTGTTTAAATCACTCCAAGTGCATTCATGACTTCCTTTATAAATAGATGTTATCTTTAAATGATTTGATTGGAACAACATCGATGTAATACCTCATAGGGATAGCAAAAGATATGAATGCATTAATTGCATACATATATGACACTTCATGACCAAAGAGTTTTGCAAGTTTCTCAATTCAACTTCTTTCAGCAGATAATCTATTTCTTTTGGAAACTCTTCAAGTGTTCGAATAATATTCAAGTAATAAATATACACTCATAAAGACGTAAGGATAATAGACTCATGTGTACCCTTAGTCAATGAATAATCATAAAATCACATTCACTTTGCTTGAATTAATCCATATAAGAATTATGAACAGATTTTTAGAATTTTTATATGCTTCATGCATTTATAATTCTTCAAGAATTTTCATCTAATTTTATCAAGTGACAATATCCATTTATCCTGTTTTAATTCCTTATATGATTCTGACCGTTTCTCTTGCTTTACTCTTTACTCTTGCTTTGTTTTGATTGCCTTGCTTGTGATTATGCTTTGTCTTGAGTCGGGGGTCTCCCGGAAACAGCCGCTCTACCTACCAAGGTGGAGGTAAGGTCTGTGTACACTCTACCCTCCCCAGACCCACGGTGTGAGATTTCACTGGGTATGTTGTTGTTGTTGTTGTAAGTGACAATATCCATTAATATTTAAATGCGTGACATTTTCTGTTGTCTGTACTGCAGGTCCAATAAGCTTGAAACTTACCAAAATGCGTAATTTCACTTGGTAATATGTCCACGTTAGCATTCTTTATAGACGTAAAATTTAGATCCTCACAATCTTTTATAATATTACACTATATTGTACCAAAGATATCGTCGACAATCTATCATTTGTATCGGTTCGCAATGTGACATAACTTATTAAGATCTCATCACTTTTATTATTTTTAGGTTCCTAAATCTCTCACGAGGTTTCATGAAATATTGTTTCGTAGGTTCTTCGAGAGCATATTGCCTCCTTAGTACTATCATTTTCTAAAGGAAACAAAACACACACCTGGGCCATGAACACGGATTATTTTTATCTTATATGTAAACCCGAACAACATAGTCAAACATATATAACATATTAGGCGAATTTCATATCAACAAGATCCAAGAAATAGTAGGTATTTAAAACAACCAAACTTTAGTGTATAGTGACGCTTTTTAAAATTATGTGGACTAAATTCAAAGTAAATAATATCAATAATGGTCTGAGTTATTGCATATGATATCGAAACCACTCTGCGTTTAACGTTTGGTATACTGCGGACAAACCTCAACGTTTTATCAGTGTTTTAAGAGGCGTGGCACAAGGCGAGGCGTACACAGCACGAAGCGAGGCTTAAGCTCCGAGACACGGGGCGTACGTCCCATGGATCTACGGGGCGTATGTCTCATGTATCTTCAATTTTATAATTTTAATACTAAAAAAATTAGCAAAAATAAATTTTTCATTAAAATTCTGCAAATAAATCACTAATAATATAAAGGAAATATTATAATTACTATATGAGAAAGGCAAAACACAAAAAATGATACTCCGCAGTAGCCTAGATAATCTTTAAAATAAAATCTTCATCCACAAATATTAGTTCTTCCACCCTCAATTAATATTTGCATTGATTTTTATTTATATATTTCAACGAAGGAGAAAGATGAAAACTGTACTAGCAACGACAAAAAATGGAAAAAGTTGCTTCGCGCTTGGTAAGTTTACCAAAGACGAAAATGATTTATTTGATATTATGGATGACTGTTTACGGAGGGACCCAGGAGCAGAGATGGAATGAAATAAGCAATCAAGTCCATCTAGACTCCAGAAGTCAGTTTCCTGGCCACCTTAGTGGGACTAGTCTAAAAAAAATTCCCAAGAACTGCCAAGACTCGGTTTTTTGCAGGAAGAGCCTTCTAGAATTACGTCATCAACTTGATAGAAAGAACTGCCTTACTCTGGCTTTCAACATTCGTTGTTCTTCTTTGAAAGCACTCTCCTATCTATTTATCTACCTCGTGTCAGAAAGAGTAACGTAGTGCTATGAAATCTCTATTCTACCATTTTCAGACATAAACATTTAGAAAAACTATTTATGGCAGTGTTATTTATATATTTTAGAAAAAATCACTACAACATGAAAATATGATAACATAAAGTATAAATATCATTACACCAATAATAAAAATTATAATTAATAGCAAAAATACTTTTAATTTAAGAAAAATCAAATTTAACGTCCGGGGCATACGCTTTTACGCTCGGAGCTTACGCTTTCGCGCCCGCGACTTACGCCCCAAATTTCAAGGCGTACACTATGGATCTACGCCTTTTATTTGCACCCGGGAGCGTCTTTGGTACGCCCCGCCCTGGGATTCTCCCCGAAACTCGCCCCAAATATGCCTCTGAAAACACTGCATTCTATTAAGTTTAGGCAAATCCAACATCATTAAAATAGACGGTAGAACAAACCAATCTAGGCTTAGGCGAAGCAGATGAAACTTAACAAGAACGTCAAGTCCTTAATAGAAGAGGTCAACACGCTAGACATCCTACATCGCCAAAATATGAATGTGATGCTCGGTAAAATCAGAAAGAGATGCTGAGTGCAAGTCTCAATCCTAGTGATGTAATATAAAGTCGTAAGATCCTATACCAAAACTGAACAATATCACTAGTGGATTAGGCCATTACAAAATATCAACCAAAAGATAAAACTGCTTGGCAGCATCAAATTCACAAAACCTGACCACTAATATCTTCGAAGTTTGAGCTTGAATCAGATCATCATCAAAGAACGAATGCAACCAAAACTCCATTGCATTGTTCTAATAATACCAAATAAAAGTTGCTAACAAAGAA
This sequence comes from Anisodus tanguticus, assembly GCA_034509755.1. Classification (NCBI taxonomy): domain Eukaryota; kingdom Viridiplantae; phylum Streptophyta; class Magnoliopsida; order Solanales; family Solanaceae; genus Anisodus; species Anisodus tanguticus. The sequence continues at coordinate 7,136,965 of CM067555.1, read as the reverse complement.
ATATAAACCTTGGAACACCTTCCCACTAACCCAAACAGAAAAAAGAAAATTACAAATCAGCAAATACATGGTAAGTTTGAGTTTGTAGAATGGTAAGCTTCAAGGCAGCTACAAATGCAGCAGCTGACATGCAACCGAAGACACCAATATTTAGCCAATGCCAACTCTTCTGTAAGCTAGATAACTTGTTTTTCTTCGCGACAATGTACATGTGGTTTGGGAGTATGAATGTGAGCGGAATCGTGCTGATAGCACCAGTAAGACTCATGAAGTTTCCCAGGAAAGGTAGCAAAGCCGAGAGGAAAGTGGTCATGATAAGGTAACCACCTCTGACAATCAGTCTGAATAAAATATTTCGCGGAGCCAAGGCACTTCCTTCGATTCCATATTTAGTATCTAGGTACTCATATGTTGGACTTGCAAATATCTTCAAGCAGCAGAAAAAGTAACAACTATTAGAGCAGAATAATCAACTGAATAGACTGTTGGCCTTGTTCTTTTAGTAAAAGAAGATATAGTCACAAGGTGATTATTACATGCAAGGTAATGATAGCTTGGAAAAAAGCAGATAAGTGAGCCACTCCCAACAACCAAGCTGGACCATGAACATTGTTGAGCAAATAGGATGAAACACCAGATCCATAAGCCCAATACCCAATGTAAGTAACAGCATGCATAGGCACAACTCCCACCGTGAACTGAAAGTTTAGAGCTTTCAACATGTTTCCAACGACCGGTTGTCTGATTGTAGCCTGTTGCAACACAAATTCAAGAAAATTGTATAAAAAATCGAGTCGAAAGAAAGCTAAGAGCTAACAGAAAAGAGAGAAATCAACAGAAATATTCTCCAGAAAAATCTTTTTCATAATGCCCGGTGGGGTGCCATTCAACAGTTAAATTAATAAGATAAAATATTTCTCAATCAGCAAGAAACATCAACGAAGATTCAGAGCAAACAAACTTTTTTCTTTCAGGTGAAGAGAGCAAACTAAAGATGGTACTTAATTAGGCGAACACTTTGCGTCAACAGACTGTATCACTCTATCAGCAACTGAGATCCTTAAAATGAAGCTACAAAGCCCAAACTATCATGCTCGCGTTGAGTTGAGTATTAAGAAAACAAAATTTTGGAATTACAAATGATGGCCAAACATTCCAGTTCAAATACATTTTGAGGAATCAGTTTCAATCAGAATCTGATATCGAATAGATAATACTCCTTCAACCACTAGTTGAAATTTCAGATACTAATAACTGAGCATAGGCAACAGATACACTGATCATATACCGTGATTTGAAGATATAATCAATGACATTGTAACTTGAAATTCATAACAAAGGATGGCAGTCATCACAAAAGTTGGTGGATGTATTTGCAAACCTGTATCTCTGGAATCATTCCAGTGTTAAATGCAAAGAAAAGGTTTCCAACAGCACCAATAATTGCCCATATTTTGTTGTCTCCCGATCCTGGAATGTTATAGTCCCTAGGAGGAGCCTTTACACCTGCGATATGGAACTTAGACACTTCAGTAAACTTAGTGCCATGAGACAAGCAAGATGAAGCTAAAGTATAACCAATAGCTGCTTCAAGAAATTCTCAAGACCAACCAATGGCAGGATAATGAAAGAAACTGCAGGCATCCTTGTCACTCAATAAAATCAAATAGAAGCACCTGCTTAAAAGTTAAAGCTGCCTCCTTATCCCAAAGATATGTATGTGATAAATATTATAGACATTCATTAACAAGTACAAGTCCACACCAAAATTGAAGTGTTAACACAGTCCTAATGCTATAATAAGTATGAATAAATGAAGAAAAGCAAGAAGTTCAAATTCATTAAGAGAGCATGACTAAATTCTTGCAGAAAAATAAAAAGCTCAGAAGGTAAAAGTGAGAAACATAGAGGAAGGAAAAGTTCAATTTCTTCCCTTTGCCTGGTCTCTGAGAAAAAGGTGAGAGACTAGAATAGATATTTTTCCATTTGAAAGATCCCGTCTGGAACTAGAAGGGAATCTTTGATATTACAGAATTTTGCTTCTTCATTCTAAACTTCTTCATGTTTTTGAAATTCCCTCTAGGACGTGGTTTTTGGGCCAAAAGAAAGATTTCCTGCAATCATATTTCCTCCTCTTTTAGTCTTTTAAATCATAACATGGGATGATATAATCTTTGAAAATTTAACATTCCTTTCACTAATTCTGAACACAACAAATTTTTTATATAGAGCACGGCGCTGCACATCAAGGAATAATAATGTGACATCAGCTACATATCAGGTTTGCAAACAGGATAAGCCCCTCCATATATGGGTAGATGTAACTATTCTCCTGATAAGATATTTTTACTACCGTCAGAAAGTTTGCTTGCAGACTAAGACAACATCTAATAGTTCATATCGCCTTCATGATAGCTCTACTGTCTGTTCCTTGCAATTTTTGAACACTTTCTGGAAATGAATGACAGAAAAAGCAAAAGTGACATGCTGTGCTGATAAAATCTAGTTGCCTTCCCATGTATAATTTGACAAACTGGTGCTATTTTGACACATCTTTGCATTAAATATTAATAAATTTCAGTTTTCACACAATGATGCATCTCGAAATTTCTTATTTAGCAAGCGCTGTTAAACAAATAATAGTTATCTGATTAAGCAATCAATTTAACACAGTTGATTTCCTTAAACAAGCACTAGTTTTCTTATAAGAAGTTTGTTTTCATAATGCGGAGGAAAACAAAACTACATGATGAGCACCGAAAGCCTGAAAGTCTTTTCGATAAGCAACTCGACAATATGGCAATATTCAGTACAAATCCTGACAATAGGACAGGGCTTTTGAACTTATTCCACAGCTTCAACATTTAAAATCATCTAAATGAACTTGTAGTCAATTACATCTTGAAAGGTAATCTTCAATTAGTCACATAGCATTCAATTTTGTCATAACTTCAATAGTTTTATGGAAGAGGCCTATTTTACAACTTCCTCAAGCTGTATGTAGTTCTTGTGTTAATTTCAAGTCATTGCATGTTCCACTTTATTAAGTCATGAAGGGCAATCCCGTGAACTAGTACTAAATTACTTGATGTGAAATATAACTGTTGGCACATGCACACGGCGTTCTCTGATGGCTAGTAAGAAATTAAAGGAAGTAGCATGCATACCGTCTTCAACAGACAACACAAATGCTATGGCGAGATACAGTAGCATGAATAGTGATGAAAACCCGAGCCAAATCCTCAGTGCTGATAAATGAGGTGTTGCAATGGCAAAGAGGATGCATGCAAATCCAGCTATTGCTATAAAGTGTGGCAGCTTAAGATGATGGTCATCCCGAAAGAGAACAAAGAAAGCCTGGCAATCAACTCAAAGAAACAATGCATCAGAATAATTTTAGAATTTTTATTCACTTAAAAACCTAAAGATATCATTTTGTCAAGATTTACTGAACTCAATATTTGCAGGATGCAAAGAAACAATAAAGCCTCAATACAAAAAAAATCATTCAGTCAGTAATATCTATATCTGGCAATTCCTTGCCACCTTTCTATCGTCTAGGAGAGGGTAAAAGGATTTCCAGTTCACCATATTTAGTTATATCCAAAGAAAAAACACAAAGGTCACATGAGGGAAAATTCGTCTAACCTTTAAGGCTGAACCGCTCATGATGACATATCCAATATTTATCAAGAAGAGATTCGCATATTGTAATGCCCATATCAGCAAATAAGCTGTGCGGCCTGCAGCAGTAAAATAAGATCAATTTAAATAAAAAGTGAAGAAGCAATCTTGAAAATGAGCTAGTTGTATTTTCTGCATTGCACATACCGTATAGAAATCCGGCAAGGTCTCTATATCTGATATGCCTCTTCCCACCAACTTCATGGAGCTTAGCCATAAGAGCACTTGCGTACAATGACACAATTGTGGACAAAACTAAACCAACTACACCTCCGATCCAACCTAGAGGAACCATGATCGTACCAGAATATCCTAGTGCATACGCGCTGTTGACACCCATGCTCAGAACAACTCCCACCTGAAACCATGAATCTACATTTCCCAAAACCAATCAATCAACAAAACAGTCAAACAGCATTCATGCCAACATATACAATTACAGACAAGAAATTAATAAAAGAAACAGAAAATACCAAGTTCTTTTAATTGTAATGATGGATCAGACAACTTATTTTTGGAACTTTTCAAAGAGACAAACAGAAAACTGACTTCTTTCTCATAATTAATGAGAGCCAAAAAAGAAATGTAAAAAAAAAAAAAAAAACTTACACGGTTGGCTGAAAGTTTAACCAGACCTCACTTGTGCGATTACACTGAGTTTGTTGTTGTTGTTGCTTGGTTGAAAGTTTGTAACATGAATGTTGCATCCATAGAATGCATTAGGCAGAGGGATGCAAGAGGGTTCGTTGAAAAATTATACTATGTAAATAGGGCAAAAATAAACTTCCTTTTGCACATATATAAGTTGTTGAATCAATTAGCATAAGATTTTTTTCTCCGAATCCCCTTATTTGAATTTTTTGAGTACATATATAAGTTGCCGAATCCATTGGCATAAGATTTTCTTTCTCCGAATCCCCTTATTTGAATTTTTTTAGCACATATATAAGTTGTTGATCCCTTGGCATCTTTAACCATTTGGAAGAGGGGGGGAAAAGTTTACAAAGGACCAAGAATTATCATCCTCCTTTTCTTTTTCTATTTATTTTCAAAGAATTAGTAGTATAAAACAACAAAACAAAAACAGAGGTTACAAGAATTCTCATACAAACACCCCCCCCCCCCCCCAAGAAACTATCCAAAAGAGCTCTAAATATGCAGAGGCTGAACAAAAGAGGATCAAAACTGGGTAAAAATTCCCTCCTTTTTCCGTTACTTAAAATGCAGACGGCAAATAAATAGAGTAAAGAAAGAAAACAAACCGGTGCTGACATCATGGGCAGTTTCAGGAATGACAACAGAGGCTTGATCGCCTGATTTCCCCTTACGAGAAGGGGTATCCCCAAACTCATTTTCCATTACAAACTCTTTTTGTTGTTGTTGAAGAAGCAAAACTCCTTCGTCCTCTTCAATTTCAAAAGCCAGTTGCAATAGGCTTCACACCCAATACGCAAAAAAAAAAAAAAAAAAAAAAAAAGTTGCGTATATCGGTGTGAAACAAAAAAGGGGTAAGTGGTTGAGATAAACTTTTATACAACACCAACGAATCAAAGCATAAAATTAGCAGGGCTATTGATTCTTGATATCCATGCGGAAATGGCCTCCTTAAATAAGACGTTTCATTTATTTTATGTTTTTTTCCCTATTCAGTTTTTCCAAACAGATGCGGATGGAAAGTCATTATTATTATTATGATGATGATGATGATGATGATGAATTGAGATAGATAACACAAAATCTCTACCTTTGAACTGTTTTTCCCCACTTATCGCCGAATATTTGATATGGAACAAAGTGTCCTACTCTGGGAAATCTCTTTGTCAAAAATGTATTTTCTTTTTTCGAGAAAAGGTTTAATAATTAGCATTAACTCCTTCGGATAAAAAAGAGTATCTACTTATTCTTTATTTTTTGAGTAAAAAAGAATATTTACTTATTAAATCAACAAAGAATTAATCTTATTTTTTCATATTTGTCCTTATTAAGTATTAGGTGAGTGTCTACTTATTCTTTATTTTTTGAGTCAAAAAGAGTGTTCACTTATCAAATCAAGAAAAAATTAACTTTATTTTTAAGTATTAGGTGGTTAAATCTCAATACCTATTTGATTAAGAATATTTTAGTCAAATTACCTATTTTTACGTAAAGTTAGAATTTTTTTAAGGGGTACACATGACTAAGTTGACACTCTTTTTGATCTGGATGGAGTAATATTTTTAGTTTGGGTACATCTCTTAAGAAATTCATTCACTCCTATAAAGTAAGAGGTATTTTTACTAAATTATCCTTAATAAAGTACTACCTATTTAATATACTCCCTCCGTCCCATTTTAAATGTCGCTAAAATTCTTTTTATGCCTATTAAAAAATAATAAAATACAAAATATAATTTACTAAGTTGTTCCTATTTATTAATTTTTCTTGAGAATTGAGCATTATTAAGAAGAAGCAATTCTTTAATATAAGAATATAGTTAGAAGCAATTACTAACTTTTGTCTTTACTAAAGCAATAATTATTTTGAGCTATATGTAATGACTCTTGCGTTTATTTAATGAATAAATATCCTCTTTACCAAAAAAAATATTATTTTGAGACAATCTTTTTTTCTTAAACCGATAATTAAACTGAAACAAAGGGATTAGTTTTTTGGTATACAAACACTCACATATCTAAACAAAGATAAATTTTAAAAAATAGTTAATACCTTCTTAAAAGAAATAAATCTCTTAATTATTCTCATTAATAAAGAGGTATTTATATATAATATACAATCTCTAATTATGGAAAATCTTATTCCTAGTAAAACAAAAAATGAAAAGTCATATTCCTATTATAACAATAAATCCTAATTACACTTGTATAATAATTCTTCAACTATGGTAAGTTTACACTAAAACTTGAACTCGTATACACGTGTTTATCACGTGTATACTCCTTTTGTCACACGCCCGCAGTCATAGCAGACGGTTGTCGTACACTGAGACTGTCCATAAAATCTTCAAATAGAACTGAGGGAAGATCCTTAATAAAGATGTCAGCAATTTGGTATTTGGAAGGGACATGCAAGACGCGTACATGTCCACGAAGCTACTTTTTCGCGAACAAAGTGAATATCCATCTCGATATGCTTAGTGCGTTGATGTTGGACCGAATTTCCAGAAAGATAAACTGCACTAACATTATCATAGTAGACCAACGTAGCTCTCTGAATAGGAAAGTGAAGTTCTAATAGAAGATTACTCAACCAACATGATTCAAACACCACATTGGCTACCCTTCGATACTCGGCCTATGCACTGGATCACTATAATGTAGCCTTGCATTTTGCAGACCAAGAGACTAAGTTATCACCCAGAAACATACAATAACCAGAGGTCGGCGTCTGGTATCAGGACAGCCACCCCAATCAATATCTGTATAAGACACGAGAGTATAAATGACGGACGGATATAAATGTAATTCATAATCAAGTGTCCCCTGTATGTATCGTATAATGCGTTTGAGCGCATGCATGTGCTCGATTCGTGGATTATGCATAAAAAAACACACCTGCTGCACTGCATAAGTAATATCAGGTCTTGTGAAAGTTAGATACTGAAGTGCTCCTGCAAGACTGCGATAGTGGGTGGGATCCTCGTATGGGGTGCCAGACGTAGCACTCAGCTTCGGTTTGGTATTCACTGGAGTAGAAGTAGACTTACAAGATGGCATGCTAGCTCTCTCAATAATTGTTGCCGCATACTTTTTCCGAGATAGAAATAGACCATCTGCATGACGAGTGACTGCTATGCCAAAAAAATAGTTTAAGGGCCCCAAGTCTTTCATAGCAAATTCTAAACTGAGAAGGGACATTATAGACTTGCATAGAATATCCGATGAGGCAGTCAATATAATAACATCAATATATAACATAATGTATGCCAGAGAGGTACCATGCTAATAGATGAACAGTGAATGATCAGACCTGCTATGAGAAAACTGAATAGTAGACACATAATCTGCAAACCTTTTATACCAAGCATGTGGGGCCTACTTAAGCCCACACAAGGACTTTTTTAGCAAACAGACATGATAAGGATAATTGGGGTCCCTAAAACCCAAGGGATGATGCATGTAACATGTCTCCTAAGATCACCGTGTAAGAAAATATTTTCACATCCAGCTGGTGAATGAGTCATGCCTTCGAGAGAGCTAGATTGAGCACAATGCGAATGGTTGCCGGTTTGACCACCGGACTAAATGTCTCTCCACAATCCACGCCAACCTGTTGTGTTTTACCATCACCTACAAAGATGGGCCTTATGCCTTCAGAATTTTCTTTATGAGTAAAAATCCACAAAGACCGAATAATATTAACACCAGGTGGACGGACACCAACTCCCACGTCTTATTTTCAATAAGAGTATTATATTCGTCATACATGGTCAATTTCCAATTCGGGTCATGAAGGGCAGATACTGGGTTACGTGGTAGGGGAGATTTAGTGACATTAGAATTAAGATTAAAATGTCATTTTGGTTTAATAATACCCCTTTGACTATGAGTAACGGGCCCTTGACGTGAGGTAGAATTGGACGGGAGTTGGGCATTTCTCGGGTTGGCAGTGGACTAGGCCTGCTGGCCCAACAAATGGGTGAGCAGTAGATATCGGATCGAAATGAGTAGTGGGCCGTGTCGCTGGAACAGTACCGTTATCGGGACTGGGTCGAGACTCTGGATCTATAATTTGTGGACCTGCTGGCGGATTCGGGTCACGAGGCATCTCAGACAAATGGTGGATAATAGACGGTGAGATCCCATAATCCAAAAATATATATGAACTAGACACGGAACTACACAATTTAGTAAGTGGAAATTAGATTTCATCAAAGATAACATGGCGACTAATGATGATTTTGTTAGAGGATAAATTAAAATATTTGTAACCACGATGATTAGATGGATAACCCAAAAACACACAAGCTGTAAAACAGACTTGAAGTTTGTTGATTGTAGTAGATGGAAAAAGTGGATAGCATAAACACACAAACACCCTAAGATGAGAATACGAATGATCTTTATTGTAAAGAGTTTTAAGTGGGGATTGATATGCTAAGCCTTTATGAGGGAGGATGTTAAGTAGATATGTAGCCATTTGAAATGCACGATGCCAAAAAGAATGTGGTAATGAAGCATGCGCGAGCAAAGTACGGATAATATTATTTATGGAACGAATTTTGCTCTCGGCCTTTCCATTTTGTGAGGACGTATGTGGACAAGAAAACCAAAAAAATATGTCATTAGTGTTACAAAACTCTCGAAATGGCTCATTATCATATTCCCTGTCATTATCATATTGAATATTTTTAATTTTCCGTTCGAATTGGGTATAGCGAGACCAAACGAGCAAAAATCCACGAAGGTTAACGATTATGTACACAGATTTCAGCAACTAACTGAATACATATTAGTTTTCCGACCCTCTTCAATATATAATGACTGAAGCAGTTGGTTAATCCGATCAGTTCATCGATGGTCGGCAAGTATGATGGTACTAATGATGATCCTCCACTTCATGTCTATCTGCTTTACCTTGTGAATTGCAGGGGGGAACCCGTAGGAAGGGGGGACAACCCACCGAATTCACATCAGAAATCGCCAACATGATAGTTAAGGTGCACGGGGTCTTACCGTCGGATGAATACTCTAAATTTTATGGTGGAAAAAACCTAAGATTTTTTGGATAAAGGAAAGGTCCACAAAAAATTAGAATAATCATCCAAAAATAAGACATAATAACGATGACCCAAAGAACTTAAAATGGGAGATGTCCATAAATCACTATGAATAATGTCAAAAGGCATCAAAGTACGAGAAGTAGAGGCTACAAATAGTAATCTAACATGTTTCCCTAATGGACAAGAAGGAAAAAGTGGAGTACTATAAGTACCTTACAAGTAATAAAATTATTTTTATCTAGAGAAGAAATAATAGATGGCCCCGGATGTCCCAGTTGTGCATGCCACAAGGAAGGAGCAAGAGCGGCAAAGGTAGAAGATGTGGTTTGACTCATGGAAATGGTGGTGAGTGGATACAGCTCCCCCTACTATTGAATCTCATTAGAAGTATTCCCGTCGTGAAATCCTTCGCAGAAAATCCAAAAGGATCAAAATTAACAAAAACCCAATTATCAGTGGTGAATTTTCGATCAGACACCAAATTTTTAATTAAGTTAGGGGCATGGAGAATATTTTTTAAGAAAAGAGGTGGATGTGGGGGAGACAAATTCGTATGACCATAATCGCGAATTGGAATTGAGTTGCCATTACCAACAATAATGTCATGATTTTTGCTCAAATTAAAATAAGACGAGAGATTACCTTGTGCGGACGTCATATGAGAAGTAGATCTGGTGTCCATGTACCAGTTAGGGTCCGGGGGATGTAATCTGAGTATATGCATTACGGCCTCAATATCCGTAGGTGTTGGGACTAGAGCGGGCCCGCAGCAGTGAAGGCCTGCTGAGGTCGAGGCCCAAGCAGGCCGACCTGCTGCCCCGGTCCAACACTGTATCGTGATGCATTGTTCGGGAAACTAGGCTTGGAAGCCAACTGGAATTGGGCCCAATTTCCAGGATATGGCGTTGGTGGATAATAAGGGTTATTGGGCCAATGGCCACTGGCCCAACCCCACGGCCAAGAGGCCCAAGGTTGCAGCCAGTTGGCCTGCGGTCCACTATTCCGAGCTCCACTGCTGCCGCCGCCACTGTTCTGGCCACCACCACCACTGTTGTTACCACCGCGGTTCTTGCCATTATTTTTATGATTTTGACCCCCTTTTTCCACCACTGTTGGTACGGTTTTGGCTCGAATTTTCGATGAAGATCGACTGATGGCCCTAGAGAAAATTGAAATCGGTAAACGTAAAATGGCTAAAGTATACAACAAACATGTTAAGCCTAAGAGGTTTGCCAAGGAGACTTAGTTTGGAAAACCGTTTTGCCGACTTGGATGAAAGATCGTAAATTCGGCAAATGGTCACCAAATTGGGAAGGACCTTTCGTAGTAAGCCAACGGATCACCAATAACGCATATCGATAATAAACGTGCATGATGAAGAAATGGACAGGAATGTAAATGACAAATATCTAAAAAAGTACTATCCTTCAATTTTGGGCATGCATGAATAAACGACAGCCATAGACAGATTGTCTGGTCACACAAATAAAGTCAATTCCCTCCGATGGAAGATGTATAACTAAATGACAGCCACAGACCGATTGCCCGGTCACAAAATACAGAGAAAGTCATTTCTTTAATACTCATGTGTCGTCAGGTTGGTCGCACTGCTCAGGCGAAGAAATGTTATCCTAAGTGGTCAAAGATAATGGCCCATCAAATCTGCGGGATTTATTCTAAATTTGTTCAAGAATGGTGAGAGCAATGCTGAATTTAAAGGGTGGGATATGGATTCCCACATCCAAGTAAACCAAGCACAAAAACAAAGGTGCCACACATACCCAAGCCCGACGTTACAACGGAGATCAAATTCCGACAGTGCGGCGGCATCAAAAGGACCCATGCGCCTCTATTTGGCTTCTGTGACCAACTTTACTTGGTCCAACCAACCCGAATAATGAGCGACCTTAGTCGGCCAAGTATGAAGGTTAGCCGAACAACGACCTCCGGTGAACCAGTCACAAGTAGAAATAAAGTCATGGTTTATCGGGCTGAGGTACTAAAACTAGAGAGAATCACCTTGTTTCGATCCACCGTACGGAATCAGAACCAACTGTCCATCAACGACGGCCAAGGCAGGGGTCAGGTCACTATCGGCTGGAATAATTTTTCCTGATCTTCGAGATAAAAAACATGAAGCCATGGTTTTCGACTAAAAAAAGGGCCAAAGATTAGGTGAGAAACCTATGGGGGGATACTTTTCCTTAAATAACCTTCAGAGGCGCGGCTAAGATTAATTTATTATTTTCAAAAGCACGGCCGAAAATCATCAGAGCCAATTCTTGGTAATGGAGACACCTCGGTTAAAGGGGAAACACATTTCAAGAAGTGATCATCATTGCATGCACTGGAGACGAGACGATTGAAGTGACATGTGCGGCTGTCAGACTGAAACGACGGCTACTTTCAGATACATCAACTCAACATTCACACTCGAGTTAATGTAGGGGGCAATTGTTAACACTCAAAAGTAATTTATGTGTTTAGCCGAATTGAGTGACAACTGAACTGTTCCAGAGCTGAATTTATTCCTAGCCCTCGACTACAAGAACTTCATCAGCTACTAAGGCAAGCATCTTAGCCGAGTTGTTAGTTAGAGGTACGACTGGGACTCACTCAGATGCAGACGCCTCAACGACCAAGTTAAAAGGATTTCTGGACCCGTAGAAGCGGTAACGGCCAACAACAGCTAAAAGAAAGGGCCATTATCCAAGCAAGAGGAGTGAGGGCGAGAAAATTGGCACCACCTCCCCCATAGTCGGCCATATAACTTAGTGGGTTACTTGATGGCTGACATGGGGGGGATCACGTTGTAATTCCCCCCCCCCCTTTTGTACTATAAATAGGACAATTCTTTGTATATACAGACACAACCAATCAATCAAACAACTCAATTTTTATCTATCTTTATCTTTTACTTTATTTATCATTTACTTTACTGTACTCAGCTCCATTCATGTTTCTTACCTCTTAGTTTACTCATACCATCGTCCTAACGCTTTCTGGAGTGGTTGGGGAACCATTGCTATAAATCAGAGTTCCGTTTCCAGCCCAAATCGCTTAAGTTAAGGAATCAATTTGTCTTCCGATACGGCCAGTCGATAAAATGGCAGAGAACAGAATTCGGGGCGAGAACAATGGATAAACTCACATGTAATGCTAATTTTAGTACTAAAATGACATACGAGATTGCATGCTTGTAATGATACAACTACTCCAGATGATCGAAAATGGACTATTGTATAAAAAAGTTGCATCTTCCTGAGAAGATAAAATACTTTATATGGTTTACTCGATATAATAGACTTATATCAATTGAACTCAGATTTAACAGAAAGATGATTGAATCACCAAAGTGATCGATGTGATGCTATTGTAGAGGGTGTTTCACATAATATTAGGATTTGTTATAGGTCTAAATAGATACGACAACAATTTCTTTCACAAAATGAGCTTGATAATATGTCTGCTAGGCTAATGAGAGGCTAGAAACATGAGTTTTTAACTATTTTTTACCCTTTATTTACTATATTTTAGTTGTGTTTGAGCTAATAGAAAGTACTTTATACTTATTACGTGTATTTTTTGTGTAGGGCTTGTTCCCGAGTAAACGAACATTTTGGAGCTTAAATAGAGGTTTTGGCACTTTAAAGTCTGAGTAGAAGCCCAACGAATAAATTGAGATCAAGTTTAGAATTTGAGGATCGAGTATGCATGTGAAAAGATGAAGGAAACAGACGACATCGCAAATATGCTAGACCCCACGCGCTGGGCGACGCGGCTTGCGTCATGCCTGCACCCATTTCCTGCATTGTCGAAAATCTAAGTTTCTGAAGATATTGCCTGCCGCGACGTGACAGGCCTTTCTCCGACAGATTTACTAATTTCTAATTATCCAAAGGCAATCTTGTTCGGGCACTTGGGGTATTCTATAAATACACCCAAAATACATTTTTGAAGAGATTTTTTACCTAGGGAGCATTGGAGACACGTAGAAGAGTTCAGACGTCTGAATTCGTTACTTTCCATCACGATTCTATTCAATACGGAAGTTTAGATCAATCATCTGGTTTTAATGTATCTACTCTCTTCGTCCTAAAAAGATTGTCCTAGTTTAACTTGGCACGGAGTTTAAGAAATAAAGGAAGACTTTTGAAATGTGTGGTCCAAAACAAGGCGTAGATATTTGTGTGGCTGTAAATCATCTCATAAAGTTAATTATTTTTAAATATAGAAATGTGTCAATCTTTTTGGGACATAGGGAGTATTTCTTTTATGTTTTTAATTCTATTATGGAGTAGTTTTCTTATAGGGTTTTGACATAAATGGTGTATTGATTGACGGTTTTAGATTCAATTCTTGTTTTATTGAATTCAGTATTGGAGTTTTTAATTGAATTGATGAGTTATTTACTATTTAATTTAATCGAAAGATGAATATTTAGTGAATATCTTTGTATTATTTTATTTAGTTTTAATTGATGATTCTTCTAAGTAAGCGAAATAGCTTCTTGAATTATTGGTTGAACCAAGAGAGAAAATATTCAAGAAATGCTTTTCTTGAGACTAAAACCTTAATGTTTTCCTACATATGTTCACTAGGTTTTTCATTAGTTCTGAACTCATGGCTAGTAATTTTACTTGATTGTTGAGATATTCTTGAATGCTTTAATCAACAGAAGAAGTGTTCTATGAATTATCTTAATATAAATCTGATTTAGCTCATGATAGAATGATTTTGTTGAGTAATAGGAAGAGGCTCTTGAATAATTTATCTTAAGTTATAAGCTGACGATATTCGTGAAAAGTCGTCTGAAGATTTTCTATCCATAGTTTTTGCACATTCTTAGGGGTTGCATTAGTGTAATTTGTGAAATTTGAATAGATAATAGAAAGAGGTTTATCATATTCCCGAGTAAACTAATTACTTATTGAACTTGAAAGACACAATAATTATTTGAAAAGAATGATAAAAATAATCGAAGCTAATTGCTAAAATCTTGCATCTGTTTTGTCTACTACCCTTACTTCTCATATTAATAGTAATTGTTGCTCTTGTTATCAATTGACTTTAATTATTTTTATAGTCGATAATCGTGGTTTATAACCACAACAACTTAAATTTTGATCATCTAAATAACACTAAGTAAGTTCTTATTCGAGTAATTATTTGTACCAATCCCCATGGAGATGATCTAAATACTATACCATCTTTAAATAGCAAAGTGCTTAGATTATACTATTTTTTGAGCTCGTCATAAGCCAATGGTAGAATATCTTGATAATATTATAGCTAAGGGTTGGAAATCATCGTGTCGGGTCACTCTTATATTTTTATTATGTGGAATATTTGAAAAAAGTGTAATAGAACTGTTATTGGTAATACAACTCCCTATAGAACTTATATGTAATCAGATAACAAATTATGCTCGTGAAATCACTGAAATATTTCCTACTCCCATACTAATAGTTTGGTTTTCCCCTTGTGCAGGAAAGATAGTGACTGTTGGATTACTCAGGTAAGATGAAACCTACTTCAAAATTGACTACAGAATTATGGAGCATCAAGCAAGGATTGATGTCACAATCTGAATGGATTAAGAAGCAATATAAGTGGAATCAGACTGCTTAATGACTTTCAAGCTTATCAATGAGGCGGATGTACAATACCATCCGCGCAGACCTATTATTGAAGATTGTAGACATTTGTTGGTAAAGTTGCTGCAATGTGACACTGGAGGTCACAGGTTCAAGCCGTGAAAACAGCCTCTTGCAAAAATGCAAGGTAAGGCTGCGTACAATAGACCCTTGTGGTCCGGCCCTTCTCCGGACCCCGCGCATAACGGGAGTTTAGTGCATCGGCCTGCCTTTGTAGACATTTGCCGAAGGCGCCAATAAAGCCACACTTAGACATGTTTGGACTTTGGAGCGAGGCAAATCATTGTGTCGAGGCCACAATCAGAGGTGAATCTAGTATTTCTAAAACGTGAGTGCACCACTTAAAAAACAAGAAAAAAAAGTAGAAAGTGAAAATTGATCCCTAACCCTCTAGGTAAATAACT
This sequence comes from Anisodus tanguticus, assembly GCA_034509755.1. Lineage (NCBI taxonomy): Eukaryota > Viridiplantae > Streptophyta > Magnoliopsida > Solanales > Solanaceae > Anisodus > Anisodus tanguticus. Next base: position 7,121,501 of record CM067555.1, on the reverse strand, counting down.
CAGTATTCAACCAAGTGCATCATTCAACCTTTTTGGAGCATGAGTGCCAGCAATTAATATAATGTCAATTCTAGAATAAAATATACATAAAATATTTAATTTTACGGGAAGATCATGTGTTCATGTGCCCCGTAATTTACATGTAAGTTCGCATTTGTCCGCAACCATAAAGAGGCCCTGCTAATCTGGAGTATTACATTTAAGGATATGAATTTTTTTCTCCTGACAGGTATAAGCCGTGTTGCTTTTGAACGATTGTAAGATCTTTATTTAGTTTATTTTCCAATATACCAGAAAAGATGACACTCACTTTCCCAAGGTGGCTCCACCTTTGGTATTAATAATGTACGGTTTAAAAATGTTAAAGTGACAAATTTAATCTTTAAGTAAGAAACTTTTTATTTAATAAAAGATAGATAATAATTTTAAAGTATATATTCCCTTTGTTTTAATTTATTTGTCTTATTTTTCTTTTTAGTCTGTTTTAAAAGGAATAGTATTTCTTTCCTAATTTGACAACTTTTTAATTTCAACATCCCACGTGACATGTTTAAAACTATAAGATTAGAGGACATTTTGATACATTATACATATATTTAGTTTAATATCATAAGATTCAAAAAAATTATTTACATTTTAAATTTCGTGTCAACTCAAATTAAGATTATTATTATTATTATTATTCCATGTAACACAGAATAGGTAGGGAGAACCTTCCAATAATTAAATGCGAAGAGGAGAATTTGATTCCGTCAAAGTAATTAGGTTGCACCTACAGAATAATTATCCACAAAGTGCATTGTCTAGCTTCTTCTTTTTCTTCTATCTATTCTCCACTTTCTTTTATTCTCTCCACCCTTTTTTGACTTTTGCAGAGTGGTTTTAGACCCTTACAATCTCCATCCAATCACCTGAAGATCATTATTTAGACTTTCAAGTTTCAACTATAGTCCCCACTCAAAATATTAGTACAACTTGAACATCTTTAGTGATATATAAATCTTATTAGTCACCACTTTTTTTTATATTCCAGCTTCGCGGCTTACGCCAGACTATTCCTGAAGATAGTAGTTTCGGTCTCTCAGCATTACTAACAGTAAATCGCGGGATGTGCTTGAATGACCATGGTTTGAGAACGAGAGAAACTAATATCATCTACAAAGTCCTACTCCAGAAGAGAGCAAATTGCTCCCACTAGGATTCGAACTTCGAACTCACGTTGCAGGCCTCTAGTTAAATTTTAAGTTCTCCTCATGACATCCAACTATGTCCCGGGGACATAGTGACCACTTTCTTAAAGATAGCATTGCTTCCCCTCATTACTTAATGAGCGTATTATGTTTTGTTCGTTGGTCCCTATAAAATATATCACTATCCCTCCTTGGCAACATCTGATCTGCTATATACGGTACATTGATGCACGTCTTTCTGATGTTTACCTTTCGCTCTGGTACGCGTTAATCAATCTACACATCATATAAGAACCCTATCGTTAACTAAACGTCAACATCCAAATTTTATGAAGGGCACTGAAACCACGGGATCCTCTTCTATTAAAGGAAACATGAAATGACAAATACATAGACACCCCTCAATTTAACATCAAATTTCGCAGTCTACTAAGCTTTATTCCTATTGATCATTCTAAATTCAAACAAAATATATTTATTAAATATAAATTTAACAATTTCAAATAATCTGACTTTCTTTTGAAGTGGCAGACCGAACAAATAAAATGTTAAACGTCAGCAAAGAAAAAGGAAAAGAATTAAAGAATATGACCAAAAATAAGAACAACAATGAAGGTCAAAATTAAAAAGAAAACTCTGACAAAAAAAGTGAGGAAGTGAACCAAAATAACTCAAACATTTTTTTGGTTACATTAGTACATTTTACGCAATAATTTACTGTGTAATAGGACTTAATCGTAACAGCCTGGTTAAGTCCTATTGCGCAGTACTGCGCAATAGGGGTACTTTTATTTTTTTTCAACACTTGGTATAATTTCAAAGGTTTGAAATTCACGTTTTTTTCATACTTTGATGAAATATTAGTCATGTCTTACGACTCTGGAATGTCAATATTTTATATAGAACATGATTATTTTTTTTGCGAACAATAGTCTAGGCTCAATACATCAAGGATACATAAACGTTCAAAACGTTGTTTTAGGGGTTGTAAACTGCCAGAAGTAAGTTTTATTTGGAAACTTGTTATCATTAGGTTTAAGTGTTTTATTTTTAGGATTTTGATTTAAGCGTTTTATTGTTTAGTCAAGACATTACTTTATTTCGAATATGTCTAGATTTTTTTCCTAATTAATTTAGGGTGTTAGTAATCAAAGATAATAAAGACTAAGATAACAAATTATTATACGTAAAAATTATAATATTAACTTAAATTGTACAACTTAATTACATATACACAGTCTCTAATGGATCCCACATGTAGTAGACTTTAGATTAACCTTAAGCCTAAGGCTAATATGATCCCCACTCATCATCATTGCCACCTCCCCATCCCCTTTCTACTCTTAATAATAGGATGCTCTAAGCCATAATCATCCTCCCTTCCCTTCTTTGCGCCCTTGACCATAATGTGCTTTTTCTTGGGATTACGTACGAATGGTACACCAAAAATAGATGGTCTGCTGGAATCAACATCGTCATCCTCATCAGGTTATCGGACCGCAGGCATCGAAGGATGAACTTGAAATAATATATAAACAATTAGTATTAATTTTAATTTATATTTTATACATTCACTTTGGTAAAAAAAATCAAACTTGTGTGTCGACGGGCTCCTGAGAGGGGTCTGGTTTATAATCTGAAGAAGTATCATAGATGGAATCCTGAATGGCTGAAGCTGGAGCTGGAGATGGAGTTGGAGCAGGAGATGGAGTTGGAGCAGTAAAAAATTATAAAATAATCAGTATAAGTATTTTAATTTTTTAAAATAAGTATTTTAAACACTAATCCGTGATGTAAGAAAATCCTCGAAGTTTATGAATGATAAGTCATAGTGCAACTTCCTGCCACCTTGAACATTACAAACTGGCCGCTCAACACACACTATTGCGTTATATGAAGCCCAATCTATGTCATCACATACACCATTGAGATGGTGACCCAGGTACATCTGAAAATAGTTGTGCCGGTGTATATGTAGGTGTCGACGGTCTGTAAGAAGTCAACGGGCGGCTTGAAGTATAAGGGACGTCTGAAGTCAACGGATGCTGCTGGGCTGCAGCAGGATCAGGAGCATGCTCGTCAGGCTCATTTACTAGACGAAGTCCTCTGCCACCACCACCTACTCTGGCACCACCTCGGCCATGATCCCCTCGGCCACCATCCTCTCTTCCACCATCCCTTCTAGCCCCACCCCCTCTGCCACTCCCCTTCTGCCACTCCCCTTCGCCACTCCCCTTCTGCCACTATCGTCTCTACGAGGTAAGCGACTATGACGGGCACGTCCATCTGTTGCCTGATACTAGCCGTCTGACACATGCTTATGCATATGTCTGGCCTCTTGTGCATGTTGGATACTCGACTCTGCTACCTGAACGATCTGGGCAGCAAATCTCATTGTCTTGAGGATATCTATATATTTTAATCCCAAATGGCACATTGTTTGTACAATCCGCAGCTACATTTGTTTGCAAATATTAATAATTGGATAATTTTTAACGTAATAATTAAGATAATTAATTAGGATTAAGTGCGGTAAACTTACCAAAACCTCATACTGCCTCGCGAGTGATGCGTATCCTTGGCCATCGGGAACACTATATCAGGGTTGCCAATCAAGTTGTGTGTGATCTACCGATACCACTCCATGTAAACCCCGATCGAAGTCATATGATTGACCTTCGTTGTGCTCTGCAACCTCTGAGCCTAACGCTCGAGTTGGGTGTGCATAAAGGTTCAACATGCAGGAGTCCTTGTAGAATGCTCGTCTCGGTGATAGTGGTGGTACTCCCAATTAATCGAATTAGGAATATTCTATGCATGCCCAAATTATTGTAATACGCGGTGGGGTACGTGATCCTCAACGATCTACATGTGGTTCAACGGACACCGCAACATCTACACGGCCTCACCATCTCGATAAAATGCCGGCAATTGATTCCAAAACTGATCATACAACGTCCATATAAAAGCCTATAAAAAATGACCATAAATTAGTAAAAATAAAGACGACAACAACAACAACAACAATAATAATAATAATAATAATAAGGTAATAATGTGAAACAAAATAATTTTACCATGTCATCCATCATATGATCAAGCTGATCCCAGAACGGAAGAACATTGTGGTGCATATCCATTTCTCTGGATATATCTCTCATCTATCTTTGAGCGTAGGGCATGTCATCATCAATGAAGTCAGGTTAAGGGTGCGCATGTACGGGCTGAGAAGGCAAGATCCTATCCCACACCCATAATTGAAAGGGTTATTAAAAAAAGATTTATTAGTTGCCATTTCAAAAAGCTATATTTAGAATAAAATTACACACTTAAATATATTATCGGGAGGAAAATACAAAATTCATCGATATCACTCATAGCGCCAATAGACGCTCGACATAGACATCGATATAGGTAAGCCAGAACAACACCGGAAAAAGTTCAAAACGCGGAATCAGAAGATAGGACGAAATCAAATATGAGAAGAGAAAGATAGAATATTAAACACAAGAATAATAATCCAAAGCAAACAATGATATATGAAATCAAAGACTTCAATGGAATTGAACTATAAAAGCACTCAATCTATGAAAGATGAATCCACAATTGAACAATACTCATGTACAATTCATGAACCAGATTCAATACAACCAAGTTATCACACTAATTAACTATCCTAATCACTATGGCTAATCCCTATACTAGGCTAACACTAACATAAAACACTCATAAGAGTTTTCATCATCAAAACAAGCTTAGCAAGAACATGAGTCTAAGAGTTCCTTATATAGTATCACTTTTACAATAAAGGCCAAAAAGTGGCCTTTGCACAATAACCCAACATGGGCCATTCTTCTCTTAAATTGTAATCCTAGCCTCGAATTCGCACTCCTAGCCACGAATTGGATGAATTTCCTTCCTAGCCACGAATTGTACTCCTTATCCATGAATTGCACTCCTAACCACGTTAACACTTCTAGTCACATTGTGTGGCTTCCATCATTTGGCCTTCATCTACATGCTTCTTCCAAGCAATCATCCACACAATGTATGCCCTTGTGACTTGTTCTTCCATGGCCTCCATAGGACCTATCTCCATCACCAAAGGGTGTGTGGCATGAAAATGCACGTTCGAAGCTTCATCACGGGTTTTAGCCTTCATAGTCATCCATGAGCTTCCTAGGATCATATCATCCTCCCCTTCTTCAAAAGGATTCATCCTCGAATCCGAACCTTGCAAAACCAGGGAAGATATACGAAAACATGATCCTCATATCGTGAGGGTCAGTACAAAAGGCAATAATTATACTTTCACTCCAAGGATGAATAAACTTGTTGTACAACCACACATCAATAATCACCATGAATAACACTCTCACATATGAGGTATGAAGAAGTTGATTCCTCCAAATATCATGAAACAAGGATAAAGTAAAGAAATCAATGGATCTAAAATTAGAAACATGGAATGCTACATTTGCTCTAGCAGATATAAAACACATTTGATACTCATTTTTTAAACAAGAGCACTCACACAAGTTTAAGACATCACCGGGGTCAAAAGGAAAGAATACCTACACATCTTGATCAAGACAACAATAATATACCTCAATAAGACATTCACTCTCAAAATGAAACTCATCATAAGCAAACAAATAGTAAAGAAATGTGTCACTTAAGATGACTTCATCCATGGTGTCCTCATATGTAGCATTTTTATTAGATTCAACGACATAAGCAAACATACTACAAGGATTGTTAACACTCAAGAAGGAAGTAGTAATTTAGAAACAAACATCACCTTCTTTTTCAAAACATTCTTCCACATGAGGATTTACATGACACATATCACCACCACGTCCTTAGACCTCATCACTTGACATAGAGACAAGATCAAAAGAATCATTTTCACATGTATCAAATAAGGGGGGATGTCACACTCATTCAATTGATCAACTATATCTATATCATCACTAATTGGATGTTTATTAAACACATCACAAGATACCTCGACTAGTGGATTATCAATACACTCAAATTGATCATCTGTATCACATAATAATGTACTATCATTCAAATCACAAGCGCCAACACTAGGTGGACACAAATCAATCTTACAAGAAGAATCAATTCGGTCATCAATAGGATCAACTAGTGTAGGAACACTCTCAACAATGACATTATCATTACATGGCAAAGAATCATTAAGCTCACATAAAGATAAACTATCACTCATACTCAAGGAAACAACATGATCATTCACATTACTTGGAGAGTTGAGATTGGCTATTTTACCTTGAAGAGCACACACAACATCTTATTTACCATGGTGGAGCACATTTGCTCCTTTCGGAAGCCTTCAACTACCTCATGATCTTCCAAAGTTTATGGTTCCTCATTCAGTTTGCTTCTAAGAATACCTGCATCATTATCAAGACAACTAGAAAAGAAAGATAAGTCACATGAGTTAGAATTGGGTTGTGACAACCCTTTCACATCACTCCTCACAACCTCTTATTTTTTCTCTCTAGAGTTGTCACTTTTCTCTTCTTTACTCCTCTCAATTGCATGGGAGTTGGGACAAGTGCTAAGAATTTATTGAGAAGAAATTTGTCACGACCCAAACCGGAGGGTCGCGACGGGCACCCGGACCCTACCTGTCGGGTACCACCAAGCATATAATCCACACCTAATCATATTTAAATACGGACTAAACCAAAAAAAGACTATATAAAGTTTTAACCAAAAATCCCAACGTATATATATACATACCAAGGCCGACAAGACCATACATGACAACTACACACAAGACACATGTTTACAAGCCTCTAAACAATACATAACATCACAAGGGCGGGACATGGTCCTGCCATACTCAAGTGTATATGCAGAATAACATACCATGACCAGACTGCAACTCTGAAACAAGTAGAGTGCTCCAATACCAGCTGAACCAGCAACCTACTAGTGCGAACCGTCACCCTATTTAACTGAACCTGCGGGCATGAAATGTAGCGTCCCCCGACAAAATGGACGTCAGTACGACTGATGTACTGAGTATGTCAGGCATAAGAAATAACATAACAGAGATACATAACCACCTGAAACAGAAACAACTGACCAGTAGTAAATGCTTCTAAGGGCCCTAATACATATGCCTAAATGTTATGCATAATGCAAATGCGGTATATATATATATATATATATATATATATATATATATTGCGGAATGTGCAACCCGATCCAATATATGTTAGTGTTGCAGAACGTGTAACCCGATCCAATATATGTTAGTGTTGAGGAACGTGCAACCTCATCCAATATATTATATGTATATATGCATGAATGACAATGAAACATTCTGAACTTATCGGGTGACATAATATCCTTGCCCCTTTGGCTAACATTGGAAGTAATTAACATGTACCTTCGGCTAATATTGGAAATATCAGCATTTCTCCTATATACCTTAATAAGGACTTAGAAACATATTTAGACATGCCTTTAACATAAGAATCAACAACATGAATATTCTTAACTACTAGGAGTAGAATAATTTATGGAATAATATCACGGTTATATTTCGTTACATGGAACATGCCAAAAGAAAGAAATAATTTGCCTTAACATACCTTGATATCGAAGTTATCTAAGTTCCACGGGTCCTTGTAAGCTCTTTGAATGATTATCTACATCATACGGATGATTTAAATCATAATCGGACCAATATACTATTAATAAGTTCATTGAGACATTTTATCGAACACCTTGTACGCGTAGAATCTATGCTTCTTCTATATGGAAACCTATGCATGTAGCAAAACAATAGCCTGCCTAATCCTCATTCTTAATTAATACAGTACCTATAATAATACAGCAACTTCATATGCAACCTCCAACTCCATATAGGCAGTCCCAACAATACCCAACCAAACTTAACATTTTCGATAATCACTTTAGAAACTAGTGGCAAGAATCATGCTCTATAACTTGTATAAACTTAGGAATAAGAAGCATTACCTCTTTTAGGCGCAGCGACGAGCGTCGTCGGACAACCTTTTACCCAAATCAGATTCCGACAAGCGGAAACAGGACCCCAAAATTGACTTGAGCTAGAGCTTCTCCGAAACCCAAGGTCTTTGCTTGATTTCTGAGTGTTCAAGCTTGTTCAACGATTCGATTTGCTGGAGCTAAGGTCCAAAACTCCATGAATTTTCCCCTTTTTGGGTGAGAAAAAGCTTACAGAAAATCTCCTAATTTGGTCGAGAATTTTCAGAAAGCTTTACCAATTGAGATGTTAAGGGATTACTGCTGCACTTGTACGATTTCCCTTTCTAAGGTAAGGGAAAAGGGGGAGTTTATTTGTAGGAAAGGAGTATCATTTATTCTTCAAAGAAAACTTCTATAGGGCTTAGGAGATGAAGAACACTTAATAGCACGGTTTGGTATAGAAAAAGAATGAATGTTTGTCCCCCACTTAACTCAATTCTTAACATATTAGGTTGCCACCTAGAATTCTGATATGCTTAGTCACTTATGTGGCTGATTTGCACATTATACGTAAAGTGCCTTTGGCAGCCAATCCTCTTGATAGTACAGTAGTAGCATCTAAATGTCTCCACTAAATACTATCCACATTAAAATTAATCAATCCCACAATTAATCAATTACACACACAATTAAATTCTTGAATCCAATTCACTTAAATCTTAATAACTTATAAGACATTCATATACTCAATGTCATAATTTTGCAATATGACACTAGTCCATAACCTATTTGGGGATATACAACTATTATTATTAATTCCCGTCATCACACTTGTTAAATCCTAAATTGTTTCGGGATCACATCCTTTTATATACTAATTTCCTTATTAGCATACGTAAATCTAACATAAACTTCCTGAGGCCCGGGTCTACTTGCCTACGTTTATGTGCTCAAACCATCACCCGAAAGTACGGGGTGTTACAGAATTGGTTCACCCTCCACTTCTTCCTTCCATTTGGCTTCAATTTGAAGGGTCTTCCCCTCCTTCACTTGTTGTGTTTTGGACAAACGTTCTATCATTCGGTGTATATGCCTTTCCATCCTTTCGAATCTTTTGTCCGTTCTTTCAAAAAGTGAAGGATCGGGATCACCCATTCTAGGAAGTGTTTTACTCGCACTTGCTTCTTCTTTAAGGATTATGGGTGGAAAGAGAAGTCCCCCTTATTGTCCACTATATACTTATATCATTCTTACTCATATGGAACCCCATGTTCTTGGAATCAAGGATATCCCAAATATATGTGATAAGTATCCATGGAAAGCACATCATACCAAACCTCCTCTTAGTACTCACCATGTGTAATGAATACCTTCACTCTTCCATCAACCCAATACCCTCCCTCATCATAATAAGGATCCCATCGCATCACATAAGGTATCCTCAACCATTCAACCGCATGAGGGGTGATGAAATTTGTGTAACAATTGTCATCAAGTGCAAGATAACAACCCTCACAACCAAAGACACTAACTTTCAGAATTCTCCTTTGCGGGTCATTTCCTCCTTGAAGCATTGCATTTCCTCTACTTCCATTGCCTATCGATACTCCCCTCCTACCTTCAATATCATAGTCATATTGAGAATATGACACACTTGTTCTAGGATAAAAAAGCACCATTCATTGTATTTCTCTAGGTAGGAAATGTATATTTTTCCTTACGACTCCTCTTCTTATACCTACAAAACGAGCAAACAAGTTAGTAGCAAAAGCCCTCACATCACTCTTTATGGCTACTTACTCCTCACGTCACTCAAGTGTTCTTGCAATGTTGTAATGAACCTAAGTCCAATCAATCACACAAGGTTGCTTAGCCTATGTGGGGGAATGGATTCTTGTTAAGTAGAAAGAACGACTCAAATTCTAACGGACGGGGTCAAGAACCTTCAACGAAATAAAAGAGAAAAAAATAAGAAAAATTAGCATGAAATGAAAATTCGAACTCAAGAACTAGTTAACAATCAAGTAAGAACAATTACTAATTGTTAATTAGCTTAGAGGATTAAAGAAATGAGAAGGAAAGCAGAAAATTTGATTTTCAACACTTTAGAATTTTTTTGAGAATTTGGGATGAAAAATGATGAAATTCAAGAATTAATTAGAAAAAAGTAGGTTTAATCACTTGTTGTTAATTAATTAGAAGTGTTAAAGTATTAGGAATAGGATAAAAAATCAAAATGGGAGAAAGTTTGGCAAAAATCGGGTCGAAAATGCCTGAAATAGGGGCTGAAACAGGACAAAACATGGGGAAAAGGGGGCTGGCAGCCCTCTTAAGCTGGGCTCTATGCACTGACAGGGCGAGAGTGGGTTTCCCCTGTGTGCGTGGCAGCTGCTGACTGGGACGCAAGCGCTTTGTTGGCGCTGACGTTGGCTACCAGCTGGGCGCTACGTCAGTTGTTACGGCTGACGTGACGCGCTGATTGGGTAGCCACACAGGCTATTATGTTGATGTGGCGGGGCCCTACTGATGTGGCACACTGACTGGACAGCCACATAGGTTGTTCTATTGATGTGGCGGGGCCCTCCTGATGTGCCATTTTTAAAAAATTGACTTTTTTTAAAATCCAAAAATTGGCTGAAATTGGGGCCCCACCAAATCAAGGACTTTCCTTTTTGGCCATATAAACACTTTTTAACCCCTTGACTTGAACTTTTTTGGATCAAATATCCCTTTTTGGATGACTTCTTAATTATGAATTTATGAAGATGACTCAAGAACATGAAGAACACTAATTTCCAATCTATCTCAAATCAACTCCAAATTGCACAAAATTTTAAATTTGAGCTCTTCTTGATTAGTAGAACAAAACATAATAACTCTCGAAGCCAATAGAAACCTTCTTCACCAAAAGTCACTTTCAAGTTTCAAACCTTCAAGGTCATTCAATGGTAGAATCTTCAATACACCTTCAAATGTCACGAAATTTGAAACATATGGGTGTTTTTTTATCAAGGAACTCAAATATGACCTCAAATCCACTAAAAGAACAACAATTTTTTGGATTTTTCTGGAAATTTAATTTTTAAAATTTTTGCGGGAATTTTCAAAATAGAAGAACCTAGGAATAGGAATTGTGGATTAAGCTATGATACCAAAAGATAAAGATCAAAATGCGGAATCAAAAGATAGGAAGAAATTAAAGATGAGAAGAGAATGATATAAGATTAGACACAAGAATAGTAATCCAAAGCAACCAATGATATTAAATCAAAGACCTCAATAGAATTGAACTATAAAAACACTCAATCTATGAAAGATGAATCCACATGTGAGCAATACTCATGTGCAATTCATGAACTAGATTCAAGACAACCAAGCTATCACACTAATTAGCTATCCTAATCACTATGGCTAATCTCTAGACTAGGTTAACACTAACATAAAACACTCATAAGAGTTTTCATCATCAAAATAAGCTTAGCATGAAAATGAGTCTAAGAGTTCCTTATATAGTATCCCTTTTATAACAAAGTCCCAAAAGTGGTCTTTGCACAAATAACCCAATATGGCCCTTCTACTCTTGAATAACAATCATAGCTTCGAATTTGCACTTCAAGCCACGAATTGGATGAATTGTCTTCCTACCACAAATTACACTCATAAACCATGAATTGCACTTCTAACCACGTTTGCACTTCTAGTTACGTTGTGTGATTTGCATCAGGCCTTCATCTCTATGCTTCTTCCAAGTATTCATCCATACAATGTATGCCCTTGTGACTTGTCCTTCCATGGCCTCCAGAGGCCTCATCTCCATCACCAAAGGGTGTGTGGCATGAAAATGCACATCGAAGCTCCATCATGGGTTTTAGCCTTCATAGTCGCCCATGAGCTTCCTAGGATCATATCAGCACCGCCCTAGCTATAATCTCCCAATTGGTCCAAATCGGCTAGAAATAGGAAATACTTTAAACTCACGTGGGAACCCGATGTGTTCGGGAACATGATGCCCCCGAATATGATAAGTAAATATAGATGGGCACGACGATCCATAATTTTCTGATCTGTGTTGTCTGCAATAGGATCCGTCTCGTCCGTGGCATTTAAGTAAGCACAGAGGACATACATCAACACTTGACTCTATCCATGGATATCACCGGCTCAACTACTGCTGTAATTTTGGCTCATGAGGATGAGCCTCAATGTATAATGAATGTACATCTACCCGCAGTCCAAACATGACCTTCACATCTAGAAGCGTGATAGTGGCCTCACCAATGCGAAGATGAAAGGTGTGGGTCTCTGATCGTCATTGCTCAACCATAGCCGTCACAAGAGCTCGATCATGCTATAAAAAATGACCTTTTGAAAGGTGGGACATCGGATTTTTTAAACTTTAATGGCTGTTTTGAATTTTTAATTTGTAAAGGGGGGCCATTGGGGAAGAAGGGTCCCTTTGATGTTTATCTACCCCTATTGCATAGTAAATCACTACGCAAAAGGTACTAATGTAACGAAAAAATTTGAGTTATTTTGATTCACTTCCTCACTTTTTGGGTCATTTAAGTTCCGGACTTTTAGCAATTCTATGGTAGCACCCCTCTCCCCCGCCACCCCCCCCCCCCCAAAAAAAACCTCTTTTATATGCATCGTAGATAGTAAGAATGGAAGCGGTTGTTCTTGAGAGAAGTTTGAGAACAATTTAACTGTTGTCACTATTAGGGGAAAATGAATGGTTTAAGTTCAATTTAAACCGATCGAAATGGATTGAGTCCATAATGGATAATGGATCATTGTTAAATCTTATCTAAAACTATTGTTATGAAATGCAAGTTGTTAGGTACAAACTACAAAGCCAAAGAAATGCAGATTGAGTCAAGTTTTTGCTCATGTTTTTTTGACATTTTAGCATAACTCATTGATTACAGACTAAGAATTAAGACATTTATTGAATTTAATCAGTACAAAACCCTCTTGGTGAAAAATAAAAAAATCCACATACAAAAAAAATAAATCTAATTAGGCTAATTTAGGGGAATAGAGAATACTAGATAGGAAAAATAGATTCTTTTACATCTCGATTCAGTTTTTGAAGAAAAAAAAATCATCGAAGAAAAAAATCTGATGTGAGAACTTGACATAATACGACAAGTTGAAACACTAAATGAAATAAAATAGTTTATTCCATCTCTGCTCCTGGAAAAAGTTTGGAAAATTGGCACGAGGTAGTCCATACTCATATTTCAGGCTACATAATTTGTATCTCATAACTAGAAAATCTTCCTTTAAAATAGCTTTCAATTTTTAAATTCCTTCACTCTATCCTAAAGAGTTTTATCCGATTACTTTCTTTAAATCTCTCATATCTTCTCTCCAAATTGGTCTCTCTACTTTTTTTCTTCCAAATCTATTTACTTCCTTTTTCTCCCAGAAATCAATTTATTTAAATAACCAAGAATTTTAAGTAATACTGATGAAAATTTGAATGCTGTTAAATCAACTTCAAAGCTTCTCGAATTTAAGATAATCATTCTTCCATTGAATTCAAATTCCATTTGAAATGCCCTGTCGAATTTGAACTCAAATTCTTTCCCTCTCTTTTGAAAATTTTATTCAATTACTTTCACTAAATTCAATCTTCTCCCCAAATCTCTTTATCATTACACCCGAATACATTCTCTTAAACATTGAAAACATTTTAAGGAGCTTGATTATCAATTTTGGAGGTGTTTGGAAGCAATTTGATACGGACTTGAGCTGAATTTTAGACTGAAAACTTGAGGTTGAAGAATGATGCCTTCATATATGTATCCCCTATTGTATCTCGTGTATATCCTCATGTATATCACATGGTATATTATCACTTGAAAATTTATTTGTAATATACACCGAAATACATGGTACACAATTTGATATACACATCTCAAAGTGGCGTCCAAGAAAAATTTTGTGATGTACTCTAATATACAAGATTATACAATATGATATATGGATGTTACACATGCATATTCTAGGTTCATTTTTTTTTTACTTGAAACAAGTCCAAAAACACTAAATAATTCTCAAATTTTATATATAAATTTGTTCATGTGATTCCAACCAATATTAACCACACTCACTCACAAGAAGAAGAATTGAGATGAAAATAGCTATGTTAATTTTCGGAAGGGTAATTTGGTTTGCTAGCCTAAAATATACTAATATTAGTTGAGAGTTATATATAGGTGTCAATATTCCAAAATAGATTAAATTATATGGTTGATTCAAGATAACGTAAAGAATGGGTCAGGTCCAATTTATCATAACTGATAGAATATATGCAAATATATTCTATTGATATAATTAGTGATTTTGTATATTTATAATTATTGTAGCAATATTTTATATTAGTTAGGTGAATATTTGATTTCCGTGATTATAACATAGGATGAGTATTGTATATCATATATATAAGCTAATTACATTAATGAAGGGATTATTCTCTTTCATGCTATCAGCAGTCTAGGGCAAATGTTTTCCTTCTCCATCCTTCCGCCGCCCTATCTCCTCCTCGGCCGCCCCTTCGGAAATTTTTTCCGCCACCCTAATTTTATTCTTGTTCCTCAATCATGTCTAACACAAAGAATACCTAATTCTGCTCTTGCAGTCTCCAACATCAAGAACAACATCCCTATCGTCCTTGAAATGGAGAACGTCCAATACGCGACGTGGGCGAAACTTTTTAAAATTCATGCAAGGTCTTATAGAGTCCTCCATCATATCGTCAAATCGGAAAAAGGTAAGGAGAAGGTGTCTTCCATCGATGATGAAATAGAGTTATGGGCAACTCTTGATGCTACGGTCCTCCAATAGATTTATTCCACCATCTCTACGGACTTCTTTCACACAATTATCGAACCCGACGCCACGACAATGGAAGCTTGGAATAGGTTGCATGATATATTCCAAGATAACAAAAATTCTCGTGCAGTAACCCTTGAGCAAGAATTCTCTCACACAACTATGGAGGATTTTCCGAATGCCTCCGCCTATTGTCAAAGGCTCAAGAAATTATCGGATCAACTCAAGAATGTCGGTGCGCCGATCACGAATGATCGTCTCATTCTTCAGATGGTTGAGGGCCTCTCCGAGGCATATAATGGAGTTGGAACTCTCCTTCGCCAAAGCAATCCTCTCCCAGCTTTCTACCAAACACGTTCCATGCTCACCCTAGAAGAAGCAGAGTTGGCTAAAAAAGTCGTAACCAGAGCACATTCCGCCATGATGGTATCCACGTCCCGAGACATCGATGACCCTCAATAATTCTCTGAAAATAATAGTCAAAACCGCAACAACGGTGGTAGCAAAAAAGGTCAAAACCAGAAAAATTGTGGCAAAAACCGCGGTGGTGGCAATGGTGGTAGCCGCGGTGGCTTCAGTGGCGACCAGCAGGGGTCCGGGCCACAGCACCACTGGCAGCAGCCTTGGGGCAGTGGCCGTGGGGCTGAGCCAGTGGGCAGTGACCCATTCCGCCATGGCCTTTTCCCACACAAATTTGGGCCAGACCCAATGGTAAGCAGCAACATCAGGCTCAACAATAATAGGCCTGGCAGCATGCTGGCTTGGGCCTTGGCCACATCAGGCCTTCACTGCTGCGGGCCCAACCGTCTCCCCGACCCAAACGGATATCGCGACAGCGATGCATACACTTGGGCTAAATCCTCCGGATGCAAATTAATACATGGACATCGGTGCTACTTCTCATATGACATCCGCTCAATGTAATCTCTCGTCTTATTTCAATTTGAGAAAAAATTATACCATAATTGTGGGTAATGGTCATTCAATTTCAATTCGTGGTTATTTTCACACAAATTTGTCTCCCCCGAACCTGTCTCTAGCCTTGAAAAATGTCCTTCATGTTCCTAAATTAATTAAACATTTGGTGTCTGTTCGAAAATTTATAATTGATAACTCGGTTTTTATTGAAATTGATCCATCTGAATTTTCTATGAAGGATTTCTGGACGGGGATACATCTAATGAGATATGATAGTCGGGGAGAGATTTATCCCATCACCACCACCATCACCACAAAACAATCCACATCGTCAACGTTTGCCACTTTAGCATATTCCTTATGGCATGCACAAATAGTTTCTGATCATTCTCTGTTCATCTACCATCACGGTACTTCTATGGCCTACATTTTGTTATATATGGATGATATTATATTGACTACTTCCTCTGATGAACTTCACAAGTCTATCATATCTCTTCTCAGCTCAGAATTTGCTATGAAAGACTTGGGGTCATTGAGTTATTTTTAGGGATAACTGTCACTCGTCATGCAGGTGGCCTATTTCTTTCTCAGAGAAAGTATGCATCATAGATCATTGAATGGGCTGGCATGTCAGCATGTAAGTCAGCTCCTACTCCGGTTGACATTAAACCGAAGCTGAGTGCTACTTCTAGCACACCATGTGAGGATCTCTCCCACTATCATAGTCTTGCGGGGGCTCTTCAATATCTCACGTTTACGAGGCCCGCTATTACTTATGCAGTGAAACAAGTGTGTTTATTCATGCATGATCCGAAGGGAGAACATATGCACGCTCTCAAACGTATTGTGCGGTACATACATGGCACTCTTGATCATGGTTTACACCTATATCCATCATTGGTATCTACTCTCATTTCGTATACAGATATTGATTGGGGTGGATGTCCAGATACCTGGCGTTCGACATCTGGTTATTGCATATTTCTTGGTGATAACTTGGTCTTTTGGTCAGCTAAACGTTAGGCTACTTTGTCGCGCTCTAACGCGGAGGCCGAGTATTGAGGGGTCTCCAATGTGGTGTCTGAGTCATGTTGGTTGCGAAACATCCTCTTGGAGCTTCATTTTCCTATTCAGAAAGCTACATTGGTCTACTGCGATAATGTAAGTGCGATATATCTCTCGGGGAATCATGTACAACATCAGCGCACTAAACATATCGAGATGGATATTCACTTTGTTCGTGAAAAAGTTGCTCGTGGACAAGTATGTGTCTTGCATATCCCTTCACGTTATCAAATTGCTGACACTTTACTAAGGGACTTCCCTTAGCTTTGTTTGAAGATTTTCGGATAGTCTCAGCGTATGACAATCGCCCGCTACGACTGCGGGGTGTAATAGGATATATGCAAATAAATTCTATTGATATAATTAGTGATTTTGTATATCTGTAATTATTGTAGCAATATTTTATATTAGTTAGGTGAATATTTGATTTCCGTAATTATAGCTTAGAATAATTATTATATATCATGTATATAAGCTAATTACATTAATAAAATCAGCGAAAAATTATTCTCTTTAAAAATGAAATAAGTAAAAATGTCAATCTAAGCTATTCAGCATATTGCCTTCCTTTAAATCAAACAATTGGACTTATAGCCGAAGTTGGTCTAACAAGACTAGTGCCTTTTGAGTAAATAGTCAAAAACCAAGATATACAATTTTGAAGCCCAACGGCCCCACACCATAGGTGATCGAGAAAAAAAGTTTAGAGGACGGTGTTTCGCTTTTCAAGGGATTGTTTGGTTCAAGGGAATAAGGTAAGATAAGGGGTCGTTAGGTACACTTTATCCCACTTTTTATGTGAGATAAATTAATTCTAAAATTACAATATCAAGATTATAATTTCAAAATAACTTAGTTCGCGAACTAAACATTCCCTAAATGATCGTTTGATAAATAATTAGAGTTATATAGTTATTAGTAATCCATGAACTAATTATGTAGAGTTAAATTATTCATGTATTAATTATTACACATTATATCCTGCATAAAATAATACATAAATTTTCTCATAACTTATACATAATTTAGTTATGCGATTTTCTCAGTTGCATCCTAAAAAGTAAAAACTCAATTAATTTTATAGATGAATAACTTATATTCTAACCAACTATCAAACGTGATATTATTTATGCGGGATTTAATACCTACATTTCCCTAAATTCTTTATAGAGAGTCGGAGACTAACAAAACATATTGTCAATTTAGGAAAGAGAGAGAGGGTATCGACAGATTCTTTATTCTCCAAAATGCCCATTTGACAGTAAACAACAGGCCTTAGCCTTCACAAATCATACCAAATCCACGCGTAATTTTTCCCACTCAGAAAAAAGAGAAAAGAAAATCAGAGTGTGTGACATTCTGGGCCATGCCCAACTAAAGCCCAACAAACTCAAATTAAATTACATCAACAACCGGATAAGATTCAGAATCATAAACGGGCTTTTGCTCACCAGACTTGAGCTTCTTACAGTTGTTTCTTACGGCCGTTAGCTGATATGGCGAAACATCGGTACCGAGCCACTGTTCCACTGTGAACAACTGCTGGTTGCATTGTTTGTGGGCTCCGGTAACGGTGACTTCAACGTAGTTACAGTACCATCCATGGTGTGGGCCTGTACCATCGGAAGTTAAGTTCATTTTGCAGATCGGCCCAGTCAAACATGGACCACGACCACTGAAGATATCCATGTTTCCCCTTTCGAAGTAGTTGTAACCTGGGCCCATAAGCCCACCCCATGCCTCTAGGTTCTTGATTCTAAACCCATAACCATCGGCATCGTAGAGAGTCAAACTAATGTTTGAGTCGGTTCCAGCCTTTATGATTGAGCCAGTGCGAATGTAAGCTGTGTACACACAATCATCTTCCTGTATTTTCCCATTAAATCAGCAATTGCAAAGTAAAACATAAATTAAAATATTCTCACAGTTGACTTACTTTTTTTTTTTGAAAATTTATTATATAGGTCAGAGAAGGACAAATGGAGGAAAAAATTACAAGATGGGACATCGAACTCCTAAGGTGAGGTTCAGTGGTCATTTGAAATCTTTATCCGGTCAATGCGAGAAAGAGAGAAGTGATGTAAACATAAGAATGGAAGGTTTGCTTGTCAGCTGTCGGGCCAATGATGCTCTTCTAGCTTTACCTACACGGTAAGGGAAAGATCAAAGGCGAGGTGGGAAATGCCCCGCACGAACTATCTGATCAAGTTTCTTTTTCCTATCACAGGCAGCTAGCAAAGCCGTGTTTGATTGTCGCGTACATGCTCCGTTACAGCTTCGTTCATGCGCCAATCAATTGACAGTGAAGCAGAGAAGGAAGAGTTTTGATTACCGTGTGGATAGTCTCTATTAGGTTTCCGTTTCATGTGCACTAAAAAGGATCAACCAACTGATTAACCTATTTAACTTGCTTCTCTTTTTAATCTATTCGAAAAATTCTACTTTCTACTTTTAGTAAATTCCTTCTACCCAACACTCTACATTGACTTATTTAAGACTAAAAATTTTAAAGACTTGTAAAGTTAATCATAAAATTAAATTTTTATTTTTATTTTTATTTTTTTAACTTCATGCTTAGAAGACTGAAAGTGGGTGTGATTCTAATTCAATTAGACAAAAAGAAAACCTACTGTCGATTAAAAATCGAAAGTCAAACCTCGATTAAGAATCGAAAGTCATCATTAGTTAGACAAGCCCACTTGTTGTGCATCTCTGATTATATACACACTCATATACATAAACATATCAATGTAATCTCACCAGATCTAAGAAAAATAGAATGTACACAAATATTACTCTCTATCTTCGTGTGATTAAATATTATTTTTAATAGACTCTCGACTCAAAAGTGCTCTTATACACACATACATATTTAAAGAGAAAAGGGTGACTTACAGCAGCAATAGAAGATATGGATATGGAGAACAGGATGATCATGAGATGTAACCATATTTGGTTAACTTGACCTACTCCCATGGCACCTTCTCGATCTGTCTAGTTGTTTCTTTCACTAGAAAATGAGAGGATAAAGGCAAGTGGTGGACTGAATTGTGTGATGTAGGAGTAATTTATTTATAGATTGGATCAAAGCTGTGAGGGATCATATTATTATATTGGGAGTTGAAGGGTCAAGATCACATGAGCCACGCTAGCTATAATAAAAGTGCGAGTAGATGAATAAAATAAATCAACGTGCAGAGCATATAAATGATATCGAGACGCTGTTCCCATTGCTATTATTTAAGCAACTTGCCTTTCGGCTATCTATACTTTTTTTTATTTTTTATAATTCAGGTTTTCGAGCATGCGACTACTTTGGTATTCTCGGACGTCACTTGGAGATGATGGGACCGGTCCTTCAGCACCCCACCACTAAGTAAATCGTGGGATGTGCACACATGGTCAGTGTCTGTTTGCGTCCAACGGATCAATGCTACAAGGTTGATCCCCCCACAGGCCCCATCCACAAGGCTTGGCGGAGATCGAACCCACACTGCAACATGCCCGCGCGACTTTTAGCGCCCAGGCTTTACCACATGTATGTGCCCCGGAGGACGATATCCGTAGGGGAGAATCGAACTTGCGACCCTAAGGCCGCAAAGTTGACTCCCTGTCAGCAAGCTGACCCCTCTAGATTTTCGGCTATCTATACTTGTCATTACATCTGCTAGCTCACTAGTTATGGATTCGAACGAATTTAAAATTTTTTTATTTAAATTTTATATTTATATTAAATATATATAATTATTTAATTTTAAATTTGATAACTAAAATGAGCTATCGTTTCACTAACAAGTTCAATACTTGTAAATTTTAAATATTGACTCCACCTCTAATTATATCCTATGAGATCTTAAGCTTGAATCCATAAATTTATGAAAATAAACAAGGTGGTGGGGTGTGTGTATTGTACGTAGCTAATAATTTCTTTTGTTTGTCAAATCCACTCAATTAGTTGCCAGCGCATATTGGAAAAGTTACCAATTCTAAAGTTAAATAAATTAGAAATCTATACAGTTTCGAAATTTCCAAATAGTTAATGTTCTACAAACTTTTAAATAAGAACAACGTGATATTTAATTTTAAGAGGAATAGATAATTTAGTGCATTCAATTCAAAACGCATATGGTAGGTACTATCGTATGCAAAAGTGAACGTGCATTATTGCTAATAATGCAGTGGGGATGCAGTTATGTCAATCGGATTTTATTTTTATATTGTTAATAGTTTCAATTTTCAGTAAGCTTATAAGGACTTTTGAAAACCTATTTTCCTGTAAATTAAGCACATTGCTGAAAAATGAAATGTGAATCAAATCACCTAACGATAAAAAAAAAAAAAATAAGAGCATCATCTTTCCACTATCCAAGTCCGGCTCTCCCCAAACGTAGTTAAAAGGAAGATCACATGAATAAATGAGTTTTTATCTTTTTTAGTTACTGATTTATTCTTCTCTTTCCTAATTCGTTTTCTAAGCAATTAGTAAATCATGAATACAGCCCGTTTGGTTTTTGTTGTGAATGGGAAATAAAGGGATATTGTCTCCCATATTTTCTTTAATTTTTGTTGTAAAATATATTAAATATATGTATGTTTATTTTTTTGTTACTTGGAGGGAAACAACTAGTTGCAAGAACTAGTTAAGAAAGGAACCAATTTAAAAAGGACTTAGAAGGATTCAAGAAAGGGTTTCATCCTAAGAGGTGTGATATAGACAACCTAATCTAACACATGCATTAGTGATTGCTTTCACAACTTGAAATCATGATCTATTGATCACACGAAGACGATATTACCGTTACCTAAGCATCCCCTTCAAGAAAGGAAAACCAACTAATTGTGTTACTTGGTGGGCAAGAATTATTTCTCCTAAAAATAGGAGAGTGTTTTGCTCAATTAAGTATACAAACAACAAGTGAAATTAATACAAAGTCTCTCTCTTTTCTCCTAAATCTTTTCTCTATATTATTTGCAAGTTGTATTGGGTATAAAGCGCACCAGGATGAACTAACATATTCGGAGACTCGGAGGATTCGGGAAAGCCCTACAACTGTTCCCCACTCCCATCAACTCAGGTCATATCGTTAGTCTCGATCAGAGTGTCGTGGCGCGCACAAATGCTAGGACGGCAACAGGGTTACGTCATCTTTACTTTAGGGCTAAAAAAGTCTAGCCTTGGCTTATATATATAAAGCTTAGGAGTGAAGGAACATCATCTTACTCACTTTGTAACCCTAGCATTTTCTCTCAAAGCAATATGCATTCAGATCCATTGTCTATTCACTTATTTTTTACATGAATCATAGTTTGTTCATTATTTTGCCTTACTTATCAGTCATACATATTTATTTTTTACCGCTGGAACCGGACTCGTTGAGGAGTTTTCCGAATTGAATACAATTCACTTGTCTTCAAACCCTATAAAACAAATCTCTAACTGATTTTCTAGTTAGAACTATTTTCACCGAAAATAGTTTGGCGCCGTCTGTGGGGATAGACAGTTGTGGTGTTGTCATGATTCGTCACCCGAGACTTTCAAACTTGCGCTTACCTGGAACTAGTCCCTTGCATAATTTCCGATCATGGCTGAACCAACTAACAACCCGTCAAGGAACGTTGTTCCACTTGAAACAAGAGACCCGCAGGGGTTGCGACCAACAGATCTGAGAAAAGCTCTAACAGGGAGAACCACATGGGGTAAGGTGCATAAAAAAAAGGAAAGAAATGACAATGCTCCCAGTGGAGATCCACAACGAGCTCCCGAATGAGGAAACTAAGAAAGAACATTCAGCATAAAGTAGGGAGGTACAAACCAAATGCATTACCCCAAGACAAGAAAAAGGCATCCTCACTCCATGATGGATGAGATGTACAAAGAAGAAGGATCTCCTTCGGAAGTGGCTTTGGTCGCGGTCTTGGCCTCGAACAACGCAATGAATGAGCATATGAAAAAGCTCATAAACTTCCTATCTAAAGTAAAACTAGGTAGCCACCCAATCGAATAACTCGAAGGTTGTTGAAGTGCCTGGGACTTTCGTAATATATGTGGAAATGCCAGAAGCGGAATCGACCGTACCATATGCAGACTTAGCAAGGCTTACTATGCTAGAAAATGAGCTTCATGAGCGAATGAGCCAGATATCAGGGGTGCCTTCTATCTTAAAGAGAGCGAGAGAAAGTATGAAAAAATACCCTATAAATTGAATGCGGCTCTCGAGCCCATCCTGAAGATGTTCAAAATGTTGGACATACCCAAATATGATGGAGCAACAAATTTAGAAGAGCACATTATAACCTTTGAATCAACTATCACTAGATATGACCTAAAGCAGCATGAAGTCGAATCAATCAGGCTAAAGAAATTTAGTCAGATGCTCACAAAGGGTTATACTTTATTACTTGAAAATTCTATTGATTCATTTATTGCTTTTGTAGATACGTTTGTGAAAGCCCATGCTGGAGGCCCGAAGGGTCAAAATGCACAAATAAGACATCTTTACTATAAAGCAAATAAAGGATGAGCTACTCTGCAGCTATGTGAAATGATTCCAACGGGAGAGGATGATGATTCTCATTATTCCTGAGGACTAGGGTCGGCACAACATTAATATATGGTCTAAATGTCAATAGCTCGGATACTTTGAGGAAGTTAAAGGAAAGCTTTAGGGATTTTTTGACTAAGTCCTAGAACGAAATGAATAACATGTATACGACCAATATGAGGATAGAGGATGACCTCAGAATTAACACCCGGATAGAGGTCAGGGGTGGGCAATAAGATAAACTTAGAATCGTTCCCCCGTTCAGACAGAGAGACCTGAGGGTTTGGTATGAATCGTAATTGGCTCGCCCATCTCCAAGAAGCGAGAAAAAGACAAATAAGCCATGATATGACCAAGGTAAACCCAAGAGAGACAATGAGACGCCAAAAAGAAAGTCGACATATCATGGAGTCCACTAAGCGTGGGGTCTTATAATTTTAATATGTAGGTTGTAGAATTGTTCATGGTGAAAAATATAAAGAAATCCCGATTTGAATAAAGCAGTAAATAAAGGATCAGAAGAAGTCGCCTCTAGTGGCGGATGATGAAGCTCTGTCTGTCTGAGCTTTCTTGGTCCTTCGAAGGATGGTCTGAGTCCAGAGATGAGTAGACATCAATAATGAATCAACCCAAAAACCCTTCTCTATGAAGGTCATATGTGTAGTCTCGTCCATGGCTCTCTTTATACGAGTGTCTAAGTCCTCTAGACACTCGTGGGTGAAATTTAACTCCTCGGTCAAATTGGCTATGACAGTCGATCATACTCTATCTTTTCTAGGTACTTGTCATCTCTATCATCGGCCTATCTCTGAATGCGGCATGCCTTGATCTCGGCCTTTGAATCCCTATTATGACTACACTGATATGGTGGGGCCCTGGTGTGAGGGTGCCTTGCAAGTGTGCTCTCAACTAGTCTATGTAGTCTTCATCACAACTCGGGTGGAAAATATCCTCGACTAAAGTCTCTGGACCCCACTTCACTCGATCATTCCATTCGTGGATGATGTAAGCAACCCCTTTGATCTTATCTCCTTCGTAGTTGACCATGTATTACCCCATGTTTCCTATTTGGGGTATCACTTGTCTCCTTCCGAACTGTCTTAGAACCTTAATAGGTACATATGGTCGGATTCTCCGAATTCCCATAAGTGATAGGAAATGGCATTTTCTACCTCTCACAACTATAGTCTCGGATATAAAGTCATGGAACCTTCATTGGATGATGTCCTCTCGGAGTCTAGAAAAGATAAAAGCAACCCTTCTTTGGTTTGGTTTCCGAAATTTAGGTAAGTGACTTGAAGGTTATCTTTTTTACATTCCGGATCTAGGTATGAGGGACTATCGATTTTGTTGGGGTGTTTGGTGAAACACCATTGCACTAAGAGGTTACACCATTGGAAGTACCTATGTAGGTTTTGACATTGACCTAAGGCTCGTTATATGTCAGCTAGGATGACAAGAACTAGGTCATAGTACTTGGTTTCCCATTTGTGGTTATGCCATGAAAGATAACATGCACGACATATTGGATCCGGGTATTTATGGCTTGGTGTTGGTCTTTGGAAATACCATGGTTCCTGGTAGGCATATGGCAAAGGCTAGTGTCGATTCTGTTAGGTCAGAAATGTGATTTATGACTTAGTTGAGTCACTGGTTCGATTCCCGAGAGATTCAGATATGATTAACGTGATTGGTTGAGAAACTAGCTTTTGAGATGGTTTAGAGTTGACCACGATTAACATCGGGTCAAAACGGATCCATTTGGGTGTTTTGAGAATTCGAGCAGCTTAGTATGATCATTTGTGACTTGTAGGAACTTTCAAAATTGGATTTGGATTACGTTTGGTCAAGTTCACGTGTTTGAGTCATTGTCATAAGTCGATCGCCTTCGACGCTTCAATGTACCATTATATTCATTTGATGTTGGAATTGAGTTTTGATTGTTATAATAGATGTGTATCGAAATTGGTGATCTGTAGCAACTTGAATCGTCGAATTCCGACATCATATATGGGAGTTATGCCCATTTTAGCTCTAGAAAAAATATCTGGTTTCTGGTGTGCGTCGCGGCGGACTTTCGGGCTGAAATTGGTCCACGGAGCGGAAATCAAATTGCGTTCATTTACTATTTTGAGCATAACTTGAGTTCGAGAACTCCGATTGAGGTTATTTTTGCGGTGTTGTTCTCGTCTGAAAAAGGGTGTAAGTATCCAGCCTTTATTTTGATATTTATTCAAGTTTATTTTCATTGGTTATCAATTTTTATCTGTGTTTGGTTGAGGAAAATTGGTGTTTTGATCCCTAGAGTTGATAAATGATCAACCTTTGATTTAAGGGTCAATTCATGGATGAAATTAGTTAACTTTATGGATTTTATAACCTATGAGCTATATAGGTAACTCGATTTTATAACGAAATTACAATTTTTACCATCGAAGCTTGGGATTGGCATTTTGGGTTCATTTTTGGGTTTTAAAATAAAGTAAAGCAATATAGGTATTGTTGGATTCCTCTAACTCTTTAGATTACTAATTTGATTAAATTGAACTCGTTAATTGAATTTGGACACGATGGAGCTTTCGAGAGGCTTATTCTTTGTGCGGACATAGCTTGAGTCGTTCGTGAGCTTTGAGACTTTATAATAAGGCAAGTTTAGACTTACTAGGATCTTAATATAGTGTTTATGTGTTGGTTTAATAATTAATGGGAGTAATGGAAATTGGAGGTCCCGTATTAATGAGGTGACGAGCACTAATACGGTACCAATGAACTTAATTGGGTAATTAATGAACTAGTTTGATATAGCTGAAGGAGTTTATGTGTTTAGCCTTCGGGCCATGAGCGCGGTGCATAAATCTGCTTATGTGGGTATGTTTGCTATTATTTGGGCTCGTAGCCATGTTTGATTATTATATCTTTGATTGAACTTATCATGCATTCATCACTCCACATCTCGTCTAAATACTTGAAAAGAAATTGATGAATATTGATTGCATTGATTATGTTGATTGCATGGTATACACATATTTATATCATTCATACATATTATATTTGACATTGAACTGTTGAGATATTGCTGAGAGAGGCTTAGGAAGTCGGCCATCAGATATAGTACATGATATAAGAGTGATGATATATGATGATACTACATCCACAGAGTTGGGGTTCGATGGGAAATTTCGGACGATTATGATATTACAGATACAGAACTGGGACCCGATGAGATCGGATGGGTGTATGGACCTCATGAGTCCCCTATGGATAACGTGACAACTACTACAGCAGCGTGTGTATACCGGATACATATGGCTATTATATACATACATACATATCATCTACATTGCATTAATTCATATTCTGAAATGTGTTTGATATTGTGTGTACTCGGTGTTGATTTCTGATAGACTTTATGATCATATGACTTTTTCGAGAGTAATACTGGTACCTTGTAACTTATACTTGATGTAAAAAGGAAATAAGATACGGTATGATGATGATATAAAGATGAGATCTTTATGACTTAGATTGCTAGAAATGATATAGAGATCGGATCTTTACGTATTCCTTAGTGTAAGAACTAAAAGATTGAACTTTTAATGGTAAATTTGTTTATTTGGCATAAAAGATTGAAACTTAATTATGATTGTGCCTCAATTCGTGAATGTGTTGGGCCCTTATGAGTAGAACTTATTCTAATTAATGAAAGGAGGTAATATTGAGGATTTAGATGCTCGCTTGGGTGTAGGTTGGAACCTTATGACTATATCTATCTTAATTGAGGCAAAACTAGAAACTTTAATAAGTTCTTCTAACATCAATGGACTTTATGACTCGGTATGATTGTAGAATCTTTACTTAAATGCTTGAATTATTTAGAAACGGTATAATTTGACTAACCAAGCAAGAAGAGAAGTATTGGGAGTACCAACCCTCGCCACCACTATAGTTAGGATCGGTCAACGATGTTGCTGAGTACACGTGTTTCCCGTACTCACTCTACACTTGTTGCACTCTATGTGCATGTACCGAGTCGGACGCCAGCGGAGGATCTTGACGTAGAGCTTGGAGATTCATCTTGGGAGTTCATAATAACAGTAGAACTCTTCATCTTGTTATTTTACTTTTCTATCATATATTTCAGACAATGATTGTATTTAAAGTTCTAGACTTGTATTCGATTAGTAGCTCTGTACTCATGACAACCAGATTTTGGGGTTTTCTTTCAAAGTTTATGTAATACTTATGTTGTTTTTCTTAATTTTCTGCATTTGCTTTATATTATTGACGTTTGGATGTTAGTGGTTCGCCTCTGGGTAAGGTAGGTGCCCTCATGGCACAATATGATTTTGAGTCATGACAAGTATAATATTCGGTTATTTAAATTTAGTAAGAGTCTTACACTTTAGTTGTAGGAGGAGTCTATTACTTTAATTATGTATCTATAAAAAGATTTATAATTAATAAAATTTAGATGAGACGATTTTCATTCATATTTTCTACCTTATTATATGCATCTCTCTCCAAAAAACTATAACAGTGGTATCCATGCTTTCATCGATCTTTATGGATCTGTGAGTCTTGCGGAAAAAAATATTTTCAAACCATTTTTAACATGTGAGGACTTATTTTTAACCCGCAAGGACTCATTTTTAACCCGTCAGGGCTCACTTTTAACCCGTCAGGGCTCCAATATTATTTTAACTCATGCTCACTAATGCATTGGGCTTCAATTTTCAATCATACCTACTTTTAACCATGACAAGCAACAATCTCTCTCTGAGTGCTCCACAAATTTTCAATGGTGAAAATTATCATATTTGGGCAGTGAAGATGAGATCTTATTTTAATCCTATGACCTATGGAAAGTTGTAATGGAAAATAAACCCATACAACCAATGTCTGAAAATCCTACTCCTACACAGATCAAAGAACATTCAGAGGCAAAAATCAAAAAGCATAAAAGCAAATCAATAATTCAAAATTCAGTTGCAGATTCAATCTTCTCTCGAATAATTGCATGTGTAACAACAAAAGAATCTTGGAAAATCTCAAAAAGGCATATCAAGGGTGTGAACGAGGCAGACAAAATCATATTTTGAAACTGAAAAGGGATTTTGAATCTCTAAGGATGCAGGAGGATGAAGCCATTGCTAAATATTTTGACAAAATCTCTTTGATTGTTAATAAAATTAGGATTGCTTGGAGAGGATTTTTCGAATACAAGAATAGTTGAAAAAATTCTTATGACCATCCAAAGAGATTTGAGTAAAAATTTCTTATTTGAAAGAGTCTAAAGATCTCTCTACTATTTCTTCCAAAGAACTAATAAGTGTTCTTCAAGCCCAAGAGCAAATAAGAGCTTTCAGACAATCCAAAGTTATTGAAGGTGTTTTTATGCAAAATACCAAAAAGAAAGAGGCAATTATCCTCCTTACAAATAATGCAAAAAGATAACACACTTAGAAAAAATTTGTTGGTGGAGATATAATGCATTTTGTGGAAATCACAACAAAAAGGGCATATTAGAGATTATGTAAGTTCAAAGAAATTCAAAACAGTTCACAAACACTATTAGTAGAAGAAGAAAGTGGAGATGACTTACTTTATTAGATTGTAGCAACATAAGCAAGGAAGAGTGTTGAATTTATCTGTTACAGCTAAAGTTTTCTAGAATAAGTAGTTGTTTAGTTATATGAATCTAAAAGTTGATTTAGTATAATATTCAGTTTTTTAATCTTAGTAAGAGTCTTACACTTTAGATGTAGAAGGAGACTACTACTTTAATTATATCCATACATAAAGCTTATAATTAATAAAATTTAAATGAGATAATTTTTATTTATATTTTCTACCTTATTATTTGATAACTCACTCTAAAAAACCACTAACACATCAGATGGTAACAAAAAAAAGCCAGGAACACTTGGAATTTGTTACTCCTAGCTATAGGCGGTCAGTGGGCCGGTCTCGGGTCAGGCGTGCCGGGTTTGGCGGGGTCGGGTCGGGCGGGTCTGGCGGGACTTGCTCAAGTCCCGTCCCGATCCCGATCCCGTCGGAATCGGGTCGTGGAGGGATCGGTTCGGGGGCGGGATCGGTATCGGGTTCCGGCGAGTTTTCCTTTTTTTTTAATAACATATGTATAAAAAAAACTCAATAATTAAAGTTATTAAACAAGACAAGATAGTGTAATAAAAATATCCCAATGCTGTTTTTGTGCCTCTTATATTATTTAATAGACATATGATTTTTTTGTAATACAAATACAATTGTCGAAATTGCAACTTTGTGGTGTTGTCCAAAAGTTGCAAATTGCATAATAAAATTGCAATTAAAAAAATTACATTCTTAAAAAAACCTGTTCTAGTTTCTTTATAACTTCTTGTGGTTCTTCGGTTGGAATTGGTATTTGTTGGTCAAATTGATCCACGTCGCTTCCACCACCTTCAGATAAGATTTTGTTGTAGTTTTCGTCTTCTTCTTCGTTGATCTCCGATTGACCGCATCTTCTCCGCTCCGCTCGTATCCAATCTCTGAATAATACTGTAATTTCCAAGCTGTCTCCGGCTAATGAGTGTTTGTGGTCTCCTATTTGATATCTGTAGGCAGAAAAAGGGCTTTCAGAAGCAGTTGATGACGCTTGAATGTTCAAAACATCTCGGGCCATCATTGAAAGTGTCGGAAAGGTCTTCTTATTCTCCCTCCGGTATTTCAGTAAGTCTTCATGTCCATCTTCATTGATAACTTCTTGGTGCGGTACAGAACCCTGCAAAACAAAAATATCAAACTCGCTAATTTGGTTAGTAGCGGTACGGCTGCACATTCTATTTCTGAGGCTTTCAATACTAGCCGCAGAAACAACATGTCTTTTGTGAGGTTGTGTTGAAGATGAAGAAGATGGTATGGAAGCCGTTAGGTTACTAGCACTTTCTTGTTGATAAAACCTATATATTTTTTTGCATTGGTCTTCTACGCTAGACAACACTTCTTCTTTAGTTTATTCAATAGGTGGTGGGTGATTTGGATTTTTTGAACTTGGAGGTGGTAGTACTTCTATACAATCGTAAATAGTTTCAATAAGTGATTTAGTACCGTCTATTTTAATAGTCGGATTTAATACATCACCAATAATATAAATAGTGGGAATAGGAACAAAATATTTTTTAACAGCTGCAATATAAGCTGGTTTTTCCATATATTCACTAAGTAATAAAAATATTAGAGTTATATAAAACAACATAGTTGAAGTAGTAGGATAATATATACCGAAAAATTCTTTTGTTGCTTGAAAATATTTCTCTAAAAATACAATAAGTTCAGAAATTTTTACTCAATCACTATCTACATTCATATCAGCTGGATTTTGATTATGAGAGTTAAAAAATAAAGTTATAGGTTTTCTATAGTCATAAGCAACAAGTAGTTGCTCGTATAAAGAATTCCACCTAGTGGATACTTCTTCTGGAATTTTTCTATAAGGTAGTCCACAATCGTGACAAGTTTTTTTTATATTCTTTTCTTCGTTGTACTCTATTACTTTTAAAAATAAAGTTTATAGCAAATTGTATTTTACTAAGAATGTCTTCAAAAAGTGATAGACCATCCTTTACAATTAAGTTATATATATGACACACGCATTTTATATGAAAATGATCTGAAAAAGATGGAGGTAAACTATTTTTTAAAATTATAATAACGTAATTGTTAGAAGAAACGTTATCTAATGTAATAGTCATAATTTTATCAGTTATTCCGTAATAATCGCACACTTGATAAATATTTTCTGCAATAAAAGTACCAGTGTGCCTATCATCTAGGGATGGTAGGTGGGTATAATTTTGCGGATTCCGCACCGCACCCGCCCCAATTGGGATACGGGTATAACTTTGGCGGGTAGTAGGCGGGTATGGGTATTGAAAATGTACCCGTCACGGATAGGCGGGTAGGTGGTGGATTTGCAGTCATATCCGCCTACCCGCCCGCCCGCCCGCCCGCCTACCTACCCGTCCGCCTACCCGCCTAGCTTATATAGCTAAAATAATATCTGAGTTTTGTCTACATTTGTAATATATAGTTATTTGGGTGGATAATTTTTTGGGTTTCTTGGAAATTTTATTTTCTTGATTCTTTGTTGTGCAATGGGGAAGAGGTGAAAAAAATGGGGAATTCTGATGGTGAAAAAATCTGGAATTCTCCTCCCTCTCTCCCAAAGAAAATGAGATCGTGACAGTATTGATTCTTGACTCAAAATTTTGGGATAATTTTTGGAATTTGAATTTTTGGGATCATGTGTGATCACTAATTGATCAAAAATGAATTGATTACAAAATATGGCAGGCGGGTACAGGCGGGTATTGGCGGGTGACGGATATCCACTTGGGTGGTGGAGCGGGTGTGAATTTAGGAATATACCCGCCTAGGCGGGTGTGGATTTAGGAATATACCCGCCTAGGCGGGTATGAATATTGAAAATTGTACCCGCCACGGGTGACGGGTATAATTTTTTTTGGCGGGTACGGGTGCGGGGGAGGGGGTACCCGCACCCGCCCCGCCCAATTGCCATCCCTAATATCATCTATATATCTATACGCTAAGATACGTTTTTGCATAGACCATTTATAATCTATCCAATGACAAGTTACCGTTAAATAATCATGGCCGTTAGTACTACGACCTATATCAGACGTGATAGATACTTTGCCATTAAAATGATATAATGAATAACGTAAATATTGTTGATATTCATGTACGAATTTAAATACATCTCTCTTAACAGTTGATCTAGAAAAACCGTTAAAAGCGAGAATTATATATATCTCTAATGTAATGAATAAAACCGGAGATGAAGAAGAAATGAAAAAGGCAAACCCTCCACAACAACTAATTTTGATATTGCTTCCCTATCTCTATGTTTATTGTATTTAGGGCCTACAATTCCCCCCGTCATAGGGTTAATTTGATCTGTACTTGGTCCGGACGATATCGGTATGTGAACCTTGTCCCGATGGAGCGGGCGTTTACGCACCCGGTTTTGAAGCCCGGTATTGGGCATACCTAGGCGGATGAGCACTTACTACGTGTCTAATTAAACCCCCGTCCCACTTTGTGACCTTTTCCGCCTTTTAAATTTTAAAACATTTTTACAAATTTTACATCTAGCTACTTGATTCTCTACGTCCCTATAAAAAAATATCCATGCATCTGATTTTAATGGTCGGTTTGCTGGACCTCGTCTCATACTAGGGGGAATACGAGGCATTTCAGTTGAAGGTGCACTAGTGGGTGTGTTGTCATCAACATTAGTGGGTGTATCATCTAGATCATCGTCTAAATTAAAGTCTTCTTGAGTTCCAGGAAATAACTCCTCGTCTAAATCTAATGGTATTGTAGGAAAATATTGAGTATCAACAAAATCATCCCGTGTAGGAATAGGATGACTAGAAGAAGTACCCTTGCCCTTGTTGCCTCTACTAGAAGAAGCACCCTTACCCTTAAACATACATCTTAATCCTTTTATTTTAATTATGATAATAAATAATTAAAGATAATAAAATTAAGTGCGCTAAATAAAATAAACATACAATAATAATTTAATGAAGGAACGAATGTACCAAACGCCGACGTGTAATCGAGAGGTTGAAAATTGAAACTTTGCTCGATGGAAGATCATCAAGCTAGTTGCCAACTTCACTCCTAATTCCCAAATGAATAAATAAAATTAAATATTTAGTACACAATGTAGCCTTGTAAAGAGATAGATTGAGAGATTGTAGGAAGATTTGTGAGAATGATGAAGAGAAAATGAGTTATTTATAGTTGGAAAATTGGGTTAAAGTGTAAATATAATAACTTATGGGTTAAAAATAAATATTAAGGGGTAGGGGGGGTTGGGGGAGGCCAAAAATGGCCGTTGCACAACGGCCAAAATCTGAAATGGTCGTTGGTGCAACAGTTATTTTTGCAAATGGGGGGTTACGGGCGGGCTCGGGACGGGCTCGGGATCGGATCGGGATTGGGGGCCTGGGGCAGGCTCGGGACGGGTCGGGACGAGACATTGTTCCGTCCCGGTTCGAGTCCCGCTACCAAATTTTTTATTTTTTTTAATTATGCAAATTCAAGGCGGTGTTGGGGCGGAACAGGGCCGGGACAGGGCCGACCCGGCCCACTGGCCAGCTAAAATCTTTGAATTGTAATCCACTCCTAGAATGAAAAGAGAGAAAAAAGCAATATCATCGACAGATATAATAATGAGGTGGCTATTTTGACGGTCGCACATTTCACATGCTTTAGACAATTTGATTGGTCGGGGAAAATGTTAGTAGTGTAATTTTATATTGACAATTATGTGAATCCTTGTTTTGTTAGGCAAGCACTTTCCTAATGATATATCTTCTCTTTTAATGGCCATGATTGACACGCTTCATGCTTGTTCCAATATCAGTGCGTGCAATTTTCTAAAACTAATCTTTGTCTTAAAATATAATCAACGCCCAGTATGTTCTCAAAATACAAAATCTGATTCTCACTAATTCTTCATTATTCACTTTTCTCCTACACCTGTTCCTAATTATTGTGAATCATCTTTTCTTCACCACCAAATTGATCCTCTATATTAATGTGTAATCTGATTTGGGAGGTTATAATTTGACCATCTTTATTATTTTTTCTCAATTTTGTTATATTCTGACTTAAATTTCCCAAGTATCACTCCTTCCGTTAATTTTCATTTGTTACATTTCATTTCTCGAGAGTCAATTTAATTAATTTTTAAATTTAAATTGAATAAAATTAATTTATTATTTTAAAATTAAAATTTAAACGTTTAAAAATTACATAAAAATATTATAAATTATAATTTTTTAATATTAATATAATAAAATATATATATTTATTAATTAAAATTTATGTAGTTTAACTTTTGGAATAAGTAAAAATGAATGGAGTGAGTAGCAAAGGCTTTTATTCCTTAAACAAACATCGTATAATTACGAAAAGATTTCACAAATCTTCAACTTTTTTCTTCTTTATTTTAAATGATTATTGGGACCTTTCCAACTAATGCATCTCTAGAGCTCAAAATCAAAAGAGAAACGCAACTCGGTGGGGTCCACTTTGACAAAAAAGAGAAGACTTTTCGCGTAATAATAATAATTGTAAAGAACTTTATTTGTTTTCTTTAACTTGCTCCTTAATTCTACCTATTATTACAGTGGAAGAGTCAATAAAGTGGCAAAAAGGAAGAAGAAGCTTCTTTTAAGATTTGCTTAGATTCAAAGTACAATATTCTGCTCTTTCTTTCACATTTTCAAGGCCCTAAAGTTTTGTTCTTCCTTAAAGCTACTTTCCCATTTCCTTCTTCTTTTTATTTGTCTTGTATTACCAAGAAATTGTGTTATGAAGCTTTAGATATGATGGTTTCATTGTTGAACAGTCAAAAATTCAATTTGTTGTTAGGAAAAGTGGGTAATATAATTCCATTCGTTCTTGATTTTGTCATATTAGTTTGATTTTTTTTTTTTTTGGTGGTGTATTGAATTGAAGAGGGAGTTGGGTTCTGCTTGAAATTTTGTGTTTACGTGTTTGTGTGTGTCGGTGAATTTATTTATTTAATTTGCTATTTTTAATGAAGTTGGTGAAGCTGAGTGGAAGAGGTTTGATTTTTCAATTAATTCATAGCCTATCTTGTTTCATTAGATTTCTTTAAGAACTCACTTTCTCTTACCAAGTGTTCTCTCTTTTGTTTTTGTTAACTGGTGATCTAAAACACTTACCAGTTGTCAAAGCTTTTATTCTGCTTCATATCTCAATTGCTATCCCAACTTGTTTAAGACTAAGGGTGTGTTTGGTATGATGGAAAATGTTTTCTTGGAAAACAAATGAGTTTCTTACTTATTTTCTAATGTTTGTTAAGTAATCAAAAGAATATTATCCCAAGAGTATTTCTATGCAATCTTGCAAAACAATATGGGGGTGGGATGGTCAAGAGGTGGGGGTTGGGGGCACTGGGTGAGTGAGAAGGATACAATAAACTTGAAATGTCACTTAAGGAACTTGTTTTTCTACAGAAATTATATTCTAAAACATTTTGACCAATCAAACATGGGGAAATTGAAAAACATTTTCCGGCAAAATGTTTTCCTTCATACCAAACACACCCTGAGGCATAGTTGTTGTTGTTATGGTCAATGGTCAAACAATGATCACCTCTTGGTTAGCATTTTCCTGAGAATCTGATAGCTTCCCCCCCCTATACCTAGTTAGGTTGAAGTGTTGCATTTCAGTTTTAACCAATTTCCTCTTATTACCTTTAATGTTTTGTAGACAGCTGTTCATGGAAGATGGTGTGTTATGTCACAGTGATAAATTGCAACAAGGATACTTGACATAAAGTTCAATATCATAAAAGATGGAATTGTTCTTTGCAATTGTGATATTAGCATGTCTCCACTCATTTGTCTTACCTGATGGGCAAGGTACATGATTCTTCCTGTTTTACTTCATCAAATGGATAAAGAGAAATTCAGAAGTGACTACTATGTCTTGTTTCACTTTGGCTTATGGTTTGTTTACATTTTGCTTCTGCTTATGAAATGTTATCTTTGTTCTCCTAATAAAGTAGTGGTGACATTCTGTTCTTTATAATCTGGCCCATTTTAGGAGATGCATTGTTTGCATTGAGGACCTCACTAAATGCTTCAAGTGATCAACTTGCTGATTGGAACCAGAATCAAGTTAGTCCTTGCACTTGGTCCAAAATAACTTGTGATGATAAAGGCAGTGTCGTCGTCATGGTGTAAGTTCTATTGTTAGAGCCATTGGAATCACTATGTGCGTACAATATAATGTGACAGTTAATCTTTGGTTGGTCAACTTCCTTTCGTGGATGTGATTTTGATAGTGTCTGAATCTTTATTTGCAGGTCCTTATCAAGTATGGGATTCTCGGGCTTTTTAACTCCCAGAATAGGCGTTCTAAAGAATGTGACTACATTGTACGTATAAAGTACTAGGGCTGAGTTATTATTGACAGAATATTGGCTTGAATTCTGAGCACATATAATTTTCTAGATGCTATTTATTTGCTACTTTTAAAATCTTTTACATTTAAATTTTGTTTATAAATATATTTGTTTGATGTCATGGCATTCCACCAGAGCAAAAATCCCTTCAAATCATCAGATTTTAACTAAAAGTTGAGCACATAATGAATAATCATTTCAAGGTAGCTTCACTTAAAGTACCATATTGTGGTGTTATCATTGGACAAGGAGAAATATTTGGCCATTTCACAGAGGCAAACAGCTTGAAGAGAGGTGGAAGTTATATGAGCTGATCTAAAAAAATTGGACTCTCTATTCGGATGGCTGTCTTTTTTCTTGTGGTAACTGTCTGGTGTCTCTACACTTTGACTGCTGGTTCCTTTGGACATGGAGCAACCTAAGCCATTTCACGAAGACAAGGAATGTGAACTAACTAAAATTATTCCTCAGTATCTGTGGCTTTATCTTTTTCTCGGAGCGGTCATTCTGTCACATTGGTTTTTGCACTTTGCCTACTTCTAAGAGCCCTTTTAGTATTTGACTTATATATTTTTCAAATCTTAATGTATAACTATATGGAAGGGCACATTTTTCTTTGATGTAGCTCTTGATGAATTTTGATTGGTGAATATGTTGATGAGCTCAAAATTGTAAGATCCATGAATAAATTTTTTGGACACTTTCTTGTCTTCTTAGATACACAGCTAAATTTTTTGGGACAATTTCCTGTCTTCTGCTATTAACCTAGCTGAATATGTTGTATACACTCCCTGCAGGTCCTTGCAAGGAAATGGTATAACTGGTAAAATTCCAAAAGAGATTGGAAATTTAACAAGCTTGACAATGTTGGATTTAGAAAATAACCATCTTTCCGGAGAAATACCAGCTTCGCTGGGCAATCTTAAAAAGCTTCAGTCTCTGTAAGTCAATATTTCATTTCTGGATAGAACTTAGTATACTTGGTGATTGGAATAGGTGTGAACTCTGTTGTTGCATTGAGCAGGTTTTTGAGTCTAAACAATCTCACAGGGACAATCCCTCAGTCACTTTCGGGTCTTCCCAACTTGATGAACCTGTAAGTTATTTATTTTTCTTTGTTCCATGTATAAATTACTTTTCTGAATAGGAGAATAATACACTTACCTTTTTGGGATGTCAACTTCAGATTTTGAGTGATCATTAACCTGATACCTGTATCACTCAATGTTTGACTTGATTCTCTGATTCTGCTTTGCAGTCAGCTTGGTTCCAATGGTCTTACTGGACAAGTTCCAGAACAGTTGTTCCAAGTTCCAAAATACAAGTACACAGTGATTACAGTTTTTACTTTGGACAGTTGATCAAGGCTGCTTAGTGTTTGCCTTCTCTAATAATGCATAATATTTAATGTTAGTTTAACTTAATTTGGTTATTCTAGTTTTACAGGAAACCATTTGAATTGTGGCTTAAATCTCAGTCATCGTTGTGAATCTGATAGTGGAGGTAAGTTCTACTAGCAAATATGTGAATTTTTGAACTGTGTATGCTTCATGCTTCTCTGTATTCTGGAAGAATGAAAGTGATGTAGCTGAATATTTAGAAGTTTACTATCATTATCTTGATTTTATTTGTTATTATCTTTTAGCTAGAAAGGAGGCTTTATCTTTTAGCTTACTTAGTTAGAGAAAAACCTTTAGTATTTTCAGGAGGTCTATCTTGTTTGGGGTTTCATATTCTATATATAGGATAATTCTGTACTTTTTTTGGAACGACACTTGATGAATACACACTATTAATTTCCTTAATATATGATATATTTGTTCTTGCTTCTTTCCCTTGCCATTTTCCCTTAGTCCCTTCTCCCTTTTCTTGGTGCTATTTCCTCCTTGTATACAAGATACGAATCAAGATTAAATGTCTTAGTGTAATTTAGAGTTATACTTGCCATTGGTTGTGGGTTGTGAGTTTCAGGTATATGTGGTCTATTATCTAAGGGAATGGAGAGATTGATGATGATGTCACACATCGTATTGGTTCGGGGTGGATGAGGTGGAGGCTCACATCCGAAGTCTTGTGTGATAAGAAGGTGCCATCAAAACTCTAAAAGAAATAATCCCCTTGATTATTTTCATTAATTGAATAGGTATATATACAAGTTACAAAATAGGATAATCCTATTCCTATTCTATTCCTAAAATGTTATTCTACCGTAATTCTAACTCTACAATTATAGTAGTGTATAATCTTAATTTAGGTTATTTTCATTAATTGAATAGGTATATATACAAGTTACAAAATAGGAGAATCCTATTCCTAAAATCTTATTCTACCATAATTCTAACTCTACAATTATGGTAGTGTATAATCCTAATTTAGGTAACAAATACATTACAATATACTACACATATATTTTCCTAATATACATATTCTTACATTGTCTAATCTAATATTACCAAAACTGAGAGGCCCTATTCTGGGCAGAATATGAGAATATTAATAAGGCAATATACACATGTATATTGTGTGTATATTGCCTTATTTAACAAACTCAAAGGCAAGTTCTACAGAGTGGTGGTTAGACCTGCTTTGTTGTATGAGGCGGAGTGTCGGCCAGTCAAGAAATCCCACGTTCAGAAGATGAGAGTTGCGGAAATGAGGATGATGCGATGGATGTGTGGGCATACTAGGAGTGAAAGGATTAGAAATGAGGATATACGAGACAGGGTGGGAGTGGCCTCGATAGAGGACAAGATGCAGGAAGTGAGGCTGAGATAGTTCGGGCATGTGAAGAGGAGAGGCGCGGATTCCCCAGTGTGGAGGTGTGAGATGTTGGCTATGGATGGCTTCATGAGAGATAGAGGTAGGCCGAAGAAGTATTGGGGAGAGGTGATTAGACAGGACTTGGCGCCGTTGCAGCTTACCGAGGACATGACCTTAAATAGGAGATTGTGGAGGACATGAATTAGGGTAGTAGAGTAGTAGTAGAGAGTTCCATACTAGAAGGCGTAGTTCTACTGTTGTAGTTTCTTGTCCTTTGATTTTTGTTATTATTTACCGACTCTCGTTCATGCGTAGCATATTATTTTGTTGTAGTTACTGTTCCTTTCTTATTTGACTTGCTTTGTTAGTGTTCAACTGCACTCTTAGCCGAGGGTCTATCGCAAACCACCTCTCTGCCTCCCAAGGTAGAGGTAAGGTCTGCGTACAGACTACCCTCCCCAAACCCCACTTTGTGGGATTACACTGAGTATATTGTTGTTGTTATTGTACTTGCCATTGGTTGCTGGGTATGTTTGTCGTGTTGAATTGGTGGTTTAGACTGGTATCTTATTTAATGGATGGACGAATCAAGCACCTCATGGTGCTACCTACACTAAAAAGGATGAGTTTCTTTCCATTAGTAGTTAGTGCTCATCTTGGAGAGTTGTAACACTGTCTCACTCGTTGGTGTCAAGTATTCTCAACCGAGGGAGAATGACGTAGCTGAAAATATAGCATTATTTACTACCTTTATTGTTGATTTATTGTTCACATCTTTTAGTTAAAGACTTAAAGTTGAGGTTCGATCTATTTTTTAGAGATAATATCATATTATAGTTCGAGAGAATTTCAATAGTATTAAGAGTTGTAGATATCAGGGTTCCCTGATAAATAGAGTCCATATGTACTTTGCTTGGAACAACATTTGATGAGTAAATATTGCTGATTTCCTGACTATATCTCGTCTCCTTTTCCTCTCTTCCTTTCCCTTAATCATCATGCTCATTCTCTCTCCTTTTGGTGCTACATCTCAGAAAGTTTCTGAAGTTGATAAAGCTGTTAATCACCTATCCAATGTATTAATATTTCTTTAGTGAGGAAAGTGTCATTTAACACGTGGACCTTATTAAACTTTCTGGACAAGACAAATTCTAAAGTGAACTTCTTGCAGGTTCTCCGAGTAAACCAAAGACTGGTCTCATAGTTGGTATTGCTGGTGGGTTTCTTGGGATTCTCCTTCTTGGAGGATCTGTATTATTGTTCTGGAGGAGAAGTCACAAAGGCTGTAGACGTGAAATCTTTGTTGACGTTGTAGGTTTGTGTCACATGTTTTTGACAATAATTTCATCAGTTTAATGTACTTGATATCCTTGGTAAGGGAAGAGTATATTCTGGCCATGCATTGTTATATCTTGTAATTCCATCTTAAGTTAGTGAGCTTAATTCTTACTCTCCAGTACTTACTTTTCATTTACCTTCAAGATGGTGTGCTTCCTTTGACTATAATATGATATTATCTGTTGTGTCTTATTTGGTGGACTCAGGTGAGGTTGATCGACGAATTCCATTTGGTCAATTGAGAAGATTTTCATGGAGGGAATTGCAGCTTGCTACTGATAATTTTAGTGAAAAGAATGTTCTTGGACAGGGGGGGTTTGGCAAGGTCTATAAAGGAGTGCTCAATGACGGCATTAAAGTTGCCGTGAAACGGTTAACTGATTATGAGAGTCCTGGGGGAGATGCTGCATTTCAGCGAGAAGTTGAGATGATAAGTGTGGCTGTTCATAGGAATCTCTTACGGCTTATAGGATTTTGCACCACACCGACTGAACGCCTGCTAGTATACCCATATATGCAGAATCTAAGTGTTGCTTATCGCCTACGAGGTATTGTTTCTTCACAGCAGTGCTTTTATTCATTCTACTTTCTTTTACATCCTGAGCATATTATTTTCCCTAACTGTGTCTGTTTCATCTAATTTATTGTATGTCAATCATTAGATCCTTTATTTCATTAATCTTACATCTCCTGCAGCGCATATTTTGTTTTTGTTAGCTTGGTTGTAAACGATCACGTGTCATTTTTCATCTCCATCTGTGAAGAAAGGGTGCATTTGTCCTTGTACAATCTAAATTGACTATTTAAGTACTGTAGAACTGCTGATTCTAGTTAAAAGAACGTATACATGGCATCAAGTTTGAGGGGCGTGCTTATAAAGCTAACATGTGTAAGCATCTACTTTTTAGTTTGCATTGTCATACTTTAGAATCTTATTCTTTTGACTTTGAATGAAGTGTTGGAAGTTTAATTCCTCAGGATTACACCAACATGCATGCTTCCTTTTTCTCCGCCAGAATATGGTAGGGAAAGACGAGTGCTGAGCAGATTTAAGCAGTTTACTGCATAGGCGGTGTAGAATTATTTTCTGATAATTCATTAAAGGAGTTAAGATTTTGGACATTTCCATTTTCTTTGATCATCAAGAGCAATAGTCAGTAGTTCCTCATTAGTCATTAGTAGATGTACTTGAATTAAGTTGGTATCACAGACCATGATAAGAGACGTGTGACTTTATAATATGATTCTTGCACAGTGTCTTTCATCCAACAAGAGATTTGCCTAATTGATTGGTTTTCCCTTTCGGAGTTGGTTTTTGAAATCCTCGCGTGAACTGGAAGGGGCTACATGAAGTAGTTAGTAGTTAGTGAAGCTTAAGATTTCAGCAGTTCTCTGCTAGAGTTGATGACTGTTAGTAGTTTTCAGTGGTGTCTTATTAATTTTTTAATCACTTGCAGAACTTAAACCTGGGGAGCCTGTTTTGAATTGGCCAACTAGGAAGCGTGTGGCACTGGGTACTGCACGGGGACTTGAATACCTACATGAACACTGTAATCCAAAGATCATTCACCGTGATGTTAAAGCAGCTAACATATTACTAGATGAAGATTTTGAAGCTGTAGTTGGTGATTTTGGCCTAGCAAAGCTAGTTGACATTAAGAAAACCAATGTGACAACTCAAGTTCGTGGTACAATGGGCCATATAGCTCCTGAATACTTATCCACTGGCAAATCATCAGAAAAAACTGATGTTTTTGGCTATGGAATCATGCTTTTGGAAATTGTAACTGGCCAACGTGCAATAGACTTCTCACGCCTAGAAGAAGAAGATGATGTCTTGTTGCTTGACCATGTGAGTGTACATAACTCAATGATCTTCATATAGCTCCAAATGAATATCAAATTATTGCACTAAACATTTCATATATCTTATGTCTACTGACCAAACGTTTTCTTCTCTATACTGTCGGGACAACTCATTTGTCCTTTGCAAGAGACCGTCCTGGATGATATAATTTCATTTTTTTTTTCTACTGGTGAAGCTGGTGCAATCTTTCTGTTCTAATTGAAATGGCGCAAACAATTACTTTTTTTTTGTGTGGCACCAGGATATGAGTATGAGCTAGGTCTTAATACTTGAGTCCTTTTGGCAGAAGAAATATGACTCGATGCTAATTTTCTTCTTCTTCAAAACTGTGGATATGTGGACCCTGAGCCTCTCTTATAACTTCACATAATAATCTTTCTTTTAACTAGTGTTTAGGAAGGTGAGCGCCTTACGCCTTTTGGCGTGAGGCGAGCCTTCATCGCCACTAACAGCCAAGGCGTGTCGTTTTGTAAAAGGCGAGGTCGAGGCGAGAATGGCGAGTAAGGCGAGTTGTGGCGAATGGCGAGCATGGTGACACCTTTTAATTAAAAAAAGACGTGTCTAACTTAAAACAAAACAGAATAAAGAGAGCAAAAGATTTTTTACTATCTAGTTGGAGACTTTTAGACTTTAGTATCAACTATCTACTTTTAGTTTTTCAATTGAAATATTTGCTAGTATTTTGTTGAGTATTTGAGATTTGGGTATTTATATATGCATTGTTAATATTTTAATTTTTTGTGTTAATTCTCGCCTCGCTTCTAAAAGGCGCTCGCCACACCACACCTCGCCATGAGGCGTGAGGCAAGCCCTTGTCGCCACGCCTCGCGCCATCCCAAACACTGCTTTTACTTTAAGCTCCATAGGACCTTTATATAGTATTAATTATTAAACGAACAGCGTGTATACCATCTTGAAGGTGAAAAAACTGCAAAGGGAGAGAAGACTGGATGCAATTGTAGACCGGAACCTGAGTAAGAACTACGAAATGGATGAAGTGGAGATGATGATTCAGGTGGCATTGCTGTGCACTCAGGCATCACCAGAGGACCGTCCAGCAATGTCGGAGGTGGTGAGGATGCTGGAAGGAGAAGGGCTTGCCGAGAGATGGGAAGAGTGGCAGCACGTTGAAGTCAACCGTAGGCAAGAATACGAGAGACTTCAGAGACGATTTGATTGGGGAGAAGATTCAATCTTTAATCAGGATGCCATTGAGCTGTCTGGTGGAAGATGATAAATGAGTAATTTTGAACAAGTACGTGTAATTGTAATAGTAATAGTAATAGTTTCCTGATATATAGATGCCTGGTTCCTAAATGGCCTGCAATCCATATTTTTTATTTTTTGAGTTGCTGATGCCATATCTGTTACCCTTTTTAAAACTTTATATAACTTCTCTTATTTAATAATTGTTTCTTTTTGTATGGTTGGCTCTGTGCAGCGGCATTCAAGTTTCAAAATGTATTTTCCCTTTTATTTTTGTTCTCTTTTCTGTCGAACCTACTACATGTGCGAGTTAGCTTATGCTGTGGCCTCCAGTTGGACTTCATTAATGACCTTGCTCCGTCCTACCATCAGTTGAGTTTTACTCACGATGACAACATACCAATATTGGAAGTTCCTTGGACGTGTTATAATAGAATATTGATGTATGGGTGACTATCTGGAGTTACAAGAGATAATCCGTAAGGATTTTCAGTTTTAGACTCTGCTTCATAAATAATCATATCAATAATTTCAGGATCATATAACTTTATTATTGTATTCACAAGGTACACGAAAAGTTAAGGCTTTAGTTAGAAAAATATATGGAAGTTAAGTAGCATCACTTGCCTTAGCAGTCAGTCATGCTTTTGCTAATCAAGGATTAAAATAATTTGGGATAATTAATATTGCTATGGCCCTATAGTTGGCGTCAAATTATTTAGCCTAAAATTTATTTATTAAGAAAATCAGTTAAATTTGTTTGAAAAAGGTCTATAGCAACATAATTGATGCAAATTATTCTGTAAATCTTTTATGTTAGGTTTGAAGCTAAGTGAAATAATAAGGGAAACTAACCGAAATACCCCCAAAACAAATTAATTACCCGCCCCAT
Organism: Anisodus tanguticus; assembly: GCA_034509755.1. Taxonomy (NCBI): domain Eukaryota; kingdom Viridiplantae; phylum Streptophyta; class Magnoliopsida; order Solanales; family Solanaceae; genus Anisodus; species Anisodus tanguticus. The sequence goes on along the minus strand of CM067555.1, from coordinate 7,076,875 downwards.
GCCCCTCTTAAACTAATTACCCGTTGTACCCCTCGCCCAAAACTATTTATCCGACATAGCCCCTCGCCCAAAACTCTTCCTTTGTGATACCATTGCAGTATATTTATATACCACGATGGTATTATGAAGGACCGATAGAAGGACTCAAGTACTCTTCTATGATACAATCTCAGTATATTTATATACCACAATGGTATCATGGTCATGAGGAGTGTCTCACTGAAGGACTGAAGCAACTCTCCATGATACCATCACAATAAACATATATAAATATATTGAGATTGTATTTTATATACCACAATGGTATCATGGTCATGAGGAGTGTCTCATTGAAGGACTGAAGCAACTCTCCATGATACTATCACAATAAACATATATAAGACAATGATATCATAGAATTGTTTTTCGAGAAAAAATGTCTTTTTTAATAAATGAACATGATCATTCATGATATATCATCTCAGTATATGTATATACCACGATGGTGTCATGTAGGACTAAGAGAAGGAATGAAACAGTCTTTCATGATACGATCTGAGTATATTTATATACCATGTTTGTATCATAATTGGGGAGGGAGGAGGGCATCTCGGGTAAATAATTTTAATTTTTTTAGGGTGCATGAAAAGTAAGGGGTAGATGCAGCTAAATAGTTTAATTTATGGGGTATAAGTGATGTTTTCCTAAATAATAACAAGCAATCAAAATAATTGAATAAAAAGAGAGGGAAAATCATTTTCGATCTTCAGGATTGTTAAACAGATTGCTTCGGATGATTAATTGAGTGCCCTAGTGAAATTATACTGAACTAAAGTAAGTAAAAAATGTATTCAGCTGAGAGTTTGAATGAGGTAAAAATCAGGGATTGAGAGGGTACATATATGTTTGACCTAACTAACTAACTAACTCTCCTAACCCTAAATATGTAGTAGTCATTAATGGCGTGAAGATCTCAAAATGGGATAAGTCGTGATTCCCTATATTTAGGAATAGGGAGTTATCATCCAAAGAGCTCCAGCTTGCTGGTGAAAGGTTCTTGCATGTACCCTTGGGTCGCAGGTTCGAATCCCCTCAATAGATATCGTCCTCCGAGACATATACCTTGTGGTAAAGCCTGGGCGCTAAAAGCCGCGCGGGCATGTTGCAGTGTGGGTTCGATCCCCGCCAAGCCGAAAGAGGGGGTCAACCTTATAGCATTGATCCGTTGGACGCAAACAGACACTGACCACGGGGTGCACATCCCGCGATTTACCTGGTGGTGGGGTGCTAAAAGACCGGTTCCATCATCCCCAGGAGTCTGGTACCAGTACTCGTGCAGGTACTAGCGATATGGAGGTACAAGTCGCCTCGAGACCTGGGTTAACAAAAAAAAAAAAAGGAATAGGGAGTTATCCTTAACTATCGGGTCTCTAGGTGCGCAGGTTGACTGTCCGGTTCGCGATATGCTACGCACATATCGTTCTGACTTTTAAGCCGGACCCTTCACCAGTCTTGCTCTTACCCTTTTCTGCCAAGTGTATCCATCCAAAGGCTCGAAACATTTTGACCAATACATTTAAAAATTAAACTAAAAGAATATATACCACTATTAAATTTATAAATTTGTGTGACCATAAATATATTTTGATAGATATTTTTCTTTCAAACATTAAAATCCAAAAACATATAGTATAAAGTTTCACCATTGTTGATTATCCTTAAATATTTATTTTAATAATTTTTTAGCATCATGCTATTTATTATTTTAAGTTAAATGTTGTTCTACTTTTAAGCATTAAAAAGAGTGAGTGAAATTTAAGCCAAAAGACTCTTTGAAAGTGATTAAATAATATAGTTTAGAAATCTTGTTGCTTAGATAATTAGGGGTAAAAATTATAGTTTAAAAAATATTGTTGATAACATTAAGTCACTTTTATAGTTATAGATAATTTAATGTAGGATTAGTTAATTAAAGGCAATACGTTTGCTTAAAAAGTATCGATAATAGTTAAACAATAATTTGATTATAGTTAACAAATCATATAGTAATGTCTTGTATTATTGCATAATTAATTAAAACATTAATTTATTATATTTTGATCTAAATTAGTGAATATCTTACGTTTATATAATCAAATAATTTATTTATAGTCTTTCTTTTATATTTAACGTTGTTAGTGTATAATTAATTTGACTTTGTTAATCCATCACCAAGTCCTTATTTTTTTGTTATAAAACATACTTGTCCATTGATCATTTATGAATTGATTTCATGATTGAATAAACGTACAGTGTGAGAGAGAGAGCGCAATGGCAAGAGTGGTGTCCATCATTTTTTATGGGTGAAATCCACTTTACCCCTTTAATACATTAGATTTGGGAAACAATATCTCTTTCACATCTTGAATGGGACAATAAACCTCTCCCTTGATTTTAAATCAATGGTTAGAAATGAGTTAAATTATTGCATATATTTTAAAATGTAAAAAACGACCTTCAATTAATACGAATTATTACATAAACTCTTTTTTAAAAAAAAGTAAGCTAGAATTGTGCATTAAATTTCATACATTTATTTTTCTTTTCGATAATTGAAGTTTTATTTTGCTGCATGAACTTTTGTTGTAGAGCTTCAAAATTATTTTGATCCATTTATTTAGTATGATTAGTATTGGAAACTTTATTTGATCGGATCAAAAAGAACAAAATGTTATTTCAACTATTCACTTTTGTATAAAAAATTATCCTATTTCATATCATTTTACATATCATAAGAGTAACAATTTTTAATAAAATACAATGTCAAAAATGACTTTCAATTAATGATAGCCTTTTATACGCTTTTCCGATTAAGAATGAGAATTACTAAAATAAATATTCAACAATATTGATATAAGTGAGTAAATTTTATTTAACAATCCTAAAATTTTGATATTAAGAATAATACCTCTCTCATCTCTTGTATTATGATAAAATCTTATTTGAATTAGTATCTAAATGTAATTTTCAAGAACTTTAAATATGGTATCTGTTATTAACTATATTTCTATTGGATATTATAACGTAATATTTAAATTATTTATTAATAAATAGTTTACAACTTTGAGTACGTATGTATAACATGAAAATAAAAATGCTTTATGAAAATTTGTAGTAAAATTTTAATAAAAATAATAATATAAATAACGAGATATATCAAGATTTGAACTTTAAAATTTTAAAAAATACCATGAAGCCTAATGGTCGGGTTTTGAAAATCAAAAGGAAAAGGGAGAAAAAAAAAGAGATGTATGAATTTTAATTATAAAACATCATTACTCAAAAAATTTAATTACTAAAAAATATGTCACAATTTATACTATTGGGTCGTTTTTACGTTTTAAAATATATGAAATAATCTAATTCATTTCTAGCCATTGATTTAAGATCAAGTGAGGTTTATTATCCCATTCAAAATGTAAAGATGGTATTGTTTCTCAAACCTAATATGTTAAGGGGCTAAAGTGGACTTCATTTTTTTTAGCCTTTATAATGATATATGTAATTTAAATATATTTTTTACTTTTTCAAGTGATGTGATTTAAAACGAGTAAAGGTAGTAAACAAAGTCAAAGAGTCAAACGATATAAAAGGAATGAATAATAATTTTTGACAATTTGGAGTTAATTTTCTTTACAAAAGTATTTTTTCTATTTTTCAACTCTTCATAAATTGCTCACTTTCATTAAATTTTTGCTTTGCTCCCTCCGTCTCAAATTATTTTTTGTTTTATATTTTATAACCCCTTAAGAACTACAGTAATTAGGAGTATTTTACTAACTTTAACTTTATTTATGTCTAAGTTATAATCTTTCTATTAAATGATTACTTTATTTATGTGTAATCTTCATTAATGATAAACTTTTATTAAAGATAAAATGAAAAAAAATAATTAATTGTGCATTGAACTACTAAAATGATAAATAATTTAAGACAATTATTTTTAATAATCACGATAAATAATTTGAGACGGAGTCCTCACCACTCCACTGCCCGAGTTTCACTTCATATCAAAACCTGAATTTCTGTTACTTAACCCTAAATCTTTCAGCAACCTGGACTTCCATTTTTAGCATTTGTTGTACAATGTGATAAACAAGTTACAAGTGTTACTTGTTTTATGTTACAGATAAATGGGTGGCTGACAAAATATATGATATACAAGCGCATGGCATCGTTTAATTCAAGAAGAGTTGTTCTGCTCTTCTCTGTCCTGTAACCTTAGTTGCTATTGTTAAATCATCCCCCCCCCCCCCACACACACCCAAATCCCACCCCCAGTCCCCACCCCTTTTTGTTTTCTCTATTTGGGCATTAGAAACATTTGCATCTTTTTCTTGATCTTCTGCAATCTATTTGCTGATGCAGTGGTCAATATTGAATTATTTGAACTTCTACTATGGAGTACCAGAAAAAATGTGACAATTAGTTTTTCTGTGCGGTTGCACCTGTAACTGAGTAACTCTACATTTACGTGCATGAATGAATGAACCAAGAACATGTGCGGGACCAACTTACACTTTGAAGAAAAGATGCATTTCACCAAGCTATGATTTTTGCAACATGTGGATTTCCTCGTATCTTTTGTTTTTATACTATGTATCAATCCGTAGCAAGTTGTATATTCTTAATATAAGGTCCTTGATTGCATTTTCTAGTACAAAACTATTAACTCAACTCTCTTTCCTTCCCAGGTCTCGTGTGGGAACAATTATACTGATATGTCTGACTCTAAGAGTTAGAATTATTGCGGATGGCTCTGGTAATGTTTGATGTCTTGCTTTTGTCGTCTTCCAGTTGCCCTCTCGTTTGTAACAAGGATTTCCCGGAATTCTTTTGATTCTTTTTTGAATATTATTTTGTAATAATCTCAATTTGTAAAAACTAGTTTAAATGTAACACACAATTCTCTCAAAGTTTTTGTTCTTAGTGTGTCTAGGATTGGCTAAGTCTGATATCTCTTGGCTGGATAATAATTTCATAAGCCTTTGTAGCCTTGTAGGACAATTAATTCATTTTCTTCACAGGGGACCGGTGCTTTATTGTTGGTCTCAGTGTTGGTCTGTAGTTATCAATAACAAGAATGTACCTTGAAGAAGACCGGCTCCCCTTGGAATTTATTGATGCTAACCCAACTTTTAAGCTATATTATTTCTCCCTAAGGGTCGGGGGACCCGAAAGATAGCGTGTTTTGCGCGTACTCCGAAAGGGAATCGGGTTAAAATGTTATAGTTTAGATCGCTCACAGTAGTTCTACCTATAGAAAAAATCCGGAGACGTCGGCGGAAGCCTTAGGAAGAGTTATCTTTTATGTTTAACAACCTGTCCACCCTGGAAACGGCTCAGCCAAAGGTAGGGTCCAGCGGCCGGAAGAGCACCGCACGTCGCGTGGTGTACGGTGCGCTCTCGAGGCCCTTGAAAATCCGGAGGACTGAATGCCGTCCACACCCGGTCGTACTCATAACCGCATCAGGTCTGCAAGGTGAACAACCTTTGGTCGATGGAACAAAAGCTAGCTCAAAGGGAGGAGGATTGCCCAAGCCATATAAGGAGGCCAAATACCACTTATCCCATCGATGTGCAAGGGATTATTCTCTTTCATGGCATTACAGCCAGACCCATTCCAATTCTTTGTTCTTCGATGTTGGCCCTCAAATTATATTGTCCATGCTCTAGTTAATGATGTATGGACGTGCGGGGTGTTAAGAGTATATGGACTTGGACAATCCTCACCCTACAAGCTAGCTTTTGGGATTGAGTTAGGCCCAAAATTCATTCTTTACATAAAGCTAGCTTTTGGGGTTGAGTTAGACCCAAGATCCATTCTTTATATGATATCAAAGCCATGCACATTCTAATTATTTGTTCATCAATGTTGGGCCCCCAAATTATATTATCTACGCTCCAGTTAACAAGGTCTCGGGGGAGTGTTAAGAGTCCACATCGGATATGAAATGGAAACATGAGTCCCACATCGGATATGAAATGAAAACATGGACTCTTTATATGGACTTGAACAATCCTCACCTTACAAGCTAGCTTTTGAGGTTGAGTTAGATCAAAGATTCATTATTTACATGGTAGGTTGAGTTATGTCAAATATTCATTATTTATATGGTATCAGAGTCAGACCCGCTCCAAATGTCCAGCCCTGGGCGTGAGGCGGGGTGTTGAGTTCTCCCACATCGATGGGATAAGTGGTCCTTGGTTTTCTTATATGGCTTGGCAATCCTCCTCTCTTTGAGCTAGCTTTTGGGGTTGAGTTAGGCCCAAAATCCATTCTTTACGCATCTAACAAAATTAAAACGTAAAAGTTAAACGATATCTATGATATTTAGTGTTTTCAATCATTGTTCTTAAATTATTTCTTAAGCAATCAATGTTTAGCAGAGTCACGCTTCTTGCTGATTAAATCAACTTGGCTCAAGCTTTGATTATACTATCAAGTTGGTACATTAAGTACATCGAAATTGCCAGGATACTCGAACTCAACTTGTGGAAAACTAAAAAAAAAAAAAAAAACTTGTTTTCTTCAAATGAGCAAACCCAAAATTCAAATTCTTTTTCTGCAAACCAAATCACCCTTGAAAAAGTTCACCTTTCACTTGCTCCCCCAACCCCCACCTTCGGCCCAAAGGGGGGAAAAAGGAAGAAAAGATGGTTTTATGAAATTGTTGTACGATGGCAGCAGCCAAGTAATGCACCAGGAACCGAATTGATTTTGAAGATATATCATTAGATTCAAAAACTACACATCATGAGTGACTGTGAATAATCGGCAGGTGTTGAGACAACTTTGGCAATGAAACAGAACACCCTGTAAGTAGTTCGTGTATCAATAAATAATAGGTGATGCAACAGAAGACTAAAATGAATGTGAAATACATAAGGTATCTCACTATATATTCAACTTGGAGAATGACCTGGAATAAATGGTTCCTGAACTAGCTAGGAACCATGACATATAAACACAAGAAGTTTTGCCAGGATAAAACAAAAATGTGATGATTCTAAGTTCTAACAAATGCATCCTCAATAGTTTCTTAGAGAAAACTATCGTCGGCTACCTCCTTGATGGAGTCATAACAAACTGTTGTACATCATGAAGAAAAACCCATGTTGCAAACCTCATAAACTAAGAAATTTGCTAATTTTGAAGTCCCTAATAACTGGATGCAACTGCGTCTTTGTGTGTTTCCAAGTTCTGTCTTTCTCTTCCTCTTTTAAATACAACCTAGCATGCACAACCTCCCCCTTGCTGCTCTGTATGGGACGTGTTTGTGGTAGGCTTCAAATTAACGTCAACCATATCTTCCTGTTTCGTGGATGAAAGTGTTTCCATCCCCGATAAGGCGGCGGCAATCTTTCGGAACAGAGGCTGCAAATTTCAATTTCATATTAGAATCATACTTTTTGAGTATGAAAAAGAAGTTATGCCAACTGCAATGTTTTGAGCAAAATCTAGTGATCAGGATATTTGATCCTCAGTAAATTTAACTTGATTTAGAGACAAAATAATTTCAATTGAAATCGCAGAAAGGACTTAAGAGTGTCTGTACCTTGATATTGAATCCAGCTTTAGCACTTGTTTCTATATACATTACTCCAAATTCAAGAGACTTAGCATCTCCTTCTTCTGTGGAAACTTGCCTGTTTAAATCAGCGTCATCGCCATAAGATAAATGGTGGAAACAATAAATCATAGTCTACAAGAATTAAAATGCAAATTTCCTCTTCTTGATAATCTCTTAAAGAAACTTTTTTCTACTTTTCTTTTATGGAAGGAAATTGGACCAGAGAAGGACATAGCAAGATATCAAGAGATCCAGACTCAAGCCCTGTAGAATACTAGTAATAGGTTCTGTAACTCACATTCCAGATTTACATCAATCTACTAGTCTTTACTTTAGAAAATTGAACTAAAGACTTGTACTTGAGACAAATTTCCATCAAAAGTCAATCTTCCAACTACAGAAAATCTCTACTTGAGTGAAAAAATGGATGTCCACAACTCTCCTACAAAATATAGTGAAAAGCGAAAAAAATATATTATGCGGTTTTGCAAATCCATGCTGACAGAATTTTAGGCCTGGTTTAAATCTTAACTATATGCACAACAATTTTACTAGGTCCCCCACCAATGAAAAAAAGGAACTGACAGGTGGTAAACATTTTAGTCATACCCAGAAAGAGGAAAATAACATCTAGGAAGTACACTGCTGCATAACTAGTAGGTAAAGCAGTTGTCAAACGGGAACATCCATCCACACCCTACCTTTTATCAACAAGATCAGTTTTGTTCCCAACAAGCACAATAATGACATCACTGCCTCGTTCAGTGCGTACTTCCTCAATCCACTTTGAAGTGTTCAGAAATGATTGGAGGTCTGCAGTTAATGATTTATCACCAAAACTTTGTTCATGGAACATTAAACAAAGAAATGAATAATCAAAGATGAATATCGTACTACATATAAAGAACCAATTTACTAGACTCCCTAGGAACCTTCTACTATCACCAAATATAAATTTGCTTGAGTAAGCCACAGAGGGAACAGATATGTGTAGAAATATTCCATGGGAACGATGTCAAGCAATCACTTACTGGCAACATCATATACAATTACAGCAACAGAAGAATCTCTAATGTAGCTTGGAATAAGACTTCTAAATCTTTCTTGACCTGCAGTATCCCTGCATGGGTTCAGATATTGCTTTAGACAAATAAATGCATTAGAGATTATTTCATTGTTCAATGTCCAACACCACAATTGGCAAAACCATAGAGGAATGTTCACAGATACTGGTTCACCCGATATCACCCACGGAACAGATTTGAGATTACCTTCAATACTTGCCTTCAAAGTAAAGCATGTAACATTTTACAAAACACAGGCAAAAGTAACATTCTATACTAGGTGAGTATGTTTTGGACATGATCCTGTGATGGCATTTCACTCTACTGTATCCAGTTGGTCTTTCATTCTGATTTTAGCAGGTGTCTTGTTTCATAGACAATCCAGCCTTTTCAAAGTTAACAACTCTCAAGATAAAAATTTAAACTTCAAGTAATAGAGTAGGCAATAAAATTTCAAGCATAAACAAAAATTTCTCTCTTTTTTCATTTCCTTCTATTTTTCCCAAGTTTCTATTTTCTCATTCTTAAGATGGCAATTATCTAGTAATATCATACATAATCCAGCCTCTGAAAATAACATCTCGACTTTTTTCCCCTTCTTTTTTTCTCCTAGTCTGTTATTTTCTCATTCACATAATATAAGAATAACAAAAGAAGAAGGAACATAAATGTGCATTTGAAAACTAACTCAGTGGGGTCTGGGAGGATAGTGTGTACGCAGACCTTACCCCTACCTTGTGAAGGTAGAGAGGTTGTTTCCGAAAGACCATGTTCTCGAGAAAATCAATTCAAAGAAGTTTTGAGAAAAAAGAAAGTTCATCCTACTGATAACTTTGAAATAAATAAACTGCATTATTAGTTGAGAAATCTAAATCTAACCTAAAACTGAGAGAGAGAGAGAGAGCCTACCAGAGCTGCAAGCGAACTGTTCGATCTTCAAGGTACATTGTCTTTGATAAAAAATCAATACCAATGGTAGCCTGAATATAGAAAAAGAAACAAGATTACAATTTATTTGATAATTTGGAAGCAATCACCATAAATCTGTCCATCCAAAACCATCATAAAGGCTGGTAAAATTTAGAGGCAGATAAGAACACCTTTTAAAAACTGAGTTTGCTCAAATGACGGATCAAATTAAGTTTGCATAAAAGCATGGAGAGTAATAAACACAAGTGCAAGTCATGTATTAGTAAAAAATTAGAGTAGAAATCATGGAAGTATTGAAATTCCATGTCAATCACTTAAATCCTGTAAGTCCTCATATACTTTCTCGTTTAGATTGAAGATATCACAGAAAGTCAGGCACCAAGAAACAAAATTGCTGTTTTTCTGTCTTTTCAATGTTGATCTTTCTTAAGTAGTTTATTAGATTGAAAGCTTTCGATGCCATTAAGGTTTTATGGTATTATGCCGAGTATATATATGTATGTATTCAATGAGGAACCTCACTGTTTTTTTTTTTTTTTTTTGCAATAATACAAATATGGGAGAAATCAAATAACTTGATACATATATCCAGGCGTTAAACTCTCCCTATAATTAGCATATGGATGGCGAAATTTCCTTTACAGCATTAGTTTCTCCCTATTTTTTTTTCTTTTGTTCCCAAATTTCCCTATTACCAGTAACAAAGAATGGTATAGAAACTGGAAATTAGCAGTAGCAAAAATAGCTATCAACAAGTACTAATTCCAAATTTCTTAAATTGTATTGAGGAAACACGTGAAGACTAAGGTTGTTTTCAATTTTCTCATGTTTGGTTGGTCAAATGAGGAAAAATGACACGGGGGAAAACACATTTTATAAATGGCATTCCATACTAAAAAATGGCAGTTCGGTACATAAAGCATACACTTTTGCGGGCCGCACCCATGTGATGTAGGCAGCCTAATTGTCTAATACCCACCCTACAACACACCACCCCTAGCCCTTGTTCTACCCCAATAGTATTTGACTAGTTTATATATACAATATTTATGGGACGAAAGTTTCTACTTATTTACAAATAACAGAACTCACTTATTTTCTAGAAAAACATTTTCCTTGGTACCAAACACACCCTAAACAAAAAAAAACCGACAAGAGGAATGGGAATTGTAAAAGGTGAAAGAGAGAGACCTGATAAGTGGTGTCGAATTTATCGTACATGAAGCGAGTAATGATGCTGGTTTTGCCCACAGATTGATCTCCCAAAAACACCAACTTGTACTTTGCTAATGGCGATACCACCGCCATTATTTCCAATTTTCTTCTTCTTCTTCTTCTTCGACACACACACTTTCTCTCTCGATGATGATGAGATCTGTATGGATGGCTTGGCTTTGAATTCTCTATTTATATAACACTCCCACCACGAACCTCCAAAATGACTTTCACTCTCCATTTACATAGTTAACCTTTAAAGTCATAAATTAAATAAATAATACATATCACTTAATCATCGCTTATTGATAAAAAATTATATACAAGACAAGACATGTATTTTCTTTCGAACGTTTTTGTAATGACAATGAAGATGAAAAAGCATGTCTATTGGGAGTTCCATTTCCGTGACCTTATTTACCATAATTATCTCATGGCAATTTTTCATAAAAACTGTGTATATACTATACTATATACATGACGTAATTTAATAGCTTACTATACTGAGTAAACGTATTTCTTTAATTAACTTTACCTTGTAATCTTGAAGTTTCTGAAATTGTCAAAAACTTATTTGTTAAGTAACAACAAATTAAATGATCATATTTCACATGGAAAAGTTTTCTTGTTATTACTAGATCTTACCATTTTATTTGTTTGAATTAGATGAACCGATTTCTGTTTCCAAGTAGTACACACTTGCTTCAATTAGCCAAATTTACCTAAGTAAATTAGCTCAATTTAATTTTGCAAAAGATAGTGAAAGCTTATAACAAACCCTCAACATTGCGATGTTAAGACTTGATACGGCTTGTCTTTACGGTTTTGTTTGGCAGTAAATAACTAATATTTCACGAATATTGTTTTGGACAACAATATTTGCATATATTTAAGGCTCTAGCAAACGTAGAGTAAGACTACGTATAATAGACTCTTGTGCTCCGGCCATTTTCTAAACCCGCGCATAACGAGAGCTTAGTGTGCCAAACTGCCTTTTATTTATTTATTTAATATACTAATAAAATATTAAAAATTCATCTGTAAAGAAATTTTCAATGACGAATCGTGACCTGGACAGTTGAGGGTGAAGTTGTTGAGCGACATGCAAGGCATTACTTTGCACAATTGTTGGTCACAAGTTTTAAAAGCTCAACGAGTGCTTGAGTACCTAGGCGAACTTGATGAACTAACAATTTTACTGAGTTGACTTTCAGCATAATACACTTCACTTCATCTTAAATTTAGTATGCATTTTATGGAAAGCCTTTATTCCATTTTAATTATAGAAATGACAAGCTTTGTTCAACATAGGACTGTCACGACCCAAATCGGAGGGCCGCGATGGGCATCCGGACCTCACCTGTAGGGCACCACTAATCATACAATCAACATCTAATCATAATTAATCACGGCCACAAGGGCCGTCACCCAGTACCCTGCTGGCACATAGAAACTCTACACTGAAAAGTAACTATGTAAAATCATAACCAGAAAGCCCAACTTATACATATATACCTACCAAGGCCGACAAGGCCATGCATGATTACTACACACAGGACACCGTCTACAAGCCTCTAAAAGAGTACACAATATCAAAAGGTCGGGACAGGGCCCCGCCATACCCATATGTATATGCAAAAGTATCATACCGTGATTAGACCGACACTCCGAAACAAGGGGAATGCTCCAATATCCGTTGAGTTAGCAACCTACTAACACGGGTCGTCGCCTCGCATATGTGAACCTTCGGGCACGAAACGCAGCGTCCCCCTTGCAAAAGGGACGTCAGTACGACTGATGTAATGAGTATGTCAGGCATGAGAAATAGCATAACAGAGATACATAAATAAACTGAAACAAACAACCGACAAAAATAGCCGATAGCAACAACCGACCAGTAGTAAATGCCTCTGAGGGCCATAATATGCCTAACTTCCATGCACAATGCAAACATGGTATACATATATATATTGGCCTCATTGGGCATCTTCCTTCCCATAACAACCTCTGTGGGCATCATATCATATTGGCATCTGTGGGCATAATCATCATCATAACCCAGCTGATCATGTGGTCTGCGTATCCCGTTTCCCATCTCCAATATATGGTCTAGGGTAATACATGAATAAAATACATGAATGACAATAAACATTCTGAACTTATCGGGTGACATAATATCCTTGTACCTTCGACTAACATTGGGAATATTAACATCTTTCTCATATACCTCAATAAGGATTTAGAACATATTTAGACATGCTTTTAACATATGAATCAATAACATGAACATTCTTAACTACTAAGAGTAGAATAATTTATGAAATAATATTACGGTTATGTTTCGTTACATAGAACATGCCAAAAGAAAAAAGAATTTGCCTTAACACACCTTAAATACTCATACGAGTTCGTGCGACTCGATAAATGAAGGATCCAACCTTGATAGGAACTAAACTGCTCGGTGAATTATAGATGAAGCTAAATTAGCACGCTCCAAATACACCAATTAAAGTAACAAAGATGGTTTGCCGTTCTTGAATTGTTCATAACGTATTGTTTCTAACCTTTAGAATTAATACTAACTAGAAGCGAATGCTCCATAAGTTTTTTTTTGTTTTGTTTTGCTAAACAGAATGAATGTTAAGGTGTAGCATTTAACACATTGTTCTTACACGTATCCCTCAATAGTCACTTATATTCTTGACTCATCAATATCCACTTAATGACACCCTTTTACCCTTCCTAATGACATGTGGCAGCCAACAATCATCTTTATCCAATTAATTCCGTACTCCACCACATTATTAATCAATCACACACATAATTAATTTTTGATTCCAATTCACTTAAATCTTAATGACTTATAAAATCTTCATATACTCAACGTCATAATCATGCGATATGGCACTAGTCCATAACCTCTTTTGGGACATATAACTATTATTAGAAAACCTCGTCGTCACACTTGTTAAGTCCTCAATTATTTCGGAACCGCATCCTTTTATATACTAAGCTCCTTATTTACATACGTGTATATAACATAAATTCCCCAAAGCTCGGGTCTACTTGCATATGTTTTGATGCTCAACCATCGCCCGAAAGTACGGGGTGTTACGTCATTTCCCCCTTAGAAACATTCGTCCTCGAATGTTGACATATCTAATCCCCATCACGTAATCAGAGAACACAACTATTTTTTCACGGCAAACATTAATTATAATACTACGAAATAGAACTCACCTTGTGCTTCTTTTGGAACCTCGGCGTTGGTCTGAAATATGTATGGATATTTGTGTTTCATCTCCTTTTCCACCTTCCATGTCACTTCTTCTTGTCACGACCCAAACCGGAGGACCGCGACGGACACCCGGACCCCACCCACCGGATACCGCTAATCGTATAGTCAATACCTAGTCATAATTAAATACGGACTAGGTCATACATGACAACTACACACATGACATCTGTCTACAAGCCTCTAAATAGTACACGACATAAAAAGGTCAAGACAGGGTCCCGCCATACACATATACACATGCAAAAGTACATTGTACCAAAATAAGACTGACACTCCGAAACAAGGGGAGTGCTCCAATATCAGCTGAACCAGTAACCAACTAGCGTGAACCGTCACTCTCTTTAACTGAACATGCGGGCATAAAACGCAGTGTCCCCCGACAAAAGGACGTCAGTACGACTGATGTACTGAGTATGTCAGGCATGAACAATAGCATAAATATAACAATAATTAAAACAGAAACTGCCAACCAACAGTAAATGCCTTTGAGGCCCTAATACATATGTCTAAATGTTATGCACCATGCAAATGCGATTTATATATATTGAGGTACGCACAACCCGATCCAATATATGTTAGTGTTGCGGATCGTGCAACCCATCCCAATATATGTTAGTGTTGCGGATTGTGCAACCCGTCCTAATATATGTTAGTGTTGCGGATCGTGCAACCCATCCCAATATATTTATATATGTATATAATGCATGGATGACAATGAAACATTCTGGACTTATCGGATTACATAATATCCTTGTACCTTCGGCTAACATTGGAAATATTTAACATGTACCTTCGGCTAACACGGTGAATATCACCACCTTTTCCGTATGCCTCAATAAGACTTAGGAACATATTTAGACATGCTTTTAGCATAGGAATCAATAACATGAATATTCTTAATGGCTAGAAATAGAATAAATTATGAAATAATATCACGGTTATATTTCGTTATATTGAAACATACCAAAAAAGGAAATAATTTTCCTTAACATACCTTGATAATAACGGAACCAGCCCCTTTTAATTCTTTTTCTTGCTGGAACGTTTTTCTCCAAAATAAAACGCTTCGTACATTTTGTTCAAACCAAACTGAAATGGTTTGCTACTGCTACTTCGTATGTTTTCAATTCAAAAGTAACGTGGTTGGTTTCTGTTTCATTACAAAGAAAAAGGGGTTGGAGCAATTCACGGTTTGCTGAATGTCTCAAATGAGTTCCCAAAGCCAAATAATAACTCCCAACGTGAAAATGAATACTTAGCATTAAATGACCTTAATGATTTACCATCATGATGTCTCCACAAAAATTAACTCTCATGCACACTCTAATAATGTGTCTACTTTCTAACTAATGTTACCTTAGTCCCCTCTAACTACTTACACGTCGAACTCCCACTCAATTTGTCTCCCACTTAAATTAATTATTCCCACAATTAATCAATCACACACATAATTAATTTTGTGATCCCAAATCACTTAAATCTTAATAACTTATAAGATCTTCATATACTCGATGTCATAATTTTGTGATATGATACTAGTCCATAACCTCATTGGGGATATACAATTATTATTTTTAATCCCCGTCGTCACACTTCTTACGTCCAAAATAATTTCGGGATTTTATCCTTTTATATGCTAAACTCTTTATTAGCATACATAAATATAACATAAATTTTCCCAACGCTCGGGTCTATTTACACACGCCTAACGATTTTCCATACGCCTAGCGATTCAAACCGTGACCCGAAAGTACATGATGTTACACTTCTACATTCTTATTCTGCCACATAACTTTCATTTGATAAGTCCCATAACCGTCACATCATCAATCGGTACAATCCGGGAAGGATCTCCAACACACGCTCTCAACATAGAAACATGAAAAACCGGATGAACACACTCCAACTCCGAAGGCAAGTCCAATTCATAAGCTACTTGGCCAATTCGTCAAATTATGTGATATGACCTAATATACCTTGAGTTGAGCTTTCCCTTCTTCCAGAATCTCATTACCACTCTTCAAAGGTGAAATCTTCAAAAAGATCTAATCATCTACCTGAAACTCTAAGTCTCGCCGTCGAACATCTGAATACGACTTTTGACGACTCTGTGCGGTTAACAACCGTTCTTGGATAAGTTTCACCTTCTATGGCTTGGTGTGTTAAGTCAGGTCCAAATAACTCTGATTCACCTACCTCGAACCATCCGATAGGAGATCTACATTTCTATCCATATAACGCTTTGTATGGAGCCATTTTAATGCTAGCATGATAAATGTTATTGTACACAAACTCAATAAGGGGTAAATGATCATCCCAACTTTCCCTTAAAGTCCAATTCACAAGCTCGTAGCATATCCTCAAGCGTTTGAATCGTACGTTCGACATGTCCGTCTATCTGAGGATGAAAAGTTGTGTTAAGATTAACTTGGGTGCCTAAACCTTTTTGAAATGATTTTCAGAAGTTAGCTGTGAACTATGCACCTCGGTCAGATATAATAGAAATAGGCACACCATGAAGGCGAACAATCTCTTTAACATACAAATTCGCGTAGTCCTCGGCTGTATAAGTAGTTTTGACAGGCAAAAAATGAGCCTATTTGGTCAATCTGTCAACAATTACACAAATAGAATCAAACTTACGATAGGAGTGAGGTAAACCCATAACAAAATCCATATTAATCATTTTCCATTTCCACATCGGAATCTCAATGTTCTGAGCCAAGCCACCGGGCTTTTGGTGCTCTATTTTTACTTGCTGACAATTAGAACACTGAGCTACAAACTCCACAACTCTCCTCTTCATGTCGTTCCACATTAGCTTTATCGGGATGGTACAAGATGTCCACATCATAATCTTTCAATAATTCAAGCCACCTCTTTTGTCTCAAGGTCAACTCTTTCTGCTTAAATATGTATTGCAGACTTTTATAATCCGTGAAAATGTCCACATGAACACTATACAAGTAGTGCCGCCAAATCTTCAGTGCATAGACCATTGCGGCCAACTCCAAATCGTGTGTCGGATAGTTTTTCTCATGTTTCCTCAATTGCCTTGAAGCATAGGCAATCACTTTACCATGTTGCATTAGCACGCATCCTAAACCTGCTCCCGAGGCATCACAATACACGACGTAGCCTTCTGAACCCTTTGGGAGAGTAAGAACGGGTGCCGATGTTAATATATCCTTTAGCTCTTAGAAACTCTGCTCACAAGCATCGAACCACTGGAATTTTATGGGGGTAGAAGAATTGGTCGACTCATCAGGCCTTTTGTATAAACTTCGTTAATGTTGCTAATATGGTTGAAAACCCTTCTACAAACCTCCTATAATAGTCGGCTAGGTCTAGAAAACTGCAGACCTCTAATGGAGTCGTGGGTCTCGGCCAATTCTTCACCGCTTCAATCTTCTAAGTGTCAACTCTTATACCCTCGTATGACACTATGTGACCAAGGAAAGCCACTGAATTCAACCAAAATTCACACTTGGAGAGCTTAGCATACAACTTATGATTCCGGAGCGTCTGTAGTACTACCTGCAAATGATCCTCATGATTTGCCTCAGAATGAGAGTAAACTAGAAAATCATCTATAAATACTATCACAAATACATACAAAAATGGGCGGAACACGCTGTTCATTAGATCCATAAATGTTGTCGGTGCGTTTGTGAGTCCAAATGACATTACTAAGGCGAAGTGCCCATACCTTGTTTTGAAAGTCGTTTTCGGAATGTTCTTCCCTTTGACCCTTAGCTGATGGTACCCTGACCTTAGGTCGATCTTTGAGAAGCATTTTGCACCTTGTAACTGGTCAAACAAATCGTTAATTCGGGAAGAGGGTACTTATTCTTGATAGTGACTTTGTTCAGCGGCGATAGTCAATACACATCCGTAACAAGCCATCTTTCTTTCGTACAAACAATACCGGCGCACCCCAATGAGATATGCTAGGCCTAATAAGCCTTTCTCAAGCAGATCTTTTAATTGCTCCTTTAATTCTTTCAATTCAGCTGGAGCCATCCTATAAGAAGGAATAGATATCAGTTGAGTGTCTGGCAACACGTCTATACCGAACTCAATCTCCCTTTCAGGAGGAAGGCTAGGAAGTTCGTCTGGAAATACATCAAGAAACTCATTAACCACCGGAATTGATTGAGAAGTAGGGGTTCGGCATCGACACCTCTATCCCGAACAAGATGGTATATACAACCTTTGGAAATCATCTTTCTTGCCTTAAGGTATGAAATAAACCTACCTTTTGGCATCGCCGTATTACCCTTCCATTCAAGGACTGGCTCGCCTGGAAACTAAAATCGAACAATCTTTGTTCGACAATCAACATTAGCGTAGCATGATGCCAGTCAATCCATGCCCATAATAACATCAAAATCAACCATTTCCAATTCTACTAAATCTGCTAAGGTCTGATGGCTACAAATTAATACTGTGCACAATTTTGATAGACCCGTCTAGCAACTACTGATTCACCAACTGGTGTAGATACCACAAATGGATTTCTCATCAACTCAGGGTCCATACCAAACTTACAGACAATAAAATGGGTGATATATGATAGATTGGAGCCTGGATCTAACAACGTATACATATTATGTGAAAAGACTGGTAATATACCTGTAATAACATCAGTTCATCTTGCATAGTATAAGAACTTCCTTATGTATAATATTATTTGAACTAATTTAATAGTAAAGGATCTTGTCACATTAAATATCCATCTTGCATATTGGGCATACGTGATTTTTTATTAAAATTTTGAAAAGAGGTCCAAGTTTCGTATCTTGGCTTGTGTTTACTTTCTGTTTTGTCATTGTATACTTGAGAAAATCATATAATTCTGACATGGTACAAAAACATTCACATACTAGTAGTATGAATTTTGTAACTTGAAAAGTACTAGACCAAATTTCAAGTAGGCGAGCTTATTTTTTTAAAAATCTAGTTCATCTTGCATAGTATAAGAACTTCCTTATGTATAATATGATTCGAACTAATTTAATAGTAAAGGATCTTCTCACATTATATATCCATCTTGCATATTGGACATACATGATTTCTTTTTATTAAAATTTTGAAAAGAGGTCCAAGTTTCGTATCTTGGCTTGTGTTTACTTTCTGTTTTGTCATTGTATACTTAAGAAAATCATATAATTCTGACATGGTACAAAAACATTCATATACTAGTAGTATGAATTTTGTAACTTGAAAAGTACTAGACCAAATTTTAAGTAGGTGAGCTTTTTTCAAAAAATATTAGTTCATCTTGCATAGTATAAGAACTTCCTTATGTATAATATGATTCGACCTAATTTAATAGTAAAGAATCTTCTCACATTATATATCCATCTTGCATATTGGGCATACATGATTTTTTTAATTAAAATTTTCAAAAGAGGTCCAAGTTTTTTTTTCTTTTTTTTACCGTATAAGTATCTATAGAATATAACATTTATTGACAACATTATTTTGCTAATTTATTTTGTTATTGACCCTTTTATTCATCTTCTTTTAAGAAATAATTCTCAATGATTTTGCCTAATACAATGATATCTTGCGGTTTGATTGTCAATGTAGATAAGTTAAATCATTTTTATATTTATATCTAACAAAACTATACAACAAACAATAAATTGTACCTCAATTCCAAATAAGTTAGAATCGACTATATAAATCGTCACTAATTGTGTTACTCCATTTAAACTCATCTCATGTTAATATTATGCAGATACAAATAAAATATGATAAAAGTTTTCTTTATTTTCTAAATGAAGAAATCTCTTGAAAGGATAAACCACACCATGAAAGTATACATGTCCTAGAGACAATCCATATTAGGGACATAATGTACTTGAACACATTCGTATTATTAATAAGATTAATATTTATGACATTTGCAATTATTGAATTATTGTTTGATTGTTTGCAATTATTCATATATGTGCATCCCTTGAGCTTACGTTGTCATTATTAGAGTGAGTTATTAATGATGGAATGTAACTCTCAAAATATCATCGACTAATGATCATCGAGAATGAGATATCGATGATATGCTACAAATCGACATGTGGTCTGCATCACATTCTTGGAGAATGTAGTATGTCTCACAGCTACGAGTAATGGTTATTCGTGATGGACACATGGATACTTTGAAGGAGTATTGGTATGCCCTGTCGATAAACTATTTGTTATACATGATGTGGAATATAAAGGTCTTTTGACTTGGGGTCAATACGCACATTGTTTACAGAATGATGTACTTTGACCAAGCTCTAAGTTTAAACACCTTCTGGATAAGATACGACTTGTGTTGGGTGCATCAGGATGCAAATCAAGGTGATAGTTGATCCAAGAATATGATTCATTCCTCGATTGGAAATTCGAGAGAGCACTCAAGTTCTCAATGTTATTAGGTTGACTAAAGTCACTGGCTAGTGCAAGAGACATATTTAGAATATGGTCTAGTTGTCAACTAATAAATGTGAGATAAAGTGATTAAGTCATTTGGATAGACACTTGGCAAATTCTAAGCTTAACCGAGTGTGTCGCGAATGAAAGGAATTTATAGTTCCGCATAAAGGTTAAGTTTGCTGGATTCATATAAACGTACTTCACATATTGAGTTCGTCATACGACGCAGTCTAGGAGTTTCGTATGGACCTTAATTAGATTAATGTCGATATGTGAAGGTCTATAGGGTCACACTATATGCAGTTGTTTCTTCGATCTAAGAGTGTATTGAGAAAATATTAAATATTCGATTTAGAATCAAGATATTTAATTTATAATAATTATGAAATATTTCTATTTGATAGAAATTATTCAATTAAGTCGAATTGGATTTCAGATTTAATTGAATATGTTGGATTTATTATATGGTACTCGGACAAATACATGGAAGTAATTGGGCCAGAAATTACTGGCCCAAAATCGGCACCTTGGTCGTCCACTTGGACGTGTGAAGTAGACCAGCTGGGCTGGTCCACTGAACATTAAAATGGGCCAGGTTTTCCTCTTTTAAATCGCTTAGGTTGTCCCGAACTCCTATATAAACAACACAAACCCATAATTATGAAGTTAGTCAGTCAGACAAAACAGAGGATTCAAAACTTAGAGCCTTGAATTACTTTCTCTCTTCTAACAAAAGAATTCCTAGCGTTCTTCGTTAGATAAATACACCGGAGTTGGAACTTGCAATCGGAGGAACAACTTGCGTGAATACTATAGTTGTGAATCCAACATACTAAAGCCTTAAGTTTTCTTTTGTAGTGTTTTGAACACTTTGTATGATTATCGTATAAGCCATGTCAGGATTATTGGGTAAGTGAAAATTTTAAACTTCCGTTGTGCTTACGAAGCCCAATAAATCCTTACAGCTTATGCTCGAATTATCAAACTAGTGAAGCAAAAAATGTATCAGCTGCAAATAGAAAATTGAAACAACAAGAACTACATAGCAGTCCTCTCCTTGCACCATGGGGATGCAGACCTTTATAAAGTCTTCTTTATTTTTCTATAACAGAAAAAGTAACTCATTTGCTTTTATTCAGCAATAATCAGAAGAGAAACGAAATTTCCATCATTGGCTAGAATCAGTTTCAAAATCTCATTCCTTTCTTGGATACATTTCCATGCCAGCTAACCGATAATAGCAGAAAATATTGATTTGAGGTAGGATGATACTGAAAGAAATAATCCCCTTGATTATTTTCATTACTTGAATAGGTATATATACAAGATACAAAATATTTCTATTCTATTCCTAAATCTTATTCTACCATAATTCTAACTCTACAATTATGGTAGTGTATAAACCTACTTTAGGTAACAAATACATTACAATATACTACACATATATTTTCCAAATATACAATATTTTATGTACCAAACTTGCCAAAACCGAGATGCCCAATATGGGCAGATTTCGTGGCCTTTGAATAAGGCAATATACACTTGTATATTGTGTGTATATTGCCTTATTTAACACACCCCCGCAGTCATAGCGGGCGGTCTTCGAACAATGAGACTGTCCCTAAAATCTTCAAAGAGTACCGAGGGAAGACCCTTTGTAAAGATGTCTGCAACAGATATCTTGATGGAACATGACATACGCGTACCTGCCCCCGATCAACCTTTTCACGGACAAAGTGAATGTCCATTTCGATATGTTTTGTGCGTTGGTGCTGAACCGGGTTACCTGAGAGGTAGATGACACTAACATTATCACAATATACTAAGGTCGCCTTCTGAATGGGGCAATGAAGTTCTAACAGCAAATTACGTAACCAACACGATTCTGAGACCACATTAGCTACCCCTCGATATTCTGTCTCTGCACTTGAGCGGGATAGAGTCGCTTGACGCTTTGCAGACCAGAGACCAAGTTGTTGCCAAGGAACATACAATATCCCGACGTAGACCGTCCGGTGTCCGGACAACCACCCCAATCCGCAACTTGTGTATGAGACAAGTGTGGATGTAGAAGAAGGATACAAGTGCAACCCATAGTCCACGTCCCCGAATATACCGAATGATGCGTTTGACGCATTCATGTGCTCAACTCGAGATCATGCATGAATAAACACACTATTTGAACAAAGATACGTAATATCCGATCTGGTAAATGTAAGATACTGGAGGGCCTCTGCAAGACTGCGATAGCGGGTCGGGTCCTCGTATGGTGCACCTGCCGCGGCACTAAGCTTGGGTTTTGCATCCACTGGAGTAGAAGTGGACTTACAGGATGACATCCCAGCCCTCTCGATGATCTCAACAGTATACTTCCGTTGAGACAAAAACAAACCACATGAGTGACGTTGGACAGCAATCCCCAAAAAATAACTCAAGGGCCCTAAGTCTTTCATTGCAAACTCAGAACTGAGCATGACCATGATAGACTGGCGCAAGGCATTGGAAGAGGCAGTCAAGATAATATCATCCACATACAACAAAATGTAGGCCAATGACGAACCACGGCGGTAGATGAACAATGAATTATCGGACCTGCTGTGAGTGAACCCAATAGTTGAAACAAAGTCAGAAAATCGTGTATACCAGGCCCGTGGAGACTGCTTAAGCCCATACAATGACTTTTTCAACAAACAGACATGATGAGGGCGGTTGGGATCCCTGAAACCCAACGGCTGATGCATATAGATTGTTTCCTTGAGATCACCATGTAAGAAAGTATTCTTGACATCCAACTGATGAATTGGCCAAGTCTTTGAAAGAGCCAAGCTAAGCACAGTGCGGATGGTAGCCGGTTTGACCACCGGACTAAACCTCTCACCACAATCAATTCCAACTTGCTGAGTCTTACCATCACCCACAAGTCGCGCCTTATGTCGAGCAAATGACCCATTTGAATTCTCCTTATGAGCAAAAATCCACATAGACCTGATAACATTAATACCATATGGACGGGGCACCAACTCCCACGTCTTATTATCAATAAGAGCATTATATTCATCAGTCATAGCAATTTTTCAATTAGGTTCATTTAATGTGGACACAGGATTGCGGGGCAAGGGGGATTTAGAGACATCAGAATGTAAATTAAAATGTCTTTTAGGTGTAAATATGCCCCGCTGACTACGAGTGACTGGTCTATGACTCGAGGAGGAATTGAGAGAATTTTGGGAATTTTCTGGGGTCGGGATGGACAGGCCAGCAGGCGTGCTGGCCCAAATCGATGCTTTTTCCTCGTACGGACCGGTTCCGAAATTGGGGCTGGAGGCGGCCCAATTGTCTTGGGGCCGATCCAAGAATCGGAGGCTGCTTCACTCGGCGGTCTTGTGAGTCCAGCGGGCAGTGGGTCCGCTGGAGGATTTTGGGTGCGGGAGATGTCCGAAAAATTCCGAATAATATACGGGGATATTTGGTCATCCAAAAAATTATACGACTGAGGCTCAGGAGTATGAACTTTGGTAAAAGGAAATTGGGTTTCATCAAAAATGACATTGCGATTAATTATGATTTTTTTGGAAGATAAATCAAAACACTTATAACCATGATGATTCGACGGATAACCTAAAAAACACACGGGGTAGACCGAGCATGCAGTTTGTTAATTGTGGAGGATGGGAATAACGGATAACACAAGCATCCAAAAATCCTAAGGTGAGAATAAGAAGGGTTCTTATTATATAGGATTTTTAGGGGGGAAGAATATGTCAGACATTTAGACGGAATTATGTTAAGAAGATATGTGGCCATTTGTAGAGCATG
The DNA here is from genome assembly GCA_034509755.1 of Anisodus tanguticus. Classification (NCBI taxonomy): domain Eukaryota; kingdom Viridiplantae; phylum Streptophyta; class Magnoliopsida; order Solanales; family Solanaceae; genus Anisodus; species Anisodus tanguticus. Next base: position 7,052,531 of record CM067555.1, on the reverse strand, counting down.
ATGCCAAAAATATGGACGTACGAAGGCATGAATTAAGAGAGTTCGGACAATGTTATTGATGGAACGAATTTTGCGTTCGGCCTTTCCATTTTGTGGAGATGTATAAGGACACGAAAACCTAAAATTGATCCCATTAGTAGCACAGAATTCCCGAAACTCCCTATTGTCATACTCTTTCTCATTATCACATTGAATATTTTTTGTCTCTTTCGAATTGAGTACGAATGAATGCTCTAAATTTGATGAAGACAGAAAACACTTGTGATTTATTTGCAATTGGAAACGTCCACAAAAATCTAGAATAATCATCTAAAAAGAGAACATAATATCGATGACCCACTGAACTAAGAACAGGAGACGTCCATAAGTCGCTATGAATAATGTCAAATGGCATAGAAGTATAAGAATTGGAGTCTACAAATGGCAACTTAACAATTTTTCCTAATGAATAAGACTGACAAATTGGAGTACGACTCGTACCCTTACAAGAAATAAAGCTATTTTTATCTAAAACTGATAAAATTGAAGATCCCGGATGACCCAGACGAGCATGCCACATGGAAGGAGAGATGGCTGCAAAAGATGACGGCAAGGCTGGACTCGATTGACTGAAATCGGGCATGATAGGATACAGATCCCCCCTACTATCACACCTCATGAGATGGCTCCCCGTCTTGAAATCCTTCACAGAGAAACCGAAAGGATCAAATTCAACAGAAACATAATTGTCATTTGTGAACTTTCGGACAGACACTAAAATTTTAATCAATTTAGGAGCATGTAAAGCATTTTTCAAGAGGAGTGGAGGATTGGGGGGAGACAACGTTTTCTGACCATACCCTAGAATTGGAATAGAACTGCCATTACCAACAATTATCCCCCGAGGGGTGCTCAAATTGGAATAAGATGAAAGAGTACCTGATTCGGAAGTCATGTGAGTAGTGGCCCTTGTGTCCATATACCAATTTGGGTCCGGTTGAGATAACCCTAGTGTGTGCATCGCGGCCTCGATATCGGTTTGAGTGGGGCCTGCTGCATGATGGGCTTGCGGAGGTCGAGGCCCGAGAATACCAGACCGTGATGGAGCTGGGTCGTAGCTGTTGTTCCCGCTGCTGCTGGGCTACTAGCCAGTGGGCCGCCACTGCTGGGTGTTGGGCCTGGACTGTTGGCCAGCCCACCGGCCGCCGGGAACCTCGCTTTGGAAGGTAAGGGTTGTTGGCCCACGGCCCACTGCCCCAGCCCCACTGCCATGGGCCCCACTGCTGGGCCCAGGGGGGTCGTGGGCCACTGTTCCCTGGATGGGACCACCGCATGCTTGTTAACCACCTGAACCGCCACCAGAACCGCTGCGTTTGCCACCGCGGTTTTTGTTATTATTCTTGCGATTATTCTTGCCGCCACCATTATTATGGTTTTGGCCCGAATTATTCACAAAACCCGAAGAACTAGGAGAGGACGCCACCATGACGACGGGGCTTGCTCCGGTAGCTGCCTTTTTAGCCAAACCCGCTTCTTCCAAAGTAAGCATGGAGCGGGCTTGATAGAAGTCAGGAAGAGGGTTGCTTTGGCGAAGGAGAGTTCCAACCCCATTATAGGCCTCCGAAAGACCGGCAACCAACTGTAGAACTAGACGATTATTCGTTATAGGTGCGCCAACATTACGGAGTTGATCCGCCAACTCCTTTAGTTTCTTGCAATATGCAGAAACGTTCGGAAATTCGTCCATTCGAACGAGAGAGAATTCTGCTCGAGTGTGACGACACGTGAATGTTGGTTGTCTTGGAATATGTCACGCAATCTATTCCATGCGAGACATAGCCGTGGTATCGGCTCAATAATCGTACGTAGAAGGTCCACCGAAATAGTGGCGTAGATCCACCGGAGAACGGTAGCATCAAGTGTAATCCATAACTCGGGATCCTCCGCGGGGAAGGGTCTAGTGGGAGGAATGATGTGATGAAGAACTTGATAAGAGATAGCGTGAATTTTAAACAACTCCGCCCACGTCGCATATTGGACGTTTTCCATCTCAAGGATAATAGGGATACAACTCTTGATATTGGAAACCGTGAGGGTAGGGTGATAATTGTTCTTAGACATATTGAAAGAACAAAGAAGGAAGGGAAATTTAAGAGAGGTTTTGGAGAGCGGAAGACAAGTATTGGAAGAGAAAACCCGAGGGTGGGGGGGGGGGTGGGGTGTCTCGGCCAACACAAAGAGAGGACAAAAGTTGGGAGAGAAAAACTTTTGTTTTAGACCTAGTCTCTTGATACCATGAAAGAAATAATCCCCTTGATTATTTTCATTACTTGAATAGGTATATATACAAGATACAAAATATTCCTATTCTATTCCTAAATCTTATTCTACCATAATTCTAACTCTACAATTATGGTAGTGTATAAACCTACTTTAGGTAACAAATACATTACAATATACTACACATATATTTTCCAAATATACAATATTTTATGTACCAAACTTGCCAAAACCGAGATGCCCAATATGGGCAGATTTCGTGGCCTTTGAATAAGGCAATATACACTTGTATATTGTATGTATATTGCCTTATTTAACAGATACAATGCGATATTAGATAGGACCCATAGATCAATTGATCAAGACAACTGGGGCAAATAGAATGGGCTATGTTTTCCTGGATTGTTAATCTATTAGCTCCTACAACAGTTCAACAGAGAAATTCTCAATGGCTAACAACTCTGCCGTTTGTAGCAAATTACAATATTGATACATCAAGTTTTACAATCCTCAATCCCAAATGCCATGAAGTCCTCACTAGTCAGAAAGCAACTGCAAAGTGGGCACTACAGATCAACATGAGAGTCATTTGATAAGATTACACTAATCTGATAGAGCTTTCTCCACCAGGTGGTTTGCGCACACCGCCAAAGTGATCCCTGGATTCAATTTTTCCATCAGAAAATATATCATTACCACTCATTTCTTTCAGCTTAGCACTGCTCAGTGTCTTCTCCGCTGATCCAGGAGGAATATCTCCCTTGAAAATGTCATTGTCCGTCAATTCTGCAAACTTCTGGTTATGTATTTTCTTTGTTGTCTTGACAACAGGTTCATCACCAAACAAGATACTGCTTTGCCCACCAGCAGGCTACAAAATGCGGCAACGGTAATGAGAACCCACAGTAGCAGAAGCCAAAGTAAAGAAAATGATAAAACAATTAAGCAATAAACATCAATTTTAGACAGCATCAGATACAGGAGAAAATATAACACGTGAGTCACTGATTTCTTCTGGTTCCACAGTAAAAATGAGTCTTATCAGATGGAAATTTTTGTTCTTTGAATTCTTGAAACACCCGGGGCACTAAATTTAAGTTATTTGACCAGCTTTTATAACTTCCATAGTCAGTTTAAAAGCATCTTACTGGATATTAACCTTTTTCTTTCTCTCAACTTTAAAGCCACCTGAGGAATTTCGTCAGGCTAAAAACGTCAACATTGTCCCGACTCTTCATCATTTGTTTCTCAATTAAGATAGTAGGAAGGAAGGGATCAGACCTTTCTTTTTTATATTTTAGGCTGAGTGGAAAAAGAAAAAAGTCTCAAAGGCAACTCACATTAGAAACCCTAACAGATGTGCATACAGTTCGTGGAGCAGGTTCACCCATGTCTTTGCTTTCTTTCGACTCCAAGGAGCGTGCAGCAGCCAGTGATCTAAGAGGAACTTCTTCAGTAGGGCCAAAGATATCAATCCCGCTAAGCTCCTTGGCCTTTGCATCTGATAGCTACTTCTTGACTTTGCTATCTGACTCACTTTCCAAATTTCCACTCAACTCAAGTTGCTTTGCCACTTCGGTCAGAGTGGTAGGCTTCTTTGGGGAAATATTTTCTTCAGTACTGAATGAAATTTGGCTTATCCCGTTTGCAGCTTCCTACAATGCACGGTAAATATTTTGGTTAAATCCCTGTTCTCCAGTTTCCTAATTAGACAGTATGCTCACAGTGCTAGTAAAGTGTATATCATTTTTCCTTAAATAGAATAATGCTCACTGATTCTGATGTACCATCTTCACCATGATCATAAAATATATTGCTGCCACTGATCTCCCTCAGTTTATACCCTGAACAAGGTTTGCTAAAGACCGTTGGAAATTTGTCTTTGGTGGGAGGTGCGTCCACCCGTATTTAATGACTTAAACAATAGGATTCCGTATGTCGGAGGTTTTAAGGTGTTTGAGGCATGAAAATATGGTGTGGGACAAATCTACCACATCGGTGGAAAAATGAATAATTGTTCTCTTTATAAGTCTTAAAATTGGCTAAGGGTTTGGGACCCCAAGGGGTAACCCATGTGTTTGAAGGAGGGAGGACCTAGATGTGCTTGGGTTCAAGGTTAAGTCCACACGCACGCCGCCGCCCGTCCGGTCCGAGTCACGGGTTTCTTCTGATATTATCTCTTTGGACCCCCAAATTGCTTAATATTTACGGTTCATTAATCTGCATTTAATCTCCTCCCTAAAATCTCCTTTTATGTTGTACATTAAATCAACCATTACTTGACAGTTGAGGAGTCCCTTCCCTTATGCTATATATTGGTGTCTTTTAGCACAATTGTGGAGACTACCAGATATACTACACAGAAACAGAAGAGAGAACAACACAAATTCTGTCCAAAACGTGACCAGAAACAATGGACAAAAACAGAAAACTCTTCCTTCCTTTTCTATTCTTCAGCAAGTCGTTTCGTGTTTGTTTTCTTCATCAGAATCAACCTATTTGTTTTGTAGTGTTGATTAGTTGTTGTTTTATCTTGGGAGACTATTGCCCGTTAACGTAAAAACATATATATGGGACAATATTGTCTTAAAGACAGAGAGTCATCTCTCGACTCAACCATAGTTGTAACAATCCAGTTTTAGTGTTTCTTGATTTCAGGTTATCAAGATTCAAGATTTAAGACTCAACAAGCTTGCGGCAGTTCTAAACATTGGCTTGTTTGTTTATCCTTTCGAACACTTGTAATATTTATTTACTTCTCGTACTGCTTTACATATCCAACAAAGACAACTAACAAGACTTTGTCCAAAGGATCACAGTACATAACTTCGAAGTTGTTCTCGAGTCACTGGATTTTTTGTTTATTTTTCAAACAAAACCTCCTCTATTTTTCAATTTCCAAAACTGCATCTCTTGGTTCAACTAAATTACGAGTTAAGACAAAAAACATTAAACACAATCCAGATTTTGCTGCCACTAGTCTGAAGAGGTGGGAGAAAAGAATTAACACAAATTAAATGTCAATCTAGAAGTGTCATTCATCTCGGCAAACCTAACTGAACAAGATCAGTGACAAGTAAAGAAATAACAAAGGAGATCGAAAATTCTAGATAGATAGTATGTCCATCATGGTGCATAGCAAGGACAATCAACTTGGAGTTTCGTCCTCCATTTAATTCTTGGCAGTCTTTTGCTACTATATTCTTAAGCAACATTAGTTTCCAATATATCATAAACAATTACTACTAATCTCCAAGGCTTCATAACTCTTCATTAGAAGAATATATATTTCAGTCCGAGGTTGGGTCCAAACCAAATATAACTATTGGACTTGACACTGGACAATGTGTAAAAATGAATACAACCTGTTTCAAGCAGGTCAAAGATGAGGGCATTAATATAATTGAATGATAATTTTGGATTTTCAAAGAAAACAGAGACCATCACGAAGCTGTAATTTTCACCAATTTAATCCTGATGATGTCCGAATTTCTAGATTCTGGTAATATAATAATCTTAAGGGCCAAAACCTTGCCTTGTTCATCATAGACTTATTATCGTAAAATTTTGCCGAATAGACTTCTCACTTGTTAGTGAAACACTTGAAGATTTTACACTTCCTATCAACACGCTTCAGATGTCCAATTTTAAAACTCATGTACGCTACCTATCAGATATCAACAACAAGAACAAGAACAACATTTCTAGTGAAATCTCACAACGTGGGGTCTGGAGAGGGTAAAGTGTACGCAGACCTTACCTCTACCTTGGTAGGTAGAGAAGTTGTTTCCGAAAGACCCTCGGCTCAAGAGAAAACATAAGCAAAAGCAAAAGAAACAGTCAGACACGTGCAAGAAATTTAAAACAGTATGAAAATGCAAGATACGAAAGCGAATAAGTCATGATAAAATATTTTGAAAAAGAAGCAGTAACTACCACGGGTAAATAGTCGGTAATAGCAATAATATAATAAGATAAATAAAGTAATGCAACAATCAAGCCGTAATAGATATCTAAAAAAGTATAAGATAGTGCACAAAGATAATAATACTCCTAGTACAAAAAAGAAATCATCGCGGAAACCTACTAGCCTTCTACCCTGATATTCGACCTCCATACCCTCCTATCAAGGATCATGTCCTCGATAAGTTGAAGATGCGTCACATCCTGCCTAATAACCTTTCTCCATGACTTCTTTTGGCCTATCCCTCTCTCTCCTCAGGCCCACGACTGCCAAACTCTCACACCTCCTCACTGGAGCATCTTACGCATCTCCTCTACACATGACCGAACCATCTCAACCTTCCTTCCCGCATCTTGTCCACCAAGGGAGCCACTCCCATCTTGTCCCGAATCACTTCATTTTGAATCATATCTCCCCTGATATGCCCGCACATCCATCTCATCATCCGCATCTCAGCTACCTTCATCTTCTAGACATGAGCTTTCTTAAGTGGCCAACACTCCGCCCCATACAGCATAGTCGGTCTGACCACCACTTTGTAAAACTTTCCCATAAGTCTAGGCGGCACATTCTTATCGCACAACACACCTTATGCGAGCTTTCATTTCATCCAACCCGCTCCAATACGGTGTGTGACATTGTCGTTAATCTCGCCATTGCCTTGGATGATCGACCCCATGTACTTGAAACTTTTTTTCTTGGGATGACCTGAGTATCAAGCCGCACGTCCTCGTCCGCTACCTGAATCCCGACGCTAAACTTGCATTCCAAGTACTCTGTCTTAATTCTGCTCAACTTGAAACCTTCGACTCCAAGGTCTGTCTCCAAAACGCCAGCTTCATGTCTTGTCAATCATAACAATGTCACCAACAAATAGCATACACCAAGACAACTCTCCTTGAATAACATATATCAACAATAGAAGGGCAAATTGAAATGTTCACAAATAAGTGCTCGTCTGGCCATGGAAATTTTTCACTTTTTTCGGAATTTTATTCCGGAAAAACTGTTTGGTTATAGAATTGTTACAATTTTCCGGAATTCAATTTAAAGTTGAATTTTGGGAATTCGAAAAGCTTCAAAAAGTCGTTTTCACAACTTTCACTCAAAAAATTCAAAAAAACTCCAAATAGTATTCATGTCCAAACACAACTCCGATTTTCAAATACCATATTTAACTTGAAAATAAAGATTACTTTTTTTTCAAATTTCACAATTTGTATGTCCAAACGCCCACTAAATATGATGCATCACAAACAAGTAACTCAACTCATTAGGTGGTGACCACTTTGTCAACACAATTTAAACCAAAGATGTCTAAGGCAATGTTGTTGGCTATGTGAACTATTTAACAAGGGGACTCGTTGGCCCCTCGCTTAACTTAAGTTTCAGTATAATCACCGCACCTTCCCAAAGAACTAAAGCTCATTTTGATACCATAAGAGATTTGGAGTCACATTGAACAAACTTCCAATTAGATCAAGAACGGCATGCATGAGCAGATGAATATTAGCTTTAATAAATACTACTCCATCCGGTTCATAATAAGTGTTCACTTAGCCTTTTTATTTTGAATGTAACTTTATTTTTTTTAGATTTATCCTTATTAACTGACAAGTGACCAGATCCTAATGTGTCAAGTTAATAGTAATAAGCAAATTTTAATTAAGGGCAATTTAGTTAAAATATTATTTTTAGGAGTGTTAAAGGCAAAGTGGACACTTATTTTGAACAAGAAGAAGTAAAATGAAATTACAAAAGAAAGCAAAAATAAAATAATAAAATACATTATCAGATCTAAGAGATTATCAAATCGCTAGTACATAAGAAGAAAACATGGTTATGTCAAGCAAAGATATGAACTTTTAAAAATTAATCATGATAGCATAGAAGAAGAGAAAATTAACAAAAAATAAAAAGGCCAAATAATGGAAGAGATTAAGTTCCTTGTCTTTCTTACCGTTTGTTTAAGGTATCAGCTTCTTCATCAGTGATCTGACCACCAAACACGGCCTTAGTAATTCCATCAGAAGGCTGCCAAAAGGAAACAGTAAAAACATAAGGTGAAGAGTAAACTGTAAGTCTTGACCTTCCATTAGCAAGATCTCCAAAAGATCAATTCTTTATTCAGCTTCCATAAGTTTAAACTGTAAGTTAAACTTTACGGTATCTTCAGTGATACGTGAAGTCGCGGTATCTCCATCAACTTGAGGCTTTTTAAACTTCGTCGCCGCCATTTTATCCACGGAAATTTCTATCTTCCCATCAAAAATATTTGCAACCACCCATATCCTATAAACATTACAAAAAAATCAGTTTTTGAAAGTAAAAAAATATGTAGATAATGTGAAAAACAAGTCGATAAAAACTTATAAAATAACTTACGTCGGACACTTTACAACGGCAAAAATGACGATCCGGATTATCTTGGCTCCTTGATTTTCTAAGCTTACAATAATAACCGCATCCACAAATGTTGGGTTTTATAACAAAATTTGACGTTTCAGAGCTTTGAGACATAATTTTTAGGGGACTAAAGTATGGTAATAGAGTGAAAATGGAGAAGATGAAGAGTGACATGAAAATGGAGAAGTCTGCAAAGGTTTGTAATACCCCTATTGCACAGTAAATTACTACGAAAAGATACTTTAGTCATATTTTTTTTTTGGTAATTTTGGTTCAATTAGTTTTTGAGTCATTTAAGTTCCGGACTCGGGTAACTTCCCCTCTTATTAAACGAACAACCTATAGCGTAAAGCCGCAAATTCATGTGCAAATTATATGAACCAAATATTACGATGAAAATACAAAATGAAATACTGGACCTACAAGTTATAGATCTTATATTACAACAATATTGAATTGTAATTGAAAAAAAAAATCTTCTTATAATTACCTATATAATGTAATACTCCGCCTATCCCTATTTAAGTAATGTATTTTGACTAATCATGAAATTTAAGAAAGGAAAAAAGACAGACTTTTAAAACTTGTGTTCTGAAATAGCCCCATATATATTTATTAGACTATAAATTATCTCATTAAGGGTGAAACGAGAAGCTTAAAGTCAAATTATTTTTATATATGTATATTCTTGACGTATGTTTGATCACATCATAATTCAAATATAGAATTGTATTTGAAAATATAAATCCACGTAAATTCAAGTTATTCGAAAGTAAAAAGATTGATATTCATTTCTTTGGCTATTGAAGTTCGATTATTTTTTATAGTTTTCTAATTTAATCCTTTAGAATTTGATTTTTAATTAGCTAATTTGGTATACTAACAAAAAAAAAAGTGGGGTGGGGGTGGGGGTAGGTGTGTTTAGCTTGAGCTAGATGAAATTTTGTTTAATTCTACTAGAGGCGGGCAGAATTAGAATTTAGAACCACCTTTTTCCTTGGAGTATTTGCTTTTGCTCAACTTTTGATATTTTATCAAAGTTCTGTTCCACTAATTTTCAATGCTCAGGCCACTCATCGTTAACACATGATCAATTAGAATTAAGAATTGTACTAATATATTAACCCCGTTAATTTTGGTTTTACTGTAATGGACATGATTAAGAAGCACTTTAAAGCAAATACAACAAAGGGAGGGGGGGGGGGGCAACAGAGATTACACCTTTGACTTCTTTTGGATATCGAATGGCTAATAATAAACTTCTACCAAAGAGATCTGCCAACTAGAATATATAAGTGTAGCAGACGTAACAACAGGATCCGTGGCGCAATGGTAGCGCGTCTGACTCCAGATCAGAAGGTTGCGTGTTCGATTCACGTCGGGTTCAATTACCCCGATCCCATACGGATTCAATTTCTATTTTTTTATTTTTTTTATTTTTTATTATTATCTCCAGTAGAGTCCATTCCTCTAGAATGAAGTTATGAAAAGCAATTCGCTTATACCAAACATTTCCTTAATTTTAACTTATTCAGTCATTTGTGTGCGAAAAATATGGCGGAGAGCAGAGAATAATGATAATAGAGACCCAGCTAATTAAGGGCATTTTCATTTCCTTTTTTCAAGGGCAATGGATAGCGAATGCATTTTGTTCATAGTGATTTTTTTATGTTATTAAATCATTGCTTTACTTTACAAAAAACAGCAGAAGCTCTTTTATTTTGGGTTTTCCACCTAGTATTTAGTATTCGTATTGAGACTGATTAAATTTGGATCACGGATTGCAAGACTCTTTTTTGGAGGCAGCACTTCCAACAGATTTTTTTTCATTCCTAAAGGCTTGACTAAGTAAAATGTTCTTGGGGCGCCCTATTTTGCTCGCCCCATTTAGTACCCCGCATTAAGTTTTTTTTTCATGATATCTATTTTATAGGTAACTTTCAGTCATTACAGATTGTTTCTTCTCGTTTCTTCTTGCTCAAGCACACATATCTGAAATTTCAGGCCATTTTTACATGTATGCATGACTAAGGTGCATCATGAAAAAAATAAAAGGGTGATAAATGAGTTTATTTGATTTGTTGTGTTTTTGATAACTTGATAATTATTGGATTTGTTCTTTATGATATATGGAATTTATGTTTCAAATTTGAGTTTATATAGAATAGATTTGAGTGTTAAATTGTGGGTTGGATCTTGGATTATTAAAATTCGAAGAACAAAATTATTATAGGGAAAAGGATATTACCGAACCATTAGGAATTTGCTTGGCCCATATTTGGGCTTAATACTGCGACATGACTTTTTAGTCCAAACTATTCTCAGTCGCTAGCCCACCAACAACCCATTAACACTATAAAAAAATTCAGAATTTGTCGCCACAAAGATCAAAAAGTCACCACTAAGGATAGTCGCCACAAAAAATCAAAAAATTAACACTAAAGATTCACGATAAAAAGATCACATACTTTTTTGGGGCGTGTTAGTCATGACCAAATGGTTAGGCGTCAGTACCGGTGTCCTGGACTAGGCCTGCTCATCGGTTGAATTGGATCAGGTTTAGCATATTTCGAATTATAATTTTCATTTTTGGATTTCCTAAAATGTAATCTGAATCCGATCCAAATACGTTCGGATTAGATCGGATTTTTTAAGTTTGATTTCAGATAAATAGATTTGGATAATTTGACTTTTCGGTTTGTCCTCTAAGTTGAATTGCTTCTTTTTCTTCATACAAAATGAACAACCAAATAAAATATTCATACCAAATTGTCTTAATATATAGTTTGTCGTTGCTATAACAATCATATAAATAAAGTATTCATACAAGCAATTTAGATTTTTTTTAATATATGGGTTGATGTATAATGAGTAGAGTATATTTGACTTATTAGATTGGATATATGGGTAATGCAGTAATATATAATGGATAGTTGGGTAGGCTAAACATAAGGTATAAGAAATTCGATTTTCGAATATCCAAAAATCTGAAGTTCCAAATCCGAAATCCGATCCATTATCCAAAAAAATTAAAAATAAATTTGAAATCCAATCCAGAATTTAATTTTTTAAAAATATAAGTCCAAAATGTTCGAATTTCAATTTGAATTTCGGATTTATCCAAATTATACGGACTCCTATCCTGGACCCAAGCTATAAAAGAATATAAAGAAATTAAGATCTGGATGACCAACTAGCTAGAGAGGTGTCAAGAGTGGTAATCATGACGAACAAAATCATTAGTCCTCAAGCAGAAACAATTGTTGTGGACTAGTTGAGTCCTCGATTAATTGTAAAGAGTATTGATAATAGGTTTATATTGAATGAGCTCTTCCACCTAATATGATAGTTTAAGATAAAAATGTTCTTAAAGTAAATAAGATGAAAATGGATAAAAATAAATACTGTAACCTATTGAAAATAGCTTTAGTTTACCTTTCTTTTACCTATCGAACCCCCAAACGACCTTAACATTAATTTTTTAGTTAAAAAGTCCCCCTCTTGCATCTATTGGATTCCATATTCTCTTAGCTAGTATAGATACCTAATTTTAATAAGCGATACTGATTAATTAATCCGTGTCAGTATTAGGTCCAACCCATATCTAATCCGATTCATTTGAATTTATTTGATCGGTAATTGTTGAGGCTGGATTTCTAAGAATTCACCACTGTTATAGGATGAAGAAGCTGAATTGAACCTAAATCAGGAATCGATTGGAGCTAATTTCCACCAATTTTGAACCAAAATTGAAGCTTCAAGCGAAAGAAGATATTATTGTCTTTTGAATCCATGTACAATTGCAAAATATGAAGCATTGAAGTGTCTGGGTACCAATAAATTATGATTTCTAGTTGTTTTTGGGTTAACCAAAATTATTTATGATTGGGGCCACGTGAAAGAGGATAATTTCTTGATGATTTCATTAGTTTAATTAACTTATATACATGATATACAATAGTCATTCTAGACTATAATTACAAAAATTAAATATACACCTAACTAATACAAAAGATCACTAACAATATTTGCAGATCACTAATAATATACACATAATATATTTTCATATATTCTATCACACCCCGCAGTCGAAGCGGGAGGTTGTCGTACGCTGAGACTGTCCCAAAAATCTTCAAACAGAACCAAGGAAAGTCTCTTAGTAAAGATATCTGCAATCTGATAACGTGAATGGACATGTAAGACATGTACTTGTCCACAAGCAACCTTTTCGCGAACAAAGTGATTACCATCTCGATGTGTTTAGTGCGTTGATGTTGCACATATTTCCTGAGAGATAAATCGCACTAACATTATCGCAATAGATCAATGTAGCTTTTCGAATAGGACAATGAAGCTCTAAAAGGAGGTTTCGCAACCAACAAGATTTAGAAACCACATTGGCGACACCTCGGTATTCGGCCTCTGCACTAGATCGCGACAAAGTAGCTTGTCGTTTGCTGCATCAAGAGACCAAGTTATCACCAAAAAACACACAATAACCATATGTCAAACACCTGGTATCTGGACATTTACCCCAATCAACATCTGTATAGGAAAAGAGAGTGGATATCGATGATGGATAGATGCAAGCCCTGATTAAGAGTACCCTGAATGTAGCGTATAATGCACTTTAAAGCGTGTATGTGTTCTTCCCTCGGATCATGCATGAATAAACACACCTATTGCACATCATATGTAATATCGGGCCTCATGAAAGTGAGGTATTGAAGAGCCCCTACAAGACTACAATAGTGGGAGGGATCCTCATATGGCGTGCTAGAGGTAGCACTCATCTTTAGTTTAGTATCAACCGGAGTAGGAGATGGCTTACAAACTAACATGTCATCCCGTTCAATAATCTATGTTGCATACTTCCTTTGAGATATGAATAGACCACCTGCATGACTAGTGACAGTTATACCCAGAAAATAACTCAATGGCCCCAAGTCTTTCATAAAAAAATTCCGAGCTGAGAAGGGATATTATAGACTTGTGAAGAGCATCAGATGAAGCTGTCAAAATGATATCATCCACATACAGAAGAATGTAGTCCATAGAAGTACATTGACTGTATATGAATAGAGAATGATCTGACTTACTGTGAGAAAACCCAAGAGTAGAAACATAATCTGCAAATCTATTGTACCATGCCCGAGGAGCTTGTTTAAGCCCATACAAAGATTTTTTCAGCAAGCACACATAATTAGGATGATCTGGATTCCGGAAATCCAAGGGCTAATGCATGTATACCGTCTCCTTGAGTTTTCCATATAAGAAGGCATTTTCATGTCCAATTGATAAATGGGCCATGATTTTGATAGAGCTATACTGAGAATAGTGCGAATAGTTGTCGGTTTGACCACCGGACTAAACGTCTCTCCACAATTCACGCCAACCTGTTGAGTTTTGCCATCACCTACTAGACGGGCCTTATGCCTATCAAAAAGACCATCATAATTTTCTTTAAGAGTAAAATTTCACATAGAACGAATCACATTAACATTAGGTGGATAGGGCACCAACTCCCACATCTTATTTTCAATAAGTGCATTATATTTGTCATTCATAGCCATTTTCCAATTTTGGTCACGAAGGGCAGACACGAAGTTACGTGGCAGAGGGGATTTAGTACCATTAGAGTTGAGATTAAATTGTCGCTTTGGTCTAAAAATACCATGTTGGCTGCGAGTAACCGGCCTTGGAGCCGGAATAAGAGTAGGCTGGACTGTAAAGGAGGCAGTAGGCTGGCCTAGTTTCAGGATGGACTGACGCGACCCAACTGGACTGCCACTCGTTAGGCCTAGCGATATGGGTTGTGGCACTGGGTTACCGAGACTGGATTGATGTTGAAGTGGGCTGGACAGAGTTGAGGGTCGGCTGGGCCTGGACTGGGAAGTGGGTAGTGGCCCAGCAGGCACCTATTGGCCATTTGATGCGGTTTGGTCTAGGCCAAATGGTGGACTATATATGGTGAAAGGCCATCATCCAAAAAAATATAAGAATGGGACGTTGGAATATGCAACTTAGTGAACGAAAATTGGGTTTCATAAAAATGACATGACGACTAACTATGATTTTATTAGAAGATAGATCATAGAATTTGTAACCACGATAATTAGATGGGTAACCCAAAAAGACACATGAGGTAGAGCGGGATTGAAGTTTGTTTATGGTAGTGGAGGGAAAGAGAGGATAACATAAACACCCAAATACCCGAAGATGCTAATAAGAAGGGTATTTTTTATAAAGAATTTTGAGCGGAGATTGGTAGGCTAATCCTTTGCTCGGTAGGATGTTGAGAAGGTAAGTTGCCATTTGTAATGCATGATGCCAAAATTAAGATAGTAATGATGCGTGGGCATGTATGAATAATATTATTAATGATTCAATTTTCTCTCTCGACTTTTCTATTTTGTGATGAAGTATGTGGACATGATAGACGGAAAGATAAGCCATTAGCCTTACAAAAATCCCAAAATGTCCCATTATCAAATTCCCTTTCATTATCACATTGAATGTCCTTTAACCTCCCGTTCAAATTAAGTACAGATGAATGTTTTAAATGATAGAAATATCGAGTAAACTTGAGACTTTTTAGATAACAGAAATGTCCACAAAAAGTTAGAGTAATCATCCAACAACAAAATATAATAACGGTGGCCCGAGGAGCTCAAAATAAGAGATGTCCAAAGATCACTATGGATAATATCAAATGACAACATAGTACTAGAATTAGAAGCAACAAAAGCCAGTTTAATATGTTTCCCAAGATGGACAAAATTTATAACCACAAGTTCTTTGACACTCAATAAATTTATTTCGTCTAAGATAGGGAAAAATATATGCTCCCGGATGACCCAAACGTTCGTGCCATAAAGAAGGTGTTAAAGCTGCAAAAGTTGAAGGTGTGGCTTGATGTGTGGAGATAGTGGTGGTGATGGGATAAAGCTCGCCCCGACTATCACATCTCATTAGATGCATCCCCGTCTGAAATCCTTCACAGAAAACCCAAATGGATCAAATTTAACAGAAATTGAGTTATCAATTGTAAATTTCCTAACTGACACCAAATTTTTAATTAATTGAGGAGCATGAAGGACATTTTTCAAGGCTAGATGTGGGTTCGGGATAAACAAATTTGTGTGACCATAACCATGAATTGGAATTGAATGACTATTACCAATAATTATGCAACGATTATTTTCTCAAATTAAAATAAGATGAGAGATTACCTCGCATGGATGTCATATGAGAAGTAGCACAGGTATCCATATACCAATTTGCATCTGGAGGATTTAGGCCAAGAGTATGTATCGCTGCCTCGATATCTGTGGGATTTGGTGGGGCCGCTACTGTGAAAGCCAAATGTGAAGGCCCAAGAAGGCCAGGCTGCGGCCTCTGTTGGTTAATGGGCTTGGCCCAAGCAGAGGTTGGGTAAGGGCACGGAGGGATGGGCTAGGGCCAATCCCAAGCCCACTGCCCGCTGCCCCATGTCGACTGCCACTGCCCAGGCCCCTATTGGCGCCATTGCTGCTGCTGCCCGGACCCTTGTTGGCTGCCACTACGTCCGCCACCGCGACCTCCACCCTTACCACTACTGCGGCCGTCGCCACAGTTTTTCTCACCATTATTTTGATTGTCACCCTTTTTGCCACCACCGTTGTTACGATTTTGAGTATAATTTATAGAGAATGAGGGAGAGTCATCTGTTTCTCGGGATATGGAAGCCATTATGGCGGAATTTGCTCCGGTTGCGACCTTTTTAGCCAACCTCGTCTCTTCAAGAGTGAGCATGGAATGAGCTTGGTAGAAAGAAGGAAGAGGATTGCTTCGGTGAAGGAGAGTTCTAACCCCATTATAGGCTTCGGTGAGGCCCGCAACCATTTGAAGAACGAGACGATCATTCGTGATCGGCGCTCCAACGTTCTTAAGTTGATCTGACAATTCCTTGAGCCTTTGATAATATGCGAAGGCAATCGGGAAATCCTCCATAGTTTATGGGAAATTTCTTGCTCAAGTGTTATGGCACGAGAATTTTTGTTATCTTGGAATATATCACGCAACCTATTCCAAGCTTTAATTGTCGTTGCATCGGGTTCAATAATTGTATGCAATAGGTCCGTAGATATGGTGGAATAAATCCACTGTAGGACCGTAGCATCAAGGGTTGCCCATAACTCATTTTCATCATCGGTCGATGGCACCTTCTCCTTGCCTTTTCCCGATTTGACGATGTGATGGAGGACTTTATGAGACCTTGTGTGAATTTTAAAAAGCTTCGCCCATGTTGCATATTGGACGTTTTCCATTTCAAGTGCGATGGGTATATTGTTTTTTATGTTGGAGACTACAAGAGCAGGATGGTAAGTAGTCTTTGTGTCAGACATGGTTGAAGGGAAGAGATTTTGGGCGGAGGAGGAGAAAATCGAGATAGGGCACGACGGAAAAGAGGAAATAAGAGAAGATTGGAAAATTTGCCATAGGATAACTGATACCATGAAAGAGAATAATCCCTTGATGATTTCATTAGTTTAATTAGCTTATATACATAATATACAATAGTCATTCTAGGCTATAATTACGGAAATCAAATATACACTTAACTAATACAAAAGATTACTAACAATATTTGAAGATCACTAATAATATCCACATAATATATTTTCATATATTATATCACCACGTACGCCAATAAATCACTTCTATCTAGGGGTGGGCCGGGTTCGGGGCGGGGCAGGTCCCGATGGGACGGGACCCGGCGGGGCTGGGAATGGGTCGGGACCGGTCCTTCGGTTGGTCGGGACTGGCGGGACAGGCAGATGTCCCGGCCCGTCCCGTCCCTCAACCCGCCGGAAAAGGGGATCAGTGTTGTCGGGGCGGGGTCGGGGCTGGTCCGGGTTTCCTTTTATTTTTCTTTTTTAGACACTTAATTTCAAAAAAAAACTGTGAATATAAACACTTAAATAATTGAACAAGATAGTGTAATAAAAATATCACAAGTCTATTTTTGTGCCTCTTATATTACTTAATAGAAATATTATTTTTTGTAATACAATTTCAAAATTGCAACTTTGTGGTGTTGTTCAAAAGTTGCAAATTACATAATAAAATTGGAATTAAAAAAATTACATAGTTATAAACACCTTTTCTAATTTCTTCACAATGTCTTGTGGTTCTTCGGTTGGAATTGGAATTTGTTGGTCAAATTGGTCGACGTCGCTTCTAGTTTCCCCAGACAAGATTTCGTTGTAGTTTAAATCGTCTTCTTCGTTGATCTCTGGTTGATTGCACTTCTACGCTCCGCTCGTATCCAATCTCTGAATAACACTGCAATCTCCAAGTTGTCTCCCGCTAATGACTGTCTGTGCTCTCCTATTTGAAATCTTCCGGCAGAAAAAGCGCTTTCAGACGCTGTTGATGACGCTTGAATATTTGCTAGTATCGGAAATGTCTTCTCATTTGCTAGTATAGCTAATGAGTGTCCGTGCTCTCCTATTTGCTCATATTCATCCCACCTAGCTTTGTGAAAGCCTTGTACATCTCTCAATAAACCTCTTTTTTACAAATTTAACATCTAACTACTTGATTCTTTTGGTCCCTATCAAAAAAATCTCATGAAGCTGATTTTAATTTTCGTTGTGTGGGGCCTCGTCTCATACTAGGGAAAATATGAGGGGTTCTAATTTTAGTTTGAGGCTGAGACTGAGTCTGAGGTTGAGGTTGTTGAGGTGCACTAATGGATGTATCATCTAGATTATCGTCTAAATTAAAGTCTGGTTCAGTTGCAGAATATATCTCATCATCTAATGATATATCATTAAAAAAATTAGTTTCATTTATATGAGTGTAATCAATCAAATCATCATGTCTAGGAATAGGATGACTAGAAGAAGTACTCATGCCCTTGTTACCCCTACTAGAAGAAGCACCCTTACCCTTACCCATAATCGTACGCCTAAATCCTTCCATTTTAATTATGCAAATAAATAATTAAAGATAATAAAATTAAGTGCGATAATTAAAATAAAGTAATAATAATAATTTAAAGAAGGAACGAAGGTATCAAACGCTGATGTAACGTCGATGAGTAATCGATGTTGAAAATTAAAACTTTGTTCGATGGATGATCATCAAGCTAGTTGTCAACTCAGTCCCAATTTTTGAACTTTGATACAATTATACAAATGATCAAATAAAATAAAATAAAATATTTAGTAGGCAATGTAGACTTGTAGAGAGATAGATTGAGATATTATAGTGATTGTAGGAAGATTTGTGAGATAAAATGAAGAGAAAATGAGATATTTAAAGTTGAGAAATTGGGTTAAAATGTAAATATACTAACTTATGGGTTAAAAATAACTATTAAAGGGATAGGGGTTTATGGGGTGGGGTGGGGGGGGGGGGTGGGAGGCAAAAATGGTCGTTGGAACCGTTGCACAACGGCCAAAATCTAAATTCAGTCGTTGTTGCAACGGTTATTTTTGCAAAGAGGGAGGGAGGAGGGGGGATCGAGATCGGGACGGGGCCCAACGGTTATTTTTGCAAAGAGGGAGGGAGGAGGGGGGATCGAGATCGGGACGGGGCCGGTGCAGGGTCGGGGGGGGGGGGGGCGAGACGAAGCGGCACGGCCAGGGCGGGACGAGCTTAGGTCCCGTCCCGATTTCGAGTCCCGACACTATCAATTTTTTTTAGGGTATTGGGGTCGGGGTCGGGCTGACCCGATCCACTGACCACCATTACTTCTATCTATTTAATTAAATTTCACATGTATGATCTCATCATTTCGTGAAAAGGAGGTATATTTTAAGCGGGAAATTAACTATAGATGTGAGTGAAACGGAGGGATATTTAGGAATTAGGACGGAGGGAGTACGTGACGTCGTGACCAAAAAGATCCTGATAGTCTTAATATGCTAATGATAGATGTGACTTGTGATTTATGTTTAGGTGGCTCCCATCCCCTGCTTACCAGCTTCTAAATATAACCACCGACAACCATGAATTCGTACTGTCGGTTGCCTTAATGTCTTAGACCACTCCAAAAATTTGATAGTAATAATTAATCACGATCCAAAATTCTAGTTAACTCCTCATTAACCACCTTTTTAACTCCTAAATTATTCCTTTTTAACTCCTAAATTATTCCTACTATGCATTTGGGACCTTCGTCTAACAAAGTCTCATGGCATGTGGCTGTCACAGTATCCACTAAGATATACTCCTCCATCCATTCCATTTTAACGGTCACTTTAATTATAAACCCCAGAATAACTGTTATTTTAAAAATTCAAAATTAATTATTTTTAATTATACACTTAATATTAAAGAAATCATTCTTTTTATTTTTTTTAATTCTCAAAAAATATCAATAATATATAAAGATAGTTTACAAAATTATACCTTATATTTATTATTATTTTTAACAGACGTAAAAAAACTGGAGCGGAGAGTACAATTGTAAACATTTTTATAACAAAATATGTCACGTTTAGCCATAAATAACATGCAATTTTCTTTGACTTACCTAGTCCCTCAAATTTGTTAACAAATTTTATTTAGACACTTAAATTATAATTTATGCTCATTATATAAATATATTATTCATATATTCATTATATATATAAATTAATCATTTAAAATATATTATACAAATAAATCTTTGAATGTGCTGTCACAGTAGGGACTAAGACCACTTGGTACGTAATTATATGCAGAAGTACTATGTATTCGACTTCATGGAGAATTGGATCTCATTGGAGAATAAAAAAGGACCAATTCCACTAGGATATGCTCAATCCTTCTATGGTAACTTAGATAAGAAATTTAAGAAATAAAAAAAAAAATTTAAAATAAATCTTAAATATTTATGTGACGATAAATATTTTATAAAGTTAAATTATTTTTAAATATAAAATTATATCAATTTTTTAAAAATAAATTAATAAAAAAATAAGACAATTTTTTTGGGACGAAAAAAATAATAGTATTACAACGGTAAACATTTTTATAGCAATATTTGTTACATTCAGCAACTTCGTAAGTTTCTTACAGCAATTATGCATTTACTCGATTTCTTTTTTTACAGAGTTCTCTTTCAATCTTTTCTAATCATTAATATGATGTAGACCAATCCCGAGATGACACGACACTGAAAATCTAATTAATGCACCCACATTCAAAAGATACAAGGACCGGAAGTTCAACGCCAAACAAACGAACGGAGAATTACAAAAATATACTCCGTCTAGACTCTAGAATGATGTAAAGAGAAGCATAAAATGAATTCCATAATTTATTAATAACATCTTAATAAATTACAAATTACAAATTACAAGAAATATATATGGAAAAGAAAAGATAAAATGTCGGACAACGAAAATCTTCTCTCTCCCCCTTTTAACCATCAGGGTAGAAAAAAGTAAAAACTATAGACCATTAAGTAAAACCAAAAAAAAGGGTAAAGAACAAAAAAATTAGCTCTTTTTCTCCACTTCACCACCTTCTACTAAATAAGCTTTCTTCCTTCTATCTGCACTACTTGACAAGCAAATCACAAGGAAAAATGTTGCATAAATTGCATGAACTCTCCAACTAGTCTTAGGTGGTTGATGAAGTACAGCTCTATGAAACACTGTCATGTAATAATGAAGCCCAACAGCAAAGCCCACAATTGTCTGGGCCAGCCCAATAAGCTTAGTTGTAGGCCCAGTCTCAGTTGAAAACACTAAGATCAGATACATTAGCAGCATCAAAAGGTACAACACATATGCAAGAGTTTGCAACACTTGTAAGCATATGTAAGTGGACTGTGCAATAGCATAGAAAAACTTTAATGGTTCTAAACCAGTGATTAAAGAGGAAAGGCAAAGAATTGAGAAGTAAATGGAGAGATAAATTTGGATGAAAATTAATAGCCTTTGGAGTGAAAAATAGGCTTTAATTTTATTGAAAATGAGAGAAACAAGAATGAGTGGGATTAATATAAATGCAAATGAGATTATAGAGGCAATTGTTGGTGCATATTTGTTACCAACATAAGGTTTGAAGTTCTTGTTATTTCTTTATTTGCTTTGTTGAGGTAGACCTTTGAGGTTTTGGAAATTCTTTCTAAATCTGGTAAAAGGGTTTCTTGGAATTTTGAGGGTAAATCTCTAAATCCAGAAATTAAGTCATCTTCGTCATCTTCGTCATCTTCAATCCAGCTGTACTGTGAATTTTCCTGTGTTATCTGTTGTGCGGCTTTCTTGTTTGTTATCGGCTGGTTTTGGTTTTTACTAAGTGGGGTTTTGGATTTGGACTCATTGGTGGTGTCTTTTTCCACTTGGGGTTTAGTGGATTTGGTTGTTTTGTTTGTGGGCTGGTTTTCACTTTGGGTTTTGGATTTGGGCTCATTGAGGGTTTTTTCCACTTGGGGTTTAGTGGATTTAGTTGTTTTGTTCTTGGGAGAAGAGGTTGAGATGATTTTAGTTAGATCTGAGGATTTCTTGGTGGTGGATGGAGTGATTTTTATTGTATTTGAGGACTTAGAGGGAGTGGGATTGAGCTTCTTTTGGAGCTGGGATTTGAAGGTAAGTTTTCCTGATTTGGTAATGGTAGTAATAGAATTGGAACTAGGCTTGGTTTGTGAATCAGAAAAGGAAAGTTTTGATTTTGAAAGCTTTGTTTGGTTCTTGTTTGAACCAAAGCTAGAAAAAGAAGAAGTCTTGATTTGTTTGGTTTGATTCTTGAAAGATGTAATGGTGGATTTAAGGAGTTTGGTTTGGTTCTTGGAAGGTGAAAGTGAACTTGAAGTTGTAGTGGTTTTCTTCTTGATTGGCTTTGATTCATTTTCTAGCTCCAACATTCTTCTACTTCTAACATTATTGTGGGGTTGGACTTCACTATGTGCAGGAATGAATGAAAGAGTGAACAACACAAAAACAAGACAGAGTACTAAAAGTACCTTAGTAAAGCTGCAGGAGTGTTGTGGAAGTGGAGCCATATGTACTGAAATCTATGATTGTTGATCTGAAGATCTAATGAGGCTTCTCTCCAAGATTTAAAGCCTCAATTGGATCTGAATTTTAGACAAGATGATAAAAATGTGTGGGCATGGGATGATAGCATTAAAAAGGTGATACATATGTCACATGGAGCAACCAGACAAGCACAGTATCCCTATACTACGGGCTTTGCTTCTGTAATACTTGTAAGGGTGTGTTTGGTACTAAGGGAATCTTTTTCACGAAATTTTTTTTTCTAAAAAATATTTTATTTAACAAATAAGTGGAGTTCTTACTTATTTTTTAATGTTTGTTAAGTAAGTCATTCAATTTACAGTAAAGGGGGCGGGATCGGGTCGGGGCGGGTCAGGGGCGGGATCGGTATCGGGTTTCGGCGTTTTTTTTTCTAATGACATGTATAAAAAAAACTCAATAAACAAGACAAGATAGTGTAATAAAAATATCTCAATATTGTTTTTGTGCTCTTATATTATTTAATAGACATATAATTTTTTTGTAATACAAATATAATTGTCTAAATTGCAACTTTGTGGTGTTGTCCAAAAGTTGCAAATTACATAATAAAATTGCAATTAAAAAAATTACATTCTAAAAAAAACATGTTCTAATTGCTTGATAATTTCCTGTGGTTCTTCGGTTGGAATTGGTATTTGTTGGTCAAATTGATCCACGTCGCTTTCACCACCTTCGGATAAGATTTCGTTGTAGTTTTCATCTTCTTCTTCGTTGATCTCCGGTTGACCACATCTTCTACGCTCCGCTCGTATCCAATCTCTGAATAATACTGCAATTTCCAAGTTGTCTCCGGCTAATGAGTGTTTGTGGTCTCCTATTTGATATCTGCCGGCAGAAAAAACGCTTTCGAGACACGATTGATGACGCTTGAATGTTCAAAACATCTCGTGCCATCATTGAAAGTGTCGGAAAGGTCTTCTCATTCCCCCTCCAGTATTTCAGCAAGTCTTCACGTCCATCTTCATTGATAACTTCTTGGTACGGTACAGAACCCTGCAAACACAAAAATATCAAACTCGTTAATTTGGTTAGTAGCGGTACGGCCGCACATTCTATTTCTGAGGCTTTCAATACTAGCCGCAGAAACAACATGTCTTTTGTGAGGTTGTGTTGAAGATGAAGAAGATGGTATGGAAGCCGGTAGGTTACTAGCACTTTCTTGTTGGTAAAACCTGTATTTTTTTTTTTTTTTTGCATTGGTCTTCTACGTTAGAAAACACTTCTTCTTTAGTTTGTTCAATAGGTGGTGGATGATTTGGATTTTTTGGACTTAGAGGTGGTAGTACTGCTATACAATCGTAAATAGTTCCAATAAGTGATTTAGTACCGTCTATTTTAATAGTCGAATTTAATACAACACCAATAATATAAATAGTGGGAATATGAATAAAATATTTTTTTATTTTGATAAATATTTTTTTAATAGCTGTCATATAAGCTAATTTTTCCATATATTCACTAAGTAATAAAAATATTAGAGTTATATAAAACAACATAGTTGAAATAGTAGGATAATATATACCGGAAAATTCTTTTGTTGCTTGAAAAATTTTCTCTAAAAATACAATATGTTCGGAAATTTTTACCCAATCACTATCTACAACCATATCAGCTGGATTTTGATTATGAGAGTTAAAAAATAAAGTTATAGGTTTTCTATAGTCATAAGTAACAAGTAGTTGCTTGTATAAAGAATACCACCTAGTGGATACTTCTTCTGAAATTTTTCTATAAGGTAGTCCACAATCGTGACAAGTTTTTTTATATTCGTTTCTTCGTTGTACTCTATTACTTTTAAAAATAAAGTTTATAGCAAATTGTATTTTTACTAAGAATGTCTTCAAAAAGTGATAGATCATCCTTTACAATTAAGTTATATATATGGCACACGCATTTTATATGAAAATGATCTGGAAAAGATGGAGTTAAAATATTTTTAAAAATGGTAATAGCGTAATTGTTAGAAGAAGCGTTATCTAATGTAATAATCATAATTTTACCGGTTATTCCATAATAATGACACACTTGATAAATATTATATGCAATTAAAGTATCAGTGTGCCTATCATCTATATATCTATACGCTAAGATACGTTTTTGCATAGACCATTTATAATCTATCCAATGACAAGTTACCGTTAAATAATCATGGTCGTTAGTACTACGACCTATATCAGACGTGATAGATATTTTGTCATTAAAATGATATAATGAATAACGTAAATATTGTTGATATTCATGTGCGAATTTAAATACATCTCTCTTAACAGTTGATCTAGGAAAATTGTTAAAAGTAGGATTATATATATCTCTAATGTAATGAATAAAACCGGAGATGAAGGAAATGAAAAAGGCAAACCCTCCACAACAACTAATTTTGATATTGCTTCCCTATCTCTATGTTTATTGTATTTAGGGCCTACAATTCCCCCCGTCATAGGGTTAATTTGACCATGTACTTGGTCCGGGACAGTATCAGTATGTGAACCTTATTCCGATGGAGCGGGCGTTTGCGCACCCAGTTTTAAAGCATGGTATTGGGCATACCTAGCTGGATGAGCCCTTACTACGTGTCTCATTAAACCCCCCGTCCCACCGTGACCTTTTTCAATTTTAAATTTTAAAACATCTTTACGAATTTTACATCTAGCTACTTGATTATCTACGTCCCTATAAAAAAATATCCATGCATCTGATTTTAATGGTCGTTTTGCTGGACCTCGTCTCATACTAGGGGGAATAGGAGGCATTTCAGTTGAAGGTGCACTAGTGGGTGTGTTGTCATCAACATTAATGGGTGTATCATCTAGTTCATCGTCTAAATTAAAGTCTTCTTGAGTTCCAGAAAATAGTTCATCGTCTAAATCTAATAGTATTGTAAGAAAATATTCAGTATCAACAAAATCATCATGTGTAGGAATAGGATGACTAGAAGAAGTACCCTTGCCCTGGTTGCCCCTATTAGAAGAAGCACTCTTACCCTTAAACATATCTCTTAATCCTTCCATTTTAATTATGATAATAAATAATTAAAGATAATAAAATTAAGTGCGCTAAATAAAATAAAATAAAATAAACAGACAATAATAATTTAATGAAGGAACGCATGTACCAAACGCCGACATAACGTCGACGTGTAATCTAGAGGTTGAAAATTGAAATTTTGCTCGATGGAAGATCCTCAAGCTATTTGCCAACTTGACTCCCAATTCCCAAATGAATAAATAAAATTGAATATTTAGTAAACAATGTAGACTTGTAGAGAGATATATTGAGAGATTGTAGAAAGATTTGTGAGAAATATGAAGAGAAAATGAGTTATTTATAGTTGAAAAATTGGGTTAAAGTGTAAATATAATAACTTATGGATTAAAAATAAATATTAAGGGGTATGGGGGGGGGGGGGGGTCAAAAATGGTCGTTGCACAACGACCAAAATCTAAAATGGTCATTGGTGCAACGGTTATATTTGCAAAGGGGGGTTACGGGCGGGATCGGGACGGGTCGGGACGAGACATTGTCCCGTCCCGGTTTGAGTCCCGCTATCGATTTTTTTTAATAAGCGGTGTCGGGGCGGGACCGGGCCGTCCCGCGCCTTAGTTTTTTTTCTAAACATTATTTCTATTTTTTTTTTTTGTAGTAGGTTGGAAATTGGGTTGGTCCTTTTAATATCGTGGATGGGGTTTTAGGTATGCGTAAATAATTGGGAAACTAACTGAAATATCCTAAAACAAATTAATTACCCGCCATGTCCCTTTTAAATTAATTACCCGCTATACCCCTCGTCCAAAACTATTTACTCGACATATCTCCTCGCCCAAACCCTTCATCTGTGATACCATCGCAGTATATTTATATACCTGACCAAGAGAAGGACTGAAGTAGTTTTTCATTATATCATCTTAGTATATTTATATATCACAATGGTATTATGGTCCTGAGGAGTGTCTCATTGAAGGACTGAAACATCCCTCTATGATACTATCACAGTATATGTATATAAGACAATGGTATCGTAGAGTTCTTCTTTCGAGAAAAATGTGTCTTTTTTGAATAAGCGAACATGATCACCATGATATACCATCTCAGTATATTTATATACCACGATTGTATCATGCAGTACTAAGAGAAGAACTGAATCAGTTTTTCATGATACCAGCTGAGTATATTTATATACCATGTTGGTACTTCTTAACATTCCTGTTCGCTTCTTTTTAACATTTTTGTTGCGGATCTTCTGAGGATTTAGAAGAGACTTTTCTGGATTTAAAAGAAGGTGAACATACATTAGTCTTGAAGAGAATGAATCTTTTAATGGTATGTGGCTTCGTTTTGGTATTCAAGTGTTAATGGCATGCCGGGTTACTTCGGTTGGTGTAGTATTAAAATTTTATTCACTCAACTCTAGCCACTATGGATCTTATTCTCAAATGTAAGCAAAGCACACTATTCTCTCATTACATTTAACTTAACTTCAGCCAAAGGTCAGCAGAAAACCAAGCTTTCAATAAATTACTTAAGATAGTTTGTGCAGTGATAGATTCACCTAAAATTGTCTTAATGAGTCCTGCAAATTAGAGTGTTCCTCACAAAGACTTATAAGTTGTCCTTTTATTTCTGAAAACTCGGACAGCATGATTCGCAAGCAGTCATTGACAAGGCCCTTAGTAATGCCCTCTTGAAGCAACTTTTTTTAACCCTTTCAGTAGATATATCATATGTAATGTCCAAATAATGATGATTGTCATACTGTAGTGACTCATTGTGTTTAGATCGATAAGAATGGAGGAAAATAAATTGGATCTTTTACATCACTTCATCAATTACCTAAAGAGTGAGCAAACTGACTTAATATTTGTATTCATAGCTTTGAAAATAAAATAGCACCATCTTACGCTTCTTTAAATCATTAAAATCTCTCGCTTAATAAACAAAGATATAGAACAAGGTAACGTCGTGTTACAGGCAGTGCCCCGGGTTGTGTTCTATATCTCTATATTGGACCATTCTCAGTAAGGAGGTTGTTGACTTGCTAAGCAAATTGTGTTATGAATCCTATGCAGAAAAAAATCAATTGTTGTTTGTTACTTATTGTGTCTTAGGACTCCTTGCTACCGGTCTTTGAGTAGAATAGTGTAATTCTCCTTGTCTCAGGATTAATCTTATATCATATAATATATATATATATATATATATATATATATATATATATATATATATATATATATATAGGTGTTTACAATTATAATCTTAATCGTATGAGAATATCTACTTTACATAATTACACTAAAATAATAATTACAGAATATATGGATAATATTTACGTATTCTCTATCACACCCCCGCAGTCGGAGCGGGAGGAGGCCGGATGCTCAGACTGGATCTGAAGTCGAGGAACAGTTGTCGAGGAAGTGCCTTAGTAAATATATATGCGTATTGATATGAAGAAGGAACATGTAACACCCGAACATGGCCCATGGCGACCTTCTCACGAACAAAATGAATATCCATCTCAATATGTTTGGTTCGTTGATGCTGAACCTGATTATGAGACAAGTAGACAACATATATGTTATCACAGTAGACAATAAATACCCTACGTAAGGGACAATGGAGCTCTAAAAGGAGGTTTCTGAGCCATCAAATCTCGGCAACAACGTTCGCACGCCTCTATATTCTACTTCTGCACTCGAATGGGAAAGCGTGGCTTGTCGTTTGGCAGACCACGAGATGAGGTTATCACCCAAAAATACACAATAGCCGAAAGTAGATCGACGTGTGTCTGGACATCCGCCCCAATCGGCGTCCGTATATGATATCAGTCTGGTCGGTGCAGATGGATAAAGATGTAACCCATTGTCAAGAGTACTCTTAACATACTGAATGATACGTTTAAGAGCTGTAAAGTGAGGCTCCCTGGGAGCATGCATGAACAGACACACCTCTTGAACAACGTAGGCAATATCGGGCCTAGTGAAAGTAAGATACTGAAGCGCACCAGCGAGACTCCTATACAGAGAAGGATCAAGCACCAGATCTCCGTCATCCGCACTAAGCTTCGATTTTGAGTCGACTAGAGTGGGCATGATCTAGCAGTTTGTCATTTTAGCCCTGTAAACAATCTCTTCCACATACTTATATTGATACAGAAACATTGCATTCTCGGATCTGGTTACATAAATCCCCAAGAAATAACTCAACTTACCCAAGTCTGTCATGGCAAATTCGTATTTGAGCATGGTAATGATCTCATTTTCAGCACATCTAAGGAGGCAGTCAGGACAATGTTATCCACATAAAGCAAAAGGTATGTAGTGTCATTACCTTGATGAAAAATAAAAAGTGAGTTATCACTTTTGATGTACATGAACCCAATCTGTAAGATGTACGTGGCAAATCGGTCATATCAAAACCTGGGGGATTATTTCATGCCATAAAGTGACTTTCGAAACCGGTAGACATACTAAGGAGCCGATGGATACATAAAGCTAGGTGGTTGATGCATGTATACGGTTTCTTTCAAATCCCCATATAAGAACTCATTTTTCAAATCAAGCTGATCATCGGCCAATTCTTTCCCATAGCAATGCTCGAAATAGTGTGAATGGTAGCTGGTTTAACCACTGGACTGAAAGTCTCACCACAGTCAACTTTTTCTTGTTACCCTGTGCCATTGCCACAAGTCTCGCCTTATGACGTTCAAGCTCACCACTATCTATGAATTTGTGACGATAAATCCATATACAATGAATCACATTCACCCCTCTAGTTTCGGGACAAGATCCTAAGTGCGTTGTGTAGTGCGCGCGTCAAAAACCTCACGCATGGCCACATTCCAATTTGGGTCAAGTTTGGATAATTTTGGATTTTTAGGTAGAGGTGAGATAGTCTGAGTGGATAGGTTAAAGTGGACTTTCGGTTTGAAAATCCTATGTTGGACACGGGTTTCCATGCAGTGGGTCGGGATCGGAACTGGTTGGGTGACGAGCACTGGGGGCAGTAAGGTCATTTTGGTAGCGGGAACTTGGGGCATTGGGGTTGTGCTGGGTAGTGGGGTTATCGGAGGTAGGGGTGGTCGACGGGGCTGACGTCACGGGATTCGGGCAGTGAGGGACTGTTTATCAGGAATAGTGGGGTCGTGATGAGAATAATGGGTAGGGGTGGTCGACGGGATGGGGGTTGGTGGTTGACGGGTTGTGGGGCAGTGGTGGGACAGTTGGCAGGGGCGGTGAATTTTGAGCCGGAATACTAGTACTATATATTGCATTTCTAATGAGAGGGGAAGTGTCCGGATCATCAAGTAAGTCGTAATTAGTGACTTGAAATTTTTGGACTTTTGTAAATGGGAAAACAGTTTCCTTGAATGTGATATGGAAATATATTAGGATTTTATGTACAGATCGTGGCATAAGTACCCCCAATGGTTCGACGGGAAACCTAAGAAAATGCAAGGAGCAGTCCTAGGTGCTAATTTATGAGGGGCCATGGAGGCGAGATTCGGGTAGCATAGACAACCAAAACTCCGAAGGTGATCATAAGAGGGGATCTGACGGAAGAGAATTTCAGTTGGAGTTTTATTTTGAAGAGTGCGTGTTGGTAATATATTAAGGAGGTAAGTTGTCATGTGTAGCGTGTAAACCCAAAATGAATGGGGGTGGATGCATGGAAGAGCATAGTGCGGATCTTATTGTTGATGGTGCACAAGATTTTTTTGGCTTTATCATTTTGAGGTGAGGTATGTGGGCAAGAGAATCGAAACATCATGTCGTGGTTTGCACAAAATTTATGAAAGGGGAGATTGTCAAACTCACGGTCGTTATCACATTGAAATGTTTTGATGGTCTTCTCAAATTGAGTTTTTAAATATGTTTGAAATTCAAGAAAAAATATGTAAACTTGGGACTTAAATTTTAGAGGATAAACCCAAATAAAATGAGAGAAATCATCCAAAAATACCAAATAATATTTGTGATCCAGTTTGTTAGTAATGGAAAATGTCCATAAATTTGCATTAATAATATCAAAGGAGAAAACGTTACACTCAATGAAGATTGCCTCAACATGCTTTCGCTGTTACGGGCCCAACAGCAGCCCTGACCCATACAGTTATCGAGGCAGCGATGCATACACTTGGACTAAATCCTCCGGATGTAAATTGGTACATGGACACAGGTGCTACTTCTCACATGACGTCTGCACCAGGTAATCTCTCGTCTTATTTCAATTTGAGAAAAAATCATGGCATAATTGTTGGTAATGGTAATTCAATTCCAATTCGTCGTTATGGTCACACAAAATTGTCTCCCCCGAACCCGCCTTTAGCCCTGAAAAATGTCCTTCATGCTGCTCACTTAATTAAAAATTTGGTGTCTGTTCAAAAATTTACAATTGATAACTCGGTTTCTGTTGACTTTGACCCTTTTGGATTTTCTGTGAATGATTTCTGGACGGGATACCTCTAATGAGATGTGATAGTCGGGGCGAGCTCTATCCCATCACCACCACCACCACCACTAAATAAGCCACACCGTCAACGTTTGCCACTTTAGTACCTTCCTTATGGCATGCGCTTTTGGGTCATCCGGGAGTGTCTGTGTTTTTCTCCCTTAAAAATAATAAATTTATTGAGTGTAATAGTGATCGTTGCACTAATGTTTGTCCTTCTTGTCTGCTTGGGAAACATGTTAAGTTACCATTTGTGGCTTCCAATTCGAGTACTTTGTTGCAATTTGATATTATTCATAGTGATCTTTGGACATCTCCCATTTTGAGCTCTACCGGTTACCGTTATTATGTGTTTTTTTTGAATGATTATTCTATTTTTTGTGGACGTTTCCGTTATCTAAAAAGTCTCAGGTTTTTTCTACATTCCTATCATTTAGAGCATTCATCCGTACACAATTTGAACGGAAAATTAAGAATATTCAATGTGATAATTGATGAAAATTTGATAATGGGCCATTTAGAGAATTTTGTAAGGTTAATGGTATATCTTTTCATTTTTCATGTCCACACACGTCATCACAAAATGGGAAAGCCGAAAGAAAAATCCGCACCATTAATAATATTGTTCGTACACTACTAGTCCATGCATCATTACCACCTTCCTTTTGGCATCATGCATTACAAATGGAAACGTACCTCCTTAGCATACTCCATATCAAATGATTAGCATACCAATCCATTCGTATTCTCATCTTAGGGTGTTTGGATGTTTATGTTATCCTCTATTCCCCTCATCTACCATCAACAAACTTCAAGCCCGTTGTACCGCGTGTGTGTTTTTGGGTTATCCGTCTAATCATCGTGATTACAAATGTTATGATTTATCCTCTAATAAAATCACAATTAGTCGCCATATCATTTTTTATGAAACTCAATTTCCATTTGCTAAGTTGCATAATCTCGTGTCCAGTTCTTATAATTTTTGGATGACGGGCTCTCTCCGTATATGGTCCACCATTTGGTCCGGCCCACACCTCGACTTTTGGACCAGCAGACACCGGTAGGCCTACTGCCTGCTGGCCCAAACACCGCCCGTCCTCAAGCTCTACCAGCAGGTCCATCTCCCTTCGCCCCTGAATCTCAGCCAGCAGGCTTGCTATTTGCTGGCCCAAATGCCACACACCCGTGTCCAACTTTGCTAACAGGCCCACTGCATGCTGGTCCGAACACGTCCACCCTCCAATCGGACCAACTCCTTCCAACCCAGAATGGTACCGAGAATACCACAATGTCCCAGCTCCAACCCAATT
The DNA here is from genome assembly GCA_034509755.1 of Anisodus tanguticus. Classification (NCBI taxonomy): domain Eukaryota; kingdom Viridiplantae; phylum Streptophyta; class Magnoliopsida; order Solanales; family Solanaceae; genus Anisodus; species Anisodus tanguticus. The sequence goes on along the minus strand of CM067555.1, from coordinate 7,020,126 downwards.
CTATTCTGGGTCAAGAGCCCGTTACTCGTAGCCAACAAGATATTTTTAGATCAAAACGACAATTTAATCTCAATTCGAATGGCACTAAATCACCCCTATCACGTAACCCCGTGTCTGCCCTTTATCACCCGAATTAGAAAATGGCCATGGATGATGAATATAATGCTCTTACTGAAAATAAGACGTGGGAGTTGGTGTCTCATCCTCCTTGAAAATAAGCATTAAACATTTCACAAATATTATATTTTATTATTATCACATCGTTATCTTTATAATTTATATTTTTTGCAAAGCATCTTTTTAATAATAAACTATATTTTATTTATTTTAACTCAAACTCATTTCACCTAATACTCATTTTTATCCCTAACCCTCAAACAAACTCCATTTCACAAAAATAGAGGCCCAGTCGGTCAAACCCGACCAGGCCCAACCAGAGGCCTAATCGGCCACCCCTATTTTTGGCCCACTCGACCAACCCACCTTTTCATCCCCTATTTTCATCTCCCAAGCCTAATACCCACCAAACAAAACCCTAAGCCTCTCATTTCTCTCTCAAGCCACCGCGGCCCCACACCCCAAAACCCACCAAACACGCCGGTCACCTCACCCATCACCACCACCTGACACCACCAACCCTCCTCGTCACTTCACCCATCCCCCTAAATCCGCTTCCAAATCGTTAAAACTTTGCCCTTTATTTCGAAATTCAAAATTAATTTAAAAAGGGGTATGGGGGTGGACGTTGAGGGGGGGGGGGGGTCCATCTATAAAACCCCTCTTGTTCTTCATCTTAAAGGGTTCTTTTTCGGGTCCGAAAATATATACAAAGTGTAGAAAATTCGAAAAAAGAAAAGCAAAGAAAAGGTCGAAAACAAGAAGAAAAATAGGAAAAAAATAGTTTGTTTGGTTCTTAAATTTTGATTAGAAAATACTCCTCTTGTTTTTCATAATTTTTAATCCAAAATACTCATATTTGTTTCATAAATTTCAATCCGAAAATCCATCAAAAATCCAAAAATACTCCTTTTGTTTTTCCTAGATTTCACCCTCAAAATTCTTTTTTTTTTTTTACTGTTTTGGGTCGAGTCGTCAGTCCGGGTCAGGACACTCTTGATTATGGTTTACACTTATATCCATCATCGGTATCTACTCTCATGTCTTATACATATGCTGATTAGGATGGATGTCCAGATATCAGGCGTTCGACATCTGGTTATTGTATGTTTCTTGATGATAAATTGGTCTCTTGGTCGGCTAAACCCCAGGCTACTTTGTCGCGTTCCAGCGCGGAAGCCGAATATCGAGGGGTAGCCAATGTGGTGTCTGAGTCCTGTTGGTTGCGTAACCTCCTCTTAGAGCTTCATTTTTCTATTCGGAAAGCTACCTTGGTCTATTGCGATAATGTTAGTGCGATATATATCTTTGAGAATCCTGTCTAGCATTAGCGCACTAAACATATCGAGCTGGATATTCACTTTGTTCGTGAAAAGGTAGCTCGTGGACAAGTACATGTCTTGCATGTCCCTTCTCAAATTGCAGACATATTTACTAAGGGTATTCCCTTAGTTTTATTTGAAGATTTTAGGGACAGTCTCAGCGTCCGAATATCGCCCGCTACAATTGCGGGGTGTAATAGAATATACACCGTATATTCTTGTGATATTATTAGGGATCTTGTACATATGTAATTATGATAGTAATATTTTGTATTAGAAAAATGTATGTTTGATTTTCGCAATTATATGCTATATTTATTATTATATATCATGTATATATATTAATGAAAATAATCAAAAAATCATTATTACTATGAAAGAGAGGAGCAGATTAGGAAAGTGGCGAGTCCAGCCAATTTCACTTTGGCTACTAAAAGCCAATTAAAGAATACATATTACATCTTGACAGACATGTCAGATCGGGGCGTGAGTCCAATACATATTAGACACAGTGAAAATTTAAAACGTAAGAGATTACGAGCATCTCCGTTGTCTTTACTACTACTAAACTCACTATATCAACAACACCCTTTTGCCCTAATCCTACAAACAAACCATCTTAGCTGCAAAAGTGAAACTCTACAAATGGAATGGGAAGACTCTTATCAGCGTCCAAAAAGGACACAGCATTCTCAATCTTCCATGCATGAGTCTATCTTGAAATGCCCTACCCTTCCACTAGAAGTCGTTACTGAAATCCTTGTAAGGCTACCAGTGAAATCTCTCTTGCAATTCAGGTGTGTTTCAAAATCTTGGCTTGCTTTAATCTCTACCCCTCAATTTGTAAAGACTCATCTCAACTTATCTGTTAGTAACAAGGATAACACCCACCATATGCTTATGTTGCACCAGGACAACAATCTTAAGGTATGTTCTATCAGGTCAATATTTTATGAGAATGATGAGTCTGTGGATGATGTGTCTGACTTTTATTATCCCAAGAAATGCCCCTTTGAGGTTGTTGGTTCTTTCAAAGGGTTGATTTGTCTTATGAATGGGCCAGAAAAGTTCCTTTTATGGAATCCATCTATTAGGAAGTTTAGGGAAGTTACCACTTTTACAGATGGACCCATGTGTGGTGGTCACCACATGTATGGTTTTGGATATGATGAGCTTCATGACGATTACAAGATAGTGCGTATTTTTTATGCTAAAAAAGGTGGCTATTGCTGTGATATATATAGTTTTAATAGTGATTCTTGTAGAGGAATTGATGATTTCCAGGGTGAGGTATTAATGGACTCTGATTCAGGTAAGTTGGTGAGTGGGAAGCTTCATTGGGTTCCTGCTGGTGGTCCTTTTTCTTGTAATGATAAGGACATTGTTTATATTGATTTGGCTGATGAAAAATGGGGAAAGCTGGAGCAGCCCTACTATGGAGAAGGAAAATTTCGTTTGAATCTTGGAGTGTTGGGAAGTCATCTTTCCATGTTTTGTAGTTATCGGTTGAAAGGTGATGATCCTGGCATTTTTTGTAGTTATCAGAGAACCTGCACAGATGTGTGGGTTATGAAGGAATATGGGGTCAAAGAGTCGTGGGCAAGATTGCATACCATCAAATTTCCTCTTTCTATTTCTAGAGAGCCTGTGCTGTCTCCAATGTTTTGCAAGTCAAATAAAGGTGAAATTTTACTCGAGTTTGGATCAAGATTTATGATATATAATCCAAAACATGAGTCAATTAGGTATCCAAAGGTTGCTAACTTGAATTCCTATTTTGCTTCCATTATCTACATTGAGAGCCTAGTTTGTCCTTTCCCAAACGAACCGAGGATGCAACAATAAAGACTGCCAGCACTCAGGTGAATGACAATTGTGTAGCGAATGACTTGTGAGAGTTCCGCTTTTGTACATTTTTTGCAAGCTCTGTTAAATTTTGTTTTTTCTCTCTCTTCAAATATAGAACAGGACAATAAATGTGTAGAACAGACATCTTTCAACCATATTGTTTGTGATCTTTAGTCATTTTCCCTTTTTGCAGTATTTTCATGAAACAATATGTTTTTGCAAGACCAGTTATTTTAGTTGTAGTGCTTGGTGTCTTTGACTTCAATCAAATAGTTCTCGATCTTGTTTCTCTTCTTGAGCTATGTTTTAACGGGGAAGTGCCTCTAGACATAGGAATTGTGGCAGGTGAATGTGCCAGTAAAGCCTAGTTGTAGCCATTGCTAATGTGATGCAAGTGCGGAGTTAGTTAAACTTAAGATGACGTGGCTGGAGTTAGTTGGGCAGTTAAAGTTACTTATTTGGGCAATCAAAGATTGAATCTGTCTACTTTGGCAGTATAATTGACATGAGCAAGAGTGCATATGGACGAGAAAGTATTTTAGGAAGCAAATTTAGCTGCCATGATGGTCATGAGAGTGCGGTAGGAGTACCAAAGGTCAGTGTAATATAGGAGAGAGATTTGGGATGAACTTTGTTTAAGATGGGCCTGCTAAAATAGATAAATCTTAAAAGTGCAGCTTTCTTTTGCAGAAAAGAGGTTTTAGCTTATGCAATAGATGCTATCTATGTGAAGGAGTCCAGGAAACAGTGAATCATCTCTTCCTGCACTGCAGAGTATCTAGACAGTGTTGGGATCTTTTCTTAAGCTTGTGCGGCATTGGGTGATGCCACAGACGGTGAGGAGCTTGTTGGTAGAGTGGCAATCCTTGAGGGTACCCCGAAAGCCGAAGAAAATATGGAGGACCATCCCATTGTGCATCATTTGGACCATGTGGCTGGAAAGGAACAAGGCTTGTTTTGTAGGGCATAGAAATCATATTTCTAGAATTAAGAATAAGTGTTTTCACAACCTATATTATTGGTGTAAGCGTAGTTGTCCAGCGAATGTGCATCAGTTTTTGGATTTTCTAGATTTGTTAGGAGGGATGTAAGTCTTGTTTTCGTCTCGGGATATTTCCTGTAACATTCTGTACCATCTTGGTACCTTATTAATAAACCTTTGCCTTATCAAAAAAAAGTGCAGCTTTGTTTTATCTCTGTTATTTCAAACAAGTAATTTTCCTACTATAGTAATAAATCTATATCCTTGTTTAATACATTTCAAGTTTAACTCTATTTGCTATGTCATCAACTGTAATTGTAATTATGGAAATTTGACCTATTAATGTAGTCAAACAATTCAAACAAGGAATAGCTAGTCCTTGTAGGAGAGTAATGTGAAGAGTTTGACACACTAGTCTTATATTGTGGTTTATTTGTTGTTTTGCATCTATCTGTGCCATTGAACCAAGGTAGCAATGGAGATATGAGGCATAGGCCGAGGTAACTTATTGTACCTCAGTGGAACAATATGATAGAGAAAGAAAAAGAAGCCACGAGGTGTGCATCTGGAAATTGTCGCAAGTTAGATGTGTTGGATCAAGTGAGGGGCATGGTTATATCTAAAGCTTCCAGATCTATATCAACTTAATTCCCACGTTTTCACAGCATAATATGTTGCACATGAATCATTATTCTTAGTGATGTATAACCCTTGAAGCTGCACCATCCTGCTGCTAGACCTTAGATAACTTAAATTTCTTCATGTGTGATGCTTAAATTTTAAGTAGGAGCACCTCTTAAATGTCTGAACTGTAGTTGTTAGGAAATGGAGCCTTTTTATTTACTTGTTAAACAAGAAAAGCATTTGCTAGTGGAATTAACTTTGGCTACATGTTATACATAGATTGTGCGTGGGAATAGCCTGCTCATGCTGCTAATCTACACTTCTTCTTTTTTGAGTAAGTAAATCTACACTGTTTTTACTTGTCATTATGTATTAGTGAGATGATTTATTAACAGCTATATACTGTTGAACTCTGAGGAGGTGAAAGCTGATGTGAGGAGGTCAAACTAAATGACGCGGGACATTTTGTTCTCTTGGTTAGAAGTTTTTGAAGGGAATGTTAAGTCTCTAGACGGACTAAAAATAAAGAGCACTAGGAACATGGAACTCCGTGGTAGGTAAATGCACCGATAACAACGAGGTCCTTCCCGGAGTTGTTTGATCTAGGGATTTCTTTAATTAATCTTCTTCAGGTGAAGACTAATAGGGAAAAACGAGGAAGCTTGGTTATTATGGAACAGGGATTACAGTCTTGCCTAGTATCTGGTTTTTGCTTTTTCCTTGTTGCATACAGCTAACAAATGAAGGTATCCAGTGATACATAGCAAACGTACCCATGTGACATAAGTTGGATGGACACACTTTTTTTTATGTACTCGTGTCCCAAATGTGATTTTTATGGACTGACATCCTTCCTTAGTATCTATTATCTGTAACCTACCTTGATTTAACATGATCACCTTAAGATTTCCTAAAATCTTTGTATGAAGTAGATGTAGGAAAATATAGGAAGTTAAAATACACTCTTAGCTTAGTTTTAAAGAAGCAGCCCAGATGAGTATTCTCTCCCAAACATGGCTTCAAGCCTGGTTGACTCATCCCAACTTGGATTTCATTGTTGATTATTGCGGCAAAAATATGGAAATAGTGGATAATGTCATGGAGAGATATAGGGATGGACAAATTCCTATTGAAAAGTTCGAATTATCAGACTATGGTAATTCTCGTGAAGTTTTCCCTAATGTTTGATAAGTGGCTTGACCTTGCACTTCAGAATGGTGTAAATAATCGGGTATTTGGAGTTCCTAGCTACACGTCATACCCCTTGCCTATTTTCACAATCTTGGCAGCAAAATCTTTAAGAGAATTGGTTCTAAGTGTTTGCAATCTGAAGCGTGTTTCATTGTCTAGTGGTGTGATGAACTGCTGTTCATTGAAAAAACTTTCTCTATCTTTTGTAAGTTTAGATGAAAACATGCTTCAGACTCTACTTAATAGTTGTCCCTTGATTGTCAGTTTCATCTTTGATAATTGTGATGGGTTGAAAAGGATTGAGCTGCTGAATCTTCAAAAGATCAAGTCAGTTTTAATTTGGAGAACTAGACCAGCTTGTTAAAATCCAAGTACCAACTATTGAACACTTGTCTTATTTTACTGATCCGGAAGAGTCTCCTATGTTAGATATTGTTGATGCTCCAAATTTGGTGTCACTAGAGTATAAGGGAGGTCGAATTCCTGAGACTCTTGTAGATGCTAATTTGCAATGGAGTTGTCATCCTAGGAGACTCATCCTTGAGTCAAGTAGTAAAATGATTGCATGTTTCATGGACTGGTTAATGTATATGAAGAGTTCAAGTCATTTTACTTCTCATGGAAGCAAGACTTTGCATAGTCAATTAAAAGAAGTAAAAGCTTATTAATTTTATTGGGGAAACAGGAGATGGTATCCTGTGGAACTCAGAAGTGGAAAGATGGCAATCAGGACCCTTAGCGAGAGGGGTAACTTTTGTTTTTATTAGATTGGTGATGCAATTATTTTATTTCTATTGTAAATTGAATGCTTTTATTAATTGTAAAGTTGGTAATATGTATTTTTCAGGATCTATTCAAGATATTTAAGAACTCTAAATCTTAGTTCACACATTAATTTAAGTAAGTGATACTGACTAGTATTTCGCTGTGTCAATTATTCAAATACTTGTATAAGATATTTTAGTTGTTGCAAACTATTACAGAGTTCCACATAAATCTCGAAGGCCCAGCTTATAGATGTTCTTCACGTCAATAAACAGAGTGGGACGTGATATATTCAAAACAAGAGACCTCATAGATACTTGTCTTAGAATTCTGAAAAGTTTCATGATTGTGCACTTGATGACCTATTAATTTCTTCTTGGCTTTTCAACTTATTGCTCTAATTTCATCTTGAGGCGTCAAAGTAATTACTGTGTTGAAAAGAAAAGTTATGTTGTACACAGTTTTGTTTTAAACTTCTGTTGTCTGTGGCCTGTGCATCTTTTCTTATTAGGTAGGAGTATCGAACTATTAAGCACCTTTCTCTTTCTTTTTCTTTTTCTTTTTCTTTTGTTTTTCTTTCTAAAACAATGCCGCGCTAAAGATGTCTATGGACATGGTTCCACTGCTTTGAGAGAAAAACAGAAGTTATAGTACTTCATTCTGAGCCATATAGTATAAGAGCTCAAAAATAAGGGTTCATATGTTCCTGTCGCAGCTTGACAAAGGCAGAATCGAGTATCAGTTGTCACTCCAACCATTTACTACGGCACTTATTGTGGGAGTTGATATTTTCAGTCTTAGTCGCCTCAGTGATACCTGCTTTTGTTAAAGATCTTGTTGCCTAATTATTTTCATTAAAAAAATGGACCACTTGTTTGGTATGAAACCTTTGAACAATTTTACAGCATTGACACTTTGTATCTGCTATTGATAGGAGGAAACTTGGGCTCCTTTGTTTTCAGCAGCTTTTACAAGACTTCTGGTTTTTGCGTTGGATCAGTCTATATGATTTTTTTTATTCAGGTCCTATTGATAGCATTGAATTTGACAGATAAAGATAGTTACAGGTCTCGGTAGGACAGATTAACATGAAACTTAGAGGAATAGTTTTTTTAACGATGCAAAGTCCCAACAACGACCTGCAACTATCTGTCAAATTTCATGCTATGAGTTCCTGAATCAAAGACACAGACTGATCTGACGCAATACAAACTAAAACAAGAAGTCTTGTGAAGATTATTGAAAACAGAGGAGCCAAAGTTTCATGCTAATACTGCAGAAATGTTGCTTTCAATGCAGTAAAATTGTCCAGTGCAAAACTTCATTCATCTTCAGCTTCTTCAGTAAACATGCAGAAGAAAGGTTTCATACCAAACAAATCTCTTTTCAGAACAAATAGATTAGGAAGGTCATGTCTCACTTATAATTCTGTTGTGAGTGGGGATTGTTGAAAATGGAGAACTGAAACACCCTAGAGGAAGTATAACTGTGCAAAAATATAATTGACTCATGTCATGTGTACATCATAACGCCAACCTCACAACGGAGCAGTAATATAGTTGAGTTTAGGACTGCTAACACATTAATGAAACTTCTAGCTGATATAGAATGTCGAATTCTTATATCAAACTCTCAAGGAATTGAGATGTTGAAATAAGGTGCTCAGAAAATTGCAAGAATTTTAATCTAGCTGTAAAAAACGAAGAATATATCCTGAAGATTAGTAAATTTTAGAAGTGAATAAGTACATTCAATTCGAAATAGTGATAAATTAACTACCTTACCAATCTAATAAAAAATAAACATCAATAACACAGACAGATTCATGATCTCGAATAGGTAAGTTCAGAAAAGGCATAAACTATTATATATATATATATGTTTCTTAGTTTCTTTTTTCATATTAAACATGGTTCGAGCCAAAAGGAGTGGTTTGCTTGAACACGTCGAACCGGCTATAAGAGAGTGAACAGGGGATTTTCCTTGTTGATTCTATTTTTTTTTATCATTCTTGCAGATTATCTGTTTTAAGACATTGTTGATTTTGCGTTTAAGTTTACCATACGAACTAATGATGCCGCGCTTTATAAAATTCAATATGATAAACAAATTAACTACAGAGAGTAGATCATAAAAGAAGCTGATGAGTAGCTATCATCTGATGTAATTTTTTGTTTATAAACTAATAAACCATCAGCTACTCTCAAGCACATGAGTTTCCGACAAACAAAAATAGAAAATGGAAGGCTTGTTATTCAACAATATAATATAACATGACTTATACTCATGTCAACCAAAGTGCCCGTACATCTATTCAAAATTGTAAGCGTACTTGTACTGAAGTATTACAGCACTTACATCTAAAAGCAGTGGAACCTGATTCACGAGCAATTTTTAGAGACACATGAGAAAAGAGAAAATAAAGTGCAGTTCTATACTCATATAAAATAAGAAAATGATGCACAGGTCAGAGAAATCAGAAGTCTAAGACAAACAATATGCAAGATAACCTTATTATTCAACTAAGTACATACTTTGGGGCCTCAAAGTGAGATTAGAACAGAAAGTTGAAATAAGTCAAAAAGAAGTTAATAGGTTGTGTTGGATATCACTTACCAAGTCATCTGCAAAAATAAAAAAACAGAACACCAAACATACTTTCTCTCTGCCTTGATATCTCCAACTTAATAATACTTTAAAGAGAGAACGTAAATTTGAAGTTAGGGTATCTGGAGTTTATCCTTAAGATAGATTAATAAACTTCATATTAACGTGTATAACAAAATTATAATCCATATATTTTGTAATATTTAGTGTTGTATAATTATGGTAGATTTAGGATCCCTATTGTATTAAAATTCCTCATTAAGTTATATATATATATTTTGTATTAATGAGGAATTTTAATACAATAGGGATCCTAAATCTACCATAATTCTACAACACTAAATATTACAAAATATATGGATTATAATTTTGGTTACACGTTAATAATAAATATTTAAAATTTAAATAACGATCCAAGGAATTAGCTCCACTATTCTTTATAATCCACTTGGCTCTCATAATCATTGTAGGTAGATTATTTTTTGTCTCAATTTAACATTCTGTATCATGTGCTATGCTTTTAGTATTGTTGCTTCAGCGTTTTTTTCTTTTTTCTCCTGATAAATATTTCCTTAGGGAGATAAGCAAAATTGTCCCTAAAGACCAAAACATAGTTCCAACAATCTTTGGGCATTCACTTGCAAGTTGCCACTACTTTCATGTCATCCCCCAGTTCATTTAACAACTTGTACTTAAATGCCCAAAGTACAGTTCATTTTGTACTTTTAAAATCACTGAACCAAAATATTCAAACAAGAGACCTCACAACTTCTCATGTCATCTAAATCTAAAAGTTGCATCACTATGAAATTGATAGACCAATTAATTTTATAGTGGCTTATTTCAACTTAGAGTGTGTTTGGTATGAAAGGAAAACATTTTTCACAAAATATTTTCCAATTTTCTCATGTTTGGTTGGTCAAAATTTATTGAAAATTATTTTTCCTTGAAAAACAAGTTCCTTAAAAATGAGAAAAATGACTTCCGAAAATAGGGAAAACAAGTCCATAAGTAACATTACAAGTTTATTGTCACCTCCCCATCCACCCAACGCTCCTAACCCCCACCCCCTTCACCATCTCACCCCCACCACCGCCTAACACCCACTCCCCACCCATCCCACCCCATAGTATTTTGATAGATTACATATAAATGCTCTTAGGATAATACTTTTTTTACTTACATACCAAACACTAGAAAATAAGTGAGTTTCTTACTTATTTTCAAGGAAAATGTTTTCTATACCAAACACACCCTTAATGTTCTAATTCCATTTTGAGGGCTCAAAGCATCTACTTTGTTTGAAAAGATCATGTAAGCTGCATTACATATAATTCTGTTTTAGACTTGTGATATCTGTGACTTTTGCATCTTTTTAGAGAGAGAAATGAGTGTTCATTTGTGTTGGTACTCAACCTGCTGGTGCATACTCGCAATGTTATCTGGTACTCAAACTACTGGTGCATTTGCATGAAATATTTTGTGGCTTCAAACCACAGGGCTTGATAATTACCATGTTTTTGTAGGTTTTTTTCTTGTCACTTCTGCATTGTTCCTCTTACTCGAGGGCGTTTGTGTCCTTCACTTTCAAAAGTTTTGTAGAAAATTAAATTTTAGTGGCTTTAAAGTATTCCAGTTTTCGTATCACTACGAGGTACCTGTGCCAACATCCGTTTCTTATTTGACAGAAGCTGTGATGTACACGGACAAAGCCGTGTATATCAAAGGAACGAATTGTGTATATTAAATTTACCATAGTTGTAGAATTCTTGTACAAGTGTAATTATGGTATTAGTCTTGTATTAGGAAAAACTATTAGAATTATAGTAAGAAAAGGTAGATTTATTTTTCATAATTAGATTTTGTATATTTGTATATATACCTCTTTCATTAATAAAAATAATCAAGAGATTATTTCTTTCATGGTATATTTTCCTTCTCCAACCCATACTTTCGCAGCCCTTACCTCTCGGCACCCGAGCTTCCTCGGCCGCCGGCCAATTCTTTGGTTTTTTTCCTCTTCCCAAATTCTTTTTCAAATCCCTAATTCTCCTCTTATTTTTTCAGTATGTCTACCTCAAAGAACACCTTTCATCATGCATTTACAGTATCCAACATCAAGAGCCACATCCCTATCGCTCTTGATATGGAAAACGTCCAATACGCGACGTGGGCGGAATTATTTATAGTTCACGCACGCTCGCATCAAGTCCTTCATCACATCATCCCCGCAGAAGCAGGCAAGGAGAAGGTGCCTACCGCCGATGATGACCCTATGTTGTGGACGACTCTTGATGCTACGGTACTCCAGTGAATTTATTCCACTATCTCTATGGACCTTTACGGACCTGTTGCATATGATTATTGAACCCGACGCCATAGCGATGGAAACTTGGTATAGGGTGCGTGATATATTCCAAGATAACAAAAATTCTCGTGCCGTCACTCTTGAGCAGGAATTTTCCCATGTCAATATGGAGGATTTTCCGAATGTCTCAGCCTATTGTAAAAGGCTGAAGGAATTGGCGGATCAATCCAAGAACGTTGGTCCGCTTGTCACCAATGATCATCTTGTTCTTCAGATGGTTGCAGGTCTATCCGAGGCCTATAATGGCGTTGGGAAACTCCTTCGTCAAAGTAATCCGCTCCCACCATTCTACTAGGCTCGTTCTATGCTTACCTTGCATTTCTTCAAGATGTTGTTTCCACAGTTGGCACCCGTGACCTCCTGGTCACATGGTAGCAACTTTACCAGTTACTCGAGGGCTCACTTCTTCCTAGACCTTGCCAATTATTGTGAATTCGGGTGATTGCAAGTTTAAGTTAAATGTCATTGCAAATTATATTGAAATAAATTGGTTATATTGAGTAATTGATTAAGAGGTGAGTACAAATCAAAAACAGCTTTGCTTCTTTTTTTGATATCCCGCTTTCCGTCTTACGCAAGACTATTCCCGAAGATAGTATTCTCGGTCTCTCAGCATTACTACTAGTAAATCGCGGAATATGCCTGAATGACCAGAGCAACTGATATCACCCACAAAGTCTTACCCCAGAAGAGAGCAAATTATTTCCACCAGAGTTCGAACCCACACTGCAGGCTTTCAGCTGGATTTTAAGTTCCCATCCTTTGCTTCTTTTATAGCATTATATCAGGAGGATCAGAGATTCAGTTTTCGTTACCAAAGCGTGTACTGATTTGTCTTACAATTTGATTGTGTTTAACATTAGCTAATAGTTGTCATTTGCTGGTTTACGTGAATTACTAATCGGTTCAAGACCACAAGGTATTTCTTGTCAAATACTCCCTCCGTTTCAAAAAGATTGGTCTAATTTGACTTGACATAAAGTTGTAGAAATAAAAGAATACTTTTGAAATGTGTGGTCTAAAATTAATTTTAGATATTCATGTGGCTGTAAATGATCTAATAAAATTAAATTATTTCTAAATATAAAAAAAAATCAATCTTTTTTAGATAAACTAATAAGGAAAACAAATTAATCTTTTGGGGGAGAGAGAGAGTAACTAATTATATTTGACTAAAAAAATATTCAGGATGTAACGGGCACAAAATTTTCAGGCAGATAATGTGTCACTTCAGTTTTGTTTCTTGTCGATGTTGTTTTTGGCTTTTTCACACTGGATAGATCTTTTCAAAATTACATATCATTTTTGTAACATAGAGAACACTTTTTTAAAAGAAGTTTTTATCTCGAGTCACTCGTTAATAGTTGGACTCCTTTATGTTATTACCGTGACCAAAAATACACATTTATGCCACTTTTCATTAACGACTCAAATGACTGGTTTTACAACACCAGATTTTACACGTGGTGTCTAATTAAAGGTCCACATTACTAAATTAATCCATTAAAATTAAATTAAAGCCATTCCAAACCCGATCCAGAACCCGACCCACTCACTTTTAAGCCAAACCCCAATCTGAAATAATTTTTCTAGAAAACATTTTTCAGTAAACCCATTTATTTCCCTAGAAAATATGTTCCAAGAAAACATTTTTTCATGAAAATAATTTTCTTCCATATCGAACACACCCTTAAATTAAAATGGAGGGATTAATATTTATTAGGGGACATGTGGGGCCCATATGCAAACTCAAACTTTTAGTTATTTTGTGGACTCCATGATACTACACGCTACAAGCTTTCCATTAGAAGTAGGATTCCTATGAGAATACGGTTTTATTTACTTCCAAAACCATATATTATAATCTGTAAATTGGCATTCACATTAGGGTTTATTCAAAACATGGCTACACGCCTGAGGTCCACAACCACAGCAGACATATTGCATGAATGTCTCATTCAAAAAATAATCTCTTACCTTAGTTTTCAAGAAGCAGCGAAGATGAGCATTCTCTCCAAAACATGGCTACAAGCGTGGTTCACTCATCCCAACTTGGAATTCAGAGTTCATTGTTGCAAAGACTTTGAAACAGTAGATAAAATTCTGGCGAGATATAGGGACAGAAAAATCCCGATCAACAAGTTCAAATTTTGGAACTTCTCTGACTATAATTCTTCTAAAGTTTTCCCTCTACTTGATAAGTGGCTTGGCATCGCTATTCAGAATGGCGTAAGAGATCTACTGTATAGAGATCTTAGCTTCTCTCGTTCATTACACGGAATATTAGAGACGGGCATAGAGAAGATTGATGCCCCAACTGTGGTATCAATTGAGTATAAAGGAGATCGAGTTTCTGAGCACAAAATTGCAAAAGAGTCGAATCAATTGAAGCACTCAGAAATCGTTCCTCATTGCTCCAACAATCTAAATGCTGCATGGTTCTGTAAGTTGAGGAATTTTCTGTCAAATTTGACCTCTTTGTCTCAAGTTTCCCTTTATTTTGTCAAATGCAATGATATCAACATGAAAGATTTGCAACTGCGCCATAGTGTTCCTGCCGCACAACTGGATGTTTTGAATGTAGATATAAGGTCTTTTGAGACATGTCCAACTTTTGTGGATGCTTTGCTATGGAGTTGTCATCCGAGGAGACTCAACGTACACTCAGGTAAAAAATGGTTACATGTTTCCTGGATCATTTAATGAATTTGAAGAATTCGAGTCATTCTAATTCTCATCGAAGGAATCCTTGGCATAGTCAATTGAAACAAGTGAAAGCCTACTCATTCGATCAGAACAATCAGCCTGTGGAACTCAGAAGTGGGGAGCTGGCAAGGAGTAACCTTTGGGAGAGGAAGAAAATTAATTTTCTATTAGATTGGTGATGCAGTTAATTTTTCTGTATTGCATGTTCAATACACTAATTCTTTTTTAAAGTTTATTAATCCATATTTTTAGGACTGATTAGAGATGCTTAAGAACTTCAAGTTTCTTAAAAAAGGTATTTTGTCAAGTATGCCTAAGTTGGAAACATCAAGGCACAAATATACTTTTTACAGATGTTGTTTAGCAGATGATTTGGTAAGTGATACTAACATTTAGAGAGTTCCACATAAATCTCGAAGGCCCGGCTCATACATGTTCTTTTTTACACCAGAAAGACTGAATCAAGCAAATATATATCCATAACAAGAGACCTTATAACATCCTGTCTTATAATTCTAAAAGTTACTTGACTGCAATTGACAACCTATTAATATACTGGATACCTCATATTGATAAAAAGTCTAGAGAACAATTTTTTATGAAAATCAAGAAAGAATTTCTGGTCATAAAAACAGAAAGGCATGAATTGCGCAAGAAGTTTTTTCGGTTAATTTTTCTTTAGTAAAGGCGGATGTTGCCAAATTTTTTTTTTTTTTCCGAACAGTCTCAACGTCCTCGTTGAGAGTCGCTCTGCGAGACGTCTTGTAGTCTCTGACTTGGCTTCAAGGGATGGTGCGTCCGATACATGATTGGTTAATGACGATTCTCAACAGCATCTGTAAGATCTCGAGGCTTACTAGACGGAATTCGATCAAAAATGAAAACTTTGGATATTTTTTTTCTTCCCTTATTTCAACTTAATGGTCTAGTTTCATTTTGAGGCCACAAAGTATGTTTTGTGTTGAAAAGAGAAGTTATGCTGCATATAGTTTTTGTTTAGATTTTTGATATGTGTGACCTTTGCATCTTTTTACATTTGGTAGAGTATAGGACCATTAAACACCTTTCTATTTTTATTTTCACCTCATGCTAAATATAGCTCTCTGGATCAGGTTCCACTACTTAGAGGTAAACAAAAGCTGCAATAAGTCAGTCACAACTCTTTAGTATAAGTACTATAGTGGCTACACCAGTTTCCGTTCCACAATTAGGTGCTGGTGCCAAAAATTGTTTCATCACCCTAAATACGTACTGCTTTTGCAGTTGCCATATTTTAGAAAAATGAATTAAAAAGCATATTTTAAATAAGTTCTCTAGCTCTGCATATTAACTGCACTGTGACAAAACTTTAACAGATTTATATTATTTGGTAAAGTCTACTTGTACAGACATTTTCTTTTGATCTGTGCCTCCCCTTGCCCCAACAAGAAAAACAAAAGCATAGTCTCTATGCTAAAAATCTATATCAACTAAGCCTCTACCTTGCATACTCAAGGCTCTCTATCTGTAAGAACTGTTTTCCTGTAGAGGTCATGGATGGATTTTAACCAGCGTGATATCAATAACAACAACAAACTCAGTGTGATCTCACGGATGAGGTTTGGGGAGGATAAGATATACGCAGACCTTACCTTACCCCTATCTTTGTGAGGTAGAGAGGTTGTTTCCGATAGACCGTCGGCTTAGAAAACCGGCGTGATATGATTGAATATTTTTTACCCTTCAAATTTTGGTGTTGCAAATGCAAATTCGCTCTGCAACTTTGTGAAGCTATTTGTTTTGGTACTTAACTTGCTGGTGCATACAAGTACTTTATTCGATGCAGTAATTAATATTGTGGCACCCAACATAGACCAAGGATGTTTCTAGATGCAATCAGAATAGCTACTTCAGCACTACGCCTCTTCCTCGAGGTTGTTTCCCCTCTTACAAAATTGAACCCCAAAACAGAACAATAAAAGCAAAAGCAAACAAGTTAGTGAATAAAAAGACCTTTGACAAAAGCGCGCATCACAAAGACTGAAATATCTAAACTCCCAAACTGAATTTACTAACTCTGTTTTTGCAAACTCTAAACCAATAACGCCTTAGACGAAAAAAGAGCTAATGCACTCCCCGTAAAATGATGTGAAAAATGTGGCTGAGTGTTCCCTTTGCTTTGGGGCTAAGAATAGAGCTATTTAAATGGATTCTCCTTCTGATACTGTATTATCAATCAAAATGAAAATTGTGCTTAACAAATTAACTTTTTTTTTCTTGTAGATCAAGTAATGCTTTCATTAAAAGACATCCAGCGGATGAAAACTAGTACCGAGTGTTAGGTCCGGGTATGCTATGGAACAATAAAAACACACTAGAAATAAATTAACTCGAATGCCAACTCAGTTTCCGAATGTATAATGTCGTCCGGCACCAGTGATAACACTTTAGTAAAAAAAGAAAACTTTAAAGAGCAATGCAACGGAAGTATTGTATATATTTCTTATATACAAAAATTACAAATTCCTTTCTTTACAATTTGACAAGATGAAACAGAAAGAAATTAAATGTTGAAGTCACAGATAACTTCTGCATGAAAAATCTAACTAAATAGACATATATATTACAATTGCTCAATACAAAGCTAATCTAGAATCTAAACTGCAATTGTAATGTTGGACAAAATGTTGTCGACACGCTCAGGCAACACTTGTGATCCAGTTTTCTGAGATGAATTCTCGAGAGCTCTCTTGATATTTTTGCAATCTGTTTCTGTATATCGATTCACCTTTGTAGCCTCTCTATTTATAGTAGAGAGTCTTCCTTGAAAAACTCATCGATCGGTTGAGAAGGTTGTGGGAAAGGTGGGCAGCTTGTGTGTTTGTTAGAGAGGATCATGGAGTCGAAATCTCAACAACTTTGACTTGTTCTTCACTCGACTTCTTCCCCAAGTTTTGACTCTTTCTCCCACGTTTACATAGCTCCAATTCACCACACCTAAGTCTATTTTACCCCACAGTAAAATATTATTACTTATCATGAACGTGAAGTAAGACAAAACTGTTATGAGAAAATGTTGGTCCGAATGTTGTGACATTTGTCCCAACATTTTTATGCATTTAAATCAGTACTTCAGAATATATGTTGGGTCAAATATCACAGCACCAAACTCAACATTAACAATCTCCCCCTTTTTGCATTTCTTCACAAAACACATTTCAACGGGTACAAATGACTTAGTTCTTTGTCGCGGACACTGTCCAATACTTGTGACTATTGACACTCTCCCCCTTAACCTGTGATGGCATACAAGAAACATGTATATACCACTCTGTAGGATTAAAATGACATACAAGCAAACATGTATACACCACTCTTATAGGATTAGAAGAAATGATATCAGCATATAGGTCATCCACACAATCAAGAAAAACATTGTCAGAATAGAGCATTGTCAATATAACCATCCACATCACCTAATAGCCAAAACAAAAAAATCCATAAAAAATCATCATCAACAACAACTTCTCCCTTGCTCATTATGCAGCAGTAGCAGCTTCCAGCAACTTTCTACTTTTGCATAACCACTTCAGCTTGCTTCTCTCTCTACCTAGCAGCTTCAACTTCACTTTCATCCCTCTATATAGCATCTTCAGCTTCGGCCTTCAATCTCAGCCTCTTCAGTAAGACTTTCCTTCCAACAACTTCTTTTCTCTGCATAGCAGCATCCACAGCTTCTTCAGCAACAACAACTTCTCCACTCGTACCTTCACCCTCTTCTCTTTTCTCCCCCTGTATATAGAATCATCTTCCCCGTTTTTGAAGAAAGTAGAAGCAAGAAATGATCCCAGGCTTGAACCAGGGCATCTCTGGCGGTATCAACCTCAGTAATTTGTACGGTGATTTTTGTAATTCGCTCCACAAGCCAATTTGTGGACAGTATAGATTGCCTTGGACCAGTGTTGCCTGAATGTTGGGAACATTCCTGGCAACATTCTCCCTTTCTCCTTCTTTTTTCTAAGGTAGGTCAATAACTCTCTCTTTGCTATTCAGAATTGCTTTGTTGACAGTGTAAAGTTCAGGATCTTTCTCCAGAGTGTCTCCTCTCATAGATTCAAGGCCTTGGATAGTTAATATTTTATAGATCAGATAGGGAAAATAAATGATGGAAGTTGACTTTTTTTCTGCCAGGTTAGCAATTTGATAGAAGATCATTTTTTCTAAATCAACTTTGAATTCTTTCCCAATTTGAAATAGCGGAGAGGCTTGTTCAGTTGTCACAACTGACTCATTTAGAGAGGGAAGCCAATTGTGAATAACAATTTTGTGGAGGGTTGAAAATAAGGCAGTGAGTTTTGATGTTGGACATCTAGGGATCGATTTCTTCAATATACCTCCAGAGAGATATTCAATCATTGTATCCATGTTTGCTGTTACTCTTCCCGTTCCTTTCATTCACTCTTTAGTATTAAGACTCATGCATTGATTGATGATTGAAGGTGTAAATTGATAAATTTTATTATAGAGATTTTACCTTCCCAAATTTCTTTGAGGAGGTATCCTCTATAGCAGAGTTTAAATTGGCATAAAACAACCTTATAATCTCATCAACATATGATTCTTTTCCAGTAATAGAGCCCAGAAGTTGTCTGTCTTCCAGAAATTCCACTAGACCATATTCAGAGCATGAGGCAATATCTAACTCTCTTTCAGACATAATTACTCTATTTCTATAATAGTCCCATTTATCATGTTTAGCTTTAGAGTAAAATTTATTGGAGAAAGCAGATACCTCATTGTCTGAACCGGACAAGTCTAGGATGATGGATTCGGTATTGTTGGAGAAAGTTGGGGTGTGTGCCTCTTCAGATCTTGGCTGGAATGTTGCCTGAGATATTGTGGCATTTGTGGCAACATCTGGTGCAGCACTTGACCTTGTAGCCGTGGGAACTCCTTTTGGAAAGAATTGTTTTAAGGGAGTTTCATCTAGGATTTCCCATTCCAGAGACACATCGTGTGGTTCAGAAGCTGAAGGTTCTTCATCAGTTGAGAAAATAGAGCATGTACTTTCACTATCACTGCTCGAGTAGACGGTTTTAGAGGATTCACATTTTGTTCTTTTGCTACTTGAATCTTCTCGGACATTTTCTCGAACACTCTACTCGATCAGCGAGTAGGGAAGGCAGATGATCTGGGTCTCTTATCCAAGGATGTAAAATCAGTGGTTTCATCTACATCAATGGGGGTGTTGTCATCTCCAGGGTAACTAATATCTAAGGGTTCATCGAAACCCTTAAACACTAACGCCCTAGACATATCCTTTGGGGATTTGAGGAAGAGTACTGGCCCGGTTGCATAGGTGTGTTCAATGGAGGACTAGTGCTAATTGGAGTGTTGGAAGATATGTTGGCTGACATGGGTTCTGACAAAGGGGAAGTTTTCATTGGTGAGAATTGTGGAGAGGGTTTTGAGGAATTATGGCTTGTGATTGAGGAAGAAGATTAGAATGGTAAAAAAAAGAAAAGATAGCACCAAATAACTACCTACCAGTGTTCCCTGTGGTGTTCAACTGATCCAGCACATACATACCATGCTCCACTATACCAATCTCCTTAACCTTTCTACTGTAAATGTCCTGGAACATACAACAATCAGAAAAAGGAGATAAACAACCCTATTTCCCTTGTTATTTTAGATATTGATAGTAAATTATATCTAAACTTAGGGACATACAACACATCCTTGATAATTTTTCCTTCCAATATATGAGAAGACCCAAAGTGTGTAATCATACTGGTTTCTCCTATAGGTAAATGGACTCTTCTTATATCACTATCAAAAAGGGCTATGTAATCAGTAAAGATCTTTAAATTGAAAACCACATGATTGGTTGCTTCCGAGTCAACTATCTACCAATCCTTCTCAATTTGACTTAGAAGGGACAATGGTATACCTGTGACTTTGGTAGACACATCGTGTGGTTCAGAAGCTGAAGGTTCTTCATCAGTTGAGAAAATAGAGCCTGTACTTTCACTATCACTGCTCGAGTAGACGGTTTTAGAGGATTCACATTTTGTTCTTTTGCTACTTGAATCTTCTCGGACATTTTCTCGAACACTCTACTCGATCAGCGAGTAGGGAAGGTAGATGATCTGGGCCTCTTATCCAAGGATGTAAAATCAGTGGTTTCATCTACATCAATGGGGGTGTTGTCATCTCCAGGGTAACTAATATCTAAGGGTTCATCGAAACCCTTAAACACTAACGCCCTAGACATATCCTTTGGGGGATTTGAGGAAGAGTACTGGCCCGGTTGCATAGGTGTGTTCAATGGAGGACTAGTGCTAATTGGAGTGTTGGAAGATATGTTGGCTGACATGGGTTCTGACAAAGGGAAAGTTTTCATTGGTGAGAATTGTGGAGAGGGTTTTGAGGAATTATGGTTTGTGATTGAGGAAGAAGATTAGAATGGTAAAAAAGAAAAGATAGCACCAAATAACTACCTACCAGTGTTCCCTGTGGTGTTCAACTGATCCAGCACATACATACCATGCTCCACTATACCAATCTCCTTAACCTTTCTACTGTAAATGTCCTGGAACATATAACAATCAGAAAAAGGAGATAAACAACCCTATTTCCCTTGTTATTTTAGATATTGATAGTAAATTATATCTAAACTTAGGGACATACAACACATCCTTGATAATTTTTCCTTCCAATATATGAGAAAACCCAAAGTGTGTAATCATACTGGTTTCTCCTATAGGTAAATGGACTCTTCTTATATCACTATCAAAAAGGGCTATGTAATCAGTAAAGATCTTTAAATTGAAAACCACATGATTGGTTGCTTCAGAGTCAACTATCTACCAATCCTTCTCAATTTGACTTAGAAGGGACAATGGTATACCTGTGACTTTGGTATGAGCAGCCATTTCATTAGATAGTGAGTTCTGAAAAAGCATCTACAACAATTATTAGTAATGCTCATCAGTGAAGTGATTCTCAGGGATGCCAACTTCTTTGTGCTTCTGTTGGTCATCTGAATCCTTTGAAGTGTCCAAATGAGCACTGTTGGATGCAACATTGTGGCCATGACCTCCAAAGTTCATCTTCTTCATCTTGGAATCCTATGGATATCCCACCATCTTCCAACAAGTGTCCTTAATATGTCATTTCTTCTTGCAGAAATCACATATGTTATTCTTTATCGAGTATGGCCCTTTGTAATTTCCTCGGGTTATGAGCATAACCACTTCCAGAGCCTTGAACATAACCATTTCCAGAATCCTGAGCACATCTGTTTCCAGATCCTTGACCATTAGAATTATAGGTCATTGTCTGTGCTCCTATCTCCAAAGTTTGTACATTAGTTCCCTTACCTTTTTAGTCTTATCTTGCACTATCATCCCATATTCTTCATTCACATTCGGTGTAGGAATCATCATCATAATTTGACTCTTATCTTGCGAAAATGATTCATTCAAACCACTCAAAAATTGAACCAATCGAATGTTGCAACATGTGTTCAGCAAATACTTTTAATTATGGGCAAGGATAGAGTTACACCTCATAATTTTATTTATCGACTATACTTTAAGTTAGGGAGCCTAAGACAAGTAAGAAGGTTCCCTTGGGAAGATGAAAGAATGGCCAACTTGAAACCCGAAGAGGTCGTAATAGTTTAAGAGTTGTTAAGCCCTTCGTGCTTGCAATCCTCACGTTGAATGTGTTGTGTCAAACAAATGTAATATAACAAAAGTTATGATGCCCATAAAAGGGTAAGTAAGGCCTTGGTCCAAGGTTGGAAGTATATCTAAGAGATTCTGAGTTACACCCATCGTTCGTGTACATTTACGAGTATGGTTAATCAAATTAAGCTTTGAAGTCCCTAGCCCATTCCGAGGGTCACATACGACATAAATGGATGTTAATAAGGTCTATGGATGGTTATAATTCATTGAGATCAAAGGAATAATATCTCAATAAAGCTTGATAAAAATTGGGTGATACGCTAAGCGTTTCACTTCGCAGATGCCATTTCGCCTCACGGATTAAACCATGGATCAAAGATACCATTCCTCCACCTCACTACCACATTATGCAGTGGAATATGTGGAAACATATGAGCATATGTGGCAACATATGAGTATATGTGCCACATATGCAGCCGCATATATGAAGCAGTGAGTTGTCTTATTTAAGCTAACTTCAAGGCAGCTTATTTCATTTTCCATATTTCAAATCCTTGAGATTCAAAGACCTTACAAACACTCTCCAAAGTATTCTCCACTATTAAATAACATCCCTACATGTATATAAGGTGATTTACCCTTCCAAGGATCAAGAACACCTTGAAATATTCTCTAGTTGGCTTGGCAAAGTTGTGGACTCCTTTGAAGATTTATTTGAATCTTGTTGTGGGAAACTTCTTGGATGGTTAATGTAAGGTTCCATCACCCTTATGTTTCTTTTAGTTCCTCTTATCTTAACTTGGTTGATTTGGTGGAAACAACTTGTGAATTATGGAGGTATGGTAAGTATGATCTTGAAGAGACACCTCTTATGATATGAAATTATGTTATCTTGTTGTTTGGAGTTGTTGATTGAGATTGAGAGTAAATACAAGTGTTGAATCACTTTAGTAAGGTTGTGAAGTTAGGGAAAAGGGTTATGGAAGATGATGATGTAAGTTGAATAAGAATCCATGATAGAATAACTCAATAACTTCACGCACTTAAGTTGTTCGACAAAATGTCTAAATGAAACTTCTTATAAGATATGAATTTGATATTGATACAAATCTTTTGGTGATGTAGATAATTGTTTTTATAAGGTGCGAGGGTTCGTGGGACGTAGCTAGCTTCATCAATAAGGTATGTATGGCAACTTTCCTTCTTGGCATGGCTTGACGTGAACATTTCTTTAAATTAAGTTCCATCTCATGAAATTGAATAACTATGTGCCTTCCTTGGCGAACTGATCGGAATCCTTGTATGTTCCTTATCCCTAGCCTCATCCAGGTTTTCAATGTCCCAGAATGATTATATTAAGATTGAAGAACGTAGCAACAATAACGATAGTCGGAGGGTAACGACGATATGTCACTTTGACTCTGGTCTTGGTGTCTTTGAGGTCTTGCATTGCACTTATATACATGTATCTATTTTCTTACTGAGTCGTGCTATAGTTGGCCGGGTAGGACACTTACATGTGCACACCACCGTAGTTGGTTTTGATATTATCGAGTCCTATTAAGACTGGGTACGATTGAGTCCTCATCGAGGCCGAGTACAATATGATATGATTTGCCCTACAGTGTGGCTGGATACTATATTATATGGCCCTATGGAGTGACCCAATTTTACTTACATGCATATATTCATGGTTATATTAGTCGTATGCCCTCAACGGCTCATCTCTTGAGTTTCAGGTTGATCCTATACCATTCCTCTGATATTACATCTCTTTTATTTATATGTTTTACCTGCCTTACATAATCCGTACATCTTTTGTATTGACGTTCCCTTCTAGGGCACTGAGTTTCATGTCCGTAGGTACATATAGAGATATAGACGATCCCTCACAATAGGTTGTCTCGATTCAGCTGAAGGTTGTCTCACTCCTTTCTTCTGGTGCTGTCCCGTGTGTTGTTAGGTATGGTTGTTGTATATATGTACATAGTTGGGTATGACAGGGCCTTGTCCCGACTAGATGTTGTTGGTATACTCTTTAGAGGCTTGTAGACAGTTGTTTTGTATATAGTAGTCTTATGCCCTTGTCGGCCTTTCCAGTTGACTTTTGTGTTTTTATCGGCCTTGTCGGTTGTGTTGTATATACACGTATGTTGGGCTTTTTCTGCGCGCAGGTGATTGTGATTTTTGATCAGGTAATCATTCGCTAGAGGCCTTGTAGGCCTATGTATTGTAGAGTATGTTACATGTAGACATGAGTGGTACGCTCGGGCCTTAGGGCACCGGGTGTCGACCACACCTCCCAAGGTTAAGGTGTGACAGATAGAAGGGAGTAGGTACCATAGCATCATATTCCCCCCATAGATCACGCAACTTTGAGTGATAGGTAGACACTGGTGCTAAACCTTGTGTCAAACCAATGATTTCCTGATGCAATTTGTAAACTCGTGAAATATTTCTTTTGTTAAATCGTTCCTTCAACTCTGCCCACACATTAGCCGCATTTGAGCCATAGACAATATTGCTGTAAAGATCCTTAGTCACTACGTTCATGATCCATGAGAGAACAAAGGCGTTACAATGATCCCACTGGTCATGAATTGTTTTAACGAATGATTCTCTCTTGCATGTTCCATCAATAAATCTGACTTTATTCTTCGCGAACAGAGAGATTCTCATAGATCGATATCACAAATTGTAGTTCTCTGTACCAATCAATTGAATTCAATCAAATGCTCTTCTTGCGAATCTGAAGGTCTCAGATACAGTGGATAATTGTGCCAAATCGTGGTTCCATCGCCTGTGTTTTCCACAGTCGCCATTGTTGCCTTTTGACTAACAACGAAACCCTAATTCTTATACAGAGAATCGCACACTGGATCGAATAACAATCAACACTGAGCTTCGATTGCTCAGTCTGATTGCAACACTCTGATACCATATTGAATTCAAGACATCTTCATCACAATCGAATTAATCAGAAAGAAAAGAGAAGATCATCAACTGACTTTTTATTCCATCAGTGAAAAAAATGAAGATTGAATCATCTGTACAAAAATATCCTAGCTCAACTACTTATACTCTCTAAGCTAGCAATAACTAAGTTGATAGATGTACATTAGCTGACTAACTAACACTAAGCTAACTAATTGTAAGTTACTAACTTTCTATGTTTACACTTCAGTCCACAAACTTATACATTGAAGTACTTCCAACCATTGTCTCTGATCGATGGTTCAATTCACTCTTGCATCATGCCCCTTTTGGGCAATACGGTGTAATACGCGAAGCAACTGAGCCATAGCTCTTTCTATCGCTATATTGTTGCAATAGCGAAGGCATAAAAATCTATAAAAACTAACTCTAGCTTAATTTTTCAGAACTAAAATTTTCTAAAATTAATCTAATATTAATGTATACCAACACTTCTAGAGAAAAAAATACCTTATACCAATACGCGCTTGTTTTTAAAACAAGTTATGACATTAATATTTCAAACATAAATCAAAACCAGATTAAAAACAACTAATAAAAGAAAAATGAAAAAGAAAATGAAAAAGTTACCCTCCACCAAGGGTGTTCATGGGTCGGTTTGGGTCAGTTTTTTATTAGAACCAAAATTAAATCAATGTAGTCGATTTTTTAATTATTAAAACCAAACAAAACCAAACCAAATGTAATACATATCCATCGGTTTGGGTGTTGTCGCTTTGGTTCGATTTTTTCGGTTTTTAAGAAACTTAATAGTATTTCTCTTTCATTTTTTTCTAGGATTAAGAAAGATTTTTTCATTATTTTCCAACTTATAATCTGTTATAATTACTTCTTCTTTTTTTATTGTAAGAGCTATAATTTTGGGATTATGAAAAAAATATCTTAAGATCTATAAGTTTTAATCAAATGAATAAAGTTTATAAAAAAACACAATTTTTAAAAATCTAAGACCAAATTAAACCAAACCCAAACAACTATGATTTATTTGATCAATTTGATTCGATTTGAGATTTGAATAGGTTCTAACAGAATCATGAACACCCCTACCCTCCACTACAAAAACAGGAGACAAACGACAAATAAAAAAGAAACCTCCCCAGGCTCGGGGACAGAGAAAATGTCGTTTGCGTATTGCAATCAAGTACTGCATTCTCTGAGGAAATGATTTAGGCAAAAACAAATTACAAGATAAGTATCAAGAAATATAATACTATCAGCTAGGTATGTGGTGAAATAAATATCTTCATTCGTAATATAAATTTTGAGTTCAAACATTAATAAAGAAATCGCTTGGATTCCAAAGGGTGTGAATCTGAGTTAATGAATTAGCGGGTTTGAATTCTTAGATAGTTGTAAAAAAAATAGAAGAAAATATACACTACTAATGCTTTCAGTAGAACATCATTATCGTTGTTGAACAAATTGCTAAGAAAATGTCACTTTACCTACTGTATTTCGAAAAGTAAAACAGCCAGACACTAATTAATATTTCATGCGTCTAGTGACACAATTTTCTTTTTAATCCGTTTCAAAATGATATCACTTTCTCTTATTTGATAATTATTTAATGACACTATTTCTATTTTATCCTTATTGAGTCACATTTAATTTTAAAGATATACTTATTATAAAGAAAAGTCTAGGCACTAACGTAAAGATAATTTAATAAATATAACAAAATTTTCTTTTATTTTTTAAATTTTATGTCCAATTAAATAGTATCACGTAAATTAAAACGAAAAGAGTAATTCTTCAAGTCAAACGAAAGGAATAATTCTTAAGCCAAGAGAAAAAAATGACTTTTAAAAAGTTATATTAGTACCTACTTCTTTCCATAAAATATACTAGTCCGAAAGATGACCCATAGCAGTTTTTTTTTTGGGTGTTTTCATCACACATCCATCCCTAAAGATATCGTAGAATCATTTGAGGATCCTGTAAAGTCAGAAACAATATCATCTCCCGCCGAGCTTTATTTCTTTCTAAGCAAAATATAATATTTGATAATGAAGAATACAAACAAAACAACAGACCAGGTCAATTTTTTACCAAACTTTTCCAGCTGCTTTCATCATCACCAATGCGGTCCAATTCTACTTTCATATTATATTTTATTCAATATGACCCTATCTTCATCTTTCCACTCTATTTGATTATCCGTTTTAAAAAGATTGATTTAGTTTTAATTAGACATAAAATTTAAGAAATAAAAAAAATTAAAATATGTAATTCAAAATAAATTTTAGATATTTATGTGACTGTAAATAATCTTATAAAGTTAAATTATTTTTAAATATAAAAAAAACTAATTTTATAAGATAAATTAATAAGGAAAGTAGACCAATCTTTTTAGAATGAAAGAAGTATAATATTTTAGCTTTTCAATGCATCACATTTTATTTCGACGGTAGGTTTGTGAATTAGTAATTGAGTGCCAATTATATATGAATTGTTTCTGTGTTGAATAATTAATAAATGATATACTATATTGTGAGTAAATAAGAATTAGCAACGGACAATTTTCATAGCTAAACATTAAAAATATGTTGTCGGTCTTATCTAATAATAGATTAGCGATGAATTATTAATAGATTGTGTTAGCTACTGATTATTTAGCGATAACTTAATGATGAAATTAGTAGCTAATTTCTATTGTTTGTAATAATGTAGTAAATTGTTATGCAATTAATAATAATATGAAGAATGCTACTACCTTCTTTAAAAACACTTCTCTTTAAATATTATAATCTCTTTTTTTGGTAATACATATGTCTGCTTAATCTGTCTTACTCCATCGACCCGCCAAACCAACAAGAAAGATCTTTAATTTCTTATACTATTAATAATCACCATATCAAGATTAAACCCTCAACCAGAATTTTAATTTGCAAGTCTCCAAGAAACTAAGAATGGAACTAATTCCTCACGTACTCATTTTCCCCTTGCCTCTTCAAGGTCCAGTAAATTGCATGCTAAAACTAGCACAACTCTTTTGCCTTCACCAAGAAATTCATGTCACTTTCCTCAACACTGAACATATCCAGCAACGCCTACTGAATTTTACGGACATTCAAATCCGTTTCGAGAAATATCCGAATTTCAAATTCACGACAGTTCCAGATGGATTGCCAGAAGATAATCCAAGAAATGGAGAGCAAATAAGGAAGATTATTGAAGGTGTAGAGGAAGTGAGCAGTCCACTGTTTAGAGAGATGGTGATTAATTGTGAGAAGCCAGTAACTTGTCTCATAGTTGATGGTATTTTTACGTTTGCTGTTGATATAGCTAAAGAGGTTGGAATTCCACTTCTTTATTTTGATACTATAAGTCCTTGTGGTCTCTGGACTTATTTAGCAGTTCCCAAACTCATTGAAGCTGGGGAGATTCCTTTCCAAGGTTAGTCTAATTAGCCTTCTTGAATTTCAATAAACTTTTGAATTTTTCTTTAATGTTTTTCCACCATATTCCCTCCCCTCTATTTGCTTACTAAAAATAATTGTCATTTTAAAAAATCAAGATATAATTAAGTATTAGTTTCCACCTTTATCCTTATTCAATAAATGTGGAGACAAATTAATGTGGTGAAAAAGAAAGTAATGTTAAATTGAGATTTAAAAATAAATGATTAAATTAATATATTTTTTAAATGGGGTGTAAAATAGAAAATATGAGAAGTAAAATGAATGGGAGGGATTATATCAAGCATCATCAAATACTGTTTGAAAGTCAAAGGTGTCCGATTGTGCAACAGCTAAATTCTGCTCTATCCTTGTAAAAGAATAAAGACAAATTAATATTCAAATTAGGTGATCAGCAACGCTAGATGATACAATAATTTTTCATGGAGAATGGGTTATTGTGATAACAAACGTTAATGTGTTTGTCGACACATTATATAAGATAACATTTTGTATGACTCATATATAGCTTATTCTTTGTTTTGAGACTATCCTATTGTCGGCGTAGAAAAACTTTATTATGTGTTTCCCATAATTGATACTAGTTCTGTAAATACATTTTTCTCTCACAAGAAAATGGACTTATATCTTGCATTTTTTGGTCCACAAATTTTAAGTTCACAGTTATGTGAGACAGATAATAAAAAGAATTTCCTAATCGTAGGCGCTGTATTGGAAAATGAATAAGTACACTGGATTAGTCAATCCATGATCGTTTCTTGAGCCGTCAATTAAAGTTTATTTTACTTAAATTTTTTGAAAATTAAATCACAATATACAAATAAAAACTGATAATTTAGTTTTCTCTCTGTTTTTGCTTTGATATATAACAGGAAATGATTTGGATGCATTAGTAAATAGTGTGCCAGGAATGGAAGGTATCATGAGGCGCCGTGACCTTCCCAGTTTCTGCCGTGCACCTGACCTTAATTCCCCCATTATCCAACTTGTAATCAAGGAAGGGAAACATATTGTCCAAGCCCAAGGTCTAATACTCAACACATTTGAAGGCCTTGAAGGGCCCATTCTCTCACAACTCCGAGCCCACTGTCCAAACATCTATGCCATTGGGCCTCTCCACATTCAAATGAAGGCAAAACTAGCTTCCCAATGTTTGCCAAACACAGCAATGTCCAACAGCCTTTGGAAAGAGGATATGAGTTGTATGGATTGGCTTGACAAGCAGCCCAAGAGATCAGTTCTATTTGTCAGCATTGGAAGTCTTGCGACAATGAGCAAGGCCCAATTCTTGGAATTTTGGTATGGTTTAGTGAACAGTAAGACTCGGTTCTTGTGGGTCCAAAGGCCCGGTTCAATTATTGGGCTTGAAGAGAACAACAACATTAATGTTCCCATTGAATTGTCTGAAAGTACAAAGGAGAGGGGTTGTATTGTTAGTTGGGCTCCACAAGAAGAGGTTCTAGCCCACCCATCAATTGGTGGATTCTTAACCCATAGTGGGTGGAATTCAACTTTGGAAAGTATAGTAGATGGAGTGCCAATGATATGTTGGCCCTATTTTGTTGATCAACAAGTTAATAGTAGGTATGTTGGAGAGGTGTGGAAGCTTGGGCTAGACATGAAAGATGTATGTGATAGAGCCACAATTGAGAGAATGGTGAGAGAAGTGATGGAGCTGAGGAAAATTGAATTTTTGGGAAGGGCAAAACATATGAGCAAATTGGCAATAGCAAGTGTTAGTGATGGTGGTTCTTCATACCAAGATTTGGACCGTTTGATTGAGGATATTAGGTTGATGAAGATATAACGTCCTCACATGCCTAAAGAATTTTTTGGGCTCTTCATGATGCTCGGCTTCTTTCGTTTGGTCAATAAATAGTGTAAAATTGAAAAATCATTTTTGAAAGGGAAAAGGGTCAAATTTGCCATCCAACTATGATTTATAGTTTAACATTGTCCTCTATCAAACTTTGCGATCAATTTTACCCCCTCCGTCAAACTTTGCGATCAACTTTACCCTTCCCGTTAGCAAACTTATTAAATTTGTCCTCAGCTGAAAAGATTTCTAACTTGGACTCCATGTTGGATCCACGTAGACGGAGATGGCAGAGGTCCGCCGGAGAAGAAGCAATAGTGAGGGTAATGGGTTGAAAGAATATATACGGTAGGATAACAGGTTAAAAGAATTGTGTGGGAGCCTACGTGGTGTCTGCGTGGAGTTCAAGTTAGAAATTCGTTCAGCTGAGGGCAAATTTAATAAATTTGCTAACGGAAAGGGTAAAATGATCGCAAAATTTGACAGAGAACAATATTAAACTATAAAGCATAGTTGGAGGGCAAATTTGATATATTTTTCTTTTTGAAAAAATGGACAAATAAAAGTGTAAGGAGGGAGTACATCGTATCCCATGAATCATTTGAAATATATGTATTTAGTAAAGTCGTCACTTAATACTTGTGACTTTTGGGATGTATTCTTGTAAACTTTCATGTATTTTGTATCCTATACAAATAGTGGACTCTTTGCCTATTGAACCCACATTTAAATTAATAAGAAAAACTCTCTTTCTGTCTAAATTGTTTATCTATATTTTATTTCTTATTACTTTTATTTTACAATAACAACAAAAAGCAGGATTTTAATAAAAAATATTGTCTGTCATGACACCATTTTAATTCTTCACAAACCATCCGTACTCAATAATCTCTCAACAAGCATTTCTGAGATACTAGTCTCTCTACACGTGCGTTGCACGTGTATATCGAGTTATATAATAAATTGCTTAGTGAAATAATATTAGCATTACTAAAGTAAAAATTTGAGTCACTAATTATACACGAAAGAATAAAATACAAGTCCTACGGATGATATTATAGATAAATTCATATTTCGCTCCTCGGATTTATATTTATTTTTGAATAAATATTGATAACTTCTCTCGAATTTAATATCTATCTCTAAATCAATTAATCTAAGTCTTCTTCCGAATTATAGCCTGATGGTTCTAGAAACACATTAAGAGTTCAACATACGCATGGTTACTAAGTGACGGGTTTTAAAATTACTGAAACTTTTCACCAATATCCCGTGATTAATTTAGAGATGCTTTTTGCAACCAATTTTTCTATCCAATAAACAAGTTATAAAAGATTATTTGTTACAATATATTCTTATGTCAAATAACAAATTATGGAAAGCAGTTCAATCCTTTCAATGTTGTTGTTCATCAAATTAGGCATCTCAATGTAAATCACTGAGCAGTGAACATTCTATTTAAATGTGTCAAAGTTCCAACTAAATTGTATATGTGCATTCTTTTATCATTTTAATTATATTTGATAAACAAAATTCTGCATTCTTTATCATTTTAATATATTTGATAAACAAAATTCTAACCCAAGTGAATTTATGTAGTTAAATAGGCTTGGGATAATGTGGGTTTGTCATTACAGCAGAAGATATTTTTTGTTAAATACCTTTCTAAATAACTTAAATATCATATTATTTAATAATAATAATATTTTACTAACCAAACTACAACAGAAGATAAATTTTGTAATGAATAAAACATAAAAATCAAATAAATCACATCAGATGAACTATGTGTCGAAAAACTTGTCTTGGGAAAACACAATTGTCAGAAAAAAAATATCAAAAAATAAAAACGACAAAACATGTCTTAGTCATAAAACATGACGGAAAAAAATGAGCCACAATAGTAGTAGTGTTCATCCTTTTTACCTTAGATTGGAGTTTAAATTCTTGAAAAGAATCTTGTTATTAAATATTGTAATCCTCTGACTAAGCTATTACAAATATAATTAGATGGGGCATAAAAGCACAAGAAGTAAATTCACATATTAATATAGGACCAACAAATATTGTGAACAACAATAATAGTAACAATAACATAGAAGCATAATCTCACAAGTGAGGTATGGAGATGTTAGGATATACGCAGACTTTATCTCTACCTTTACAGGATAGAGAGGTTGTTTCCGATAGACATTCGCTCAAAAAAAATGTACATGATGCATAAATATAGGAAAAAAGAAGAGACAATAAAATAACAAATGTGCAAAATAAATATAGTAATAGATACCAATACACGTTGGCAAAAAAGAAATTACGTGACTACCTAGATCATACGACTGCAAGTACGACAACCCTATGTTACCTACTAACCATCTACTTTAATCCTCGACATCCGCATCTTCCTATCTAGGATTTAAATATCTAATAAAATCTCAACAAATATTTTATCCAAACCCATAATTTTAACATTACAATGAATTCAATACTAAACATCTTAAAAGTTGATCCACCCATGAAATTTAAATCTAAAAGTTTAAACTGTTAGATAGAACACACTTTTAATATTTGATTATATTCTCAACAATTACAATGAACTCTTAGTTCTGATACCCGCACCTTCCTAGTCTACTATTACCGGATTACCTTTTTTATATCTTCCTTTCCAGTTCCAGACCAAGCTGATCACTTCAGTAGACAAAGACTTCATTATTTTTTTGCTTTTGGCCCTATCCGCTGCACTTTGGAATAGTAATATCAATTGATTTTGAGTTTAATCTGAATTCTGAAACTTAAGCTTCAACTTCCTAGCAATTCAATTTATTTCGTTTCCTCTTGTTTCAAGTTCCAAGCATAACCTCAAGATATAGAACGCAACAAAGGCAAGCTGTTACATTAGATATTTGGTGCAAGTATCAGTTTCAAGTAAGATCTAAGGGAGTAGAAACTATAATCATGGAATCTGAAATATTTTCGAGAATCAAAATGAGCGAGCAGTAATAGATAAGAACGTCTGAATTTTTAAATATACAAATGTGTCATACTTTCTTGCACATATTTCAAAAACGAAAAATATCATAAAAAATGAGACAAATAGAGTATTACTCACTCCGTTCACCTTTACTTGTTCAATATAGATTCACTTTTTTTTTTAGCATATCAAAAAAAGATAATTTCTATTTTTCTGTTTACCATAGTATTAATTAGTCATTTTAAATTATTTTTCAAATCCATTAAACTATGTACCAATTAATATGAGTATCATGATAAATTATACACTTTATTTATTATTTCTTGAAGAATGTACAAAGTCAGTAATGAACAAGTAAAAGTAAACGGAGGGAGTACTACACTATTTGATTTTCAGTGTATCAAATTTTCTAAAATTCAAGAATCCGTGTTCAGGCCTTCAAGTCTTGATAAATTTTGAATACAAATAAGATAAAATGTTTTTTTGCTAACATTATACCAAGAAATATACTAAATTAGATGGAATTAATTTCAATAGATACTTGAATTTCTTTTATTTATTAAGTAAACTCGGTCAACTAAGTACAATTATGTATTACGTAAGAAATAGTAGGCTGTTCATTTCAGATTATTCAATCCGATCCAAAATTTCGGATCGGTACAATTATGATCCGAATTCGATCTGAAAATTTCGGATATCCGAAATTTCGGATCAGATAACCGGATATCCGACATTTATAGGTGCAATAGTAAAACTCCAAAATGGAAAGTAGAACTTTATAGGTGCAATGTCCAATACATTAACTACTAGCTAAAACATCCAATGTACAACATCCAAATTAATACACCAATACAAATAAAGTTCACAAATTAAAATCCCATAGAGTTTCACCACCATGCAAAATAGCTCATAAGTCTAGTAGACTATTACATCATTCAAAAGTATCCAACGACTCATCAAGATCAATTGTTGGTTGCTCCATAGTCAAATCTTCATACCTATAAAACAAGTATCACAAGGAAAAAGATTGTATTAGCATTAAGTAAACAAAAATACAAATATAATAATATATTTTAAAAATAATTGAGATAAAACTAACCATCTTCCATATTCTCCAACTCAAGCAAACTTTCCTCTATCACAAGAGGCTTGTGAGAAGTTCGAAGCCAATCTTGAGCACATATAATATCCTCCGCCATTCTTGGAGTCAAAGAGGTACGGAATGAATCAAGCACACGTCCTCCGGTGCTAAAAGCACTCTTCGAAGCAACAGTAGATACATATATAGCAAGTACAGCCCGAGCCATGAGTTAAAGGATGGGATGTTGGAAATTAGCCTTTGGCGGGGAGATGCGTCCACCCATCTTTGATGAATTAAACACTAGTGTTCCGCATGTTGGAGACCTTGTCTCTTCGCACATGCATGATCTACGAAGTGAGTAGATGACCGTAGGGCCAAGAATCGTCTAATTTCGTTGAGAAATGAAAGAGATATTGGTCCACGAAGTAAGGTGTTTGAGACATGAAAATGTGGTGTGGGACAAATCTACCACATCGGTGGGAATATGAAGAATTGCTCTCTATATAAGTCTCTAATTGGTAAAAGGTTTGGGACCCCAAGAGGTATCCCATGTGTTTAAAGGAGGGAAGACCTAGATGTGCTTGGGTTCAAGGCTAAGCCCATACGCGCGCCGCCGCCGCCCGCCCGTCCAGTCCGGTCCGGTTCCGAGTTCTCGGGTTCACGGGTCTTGGGCCGTGGGCTGTGGGGACTTTCTAATATTATGTACAGTTTGGTCCGTGAAGTTTCAATATATACAGTTTGGTCCCCAGAGTTTCCGGGAAGGTGACGGAAGGCGAAAAGCCTACCGTTGGGAGTTTTTGAGGCATTAATCAGCCATTACTTGGCTGATTAACTCCTCATTTATCACCCTCCTTCATGTCCATAATTCAGCCCCTCTTGATGGTCATTTACATCCATAACTTGGTTGTTTAATGCCCTCCTAATGGCCATTAACAGCCATGTTTTGGGCAGTTGTTTAGCCCCTCCTCCATACTATATATTGAGCTTCCTTTGGCTCAATTGAGTGACATAAATATAGACGAAAAAGGCACACAAAAACAGACTGAAAAACAACATAAAAACAGTCACGAAAATAGCTCAAACAGACCACAAAACAGTGAGCAAAACTGTGTGGAAAAACAGTGAGTAAACACCTTCATATACACAGTATATACACAGAGACAAAAGAGAAGAGTAAAGAGAAACTCTTCCTTCCTATTCCATATCTTCAGCAAGTCGAGTCATATTTGTTTTCTTCGCCAGGCTCAACCTATTGGCTTTGTAGCGTTGAGATTAAAGTGTTGTTTTATCTTGGGAGACTATTGCCCGCTAACGTAAAAGCATATATACGGGGCAATCTTGTCTTAAGGACAGAGGGCATTCCTCGACTCAACACACAACGTTGTAACCATCCAGATTTAGTTGTTTCTTGATTTCAGGATATCAAGATTCAAGACACAACAAGCTTGCGGCAGTTCTCAACATTGGTCTTGCAAGGTTATCAAGATTCAAGACACAACAAGCTTGCGGCAGTTTTGAAGATTGACCGTTTATCTATCCTTTCGAACATCTGTAATAGTTACTTACTTCTCGTACTGCTTTATAAAGTACCATAGAGTACCAACAACTTAAGACAAGATTGCCCCGTATAACTATTAGTGTTCGAAAGATGTCGGTCAAAAGTTGTGTGACCAAATCTGGATATGGCTGTGGTTTTCCAGTTGAAGACAGTGATGATGATATTGTTGAAGTTCAACATGTTCATGGTGTCACCGCTCCCGAGAGTGGTGGGAACAAGCGCTCACGATAGACTGAGGATGTCAACTGGGACAAGAGGAGAAGATTGAAGATGTGGTTCTATCTTGCAGCAGAAGGCCTATATCTGTCCCAGACAAAGAATCCGAAATTGGGATAAGTATTTTTCTTACTTGTCAAGAATAACGATTAAATGATTTCTGATTGAAAATTGGTTAAAGTAAGGAGGAATATATAATTAATTTATATTCCTTATGCTTTAAAAATCAGAAGTTTAATCTCTTTTTCTTTCCCGTTTAAAGATTGGATTTTGTAAACAACTTAAAAAGATCCGTTCTTTTAAGTGTGATTATTAAAAGTGTGTAAAGTATGTTCGCACATACGATAGAGAAAGATCCACTAACTGTGCGAAAACTGTTACCACTCTTAAGTAAGCGCAAAGAATTATCTGGGCACCAATCATAACGGAAGAAGTCTAAAAGTTAAAGACGTTGAGCCTGTCACACTATTTGGGATAAGTTCCATCATAGAATGATATTGGACACTCAGTCATATAAAGCCTCCGAGCGACTGGAGTGGGCCAAAATTCCTTTGATATGATGATATTGGACACTCAGTCATATAAAGCCTCCGGGCAACTGGAGTGGGGCCGAATTCATTTCATAGGAAAAGTAATGGACACCTAGTGTGGTGGGCTAGAGTTTCCAGGTCTTAAATGATCCGAAGGCCTAAAGAAAGGCAGAAAAGAAATTGGACACTCAGTCTGCCAAAGCAACTGGAATGGGCCAGAGTATCTAGATCACATATGATCCGGCTACGCCCTAACCACGGGCAAGAGGTTGTTCATGTGAAGCAACGCCACCTCTAAAGTAGAAGGGGTTGGAGAGGTTGTCCTCAATAGGACTTCAGGGATTGGGATCACTCTAAGATGAGGTGATATATGTCCCTAACTTGGTTTAAGGGACGTTGTTGGTCAAGCTGGTTTGAGACTAGTCCAACAGGTCTGTAATAACTAAGAATGGTACAGTATGTATGTAGTCAAATGAATGATATATTTGTAATCCGTGCATCTATGTCATCATAGATTAAGAAAAGTTAAATAGCAAGTCATTCAAAAGCTAACGATGTTGAGATTGTTGCCTTCTGTCGACATAAACCCTCAAAATAAATGTGAGGTAGGCGAAGAGGCAAAATCACCTTTCCAAATTTCGTCAAAGGGAATAGCGAAAGAAGCACCGCTCCTCTAGAACTTAGTCACACCTACTTGGGTGATTTGAAGTTTATACAAAATATAGGGGGAGACAAGTATATTGTGATCTTCATTGATGATGGTACAACGTATGGAATCCTTTGTTTGTTGAAAAGCAAAGATGAAGTTGTTGAAGCGGATAAGCGCTACAAAACAGAAGTTGAAAATCAATTAAGCCTACGGATTGAGAAATTCGTAGTGATAGAGGGGGAAAATGTGAAGCATCGTTCATTAAACGACTGTTCATTTCTCACTTCAGTCCAACAGTGTTAGCCATGCGCAAAGTCCTACGCCCGAATTATGTGGGGTGGCTTGGTAAAAGTTGGAATACTGAAACAGGTCAAGTTGTACCTAAGACTGTAGATTGCATATCCACTGGATCTGCAAATAACAATAGTGCTGATCGCCTCTTGGTGTCGAAGAATGCTGAATTCTTTGAAGATAACTTTCCTTGAAAAAGGAAAAATGAGTAATTGCTCAAGGTTAACAAGAACCCACGAGGGCCTGATTGTCCGGAACTAGACGTTCTGTATCTACAGGACTCGAAAGTTGCTGGCTATCCGGAACTTAATATTCCAGATCTACAGAACTCAGGGATTCTAGATGTTGAACTAAGAAGGAGCAAAGAGGGGACAAAGACTTGTTCCATACCTTCTAGCGTGTATGGTTGAGAATGAACCATGGACAATTAACAAATAATTGTTATCTCCAAAAGCGCTGCTTTGGAAAGAAGCTAAAGAGAGAAATATATTCCATCATATAGAACCATACTTGTGTAATGGTTGATCTTCCTCCGGGAAAAGAACCTTTGGGTTGTAAGATGTGCTCCCCTATGAGTAGCTTAACATCCGGGGCCATTGCAGTCTTGCGTGGCATGGATGTTGAAATAGCCTTCCCAAACGGAGAGTTGGAAGAAGAGGATTAGTGTTGGTTTACTGGACAGTTGGACTTCTTCCTGAACTTTCATTTTGGTCCCTGAAATGTTTACATTTTGGTCCTGAAAGTTTCAGATAAAACAGACACAATGAATCTGACCACAGAAACATTGACTCTGAAGTTAGAATGCCAACAGTTGGAGAATCAACAGTCTGAAAGTAAAAGTCATATTGAAATAAAATCTCGATATGAAATATATGGGTATCACAGATGACATCTTAG
Organism: Anisodus tanguticus; assembly: GCA_034509755.1. Taxonomy (NCBI): domain Eukaryota; kingdom Viridiplantae; phylum Streptophyta; class Magnoliopsida; order Solanales; family Solanaceae; genus Anisodus; species Anisodus tanguticus. The sequence continues at coordinate 6,981,501 of CM067555.1, read as the reverse complement.
GAATTGAATTTCTAAGACATCTAACGGACGGTCGATAGTTGACGAGTCTCGTTGAAGCCACCAATGGATATGAATCATAGAACCGATTGGAATCATGGTGCACCCATAGACAAGGAGCGATATGCTCAGGTCATGTGTAGTTCAATGTATTGTACACACTACAACCGACCTGGTATCGGCCTTCAAAGCAGATCAGTTGAACTAAGGTTCACTGATGATTTTAATACATGATCGGTAGAAGACGTTAAGTCGGATATGACGATATCTGAATTATTCGCTTAACTACAGATTATAGTATTCTGGATGTCCAGCGGTTCTGGGAGAACACAACGATGTAAACTGGACATCAGATCTGAAGAACACCAAAGCCACAAGTAAATGTGTATGGTGGTTCTTAGAAAAACCTCTAAGCAAACTTGCATCGGCCTATTCATGATGGAATCGGAGTTTATCGCTTTATACAAAGCATAAAAGAAGTTGAGTAACTTCATGACTCCTTAGAGGACGTCCCTTATTGGGAGAAACCCGTGCCTTCGGCGCAGTTATACATCGTGGCTAGCCGGTCGGCTTCGGGAAGGACACGGATGACGGCGTCTGGACATATCTGTCGGGATCCGTCGGAGACATAAGACCGTATGGCGATTGATCATCACGGGTGTCACATCCTTGTTTACTAACTAAGGGACTACCCGGAGATCAAGTGTTCTCGCACTGTCTAGGGGAATTGGCTTAAAACCCAAACAATACGAACCTTTGCGGTGGAAACCCAACCATACTGATTGGATATCCCAAGAATTTGGTTCAATGGGAAAACTAGGCGGCAAAAAGTTCAGTTGAGCGCTTCGGTGGAAGCAAGAAGCACTTCGGATGATGATTTCTGTACGGAAACATGAATCCAAAGTTGTTCCTGCGATAGACATTAAAGTGTTGCATGCATGGTGGGTAAAGGTTAAGCTTCCAAACCTTTAAAAGATCCTCAAACGGTTGAGGTTAAGGTTGGGGAAACTTTTAATGATTCCTAACACTTGAGAAGTGGGATATAGCAGGATACCTTATAGGAGATCACCTATTTAAGTGCGAGGATGGCCGCCTCAAATGAACGCACTTAAGAATCCAAGTGTGTCCATGGCCACAACGGACAGAAATGTAAGAAGGAAAATGAATAAGAAGAGTTATTGTGTTGATATCGTTGTCTTGGCTTACACTAAACACTGACGGTTCAAGACATCACGTTCACCGCGCAGTAAGTAAGTCCGATGGTATTCAACTAGGGAAGGTTCAAAGCGAAAGCTACCTCTCCCCGATGCAATATCTTTTCGCCGAAAGATTGTGAAATGTAGGCACCTTGTGTGTGCGCCACAATCTCTCTTTCATAGAGGGGATTGTTGGAAATTAGCCTTTGGCGGTGAGATGCGCCCACCCATCTTTGATGAATTAAACACTAGTGTTCCGCATGTTGGAGACCTTGTCTCTTCGCACATGCATGATCTACGAAGTGAGTAGATGACCGAATGGCCAAGAATCGTCTAATTTCGTTGAGAAATGAAAGAGATATTGATCCACGAAGTAAGGTGTTTGAGACATGGAAATGTGGTGTGGGACAAATCTACCACATCGATGGGAATAGAAAGAATTACTCTCTATATAAGTCTCTAATTGGTAAAGGGTTTGGGACCCCAAGGGTCATGTGTTTAAAGGAGGGAAGACCTAGATGTGCTTGGGTTCAAGGCTAAGCCCACACGCGCGCCGCTGCCACCCGCCCGTCCCATACGGTTCCGAGTTCTGGGTTCTCGAGTTCATGGGTCGTGGGTGATGGGTCGTGGGCTGTGGGGACTTTCTTATATTATATTTTTGGACCAGAGAACTCTGCCAGATGTACAGTTTGATCCATGAAGTTTCATATGTACAATGTGGACCTGAATTCTTTTATATATACAGTTTGGTCCCTGATGTTTCAATATTTACAGTTTGGTCCCCAGAGTTTCTAGGAAGGTGACGGAAGGCAGAAAGCCTACCGTTGGGACTGTTTTTTGAGGCATTAATCAGTCATTACTTGACTGATTAACTCCTCCTTTATCACCCTCCTTCATGTCCATAATTCAGCCCCTCTTGATGGCCATTTATATCCATAACTTGGTTGTTTAATGCCCTCCTAATGGCCATTAATAGCCATGTTTTGGGCAGTTGTTTAGCCCCTCCTCCATTCTATATATTGAGCTTCTTTTGGCTCAATTATGTGACAGAAATATAGACGAAAAAGGCACACAAAAACAGACTGAAAAACAACATAAAAACAGTCACGAAAATAGCTCAAACAGACCACAAAACAGTGAGCAAAACTGTGTGGAAAAACAGTGAGTAAACACCCTCATATACACAAGATATACACTACAGAGACACACTATATACACAGAGACAAAAGAGAAGAGTAAAGAGAAACTCTTCCTTCCTATTCCATATCTTCAGCAAGTCGAGTCATATTTGTTTTCTTCGCCAGGCTCAACCTATTGGCTTTGTAGCGTTGAGATTAAAGTGTTGTTTTATCTTGGGAGACTATTGCCCGCTAACGTAAAAGCATATATACGGGGCAATCTTGTCTTAAGGACAAGAGGGCATTCCTCGACTCAACACACAACGTTGTAACCATCCGATTTAGTTGTTTCTTGATTTCAGGATATTAAGATTCAAGACACAACAAGCTTGCGGCAGTTCTCAACATTGGTCTTGCAAGGTTATCAAGATTCAAGACACAACAAGCTTACGGCAGTTTTGAAGATTGACCGTTTATCTATCCTTTCGAACATTTGTAATAGTTACTTACTTCCCGTACTACTTTATAAAGTACCATAGAGTACCAACATGGGATATGTCTTAGTTCTATCCTTCCACCATTGTAAAATATCAAAGTTCGCATCATTATGCTCACAATCATTACTCAAATATTTTTCCAAGTCATTTTTCCTCTCACTAGTTTCCACACCACCCTTTTCCCTTTGATATTTAAGAGTCATGAATTGTTCAAAATCCATGACTCTCTTCTTTTGTCCAATCCCATCATTATTCAAATTAGTTGTAGAGGAAGAAGAACTTGATTCTTTCCCTTTGTTTTTTTATGAAGGTACGAAAGAAACATAAGAAGCAAACAAATCAGGCAAAGTGACTCTTATTTTTAGAGATAAGAGGCTACCTTGTTCACCCCCATAAGAAGATTCTACAACCCAATCAATATAACTCAACTTACGTCTTGAATCAAGGACTAATGCAACAAACATTAAAATATTGAGATTGTTGACATTCCCCCAATATTTGGCATGTTTCAATTTCATTTGTCGGGCCATGTTTCTTATGCCTTCATCCTCATCCTCACAATACTGTGAAAGCATAGTTCCAACACCAAATGCATCATGCACCTAAGAATTTGCAGTCACATAGCGAGACCCGGACAACCTCAAAGTGGCATCATAAAATATTTGCAAAAATGGCAAAAGCACATTAACTTTATTCCAATCATTTTCACCCGGCTTACCACCAAATTTTCTAAGCTCTCTAACACATGCATTATCTCGAGAGTGCAAGTTAGTAAAATCCTTTTTGAATTTCATGGCGGATTCAAGCATCAAATAAGTCAAATTCCATCTCGTATCAACATCTAAACACACGAGACTCTTAGTTTCCAAACTCTCTTCATGTGCACAAGCTTTAAATTTCTGAAGTCTAGCAGGAGAAGATCTAACATATCTCACACTACCACAGATTTTCACTATGGAACTAGCAAGATCTTTCAGTCCATCTCACAACCAAATTCAGTATATGAGCAACACATCTCATATGTAAATAATCACCATTTAAAACACTAGTTTGAGGATGGTTCATTCTTCTTTTCAAATATTGAATAGCTAGATCATTTGAGCTAGCATTATCCACAGTCACAGTCAATATTCTCTTAATCCCCGATTCATTCAAACATTTTCAACCGCCCTACCAATGATTTCCCTACTATGGCCGGCAATTGGACAAAACTTAATAATCTTTTTATGCAACTTCCAATTTTCATCAATAAAATGAGTGGTGAGACACATATAACTCAAATTTTTCTCCAGAAGTCCATGTATCAGTTGTGAGACAAATCCTAGAAGATAGACCTCTAAAACAATCTTGTAATATTTTTCTTTCCTCAATGAACAACTTATAACAATCTCTTGTTATAGTAGCACGTGAAGGCACAACAAAAGCAGGATTTATTGCCTTACAAAAATATCGAAAACCTTCGCGCTCTACAAACATGAAAGGCAACTCATCAACAGTTACCATCCTAGCAAGTGCTTTTCTAGTGAATTCTTGATCAAAATCCCACTACTTTGGAACATTCACAATCTCAGTAGAGCCATCTTCTTTAGTAATTATTTTTGGTTCAAAGTCTATTAACTTTTGCTTTAAATCTAAATTGGCAGGATATTTTTTACATCTTTGAGCATGATTTCTTAAAGGAGTAGTACTATTCGTCACTTCACAACCAATACATCACAATGACTACACCTAGCCACATCAGGATCACTCGTATCTTCATAATGAACCCATCATTTAGATTTTTTCTTCCTAACACGTTGAGAATGAGAAGAGCTACCACTTACAGTAGGATGTAAATGGGATTTTTTTTGTTTGCTTGAGGACAATGAAGGAACGTCTTTCTTTCTCTTAGTTGGTGGAGCCGAACGTTTCTCTACTTCTTCTTCTTCCACATTTGCCACTTCATCATCATCAGATATGCACACATTATCAATGTTTGTATCCACTTTTATGTCATCATTGCTCCCACTGAAATTACTACATTATTGAATATAAAATTAGCAATCTTTAATGGAAAAATCAAAAGAAAATAAAAATTAGTAAATTACCTCATTGTACCTGAATCCAGTGCAAGCAAAAATGAGGTAACAAACGAAACACCACTGTTATGAGGAACAATGAATATATGCAAATGAAAGTATTTTTATTTTGGAGGAAGCAGTTATGTAAATATTGACAGTGAAAATCTTCAACAAACGGATCGCAACTAGAGTCCTACCGAACAAATAGATCCAGTGGCAGAGCTCACTAGAATCCTTCTGTTACTGAATAAACATATCTGAAAATCTCTTTGAGATTCTTTAACAAAGCAAATTCACATTATCATCTCTTTCTAGTCTAATTTTTTTAATATCATATTAGACTTACCAAATTGAATAAGTTGGTTATACAATTAAAAAAAATTCATAAAAATTCAGGGTAAAGGAACTGAAATTACCGACTCATAAATCCAACCAAATCATCACCTCAAAGAAAAAAAACTCAATGACAGCCCTACCAAAATTTCTTAGCCCTTCGAGCAATTCGAGCAAGTCACGCAACCTAACAGAGAAAATCATACAATAAATTATCTCAAATATCTCCTCCTAGACCCCAAGCCCCAGATTTAGACATAATACTATTAATTTTAGCCCGCACATAACAACAATTAGTATCTTGAACAACCCAATTACAGAATATCCAATCAGCAAGAAATAAAATTTTTGTTAATCAAAATAGAAGAAAAAGATGAATTAGATAATGGAGGACGAAATTTACTCTTGATGTACCTGGATATATCTGAGAAATTAATGGAGAAGAACTTCTCACGAGCTCGATAGGAGTGAAATCTCTGATAAATACTGAAGAAATCTCTGATGGAGTGCGGTGGGTGAAGGACTGAAGGTGAACTTCTCAGTTCTCAGTTCCCAAAAAACCCTTGAAGTCGAAGACAATGTAATAAAAAAATGATCCGCGATCGGATGGGCCACAGAAGTATTTGGGCCAACGAAATATTATTCCTCGGCCCAAAGATAAAACAGAGATAAGTAGCAGGCAGCCCAATGAAAACTGATATTTCGGATATCCAAAATTAAAATAATTGTGATTCGTATCTGATCCGATTTTTTTTGAATATCCGATCCGAAATATTCAAAATTGAAAAAAATGGATCGGATATCCAATTTTTCGGATCGGATTGACCAGATCGCGGATCAGATCGGATTATTATGAACAACCCTAAGAAATATAGTATGTCAACTTGAGTGATATGCCCCAGCAATCACCTCGCTATGAGTTGCAGAAGGGAGTAGTACCATTAGCTTGCCGAGTGATACAGTGAGGGTCGTTACGAGTTAGTGTCCGCTTTACAGTTTGGTCCTTTATGCTTTTAAGTAGAAGTTATCTTAATTTCACATTTCGCTTATTTTTATTTTACATTTATCACATTTAGTCCCACTTGCTCAGTCACGTTTTGGGAATGCATTGGCTGAGTTTATGTATTAAAATTGCAGTATGACTGAGAATCTGATCTATAGTTTCTAATTTATTCTTAGAGAAAATACGAACATCAGTGTGTTAAAATACAGATCAAAATTCTCGATCCTTTTGTAAAAGCCAAGGAGAGAAAGATTCATTTTGATTTTTTTTCTCAAATTTATTGTGTTTCAAGTTTTCAACCCACGTTGGCCGGAAAAATTTCCGGCCAAAATCTCCACTTTTTCCGATTGACAATCTTATTCTCATTGATGGTGAGGAAGTAATTTTAATGTTCTTGTTTCCGATCTGGGATTGTTCTTTCCTCCATTTTTTTCGATCCACAATTTTTTTAAGAGTTTAGTGTAAGAAGTTGTGAAGAAAAAAAAAGTGAAAATTTTTTTTTTAATGAATTGATAATGTGGCGCATGCGTGGAATATACCTCAACCCCATGAATCTGATTTTATACTCCCACAGTGTTCTTAATTTCACTTTTTATTAAATTAGGGGATATATAAGTGTCAGTAAAATTTAATTTCTAAAGTTTAGGAGTAAAAAAATATATTTTATTTTCTTCTTAGCTTCTTTCTCTACTTAGATGTAATTTGAATGCCTTTAAATTGCTCGAATCTACATCATTGGGTTGAGAAAAAAAAAATCAAGATCTAAATAAAAGATTTAGTACTCTCTCTGTTTTATTTCATGTGTATTATATTCCTTATTAAGCTGTTTCAAATATAATGTCAATTTTTATATTTAATATAACTTTTTTATTTGAGAAAATATAAAAGTTTCCCCTAAACTTCTTTGGAAAACTCAATTTCACACTATAACTTTATGGGCATTTATTTTTATAAAATATAGAAAGGCGGGATGTTCATGACGTATACGCGTCGGATGAACTAAATTCTCAACCCCCCTATTCTTATTTGAAGTTGAATAAATATCAGGAAAGTCCGTTCTGCGCTCTCTATCCCCCTTTTTTGGGGTCTCCATGAACCGCTTTTTAGTATTTGTCCTTGTATAAAATGAATTGAAAAAAAAAAACAAAAAAAATGGTAATGGAAACATATGTCCTATATGTACAAATTCAAATCTGGCGAGCCTTTACTCGAAGTAGAGCATAAATATCACTCTAAAATTATAATATCATACTCCATGCGCCACATCATTATCATGTCAGTAACACATCATTGCTATGTAGAGCTACATCTAAATTATCTAAAATTTGATTTTTTTTTTCCGTTTCTTTTTGCTTATTTATTTTCCTTTTCCTTACTTATATTTTTATACTCTAATTAATCCCTAAAATCATGACAACTTAGCTGCAATTGTTCAATGTCGAAATAGAGAAGAATTAGAAAAATAAAAAACACAATTTAGCTGCAAGTTACAGGCCACCCCACCAGTTTTCTTCTCTGACCTTGTGCGCGGCTAGGGCTATTGGGAATGACACACATAAACAACAAAGACTAACCAAGTACAACGCCACAGCAGATCGGTGGTACAATTTGAGCCTAGGCTAAATGTGATTTTTGAGGTCATTTGCTAATAAGTCTTGGGAATTTTGATATAGAAAAATGCTATTTTTTGCTCTCTTCAATTTATCTAGAAAAAGAAAGGGAAAAAAATTAGAAAAAGAAGAAGAAAGAAGATGAGAATTGAGGTGCAGTCGGACAGATATGGCATTCTTGAGAGGATGAGGAAGAAGTAGAGGGGGGGGGGGGGGCTAGAAGAAGGAGAAAGGGCCAGGGGCACATCTTTGGTTTTAGTATTATTTTTATTGTATAATATAGACATCAGTGGACCCACCTTCCTTTTTTTTAAATTTATGTACTTTATTTACTTTTTTGACACACCATCATTGATATTTATTCTATTTCAAACAAAAATAGGGTTAAATAAACTTCCGTAAAGTTATAATGTAAAATCGAGTTTTCCCGACAAGTTTAAGGAAAAACTTATGTATTTCCAACATCTCACGTGACATTGACATGTTCACAAAATTTAAAGGACATATTAATACATTACACAAATCTATAATTTAGGATTGTAATATTCAAAAATTTCTCTTATTATTTATAAACTTTGTGACTGCACAATCAAATTAACACACATGAAATAAAACAGACAGAGTAGTACGAAAAAGTAACAACGTAACATGACATACAATACATGACATAGGTATGATTCAATCAACAAATAATTACTAACAAAAGTAAAATCAAGATGGTCTTTTTGAACCACATGGATCACCACCATTGACTGTATAGTAGGTCTGGACAATATCCAAGCAGAGGAGGAAAAGAGAACCAATCAACGCAATTATAGACCAGGGATTGTTAAAATATGTGCTGTTCAATTCGGCCATCCAAGTCTTGGCTTTGCTGTTATAGTGCTCTTCGATTTCCTTCTTGACATCCCAGAAATAAGAATCATCTTCTGCACCATAAGTATTCAAATCTTTGTACACTTGTACCACTTCTTTGTCACTCCCTAATCTGTTTATTATAATTTTCTCCTCTCGCAGCTCCTTCACATCCTGTTTAGTAACCACAAGTAATTTCATGAAACTCACGTAAGCAGTCACAGCTTTATCGTTATTAGCAACATAGGGAGAGAATTCATAAGCAATCACGTTCTTGAAAAACACTCTGGTTTCCATTCCAACATATAAAAGTGGGAGCTTCAGCTTCGCAGAGTGACAGAATTGAGAGGGACTAAACCTTACACCCTTGAGAGATTTAATCTGACTAGCCCTGAAATTAGAGGTGACAAAATTAGCTCATAAAAACATACTATCTCACTCAAGTTTGCGCTGGTCATTAACGCCTCCATTTCTATCCATCAAAAAGTTGGGCCGATATATAGTTAAAATTGATTCATTTAACTCATTTTTTAAAATTTGATATGCTATATATAGTCATAATAAAAAAATAATAGTTTTATTAGGTATTAAAAAGTAAATAAAGAAATTAAAACTTAGTAAGAATTTAGTGGGTTGGGTTATGACCCACTTTTTAGCTCAACTCATTTCAGCCCAAGTAACTTTTGAGCCGATCAATAACCCCCATTGACTCGCCCAAGTTCAGTCCAACCCCACCATTTGACACCTTACCTGAAATGAATGCCCTTTGATTTCAGATCGGTGACTGAACGGAACACGTACCGCCCACCTGTAGGTGCATTATCAGCATCTTCGCAACAGAGTGTCGCTACCAAGTTGTTGATATCGCAGCAAGGATTATCACCTGTAGTGGTTTCGTGGCCAGTGACAATTACTCTCCGGAAAATTTCAAGAAGGTGAAGGGCTTTCGTCCCCAGCTTATTGGTTTCATTCACTTCTTCTATTTTTTCTTCCTCGTCATGGAAGAACATTTTAAAGGAAAACTTTTCCATGTCCTTTATAAATGCATGTCTATTAGTACCATATTTCAAGCGAACCAAGATCTCGAGAATCCGGAAAGGTACCTGATTTTCAAGCAAATACATGTCACGTCTAATGCTAATATAAACAGCAGTACCAAGATGCCCAATTGTCTCGGCCCGTTTATGGGACTCCTCATTGCGCGATGGCCCGATATAATTTAGAATGACACATGCATCTCGAAGCATCATTCGAGCAAATTCTTCGTCAGAATACTTACTCTTGAATTCTTCGGGGTAACAACTTCTAGTGTACCCAATATCCTCAAGAATTGCAGCCATGAAGACATTTTCGTCTAACGTGTCGATGAACATGCGAACGGCAGTGGGCTTGAAATCCTCAACGAACTTGAGCTTCTCCTTTCCGTGGTGGTAAGGCCCTAGAGAGACTACTTTTGGATCATAGTCGTCATTGCTTTCTTTATTTTCTTCTCTCATCAATAATGGAACCATTTGCATTGGATATTTCTCAGTTTGCTCCTCCTCCCCTGCCATTTTTATTGGATACTCAAACTCTATCGGCATTTTGGTTTCTTCCGCTACAATTGAAAAAGTAATTAAATTAATTAATTAGTGCATCCAATCCATGACTAATTACTCTACTTGATCAATATACTCTATTCACATACGTATAGAATAAATAAATTCATGAAAGCAGGCGAAATGGTATGTCACATGCATGAAAACTTTTCGATTTCCTCGTTATTAAAGTGTGTGATCATCTCATTTAAAAATTTAAATTGTTAGAAGAGCACACTTTTAATTATTAAATTATATTAGTATCTCAAATACACCTCCTTACGTGTTTGGCTTGATTCTTTTTCATTGGTCAAACACATGGAATATTTTTTTGCTTTTTCGAGTAGCGGTTAGATTTGAACTCAAGCCCTCTTGCTAGTTTTAATATATATCATATTAAAGTGTCTGATTATCTTATCTAAATGATTAAGCTATATACTAGGGAGAACACACTTTTAATTATTTAATTATATACACTAATATGGAAGCCTAAAGGATGAAAGAAGAAGTAAAAAAAAAAGAGCTCTTTCGTAATAGGCTTTTCTCTCCCCTTAAATTTTAATTATATTTTTCCATGCAAGATTATAGATCCACAAACAGAAAAGGAAAGCTTGTGACATTATAATACGTTTTAGTTGCGTAACTAGTTTCAAATTTTAGTCTTCTTCTACTTAAAAATTTAGAATTCTATCATTTTGACAAATCGACGTTCGTGATCATTCTAAGAATTAATCATCAAGTGTTCCTCAATTTGATTTTACTTGCTTTGTGGAATAACTATTACTTAGATTACACTAATTTAAAAGAAACAAAAATGAAAAGAATCATTGATGCTTTATTTATATAAGAGGCATACCATGAAGATTAAAAAAAAGATTTCTATGGTTGAACACATTACATACCAGTGTACACTAGCGCTTGAGATGCTCTTCTGTTGAGATGTTTGATAATAGTTCAAGGTTATGTAGCCATATTTAAAGGCTTATCAATGATGGAATATTTTAAGCCTTGGTTCCATAGTAAAGAATAAATGTTAAAGTGTCATTAGTGTGCTTCAAAAGGAAACAAAGATATATCTTACTTTAATTTAGAATCACAATTTTAATTTCCATTTTGATCTGACCAAAATTAAAGAGTATAGCAAATCGGGATCTAGTTTTTGTTTAATATCTTTTGTTTTTGTTTCTGCGGATTTAATAAAGCATGATATGGTGAAAGTCTACTCTCAACTTCCAACTATAAGATCCTTACAATAATTTATATACCACCAATGGATAAGATAACACTATTCTAACTAGCTAGCTAGCTAATACTCACATTTAATTTGCATGAATATTGACACCTAGTTCTCTTGAAATAGAAGAGTTGGAAAAAAAATAAACAAATTTGCTTATATACGAAGTGCAAAAGAAAATGCAAATACTTAAACTCATGATTAAATCAAAGTAAATATATGTATGACAAAGACATGTCTTGTATTTATTAGTTCTATGTAAACACGAGTAAATTTTTCTCCCGAGAAAATGTCACAAAGTCTATTCTTTACCCCGCAGAATAAAGCCGTTAATTAAAACTTCCTGCAACTTTAGTTTATCATTAACTATAGGACAAATTGAAATCGTGATATATATAGCTTCCAACTTTTCTGTTTTTCATTAATTTAATATTTGACTAATACTCCGCAGTTGAGAGATGATATGTTACATTAGTAAAATAATCTATCTTAAGATAAGTTATAACTAGTGACACATACATATGTTCCCTTCATTAAGTAATTACAAAATGTTGTATTCTTTCCGTTCCAATTTATATGACATTCTTTACTTTTTAGTCAATCTAAAAAAGAATAAATTTTTATATTTATAAGTAACAATGTAATTTTAATTTTCCCATTTACCCTTAATGAGATGATTTATAAGTCACATTTCTCAATTCCTTATTTTAAATCACAAATTTCAAAAGTTTTCTTTTGTTTCTTAAATTCTGTACCGAGTCAACCACCTTCATATAAAATGGGAATGAGGGAGTACTTAGTAAAATGATCTCCAAGGTATTTTTCATATTTGTACACTCAATGAAAATAGTCATTTAGACCTAGAATCTGGACTACAAGTTCTTTGTTAACCACTTTGGCAAGTGAGATCACAAAGAGAAGAAATGTACCAGTAGAACATTATTTTCTTCCATGGATCACGTGGAAAAATGAAGCAATTCTTCATTATAACGTTAACCTGCTAATGAACAAAAGTTACATTCCTTTACCCCACAAATAGGGTAAAGCTAATTCCTGTAACTTTAATATCTAATCTTTAACGTAACTAGGACAAAATGAACTCTTTCATTAATTATGGTGACACAATTAACCGCTTCTTTAAGTATGACTTGCAAAAAATGAGGTACGAAGATAATCTCTAGGTTAACTTTCAAATCCATCACATTAATTAGGAACATAATATTGACTAAATTTGTACACTAACTGAGAATAGTCAGTAGACCCTAAAATGTGACACACACATACATGTTCTTTTCTAACAATTTGAGCAAGTGAGAAAACATAAAGAAGAAAAGAAGCAGATACTCTATACTCGATTAAAGGAGAGTGAATTAATGCTTTTACTTTTATGTGGAATATTCAAGCACTGCAAGGCAAGGAATGTCAGGGGAATTCAAATTGTGTGTATTGCCTTACTAATATTTGACACTAATCTGCTCATCGATCACTTCTTTATTCGAGGAAAATTAATATATTATAAATTTTATATGAGTGGGGAACGCATCTAATTACTTACCACAGTAATATTTTTGCTTTCCTATGATTAATTAGAGTTGAAGGGGAGCCTTGGAGTAACCGGTAAAGTTGGTGTCATGTAACCAGGAGGTCATGAGTTCAAGTCGTGGAAAACAACCTCGGCCCTTTCCCGGATCCCGCGCATAGCGAGGAGTTTAGTGAACCGGGTTGCATTTTTTAATGATTAATTAGAGGTATAATCTTTTGAGATAATTATTAATAGTATATATTCTACAACTTAAAAAATACCAGAGAAATGCTACAAATTGGAAACAATTTTTTCTAGAAGAATTAAACCTAATATATATATATATATATATATATATATATATATATATATATATTACCAGCTAAAAAAATAAACAATAAATTCAGCCGATTGTTTAGGTAAGGATCCTTTTTTTCTAACAGTTGTAAATGTCCATCGAACTAAGGAGTGATGACTGGCATTTAATGGGCTAGTAAAAGTTAAAGCGAAGCGATCCAACATTCTAATATTATACTTCCTCCGTTCTAATTTATGTGATATTATTTAACTTATCATGAAATTTTAAAAATAAAAAAGACTTTTGAAATGTGTGGTTCAAAACAAGTCTTATATAAATGTGTAACTGTAAGTTATCTAATAAAATTAAATTGTTTTTAGATATAGAAATATGGCATTCTTTTTGGAACATATCAAAGAGAAAATAGTATCACATAATTTGGAACAGAGAAAGTATCAAAACTACGATACAATATACATATGTATACTCTCTATATCCCAAGTAAATTAACATAATAATGTAATTGTAAACATGACTCAATTGTAAGAAATCTATATACTATTATAGTAGCAAAGACTAAGATGAAATATAAACATACTTTTTAGTTAGGGTTAAACAAGTGTACCGTTAAATTTCATTGATTTAGAAGCAATAGTTACCTTATCAAAAAAAAAAAAAAAACAATAGTCGGTACTCGAGGGTAAGTCTGAGACCAACTTTCACAATTTTCTAGCTATCACACTCTCATAGTTCCGAAACACATCGGAGAACCCAGTTTATAGTACGTCAATCTTTATCACATATTCAAGAACATAATACGCTACAAGTTTTTTCTCTTTCTAGATAACTAAGAAAATGTTTATCCCATTATAGGCCATATTTTCCTTGCTTATCCACACACAAAATAAAAATATTAATCAAGCATTTTATTTTATCCACTAGTTTGATCACATCACTATCCTTTCATGCTATAGTCAATTAATAAGTTCAAATTTCAACATATCTCTCACTTAGACGTCAATATTGACATCAGTAAAATAAATTTAAAAGATTTGAGCTTTTAAAAGAGTCATTTTTAAAAAGATTTAAGACTTTCTGGTGGCCACGTAACTCACATAGCAAAGGATCCATTATATAACAATTCATCCGGTCTCAATGGAGAATAATAAAAGTGAATCGGGGTGCTAAATGAGTGTGTGTGTGGGTTGAATTTAAACAGATTAAAATAGGTTAAGTTAATAAATGGTTGAACTAAAATGAAATAAAAAGCGGGTCATAACCAAACATGTCCAATTCTTACTATGTTTTATAATAATTTCTTCGTTTTTTTATAATTTTTAAGTACTTAATAAGACTATTTTCCCCTTTATTACGATTATATAATATCATATCAAATGAAAAATATTTTCAATTTTTGTTACTATCTAATGTTTGTTGTTATTCACTTGATGTACTTTTTTTTTGTTATAGTTATAGCTATTTTTTCCTCTAACTTGCTCTGTTTTTGCTTTATCCTGAGCCATGAGTCTATTGAAAACAACATATCTATCTCCCAAGGTAGGGGTAAGGTCTGCTACACTCTACCATCCCCGATCCACTTGTGGGATTACACTGAGTATGTTGATGTTGTAAATCAAAGAAAAAATATTTTTGACAAGATTTTTATGGGTCATTTTGGGCTACATATCAACTCAATTTTGATAGGCTAAAATGGATTGGGATAAAAAGAGATGAGCTAATAAATAAGCTAAAACTTGAACAGATTGAACGGATCATATTTTCATGGGCTAATTTTATCACGCCTACATTGAATCATAGCAGGCATTACACCTTGTCAAGATATGAATTCTATTTATGATCACAAATGCTAGAATTTCCATCAACACGAATCAAACATTTATGCTAAGCATATTATTTTTCTAATCAAGATGATTGAAACCACACTTATTAGAAACATAATCCTCCAATAAAATGACGGTATCACATCAAGAGATTTTCCTGTAAGTGACATACAAAATATATTACTTCAAGAGCCTTCAAATGTCACAAAAATTATGTCAGCTTAAAAGATTTTTCTTGTGTTATACGTCCCTGAAACGCATTTCAACTTCAACGTAACACTAAAACAACTAAGATGGCTGCTAATGAATATGATTCCACTAATAATATCGCTTAATAACATAACTAATCCTCACAAGTGGCTGAATTAAAAGTCAACGTGAAGCAAGTAGGAAACAGAAATCCCACTAATCATTCAGTTTATCAAGACTCTAAAACAAATCTTATATTACAAATGTACAATAAATAACTAATATCCATTACAAGGAGGTCAGAGGATATGCATCAACCTTTTTGCCTGTTGGCGCATTTCAAGATTCAATGCTCCTTAGCATAAGAATATCTCATTGGTTATGCAAGCAATATACTCCTAATATGTCTCTGCAAACATTCTTGTACTAGAATTTTTGAAGTAGAAAGTGGTTGACATTAGATGTTAACTGGCACACTCAACTATGTGACCATTGAACCAAGGCTGATGAGGCTGGTGATTGTGCGGATGTTGAGATGCTCCAGTGGAGTCCCTAGCTGGAAGGGAAGCCGAGGACCTCCCTGTTTGCAACACCAAAGAAAACAGAGCAACTCACTATTTTAAGGCATGTGTTGGATAGGAATGTTACCATTCCATCTATCACTAGATCAATATGTTTGACTACCCATATTTTAAACCAAAACAAGTACCGTACATGAATTATGTACGGATCATGTTACTCCATTTAAACTCATCTCACGTCAATCTTATAGAAGTATAAATAGAAAGTTGTATTACTAATATAAATTATTATTTAATTAACCATTTGTCCTTATCTTTGCAAAATGTATCGTTATATGACATATATGTATTCTCCCCTGCGACAGTATTACAACTTTTGAATTTAGGTTTTTATGTTTGAATGAATTTATGAAAGATGTGAGTAGAAGACATTTAAAACTGTTTTATATATCTGAAAAGAGAATAATTCCTTAATTATTTTTATTAATGTAATAGGTTTATACATGATATACAATAGTAAACCTAGCTTATAATTACGAAAATCGAATATACATTTTCCTAATACTAAAGATTACTACCATAATTACAGATGTACAATATCACTAATAATATCAAGGATATACTACGTATATTCTATCACATATATTCTATCACACCCCGCAGTCATAGCGGTCGGTTGTCGTACTCTGAGACTATTCCTAAAGTTTTCAAATAGAACTAAGGGAACACCTTTAGTAAAGATGTCAGCAATTTAGTACCGTGAAGGGACATGCAAGACATGTACTTGTCCACGAGCTACCTTTTCGTGAACAAAGTGAATATCCATCTCGATATATTTAGTGCGCTGATGTTGGACAGGATTTCTAGAGAGATATATCGCACTAACATTATCGCAGTATACCAAGGTAGCTTTATGTATAGGAAAATGAAGCTCTAAGAGGAGGTTACGCAATCAACAGGACTCAGACACCACATTGGCTACCCCTCGATACTCGGCCTCCGCACTGGAACGCCCGATAAAGTAGCTTGACGTTTATCCGACCAAGAGACCAAGTTATCAC
Source organism: Anisodus tanguticus (assembly GCA_034509755.1). NCBI lineage: Eukaryota > Viridiplantae > Streptophyta > Magnoliopsida > Solanales > Solanaceae > Anisodus > Anisodus tanguticus. The sequence goes on along the minus strand of CM067555.1, from coordinate 6,964,589 downwards.
CAAGAGACCAAGTTATCACCAAGAAATATACAATAACCAGATGTCGAGCGTCTGGTATCTGGGCATCCACCCCAATCAACATTTGTATAAGACATTAGAGTAGATACGGATGATGGATATAAGTGTAAAGCATAATCAAGAGCGCCGTGAATTTAACGCACAATGCGTTTGAGAGCGTGCATGTGTTCTTCCCTCAGATCATGCATAAATAAATACGGGCCTCGTGAACGTGAACGTAAGTTACTGAAGAGCACCCCGCAAGACTGCGATAGTGGGAGGGATCCTCGTAGGGTGTGCTAGAATTAACACTCATCTTCAGTTTGGTGTCAACCGGAGTAGGAGATGACTTACAGGATGACATGCCATCCCGTTCAATAATCTCAGTTGCATACTTTCTCTGGGATAGAAATAGACCACTTGCATGACGAGTTACAACTATACCAAAAAATAACTCAAAGGCCCCAAGTCTTTCATAGCAAATTTGGAGTTGAGAAAGATATGATAGACTTACGCAGTTTATCAGAGGAGGTAATTAATATAATATCATCCACCTATAACAGAATGTATGCCAGAGAAGTACCGCGACAATAGATGAATAGAGAATGATCAGACATGCTGTGAGAAAATTTAATAGTAGACACATAATCTGCAAACCTTTTGTACCATGCCCGAGGGCCATGTTTTAGCCCATACAATGATTTTTTTAGCAAGCACACATGGTTAGGATGATCGAGGTCCCTGAAACCCAAGGGATGATGCATGTATACAATTTCTTTGAGATCACCATGTAAGAACACATTTTTCACGTCCAACTGATGAATGGCCATGTTTTTTAGAGAGACAACCGAGGATAGTGTGAATAGTTGTGCCGTTTGACCACCGGACTAAATGTCTCTCCACAATCCACGCCAACCTATTGAGTTTTGCATCACCTACAAGATGGGTCTTATGCCTCTAAAAAACCCATCATATTTTTTCTTATGAGTAAAAATCACATAGAACAAATCACAATGACACCAAGCGGATGAAACACTAACTCTCACGTCTTATTTTTAATAAGAGCATTATATTCATCATCCATGTCCATTTCCAACTCGCTCACGAACGGCAGACACGGGATTACGTGGTAGGGGTGATTTAGTGACATTAGAGTTGAGATTAAAATGACATTTTGGTCTAAAGATAACCCATTGGCTACGAGTAACGGGCTCTTGACTCGGAATAAAAGTGGGCCGGACCTGGGTCGGTGTAGTGACGTCGGAACTGACTGGATCGAGAGGGGGTCACGGGTTGGGCCAGTAGGCTGTGGGATTGCTGGTCCAAAAGGGTTGTGTGACGGAAACTGGGATAGCAGGCATTGGGCCTGCTGGCAGAGACTCACCGAAAGAGAAAAATGGGCCGGCAAGCAATGGGACTATTGACAGAATTTGATGACGGAGGAGTTTGGGCCAGCAGGCAATAAGCCTACTGGCTGAATTTGATCACAGGAAGGTTCTATGCCAATAGGCATTGGGCCTGCTGGTTGTTGGTCCAAATCCCGATATGTAGGCCGGACCAAATGGTGGATCACATACGGTGAGAGCCCATCATCCAGAAAATTATAAGTATTAGACACGGAATTATGCAACTTAGCAAACGGAAATTGGATTTCATCAAAAAATGACATGGCGACTAATTATGATTTTATTAGAGGATAAATTATAATATTTGTAACCACAATAATTAGACGGATAACCAAAAACACACAAGTGGTAGAGCGGGTTTATAGTTTATTTGTTGTAGTGGAGGGAAAGAGATGATAACATAAACACTCAAACACCCTAAGATCAGAATACGATAATTTTTTGTGATAAATAATTTTGGGTGGAGATTGGTATGTTAATCCTTTGTTAGGGAGTATATTAAGAAGGTAAGTAGCTATTTGTAATGCATGATTCCAAAATGAAGGTGGTAATGAAGCATGAGCTAGTAATGTCCGAACAATATTATTAATGATACATATTTTTCTCTCGGCTTTTCTCATTTTGTGAGGATGTATATGAACAAGAAAACCAAAAAGATATACCATTAACCTTATAAAATTCCCTAAATGGTCCATTATCAAATTCACTTCTATTATCACATTGAATATTTTTAATTTTCGTTCAAATTGGATACGGATAAATGTTCTAATGATAGGAATGTGGAATAAAGTGGAGACTTGTTAGATAATGGAAATGTCCACAAAAAATTAAAATAATCATCCAAAAATAACACATAATAACGGTGGCTCAAAAAGCTCAAAACGAGAGATGTCCACAAATCACTATGAATAATATCAAATGACAACAAAGTACTAGAATTGAAGGCAACAAACGACAATTTAACATGTTTTCCAAGCGGACAATAAGACAAACATTAGTACTACGCATACTATTACACTCAATAAATTTATTGTTTTAAGGGAGAAAGAACAGACGCACCCGAATGACTCCAAACGTGCATGCCATAAAGAAGGTGCTAAGGCGGCAAACATTAACGGTGGAGGTGGAGGTGGTGATGAGATAGATCTCGCCCCAACTATCACATCTCATCAGAGGTATCTCCGTCGATAAAACCTTCACAGAAAATCCAAAAGAGTCAAAGTCAACAGAAATTCAATTATCAAGTAAATTTCCAAACAAACACCAAATTTTTAAATAAGTGGGGAGCATGAAGGACATTTTAAAGGCTAAGGGTGAGTTCGGGAGAGATAAATTTGTGTGACCATAACTACGAATTAGAATTGAATTACAATTACCAACAATTATGTCACGATTTTTGTTCAAATTGAAATAAGATGAGAGATTACATGGTGCAGACGTCATATGAGAAGTAGCACCGGTGTCCATGCACCAATTTGTACCCGAAGAATTTAGCCCAAGTGTATGCATTGCCGCCTCGATATTTGTGTGGGTCGGGTTGTTGCTGGGCCCGCAACAACGAAGGCTTATTTTGGTCGAGGCCTAAGCAAGCCAGGCTGCTGCCAGGTCGTGTAATTACGAGGCCCAGGATATTGCTGCCTCTACTATCCATTGGGCTTGGCCCAAGTTGAAACTGGGACGGGAACTGGGCAGGGCGACATGGGCCACTGCCCATTGGCCCAAGGTTGGGCCCAGGGCCATTTCCCAGCGGCCCAAGCCTGCTGCCAGGGGTTCAGTGGCTCGGTCCCCTATTGACCGCCACTGCTGGCTGCTCGTCCGCCACTGTTGCAGCCGTTGCTGCCGTGACCACCACCCTTGCCACCGCCACATCCGCCACCATGCTTTTTTCCACAATTTTGACCATCATTTTCAAAGAACGATTAAGAGTCATCAATTTCGCGAGACGTGGCCACCATCATGGTGGAATTGGCTCCAGTAGCCACCTTTTTAGCCAATCCTGCTTCTTCTCAAGTGAGCATGGAACGAGCCTGGTAGAACGGTGGGAGATGATTGCTTTGGCGAAGAAGAGTGTCAACCTCATTATATGCCTCGGAGAGGCCTGCAACCATATGAAGAACTAGACGATCATTCTTGACGGACGCTCCCACATTTTTGAGTTGATCCGACAACTCCTTGAGCCTTTGACAATAGGCTGATGCATTTGGAAAATCCTCCATATTTATGTAGGAGAATTCTTGCTCAAGGGTCATGGCACATAATTTTTGTTATCTTGAAAAATATCACGCAACCTATTTCAAGCTTCCATTGTCGTGGCATCGGGTTCGATTATTGTTTGTAAGAGGTTCGTAGAGATGGTAGAATAAATTCATTGGAGCACCGTAGCATCCAGAGTTGCCCACAACTCTATTTCATCATCGGTGGAAGGAACCTTCTCCTTTCCTTTTTCCCGTTTGACGATGTGATGGAGGACTCTATTAGACCTTTCGTGAATTTTAAATAGTTCTGTCCACGTCGCGTACTGGATATTTTCCATCTAAAAAATGATAGGGATGTTGTTCTTGATATTGGAGACTGCAAGGGCATGATGAAATGTGTTCTTTGTGGTAGATATGATGGAAGAACAAGAGGAGAATTAGGGTTTCGGGAAAAAAATTAAAGGGAGAGGGAGGGACGACCGACGACCAAGGGGGAGTAGGGCGGCAGAAGTGGTATATTTTTGGAGAAGGAAAAGTTTGCCCTAGACTGTTGATACCATGAAAGAGAATAATCCCTTGATTATTTCATTAATGTAATAGGTTTATATACATGATATACAATAGTAAATCTAGTCTATAATTACGGAAATTAAATATACATTTTCCTAATAATGACCTTAGATAGGAGGTTGTAGAGGACACATATTAGGGTAGAAGAGTAGTAGGTACTCGAGTGTAGTCCTACTTATTCTTACAAATTGATAGTTGTAGTGTGATTACTGTAGGACCGATTAGCCTATCACACCTATAAGCACATTATTGCTTTATAATTCACTGTAGTTTGATTTCTGCTGTTATGTGTTCTTTAGTGTATTTTGTTTAGCTTATTTAGTTGTGTTAGCTACTGCTCCCTTTTGTTCGAATGAACTTTATACTGCTTTAATTCCTTATCTGAGTCTGACCGTTTCTCTTACTTTACTCTTTACTCTTGCTTTGTTTTGATTGTCTTGCTTGTGATTATGCTTTGTCTTGAGCCGAGGGTCTCCCGGAAACAACCGCTCTACCTATCAAAGTGGAGGTAACGTCTGTGTATACTCTACCCTCCCCAGACTCCACGGTGTGGGATTTCACTGGGTATGTTGTTGATATTATTAGTGATATTATACATCTGTAATTATGGTAGTAATCTTTAGTATTAGGAAAATTTATAATTGATTTTCGTAATTATAGGCTAGGTTTACTATTGTATATCATATATATAAACCTATTACATCAATGAAAATAATCAATGAATTATTCTCTTTCAATATCAAACAAATTCTTTTAAAATTTTAAAATATTATATAAAAAAAACTCAAAACTCAAATAAAATTAGTTTTCTAGTATTTCAATAAATCTAGGGTTGACTTGCTTTTCTCTGCCGGCTAAGAAACAAATTTCCGACTCCACTGTTAGGCAATGGTGAGAGGAGGGGCCCAGTTGAGAATAAAAACGCCATCAAATCCATGCAACAAATGGTTAACACTCGTCATTGTTTATGGCATAATTAAACTACTCCTAAATTAATTGCTTTAACGTAATCGTCTTTCGAATTTTGGGTTTGGTTTAGAAATGTGTTTGACTTATTAATCATTGAGAATGGATTTGACGATTTCATTTAAATCCATTTTGAAAACTAAACGTTTATTTTCAATGTTGAGATTCTTCTAACAGTTTTTCAAATTCAAATGGAGTACAATAAACAATACTACGCACTATATTAGTTTAGGAATGGTAAATGGAGTACAATAGCAATGGTAGTACCGATGGTCTATTAGTGGTCGTGCTATGTAATCAGCTACTTAAGATGGTAATTAGCATTTTTTGTACAAGAATTGTTGAGCTATGTGAGTTTTGATGAATAAAAAACGAAATGTATTTGTCAGCTAATTGTTATCTTAAAATAAATTGAGTAATCTGATATTATAGTTACTCACTCTTGGACTTAATCCACCGGATTCAAATTGGTATATGGACTTCGGAGCGACGTCACATATGACGTTCTCCCAAGGTAATCTCTCGTCCTAATTTAATTTGAGCAATGATAATGGAATAATTGTCAGAAATGACCATTCAATTTCAATAAAAGGTTATGGTCTAGCAAATTGTCACCACCAAACCCACCCCTAATTTTAAAGAATGTCCTTCATGCTCCCAAATTAATCAAAAACTTAGTTTCTGTTAGAAAGTTTACAACTGATAATTGGGTATCTGTCTGGTTTGACCCCTTTGGCTTTTCCGTGCATGAATTTCAGACGGGGAAGCTTCTCATGAGATGTGATAGCAAGGAGGAGCTCTATCCAATAAATCTGTCAACACAACAATCCAAGTTTCCTTATGTTTTTACAGCCTTGGCACCATCTTTATGGCACCAACGTTTGGGACATCCGGGAGAGGCTGTTTTGGCTTCTCTTAAACAAAATAATTTTATTTCTTGTACCCAAACACGGACTCTAAATAAGTGTCATTCTTGCACACTTGGTAAACATGTTAAGTTGCCATTTATTTCCTCTACTTCATGCACTCTTTTGCCATTTGATATTTTACATTGTGATATTTGGACATCACCTGTTTTGAGTTCTTCTGGTCATATATATTATTTGCTTATACTTGATGACTACTCTTACTATTTGTGGACATTCCCTTTATCGAAAAAATCACAAGTGTTTTTCACGTTTCTCACTTTTAGAGCATTCACCCGAACTCAATTTGAACGTGATATCAAAAATATTCAATGTGACAATGGGGGGGAGTTTGACAATAAACAGTTTTGGGATTTTTTCAAAACAAATGGTCTTCAGTTTTGTTTGTCTTGTCCTCATACTTCATCACAAAATGGGAAGGTGGAACGCAAAATTAGAACCATTAACAATATTGTTAGAACATCTATTTCTCATGCTTCACTTCCCCCTATATTTTGGCATCACCAAATGGCCACTTATCTGTTGAATGTCATTCCTCATAAGAATCTATCATACCAAGCTCCCCTAAAAATGCTTTACGAGCGAGAGCCCACATATCATCTCTTAAGAGTGTTTGGTTGTCTTTGCTACCCCCTCTTTCCATCTACCACAATCACAAAACTCCAAGCCCGGTCTACTTCATGTGTGTTCTTGGGATATCCTACTCATCATCGAGGTTACCAATGTTATGACATTTCTTCCAAAAGAATCTTTATAAGTCGTCATGTAATCTTTGATGAAATAATTTTTCCATTTGCTAAGATACATGCCATCGGGACTCATAACTATGATTTTTTGGATGATGATAAGCTTTCGTATCTAACACATTTTGTTCACAGCTCGGTACCTATTACTAGTGTTGAACACGTAATTCGAGCCCATTGGGCCGATCCACCACTACGGGCCCAATTTCAGCTCCGGTAATGCAGCCTTCTGGACCCTCGGTTTCTCACTCCTCAGTCAGTGGCGTCCAGTCCACTGGCCCAACACATCGTCCGGTCACCCGTAGTCAACATGGAATTGTCAAACTCAATGCCAAATATAGCCTTCACACCCAGGTCCCGAAATCACCTTTGCCTCGTAATCCAGTGTCTGCTCTAAAAGACCCGAATTGGAAAATGGCCATGGATGATGAATATCATGCTCTAATTACAAATAGGACATGTGATTTAGTACCTCGTCCATCTAATGCTAATATAATTCGATCTATGTGGATTTTTAGCCATAAAGAAAAATCTGATTGAACTTTTGAGCGGCATAAAGCCCGTCTTGTATGTGATGGGAAGACACATCAGGTTGGTGTAAATTGCGGGGAAACATTCAGTCCAGTGGTCAAACCTGCAACTATCAAAACAGTTCTCAGCCTGTCTCTCTCAAAAGGATGGTCACTTCATCAATTGGATGTCAAAAATGCCTTCCTCCATGGACACCTTAATGAGACTGTTTACATGCACCAACCGTTGGGATACATGGATCCTAAATATCCCAACCATGTGTGTTTGCTCAACAAATCATTATATGGCCTCAAGCAGGTCCCCAGGGCTTGGTATAAGAGGTTTGCAGATTTTGTATCACACATGTGTTTTTCTCACAGCCGTTCAGATAATTACCTGTTTATCTATCATCAGGGTAATTATACTGCTTATCTTCTTCTATATGTGGATGACATTATTCTAACAGCATCTTCAGACTCTCTTCGCAAGAATATCATGTCACAACTCTAAATTCGCTATGAAAGATCTTGGCCCACTCCACTACTTTCTAGGGATTGCTGTGACCCGACATACAGGTGGATTATTTCTCTCTCAGAAGAAGTATGCATCAGAAATCGTGGAACGAGCTGGGATGTATTTCTGCAAACCTTCGGCAACTCCGGTCGACACAAAGTCAAAATTGAGTGTTATCTCTAGCAAACCTTTTGCTGATCCAACGTTATACCGCAGCATAGCAGGAGCTTTACAATATCTCACATTCACCAGGACAGATATTACATATGCAGTGCAACAAGTGTGTCTATTCATGCATAATCCAATGGAGGAACATATGCATGCTCTGAAACGCATTGTGCGATATATTCAGGGCACTCTGGAGTATGGATTACATCTATACCCGTCCTCTATTTCCAAACTTGTTACTTACACTGATGTATATTGGGCAGGATGTCCGGATACAAGATGATTCACCTTCGGGTATTGCGTTTTCCTTAGTGACAATTTAATCTCGTGGTCCTAAAAAAGACAGGCCACAATATCACGCTCAAGTGCTGAAGCAGAATATCGTGTTGTGGCCAATGTTGTATCTGACTCATGTTGGATTCGGAACCTGTTACTTGAACTTCATTGCCCTATTCCGACTGCAACAATAGTATACTGTGATAATATTAGTGCAATCTACCTCTCAGGGAATCCCATCCACCATCAACGCACTAAACATATTGAATTAGCAACTATCAGACGGATCATATGATGTGGTAGAAGAAAGAAAAACCATGGCTAACAATATCTCCAGATGTCTGATGTCTCTAAACCGTGTGTACAATCAATCAAATACAATGGACTTGGCATTAAGTTCTATTGGTGCACATATACTAAGACTACGAACACATAAATGTGCAGTATACAAAGATAACTCTTGCTTTTTTGTGATCTACAACTGTTATGATCCATTTAAATAAAAAATAATCACATTTATTGATTGAATAGATTCTCAATTCAGGAACAAATTCACAAGGTATTTATCCATCTATTGTCAATCATGAATAGCACAGAGTCTTTCCCTTTCCCATGCATTAAGGAGGCCCTGGATTTCTTAATAAATCTCACTATATAAGGATTCTTTGAGAATCCTTAAGTTCATGCTGCTATTACCTAACTTGAATATACAACAACAATAAAGGATATAATCAGCAATCAGGCAGTCTATTTCTACTTTTTAGAGTAACTGTCTTATACAGTCATCACCATGATCTTGATTGCTGCTTTTAGTCTCCTCTCTTTCTACACGGATCTGCATTCAAGAGATAAAAACTTAAGAATATCATCGAGACATCTTCAACATCTGAAATCCAACAAACCAGGAATAGTAAGGGAAATAATAGAACTACTGGAAAAGAAGAATATAACTGTAGAGTAACTACATCTACCACTTCCTCCTTTAGCAGGTTATTGTCATATTTGATTAAAGCTTTCATAACCTAATGAGGGATACGGGGAAGACTTGAGTAGATTGGTAGTCATATAGCAAAAAGAATGATAACTAACTTTATTAATATCATCACCAGCTGTTTACAGGTATTGCAAAATCTGCAGTATGTTCTGAGATTTCATTTGTTGTTCGTACTTGATTGAAGCTCTTATAATATTTGATACATTTTTTACTTCTTTATCAAACGATCAAATCCAAAGTAGTTAACTAGTGTTCACATAGGAAAGCGTCTTCCCCGTAAAGTTACAAACCAGGAAAGAGCAATTATGACACTTCTTCTGCAAGCAAATGAATGCTTTTTGGTGAGAGAGGTCCCAAGTTCAGTTCTAGGAATGCCCCTTTACTATATCTTGTTTTCCTTATAAAAAAATAAATGCTTTATGACAATGCATGCGTTTGCAAAGCAATAACTAAAGTGAATTTGATTGCATAGTCATCAATAATTAAACAAGTCTCAGATTAAATAAAATGATACTGAAGCAGGCATCTCAATCAACATTCAGCAACAAGTATGACTAGATGGACCTTCATTCTTTCATGTCACAGGAAAATTTGCAAACGCAGCTTAATTTACCAGTAGAAGATCCTCATCAGTTCCAAAGGATTTGCGGGCCTTTTCTAAACACTTTGATGTGACCCTTCCATATTTCCTGCATAAGATTTCCAAACTTAATGCATATATATATAAACTAACTGGTTTCTCAAACAACCTAAAGCATAATCGTACAAATTCAAAAATCAAAAGTTGGTTTCTTTGAAGAAGGATTTTTTTTCATTTTATTATAGATGACATTTGCTACTCACTTTCCTACTACACCACCAAATAAAGAATAAATTTCTTCAGCGAGTTAATCAAATCACAAAGACAAAGAAAATAACAAAATTAAACTCTAGATTCTGAAGAAGAGTTTCATTCAAACAAACAAAAGGCTCCTTCATCATTTAGGCAAATCATCCATCTCCTAGAACAGTCATAGAAAAGATACAGGAACATCGAAGTGGAAATTGAGAAATTACATGCTCTCTTACCAAGTACATTTAATAGCTGCCATGGACCTACAAAGAATGTATCTCTGCTCAATAGAACCACGCAACAAGTCTGTGTTCCCGCAGGAATGACTTAGACCAACCTAATAAAGACTTTAACAGCACATTTATGATCAAATGCCAAATTAACTCTCCTGCTACAGCCTTGAGCCTACTAGCCCAACTTTTTGACAGGGCTAGGACTTAGAAAAATTCCACCTCCTCACCCTGCCAAAGATGGTTTGAATTAATTCTAATTATAACTGACCAGATGAGTTGAACCTTTTATTTTCCAACTACTCTTTAGTACATGCCTTAGTAACTAAAATCAGTAGACACTATAATGTTCCTCTAGCTACTCCTACAAAGCTTCCATAAATTGTCATCTCCATGTTAATAGATATATACAAAGCTCAGGAGACTCATGTTGCTGGATAATCAGATCATTGGTTGGAAGATGTTGAAAACATGTCAATCACATTGTCCTTAAGGATATTTCACCGATAAAGGTGCATCGCCAAGGATTCAACAAGCTCTTTTAGTATAAACTAGGAGCAGAAACAACAAAGCATAATTCAAGAAGAGAACCCAACAGAGGTTAGAAAGAAAGGTAGAACAGTTTTTTTATTTTTGGTCTCACCATCTAAAAGAAAATGATGTGTTTATATAGGTAAGAAAAATCAGCATGTTATAAAGATGAATAATTGTCAGAACTCTAATAATGGCTAGTAACAGTTAGAAATAGACTCATGGTATTATGACACATTAACTTTCTGAAGGAAGAATCTGAACATTTCCTTCACACTAATATCCAAATAATGGATCGGGACATTTTCTTAGTCAATGAGGACACTTCCCTTTTGAGATATCATTCTCATTTTCTTCTAACAAATCTCCCACATATCTCAAAAGGAATATTAAGGATAAAAAAATAGAGAAGAGTGTTTTTGTTGGGTTTTCACAAATGCGCATAATGCATCGAATTTGGTGTCTCTTGGACTATGAGCCAGACCTAGATATAATAAGATTAAACTTACAGAATAATTGGTGAATTTTCAGAACTTCTATCAACCAAAAATTCTTTTGTAAATTCAATGTCTTATCCAGGGCCATTCCTATACTTTTAAGGGCCCGGTGCGAGAAACAAAAAGAGGCCCTTTTTTATTCACATGAAAAATTATAATTAACTAATTAATCAATATTAAAAAAAAAACCTTTCGCTGCTCATTGGATTCGAACACGCGACCTCTCACTAGGGAAGGAATTTTAAAAGGAGCCCTCAATCGCTAGGCTACAACTCTCATTAATAAGATTGGAGGCATTGTTAATACATATCTTAATATTTGAAACCAATAAAAAAATGAAAATTCTGGGGCGGAGGCCCCGCCGGCTTGGGGCCCTGTGCGGCGGCGCCGCATTGACCGCCCCAGGGACGGCTCTGGTCTTATCCATCACATTATAACTTCATATGCTCTGTTGTTTGTCGCGGTTTTACTATAGGCCATGCATGCGCATGGTATTCATGAGTGCTCTAGAAATTTGTCATAATTTCATAGGAGCGGCATATAGGTCTAAATCAGAGGTGAATCCAGAATTTCAAGAGGATGAGTGCACCATTGCTTTTAAAGGCTACTTTAGAAATTAAAAAAAAGACACAAAAGTCATGAGTGCTCTAGAAATTTGTCATAATTTTATAGGAGCGGTCTAACTCCACACACATATAGGTCCAAATCAAAGGCGAATCCAGGATTTCAAGAGGATGGGTGCACCATTGTTTTTAAAGGTTTCTTTAGAAATTAAAAAAAAAGACGTAAAAGTGCAGTAAGTTGGGTTCGATCTCTCAACCTTAAGGAATTAAACTCACTGCACCACCCAATCTAGTTTGACTATGGGTTCCTTCAGTTAATATTAGATATATTTTAAGAATTATACACATAATATACCGAGTTTAGTCGGGTGACATGGTTTCATTGACCTATTTTTTCTACATAAATTCGCCCATGGCTCCAATCATCAAGTGTATTCTACAGAGCAATACACCACCTATAAAAATATGAATTGGATTAAGAGCTTTCGATGGAGTAGAGGCGAGCTTTTCTCAGTTGAGTAGTAGTCTCCATTCCCTTATTTTCTTTTGGTGCACACAAAAATTTCCTTGTTGTATAGATGATTGGGTGGAGTTTGTAGAGAATCATATTGTTTTGTAGATTTTCTACCTTTTGGGTATACCCCTTGTATACAACTATTTATGGCCATGTTTATGAATGAATACTTTTACTTGATAAAAAAAAAGTTAATGTGTCATAATACCATAAATGATTCTTTATTTCTAACCATTACTAGCCATTATTAGAGTTATGACAATTATTCATCTTTATAACATGTTGATTTTTCTAAGCTATATAAACACATTACATTTCCTAGTAGATGGTGTGACCAAGGACAGAAAGTCTATTCCACCTTTCTTTCTAATCTCTGCTAGGTTTTCTTCTTGAATTATTTTTTGTTGTTTCTGCTCATAGTTTATACTAGAAGAGTTCGTTGAATCCTGAGGGATACACCTTTACCGATGAAATCCCCTCATTAATGACAGTGTCTTTAACACTCCTCAAGGTATGAGAATTTATAAGTATTTTCCGTAAATTTCCAATAGAATATAGGAGATAATTGTAAGTATTTGGGACCTCTTACAAGATTATCTCTTGGAAAACAGATATTTCTCTGGTGGACCCTTCCTGATCCAAGTTTAACATATTGTGTATCACTATCCTCTGTGTGTTAGGTGCTCTTGGACCTTGAAATGCTCATATTCCTTAAGGTGTCCTATAAAATGCCAATTGAACTTTATTTGAACATCCTATCACAAACTCGATCACCTCCATGAAAATCAGACTTTTAGGAGCAAAAGCACAGTACCTAAATGTTTCATGACTTGTTCTCACTGAGTTTTAGGAATTATTCCCCCTTGCTGGAGAACACCCCTTCTCTCATCAGTGCCATCCAACCACCAAAACATAAACTAGTTCATTCAGTGTGTCCATGCCTTTGATGTCTTTGTCTTGTCCATGTCTGTATGTTACAAGCCTCGTTTTCCTTTGTTGTGCTCAATTCTTGTCTGGCCTTTTCTTTGTCATGCTTTCTCTTGAGCCGGGGGTCTTTCGGAAACAGCCTCTCTACCCGGTAGAGATAAGGTCTACGTACATTCTACCTTCCCCAGACCCCACTTGTGGGATTACACTGGATATGTTGTTGTTGTTGTTGTTGTGCTCTCTACTCTATAATAAGACCTAAACAACTTGCAGCACCCCATATCAAATCAAAGTAAGTAACATGTGCATTGACATCTTAATAGAGACATCCAACAACAGCAAAATTATAAATAACTTCTCCTTTCATCCTCCATTTTTATGACGAAAAATATCATGAAATGGAAATACAGTGACATGAAAGTTAAAATACAGTAGGTCATTATTAGTATTGGCAAGATCTTCTATCAGGAAAGGTCCTTTTGTAAGTTACTTTTAAATTTTATGGTCAAAAGACGAGATGATTTTTTGTTAACGCAGCTAAAGGTGATTAGGAAAAACCTTGAATTGGCAGGATCACGAATCTCAAACTCATCTGCATCAGCGTCATAGCCAGAGATGACAATATAATGGCCTGTGTAAACAAGATTCAGAAATAAGATTTTGAACTGTGCAATAACTCAATTACGAAGAGGACAGAGGTCCACTAGATCTGTACTCAGATCAGAAATCTATGTTGTAGTCAATCATTTCATTGTCCAACTTAACTGTCTTTCTAATTGATTAAACCTATCTTAATGACGCCATATGAATGAATTCCAAGACAGTCCAGTGAAATTTTAGCAAACAGAAAAGGTGGGAGTTTCTGTTCATCTGCTTAACAACAAGTTGAAAGAGAACAAACAACATGTGCTACATCTCCCCATGCTAGTGAAGTTTAGAAGAATAAAAGTTACACAAAAATAAGTCTTTCCATCCATGAAAATTTCTGCCGGCAATTAGCGAAATGATAGTTTTGTATCTTTACTAAGATATAGTCGGTGCTTTATTAGTGAACTTTCTAATAGTTGTCAATAATTATTTCAACCTTCTGAGTTATTTTGTTTTCCTAAGCCGAGGGTCTATCGGAAACAACCTCTCTACCTCCCAAGGAAGGGGTAAGGTCTGCGTACACTCTACCCTCCCCAGACCCCACTTGTGGGATTATACTGGGTATGTTGTTGTCTGAGTTATTTTGTTTCATCTTTCAATATTAATTTCCAAATATTTAATACTTAAAACCCCACTTTTTGAAGAAAATCACACACCTGATTCAGAAAAATATTTGCATGTAGTTGGATATGTTATTTATGGTACACATGAGCATTTTACATGACCCTTCCAAAAACTATTAATTCTCCTGTTAAACTAGTATTATATTCATGAGGATGAAAAGAGATTAAAGGAATATGGACATTTTGCAATAAAGCAATCTGTTTGTCAATTAATATCATAATAACTAGTAAATCTTTCGACCCCCCAACTTTTCTTTACTAGAGTCCACTTACTTGAAAAGCTGCAACACATATGAGGAGCAAGAAATGAAGAAAATTCTCACCAGTATAGTCTGGGGTGTCGTTGAATAAATCTGAAGCACAAACATCCTCCAGCCAAGATTGCCTGCAGAAAAAGTCATATACAAAAGTAGAAATAAAGGACCTGAAGGCAAGATAAGAATCTGACTGAATTTTTACTCTCTCTCATATATCTTGTGTATGGTGAGGAAGATATAGGGAAGGTAAAAAAGGATAATTTATTAAATGACGAACATTATACCTTAATTTGTACTGATCAACTAAAGCAATTGCAAGAAAATCTCCAGACAAGATCAGTAAAGAGATCTCTTCGCTGCTAATTGATCTGCACTGGAAAAGGAGGATGTTTATGTATAATATCATAGGATGAAAAACATAGAGGTATAATGAGCAAACTAAGTTCCTGAACTTGTAGAATGACAGAAAATAAAGACACTGCAAAATTCAACAAAGTTAGAGTTGACACTATGCAAGTTGCTTACAAACAAGAGGGGAGAGAAGTACTATTTTAATAGGGAGTTCACAAGCTGGGATGAACGCTCAAGATCAAATAATTAGTTAACACCAATTCCAAATAACGTCACACCCTGTGGCCAAAGCTTTCCGAGACTTGCTACAGCAAGGAAGAAGAATAGTCCGATATCTCTGCACCATCCGATGGCCCGAAACTGGCCACACAACAAGGATCGATTAGTCAATCAATCTAGTCTCAACCTTATACAAGCAAGTTGGTATCAGCTCTATGAATCCTTTGTTATCACTCCGAGCTATTGGATATTTAAAGCTGAACCTAATGTAAGTGTAACCGTAACAATTAAGCCTTAGTCCCAACTAGATGGTATCACCTATATGGAAATTTTTACTTCCATTGTAACATCAATTCTGAGAAACTGTAGGCTTTTGTGACACCTGCTATCCATCTGATTTTAGGTTCTAATTATTCCCTTTTATCACCTTATATCATCGAAGTGTTACACTTACAAACCGGCGCATGCGGAGGTCTATGTAGGGCATGGCTAAACCATCTAACATCATTTTTTCTCATCTTACAATCTCAAAATGGCACCACCTTTAGGCCCATAGTCCAGATTCACAATCATCGCTTCAACTAGAAGGCCCCACCCTATAGTGGTGATTTGCAAGCTTGACCTCCATAAGGGATGGTCTTGAACTATGGCCCCACTTCAAAATTTTGTTATCAAATGACATCCTCTTAAAAAAAATCCATTGGGCAAAACTTCTGTTGCCCATTGGGCATAAGCTGTGGGCATAAATTAGTTTTGCCTATGAGGCAGGAGCCTAATGGGCAACAGAAGTTTTGCCCTGTGGATTTTTTCAAGTTAAGGTTAATTTTTAGAGATTTTGTTAAGCGGAGTCAAATTCAAGACCACCCTTTATGATATCGGGTATCCTATTTCTGTAATCTATACATCCTATAGGGTACCCTAGCCCTACACCTGCCAAAGATTATTCTGCTGCCACGACATACTAATTAATAACAAAACAAATGTATAGGCTTGCTTCTGTATGCATATCATACCTATGTAAGTGTATATATACAAAAGACATACTTCAACTCCCTATGTAAGTATCATGATAGTCGGGCTAGAGAGCATGCTGATAGATTAGCATTCAATCAATGCAATTGTCAGTGCTTGTGGCCGAGGAGTTATGACACAGAGTGCACATGCAGGATCCTGACCAAACCATATTGACAAAGAAAAGTAGTACTAAACGCTATCCATGCCTCCTCTCTCATCATTTTCCTCATAAACATGATTTCGGTTATAAATAAAATTACATCAAACTAAAATGATCAACTCCTCCAAATGAAACTTAACATTTTCATTCTTACCTAAAGATGTCCAGTAACTATCGCTCCCCCTCGCCCCCATCCTCCAAGTCTATATACTCAGTGTTATAGCTATTGTTGCCAATTTTATCAGGTTAAACTTCACTTCGTCACATTCTTCTGCAATTCTCCCTTCTCTTCTCTCTTGCTGCTGCTACCTGTAAAGCCCCAGCACAAACTTTTCCTCCACTCCTTCAGAAAACATACGTCCACAAGTGAGCTGGTAAAATTGGAGTTCGCAAAATTCAACCCATGTAAACTAAAAACATTTGACAACCTATATTCGTAGCTGTCCAAAAGCAGTAATCAGTATTCAGCCAACCTGTCAACAGTGGACACTTGCACCATACCTGTGAATGCTACCTGGGTTGTTAGGAAAATTCTGGAAGCTAGTAAGTACATCTTACAAGCACCTGCACTACAAGGGGATCTTTTGATCAGATTCAATGCTGTGGCTATTTAATGTACCCAAAGGCTCCATTAAGAGAATGTATGACTATTGCCACTGTACCCAAAGGCCCCATGGAAGAGTCTAACTATGCACCCCAATTTTCACCCTAGACACAAGTTCATCTTGTCGCTAGCCTTATTGAGAAGACTTGCCACAGTTAGGTTGCTGAAATTCGGTATACAGGTCCCTCCTACTTGTGTATTCTGTGATTTAGCTGATGAGACAATGGATCACCTCTTCTTTGACTGCAATGTTGTTAGAGACTTATGGCATAGGATGCTCAGCTGGTTGGGTATCCACAGAACTATAGGCAACTGGCATGAGGAGGTTCAATGGATATGCGCATGGGCAAGGAAGAAAACTGGAACAGGTGCTATACTAAGCTGTGTATTTGCTATGCTGGTCTCAACTATCTGGAGAGAAAGAAATTCTATGAGATTTCAAAATTGCCACTTCCAAGCTGATAGACTCTGTAAGGAAATTGCAATACATATCCCAATCAGAGGTAGAGCCATCAGAAAGTGGCAACCTGCTCTGCTTCAACTCAACTCCATGCCATGACTTGGATGACTGACTATTCTGCTGCTCAGGAGTGCTGATACATGACAAAGTTGTGCAGGTTTTTTAGCCTGTCTGTATAGGCTGATTGTTTTGTTGGTCTTCTAGTTTTGCTTCCAGTTGTCTTCTTTTAGCTAGACTTGTAGTTAGGCTCCTTGTAAGTTGAGTCTTAGCTTTCATTTTGAGAAACACGTGGTCTGCCCTGTTTAGTTTTGTGGCTATCACTTTGGTATTAAAAATCTTTTATTTACCCAAAAAGGTATCAATATAACTAGGAAATGGCAAGAGACTGCAGAGGTTTCCTATGGTTTCAATAGGAATTGTCAGCAAATGGTATTTGAAAAATATTTCATTGAACTACGAAAAATATTATCCTTTCTCCCATAAAACCAATAGAAAAAAGACCACTGTACACCCGGTAAGATGGTGACCTCAATCAACAAAATCGAATTATGCAGTTAACCTCTCTTTGGTTGGTAAATAGCCAAAGTTGGAACAGTAAAGTCTGAGGTAAGCATGTCAAGTGTAATTTCGATCCAATTTCCACCAGGGTCGAAGAAGCTTATAGAGGTGATCAAGTCAAAATCAATGAGAAGGTGATAACAAGTCTTTTCATCTATTATAGATCTAGAAAATTTTGAACCTATATCTTATCAGAGTAAATCCCGAAGCAAGAACTCAATTAGTTATCTACCATCATGCACTTCCCCTCCAACTTGCAACTCATGTGGAACAGCTCTGCTCATGAAAGCAAAAATGGATGGAGAATGGTATTCATTTTACTCCAGACCAGGTAAAGCTACAAATTGATCTGGACTGTGAAGCACTCTCAAATTCATCTTTGTAGCTTTCATTTGAAACACAAGACACACTCATCTAAAAGTTCAAGGATTAGAAGATGACACATTTACTAATCTACTTAGGTCTTCAACATGCTGGCCTAATCTTTTTATTGTTATTCTTTTTGGGGGCCAGAACATAGAATACAGTAATAGCGAGACCAAAACCACAGAAGTGAACACATTTATTTATTTATGTAATTAGGCTTTCAACAGAAAAAATCCCAGTATCTATCATGAAAGGGCTAGTTGCTAATTATGTATCTAAGACTAAGAAAATGACACTAGCTATCCCTTCTAGAAATTTTTTAAGGCCATAATCCAAGTTTTTCAACAAGGAGCAAATCATGTAGCACTTTACGCCCAGTAATATTCATCTTTGGTTTATAACAAAGAATGGTTTCAAACAAAGATGATCATGTTTTCCTCTCATCTTTACTTAGTTTTAACTTTGCAAGCCAACTCTGTTAAAATGCTAACTAGTCTGCTAAGTACTTTTTATCAATAAAGAGTAATATTATTGATTTCCACCATTAAGAACTAGTCCTTTACATATTACCAACAGGAAGCTCAAATTTCCTAGGTCATAACTCTTGTAGTAAATCCGGAACCAACTCAGATGATGAAATTGGCTATATCTTACCAACCCTACAAAATATCGACTATTGACTGGAAATAAATGGGTACCTCTATATTTATACCAGCATCCCGTGCTTTTTGGAATAGCATATCCACTCGGACCAGATCATTGGGCAGTTGCTCCTGCAAAAATACAAAATTATGAGCTTTACAGATGCAGAAAAAAGAAAACTAAATCTCACGGAGCAAGTCATCACCATGTGCAGGCGTCATATCTTTCCTGACATCAGTCGCAGTAACTTCACATATATCATGTTTTTAGTTACTATAACTCTTGCTTTTTGTACCAAATCAACATAACTTATAACAAAAATTATGCAAAGAGGGAAAAGAAAAAAAGAAGCAAAAAGCTAGCACATTTGCTTTGCATAGTAAATGTGACATGCGGCCTGATTTACCTAACATACATATAGAGCACTTGGAGGAAGATGAATTTGGAGTGCAATTTTTACGACACGCAAATTTAGAAGATTAATATATAAACTCAACATGAAATCATGGGAAAGAGCAATGTCTATCAGGTTAAGATATTTCTATCACATGGATCTTAATTCTACACTCAAAAGAGTATTAACATCAATATATCATGTATTACTTATGTTATTCCAAACATTGACAAATGTGTTAGCAATTGAGGACGTTAAAAGCACATAACTGCAATTTAACATTTTTGACATGCAGGAAAATATCTGCATCTTAATAAGAAAAATCTGGTGTTAAGTTGCTGACGTGTCTTGGGTGGATCAACCTAATTCACCTTTTGCTAGGTCACTGGCATCATTTCAAACTGAACTTCAATGCGAGAAGAGCAGTGTACACTGTGAGAAATCTCTTATGCACAAATCTTTTATGAGAAAGGACAATACCTTGTAAAATGTCTCCACAGAAAAACTTGGATTTGCACCTAATGTTACTGTGAAGTAGGAAAAATTGACAGAAAATTTCTGCAATAAATATGCCAGATCAACTGTCCAAATACTGCAAAAATAAAAGCAAGGTTGATTATATCTGAAAATCATTTCATTTTGGTCATGTAAGAGGTAGATGATACTTTCCTTTGACGCCATTCAGTCCAGCAGGGAACTGGGTGAAAATTGTGATATATCAATGACAAAATAAATAGAGGTACTGAATAATCAGAGAATAAGATGAATTATACCAGAGCCTTGATTTTCAAAACAAGCGAGCAAAAAACATCACTTACAAATTACAATATAAATTAAAACTGATGGTATCCTAGGCTTTTTGAGGCTACGATGTATAATCTTAAATTTGAATGCATAAATACCACTAACAAGTTCCTATTTAGGAAACATAAGGATTATTTTCACTAAGAATTATCAGATCAGTCAGGTCAGTCTCTAGAATGAGAAGATCACCTTCGGCAATTTGGTGGTGTCTGTGGAAAGAAAAAACGCATGTTATTTGGAGATGGAAAGAGTACAGTCATTAATGTCAAACACAAATGTAATTTTTGCTTAGTTTTTAGTGCAACATGGCAGATGTATATACTTTAGGAAAATCTTGCATGACAAGTAAATGATGGAGATAATATGACATTATATACAGGGGTTGGAAGAAATTTTTTTCCTTAAAATGATGACTAAACCAGCAGAAGCTTCAATTCTTAAGTTCATAGGTACAGGAGAATTACATTTTTTTGCTCCAAAAATATCATAAAAGCCCGTACTATGTTCATTTAATAGAAGCATAACCTATGAAATCAGCACGTTCTGCATTCATCTAGTTCACTCATTTCTAATTTATCACTACTCTCTCATGTTGGCACCTAAACAAAAGTGCGAAACCATTGACTGATTACTAAGGAGTATTTAATACTGCCGAGATCCAAAACATCCGAGAAAAATGCTATATAGAAGAATCCCACATCAATTGAGACAAGACATTGAAAATAAAACCAATTCCTATCGTGAACATCCTTTTCTCATTTTTATACAGTACCTCTAATGGACATCAACTTCGACCAACACTTATTGAGAAGGTGGGAATTTTATTTTATTTTGAAACTGAGAAGGTGGGAATTCTCAAATTAATAAATGGACAAAAAAAGATAAAGGAAAAAAAGATAAACAAAGAGATGAATGGATATAGATACTAAAGGCTATATCTCACATCACAACAGAGTAAAAAGGTAGCCATAAGACAAAGGAAAGGAGTATCATCAATATTGAAAGTACTTTGAAGTAGTACCTTGTAGTGCAGCAAAGTTCTTCTAGTTCTTGCATGTTACAATCCTTGATTCCAAGAGTCCTCAAAACCATCAGAACACAAGCAAGACCACAATCCCAGGAATGTAGTTGGTTTATATGTGGAACCTACCGTAACAAGCACAGCCTATTTTTAAGAACTACAGAAACTAAAATGCAGGTTATATTAAGAGCATACTCACTAAATTTTTATACAAGACACCAATATTTATAACATGTACTTTTATCGGCCAAAATTCAAACTTTTAGATCAGGAAATTGACTTACTTCAACAAAGTATGAGCCGGATACTGTGCCATGGAATTTGTCTTGACCCAGTAATTGTTTGAAGAGCAAGGATTCTACCAAACTTAAAGGGTCCCTACCTGATTCTTCAGTGTTATCTTCTTCTGTTCCCAAAATTTTGTTCAATAGAACATATAATGGCCACATCTGAGATAGTTTGTGAAGTCGCTAAACAATTAAATCTTTTTTTTTTTTGAAACTGGTAACTATGCTAACCAATTAAATCTCAAATCAAAAGCATTTCTAATTTATGAATTGTCTCTTCTTCACGGAAAACTAAAAAGAAAAAAACAGCGAAAAAGCCATTGATTACCAGTTGTGTCTTGGCAGATATACTTCTAGTATAGGATAGTAAGAAGCAGCAGCAACATTCAGGAAGCATTAAGTATTAATGCTCTGGAACCAGAAACGGTCACAAAAAGAATTGATAAGTGAAAAGATTCATTAAAAACACCAAATCAGTGTCAAAAAATATGTACAAGATGTTCATGTGACTCCACTTGACCTATCCAAACAACACAAATGATATTGGCTCAAATACTTCCATTCTAACATTGCGATCAGAATGTCAACATTTACAAATTGGTTGCAGAAGTTAAGGGCCCGTTTGGCCACGAATAATTTTCACTTTTTCCCAGGAATTGTATTCCGGAATCATGTTTAGACATAGAAATTGTTACAATTTTCAGGAATTCAAAAAACTTCAAATACAAGTCAATATTTTTTCAAGTTGTATTCATGTCCAATTTTTTTTGTTTAAAAAAAAAAGATCAAAATGAAAAAAAAAAATAAGGACCAGGAGAATAAAAAAGGAAGTACCTTTTGCTGAGGCGTTGACACAGTAACTCTATCTTTCTAGGTGTCAGGGTTATTTCACCCTTTCATCTCCCTATTCGCTCTGATTTTCTCCATGTTTATCTCCTTGTCCGTACTGGTACTTCCACGATGTGTTATGTACATAATGGGAGAGATTCCTAAACAACAGGTAGTTGTAGTATTGTGGAAAGTGTTTCCGCCTGTCAAACAGGTGACCCGGGTTCGATCCAAAGGCAATGTATTTTTGTATTTTTGTTTTTCTTTTCTAGTTCTTTAATACGCATTATACTGAGTATGTTGTTGTTGTATGTATCACCTCTCCATTCACCTCCAAATTCTTGTCTCTATATATTCATCCCCTTTCCGCTTTCAGTTTTCTCAGTGTCAAAATATGCATCACGGGTTTTGAGGGTTATATTACACATCGGGCAGAGCTACAGTGTTACGTTGGAGTTTGGACGAACTCAGTAACTTTTGCGTAAACTTTTTAATTATATTATAAATTTTGTTAAATATATTTATTGACGTGCGAACCTATTTACTAAAGCAAGTAGATGGTTCAATGTATGGCTGGCCAGTGGACCGTGTCGGCTTTGTCCCGCCCCGACACTGCCCCGGTCCCGCCCCGAATCCGAGTATTTTAAAAAAAAATTGGCGGTATAGGGACTCGAACCGGGACGGGACAAGGTCTCGTCCCGACCCATCCCAGCCCGCCCCAGACCCGCCAGTCCCGACCCGCCAGTCCCGACCCGATCCCGATCCCGATCCCGCCTCGGTCCCGACCCGATCCCACCCGAAACCCGTCTTTTGCAAAAATAACCGTTACACCAACGACCATTTTACATTTTGATCGTTGGTGCAACGGTCATTTTTGCAAAAGAGGGGTTTCGAGTGGGATCGGGATCGTGTCTGGGCGGGTCGGGACGAGACCTTGTCCCGTCCCGGTTCGAGTCCCGATACCGCAATTTTTTTTTTTAAAATACTCGGGTTCGGGGCGGGACCGGTCCGACCCGACCCACTGGCTAGCCATACATTGAACCATCTACTTGCTTTAGTAAATAGGTTCGCACGTCAATAAATATATTTAACAAAATTTATAATATAATTAAAAAGTTTACGCAAAAGTTACTGGGTTCGTCTAAACTCCAACGTAATACTGTAGCTCTGCCCTGATGTGTAATATAACCCTCAAAACCCGTGATGCATATTTTGACACTGAGAAAACTGAAAGCGGAAAGGGGATGAATATATAGAGACAAGAATTTGGAGGTGAATAGAGAGGTGATACATACAACAACAACATACTCAGTATAATGCGTATTAAAGAACTAGAAAAGAAAAACAAAAATACAAAAATACATTGCCTTTGGATCGAACCCGGGTCACCTGCTTGACAGGCGGAAACACTTTTCACATTTTGGTCGTTGTGCAACGGCCATGTTTTGCCTCCCTCTCCCCTAACCCCCCTACCCTTAATATTTATTTTTAACCCATAAGTTATTATATTTACACTTTAACCCAATTTTTCAACTATAAATACCTCATTTTCTCTTCATCTTTCTCACAAATCTTCCTACAGCCTCTCTAATCTCTCAATCTATCTCTCTACAAGTCTACATTGTTTACTAAATATTCAATTTTATTTATTCATTTGGGAATTGGGAGTGAAGTTGGAAACTAGCTTGAGGATCTTCCATCGATCAAAGTTTCAATTTTCAACCTCTCGATTACACGTCGACGTTACGTCGGCGCTTGGTACATTCGTTCCTTTATTAAATTATTATTGTCTGTTTATTTTATTTAGCGCACTTAATTTTATTTATTTTAATTATTTATTAGTATAATTATAAACTTATAATGGAAGAATTTAAATGTATGCTTACGTGTAGGGGTCATGCTTCTTCTAGTAGGGACAACAAGGGCAAGGGTCCTATTTCTATACAGAATCCTATTCCTACACATGATGATTTTGTTGATACTGAATATTTTCCTACAATACCATTAGATTTAGACGAGGAGCTATTTTCTGGAACTCAAGAAGACTTTAATTTAGACGATTATCTAGATGATACACCCACTAATGTAGATGACAACACACCCACTAGTGAACCTTCAACTGAAATGCCTCATATTCCCCCTAGTATGAGACGAGGTCCAACAAAACGACCATTAAAATAATATGCATGGATATTTTTTTATAGGGACGTAGAGAATCAAGTAGCTAGATGTAAAATTTGTAAAGATGTTTTAAAATTTAAATCTGAAAAAGGTCAAGGTGGGACGAGGGATTTAATGAGACACGTAGTAAGGGCTCATCCAGCTAGGTATGCCTAATACGAGGCTTCAAAACCGGGTGCGCAAACGCCCGCTCCATCGGGACAAGGTTCACATACTGATACTGTCTCGGACCAAGTAAAGGGTCAAATTAACCCCATGACGGGGGAAATTGTAGACCCTAAATACAATAAACATAGAGAAAGTGCGGTCAACCGGAGATCAACGAAGAAGAAGACGAAAACTACAACGAAATTTTATCCAAAGGTGGTGGAAGCGACATGGATCAATTTGACCAACAAATACCAATTCCAACAGAAGAACCACAGGAAATTATCAAGAAACTAGAATATGTTTTTTGTCAGAATATAATTTTTTTAATTGCAATTTTACTATGTAATTTGCAACTTTTGAACAACACCACAAAGTTGCAATTTTGACAATTGTATTTGTATTACAAAAAAATCATATGGCTATTAAATAATATAAGAGGCACAAAAATAGCTTTGGGATGTTTTTATTACACTATCTTATTTAATTATTGACTTTTTTTTATATATATGTTATTTTTAAAATTTACTGTAAAAAAAAACGCTCGGGATCCCGATTCCGACGGGATCGGGGCGGGACTTGGGCAAATCCCGCCTATCCCTATCCCGCCCTTTTCCCATCCCGCCCCGACTCAATCCCGCCAAACCCGGTCTGCCGATCCCGAGCCCGGCCCACTGGCCGCCCGTAGTTCAATGGTATTGAGGAGGCCAGCGAGATCCTCTGTCGTCCGAGATGTGGGTTTGAAACCACTTGTACCAGTTTATTTTCTTGGTTTGGTAACAAAACATAAAGTTATAAACGTTTTCCCCTTTTACTATAGGCTATATATGCAGATTTTTTCAAAAAACTTTATTTTAAGACAATTAGAAAAGTAAAAAGCACTTTCCCTCTAAACAAAAGATTAGAGACTCAAATCCAAGTCCCAAAATCAAATTGGAGAATCTTAATAGCTCAGTCGGTTGGTTACCTAATGGTGAATTTTTTATCTCACCTTGTAATTCTCTCTCCCATTTCCCCTTCCCCTATCCCTATGTAATGAAAATAATATTTTTTTAAAAAGAAGAAGAAATAGGCTAACGATTGGCTCAGATAAGGATGCCTCCTCTCTTTCCAAGCTAGCTCCGATATATCGAGAAAAGGTTTTATTTCCTTAGTCAAAGTTCCAGAATCAAATTTTCAAAAAAAGTTAGGGTTCAACTTTTGATGCTGTCTTGATCACCACTGCCGCCACCCGCCGTCTACCGGAGGACCTATCATTACAATCCTTTTCAAAATATGACAAATCGTCGAGTGCAATTGTAGTGATAATTTTTATATTTATATAGTGTTTAAGTGGTTCATTTCTTTAAATATATATTGAATATCGGTGCTCGTTCGTTAGTTTGACGGTTATTACATATTAGTTTGAGTTCGTTGTACTGTCTTAAAATTACAAACTCATAACGTCAAATCTTGGCTCCGCTTCTGTTAGACACCGCTTATCCAAAAGATATGGACAAAGATGTTGAAGTATATACTTTCATGACCATTCAAGGACACAATTAAGACCATAAAAGTTTTAATTTAGTAACCACATCATAGAAACACCAATTAGCCATATTAGTTTACTATTTAGATCAGTCCCTTTGATAGTTTGAAACAGAGTATATTCATCTTATAATGTTAAGGGCATCAAACTTTAATTGAACTGAAATTTGTTACGGTATATTTTAGCTTATATAGCTGCATACTAGTCAATATAGTATGATAACTGAGTGTCTGCCTACTGAAGGTGTGAAGCAATCCTTGGTTCAAGTATGTAGATTTCGTGAAATTCCGTTGCGAAAAAATGATGAACATTTTTCCTATTGTTTACTGTATTTATAGGGTAGTGGAGTAAGCATTTGAGTCTCTGCATAACCTTTACTTAACGCACTTAAAGATTGCCAACTCTTCAAAGTACTCATCTTAGTTGGTAGGTAAGATGAGAAATTCGGGAGTGTATGAATTATGAAATTTTTCAATCCTTCTCATTAATGCAATATATATATGTATTTACAATTACAAACCTAATTGTATAAGAATATTTACTTTACATAATTACATCAAATTAATAATTACAGAATATATATGTATTCTCTATCACACCCCCTCACTCGGAGCGGGAGGAGGCCGGACGCTCAGACTGGATATGAAGTCAATGAACAGTTGCTTAGGAAGTCCGTTTGTAAATATATTTGCGTACTGATAGGAAGAAGGAACATGTAACACCCGAACATGACCCATGGAAACCTTCTCACAAACAAAATGAATATCCATCTCAATATATTTCGTTCGCTGATGTTGAACCGGGTTATGAGACAAGTAGACAGCAGATAGTATACCATAGATGCCTTACGTAAGGGACAATGAAGCTCTAGAAGTAGGTTTCTGAGCCAACAAGTTTCGACAACAACGTTCGCAATGCCTCTATATTCTGCTTCTGCACTCGAACGGGAAAGCGTGGCTTGCCGTTTTGCAGACCACGAGATGAGATTATCACCCAAGAATACACAATAGCCGGAAGTAGATCGATGTTTATCAGGACAGCCACCCCAATCGGCATCTATGTAGGATATCAGTCTAGTAGGTGCAGATAGATAAACATGTAATCCATAGTCAAGAGTACCCTTAACGTATCGAATGATACATTTAAGAGCGGTAAAGTGAGGCTCCCTGGGAGCATGCATGAATAAGCACACATGTTAAACGGCATAGGCAATGTCGGGCCTAGTGAAGGTAAGATACTGAAGGGTCATGAGCGCCCAAACCTTACTTACCGAGTACCACTAATCATATATTTAGCATATATCTGTAATTTGGAATAGCCTACGAGGCGCCACGAGATACCCTGCTGACATATGAAAATAGTAAACTGGAAATGAGCTATGCAAAATCCTACAACCAGAAGGACCCAACCTATATACATATACATACCAAGGCCGACAAAGCCATACACGACTACTATACACAGGACAACTGTCTGCAAGCCTCTAAAGAGTACGTGACATCACAACTGGTGCAGACCATCGCCTTATCTACCTGGACCATGAAACGCAGCATTCCCCGACAAAAGGGACGTCAGCACGAATAATGTACCGAGTATGTCAGGCATGAAAAATAGCATAATAAAGACCTTAAAGTAACTTGAGACAAGAAACAACCAACCAGTAAAAAATGTCTCTAGGGCCATAATATGCATAAGTATCATGTCTGTGCAGAATGCCTCTGAGGGTCATAATATGCCTACGTGTCATGCACAATGCGGTCTTACATATATATATATATACGTAAATAACGCCATCTCCATCATATCATTTCGGCCTCTGTGGGCATAATCATCATCATATACCAGTTGATCAGGTGGTGTGCGTATATATCGCAGTATCCCTTTTCCCATCCCCTACATATATATAATGCATACCATATAGTATTGTATATAACACATGTGGGTCAAGGGTAATACATGAATATAATGGATGAATGATAATAAGACATTCTGAGTTTATCGGAGTGATGTAATGTCGTTGCTCCTCCGATTAACATTATGAACATTAACATCTTTTCTATATACCTTAATAAGGATTTAGGAACATATTTAGACATGCTTTGAACATAGGAATGAATAACAAGAACATTCTTAACTACTAAGAGTAGAATCATTTATGGGACATTATTACGTTTACGTTTCGTACTCAGAACATGCCAAAAGAAGGAAGGATTTGCCTTAACATACCTCGATTGTCGATCTCCAAAAAAAATATAACGAACCAGCCGACCCCTTATAAGTTATTCTTGATCGATGAAAGAACACATCCCCTGCCCAAAATTACCACCAACAACAGACCTTAAAATCTCTAGAAATAAGCTACATACCTTGAGAGAAAGTTTTGCTAGAAGTTCACGTTGAAGGAAGAGAATGTAATAGAATGAATTAAGATCTTGTCATAATACATTTTTGGACCCTTAATAAGTAGTTTAGTAAGGAAAATGGAGAAGTCCCAATCTTGACATGTGTTTTTCCTTTGCATGTGTCACCCATATGCATATATGTGTACTGATAATGATATTACATTTCACCACAAAATGCCACCTACTAGGAACATGAGCTTAGTAATTCTTGATGCCCCAACACGTGCCATTACTCCATGTATATCTATAATTGACTAATCAACCTTCTAGTCTCCCGCTAAATTCAAACATTTATCTAATTACACACATAATTAAATTTTTGATCACACTTCACTTAAATCTTAATGACTTATAAAACCTTCATATACTCAATGTCATAATCGTGCGATATAGCACTAGTCCATAACCTCTTTTGGGACATGCAACTATTATTATTAATCCCCATCGTCACACTTATTAAGTCCTAAATTATTTCGGGACTTCATCCTTTTTTGTACTAAGCTCTTTATTTGCGTACGTGAATATGACATAAATCCTCCAAGACTCGGGTCTACTTGCATATGTCTAGCGACTCAAATCATGATCCGAAAGTACGGGGTGTTACAATTGTGTTGTCAACGTTGGGCGGACGAGGTGTGGTGGTATCGATGTGATCAAGAACTAAAGGGATAAAGTTTTTGATGTTCGTCACGGCAAACGCCGGATGAAAGGTGTTGGGAGAGGATAAGGGAGGAAGAGGATGTGTGACGTCTTGTGTGGACGAGGAGGAATTAGGAGAAACAATGTGGCCGCCGGAAGCAAGGAAAGGGAGGGGGCGGAATTGCTTTAGGGTTAGGGAGTGCCGCTGGAAGCAAGGAGAGAGGGAGGGGGGGGGGGGGGGGGGGGCGAATTTGATTTAGGGTAGGGAGGGTGTTAGGGTTTGACTTCTGATACCATGTAGAATTATGAAATTGTCTTTGGTTGGAGACTTTTCATTAATGCAATATATATATATATATGTGTGTGTGTGTTTACAATTACAAACCTAACTGTATAAGAATATCTACTTTACATAATTACATGAAATTAATAATTACATAATATATGGAGAATATATATGTATTCTCTATCATGGAGTTTGTTGTATTATAATTTGAATTGTTTTTGAAGTGTCATGATTTTCCCTTACTGCATCTCAAATGGTGGAAATGTTAATAATTAATTTGCTTTTGATGAAGCAGCTGCACTATTAATTAATAAAGTATGCTTAATTAGTGTCTCTCCCACTATGGTATTTTGTGGAGTTCACGTGTAAGCACTAGCTAGACTGCATTTTCAATATAAATTAAGACCATGGAAGGGAAACAATAACAACTTGTAGGAACAAAAAATACTGAAAAGATGAAGTACTTGTGTGTTGTCACATTTTTTGTGCTATTGGGAATTGCCAGATTCAATTCAGCTGATGGAGCCGGTGAATGTGGGAGAAATTCTCCGGATATGGAAGCCATGAAGCTGATTCCTTGCGCGGAAGCAGCATCGGATGAGAGTGCATCCGTTTCCAGGAGCTGTTGTTCACAGATACAGAAAATAGGACAGAACCCGAAATGCCTCTGTGCTGTTATGCTCTCAAATACTGCTAAGAGCTCTGGAGCCAATCCTGAAGTTGCTATAACCATCCCTAAGCGGTGCAACCTCGTCAATCGTCCCGTCGGCTACAAGTGTGGACGTATGTTATTTTTATACTTCCCTTTGTCTCAATTTGTTTGTTTTACTTTCGTTTTTAGTACGTTTAAAAAAAAATGTCACTTTGTACATTTAGTAGTAACTCTTCATACTTGGCATCCTACGTGACATATTTAAGACAACAAGATTTGAAAGATATTATGGTACATTATACTCATCTTTAATTTAAGACCACAAGATTTAAAAGTCTTCTTTGTTTTCTTAAACTCCGTACCGAGTCAAACTAAGACAAACAAATTAAAACAGAGAAGGTACTATATATGTTCTTAATTCTCATAAAATTGCTGTATATCTCTGATATGTAATTTCTCAATACTAAAACCTGATGTTGTCCTGTTTTGCAGCTTACACAATGCCTTGAAGACTGAAGACTACTCGATGTGTTACTTGGATCGATGTTATTTACTTATGTGTTTAGTGGCACTACTATTAGCTTCAGTTAATGTGGTATAATCAGATGCCATGTATTTCTGATTAGTATAATAATATCTGGTGTTTCTCTTCTTCAGTGAAGATGGTGCTCTTATCCTTTTCATTAGTGATTTGCTACTTTCCTTAACTTATGATATATATGTCATATGGCTTGGTTCAATTTCTTTCACATAATTATACAATTTTACATGAATAATCACCTTGTGGCAGTAGACATGAACCGATCCTTTTGATAAAAATTAATTAAAGAGATGAACTCGTGTTGGTAAGATATTAAGTTTAATCAAAGCTCAAAGTAATAATATTAAAGATGAACACAAGAGAGACAAGATAAGAGAGCTTTCTAATTTCTATCAAGTGTGTACCATATCATATTTTATACCTCTATTTATACTAATAGAGAGTTACAAAATGGTTATCTTAAACATGACATTAACCATTGACAACAGGAGAAAATCATGAAGAAGGTTATGGAGGTATGAGAGTTACAATCATAGTGATGAAGAGTGTCGGATTATCTACTCTGTGAAGAAAAATAGTGGGAGTTACTCTTTTAGGAAGTGGACATCCACCATAATATGTTAATATTTCATAACATTACTCTCTTTCTTCCATAGGTGTTTTTACTGTAGTTTTTAGTTCAGTCTCTGTCCATGATTTCTACGAGCTATTATGCACATGATTGAATAGAATAGTAATTGAAATAATTTACGCAGCGTAAAAATATAAAGTCAAATGTTGTAATTGGTATTTTTTTCATAAGAATACAATGTAAAATATTCTTAAGATTGTGGAAAAATTATGAAAATTACTTGAAAATTCTCATAGTTTAAGGCGTGTCAAGAACATCCTTAAGGATATTTTCGTTTGTATCGCTCAAAATTTAAAAAGCTCGTTAGAAGAAAAAAAGACAGAATAATCAAGAAAAAATCCAACAGAGATTAGAAAGAAATGTAGGATAGATTTTCTATTCATTGTCACCATCTAAAAGGAATATATGTGTTTATATAGGTAATAAAAATTCGTATATTATATGTGTGAATATCATAACTCTAATAACGGCTAGTAACGACGAAAAATAAAGACTCATTATATGATATTATGACACATTAACTTTTTAGAGGATGAATTTGGACATTTCTTTCACACTAATATTCAGAGAATGAATCAAAATATTTTCTTAATTAATGAGAACTCTTTCCTTTTAAGATATCATTCTCATCTTTTTTTATAAATGTTTGGATCATTGGACTAAACTTAAAATATACGGAGTATGATATAAAACAGGTGTTCGGTTAAACTGAACAAATTGGGATAAACTTTTATTTACAATATTAACCTTATATTATTAAAGAAACTTTGGAAGAAAAGCTTTGAAAAGGGATAAATATATAATTTTATTATATAATCTCGAATTAATAATTTCAGATTGGTTATCCCATGTATGTTATTTGTAGATAATATAGTACTGATTGATGAAACTTGTGGCGGAGTTAACACTAGGTTGGAGTTTTGGAGATAAATCCTCGAGGCTAAAGAGTTTAAGTTGAGTAGAATCAAAACAGAATATTTGGAGTGTGATGCAATGATGAGGCATGCATCGTAGTGAGGCTTGAACATAGGTCAACCCCAAGAGAAAAAGTTACAAGTATATTGAATTTTTAATCCAAGAAAATGGAGAGATCGACGATGATGCAATATCGTATTGGTGCGTGGTGGATGAAATGGAAGCTCGCCTCCGTAGTCTTGAGTGATAAAAAGTTACCACCAAAACTTAAAGGTAAGTTTTACAAAGTGGTGGTTAAACCAACTTTATTATATGAGGTGGAGTGCTGGCTAATCAAGAACTCTCATGGTCAGAAGATGCAAGTTATTGAAATGATGATGCTGAGATGAATTTGTCAACATACTAGGAGAGATAAGATTAGGAATGAGAATATTCGAGACAAGGTGAGAGAGACCTTCGTGGTGGACAAGATAAGGAAAGCACTGAGATGTTTTTGGGCATTTAAAGAGGTTGTGTCTAGATGTCCCACTGAGAAAGTGTGAGAGGTTGGATATAGTGGTATCACTACAAAAAAAAATGAAAAAAATCGATGGAAAAACCGATGGATTCCGTCGATTTTTTCATAATTTTTTAAAATCTTTTTTAAAGAAAATCGACGGATTTTCGTCGGTTATTTTTTGCACAAAAATGCGCGGAAGATTATAATTATTTTCTATTATTTTTTCTAAAATAAACCGACGGACTCTGCTGATTTTTTTTATTTTCTTATACAAAAACCAACGAGTCCGGTTTAGACCGAAAAATTACAGTTTAAGAGTATTGATAAAAAATAATGGAAGTATTTGTTCAAAGAACATGTATGGTCTAGTGGTAGATTTGTCCAATGTCAGGGTACATACCTCCGTTGGTTCTTTTTTAAAAAATTTTTACATAATCGACGGAGTCCATCGGTTTCCGTTGGTTTTGAAAAACCAACGCGACCTAAACCGACGACCCATAGTCCATCGATTTTTGGTCGATTTTCATTGAAAAATTGACGCAGTTCATTAGTTTTGGGCAATTTTTAGTAGTATATGAGGAGAGGTAAAGGTAGGTCAATGAAAAATTGGGGAGAGGTGATTAGGCATGACATGCTGCAGCTTCAGCTCACCTAGGACATGACCTTAGATAGGAGGACATGAAGCTCGTGGATCATGGTAGAAGGTTAGTAGGTAGTTGAGCGTTGTCTCACTTTTCGGTGGGATTAGGCTTGGGTAGTGTGGAGTACCGTGTTTGTCGTAGTATTAGGCTTATTCATGTAGTTTCTTGCTTTTGATATTTGTTATATCTGTTGTTTATTGTGTTTATGTTATCGCACTATTTCATTATTGTTACTATTCTTTTTATGAATGTTTTGTGTTGCTTTCCTTATTAGTTGTCACGTTTCTTCATTGTATTTTCTTTTTCATAACTACTTGATTTGATGCACTTGAGCCGAGGGTTTTTCGGAAACAATCTCTTCCTCCGCGAGGTAGGGATAAAGTATGTGTACACTCTACCTTCTTCAGATCTCACTTATGAGATTACACTAAATATGTTGTTGTTGAAATCCCATATAAAGTATGATATAAAAATAATAACATAATTATAATATAAATAATTTTAAATAAACT
Source organism: Anisodus tanguticus (assembly GCA_034509755.1). Taxonomy (NCBI): domain Eukaryota; kingdom Viridiplantae; phylum Streptophyta; class Magnoliopsida; order Solanales; family Solanaceae; genus Anisodus; species Anisodus tanguticus. Next base: position 6,930,421 of record CM067555.1, on the reverse strand, counting down.
AATGTCATGGTAATAATTTTCTTGTCAAATTTAAACTAAAATAATCTCATAATTATCCAATGACAATAATCACTTACCCTACAACTAAACAACAATCGAGACGGTCCCCCGGCATAAATTTGATGACAAAGGAGGGAATTTAAAATCAAAAGAAGGCTGCGCAGTGGGTTTGAACCCTGGTGAGAGCAATTTGCTCTCTCCTGGGATAGGACCTTGTAGGTGATATCAGTTGCTCTGTTCTCAAACCCTAGTCATTTAGGCACATCCCGTAATTTACTGATAACAATGCTGAGGAATCGAGACTACTATCTCTAAAAATAGTATGACGTAAGTCGTGAAGTTAGATATAAAAAAAAACAATATGAGACTTTTTAAAGTACACCAATATGTTGGACGCATCCCAACTACATCCAAAAGAGCGAAAAGACACATCTGGCCACCACGGAGGAAAAGTCGAGGCTCGCCATTACAGCTGGAATCTCGATGCCGGATAGATAAAGTCGAGGCTCATTTCTCCTATCTTTTTTTTTTTAAAAAAAAACAAGTGTTGAGGGACTTCTTGTGAATTAGATCACTTCTGTTTATGTCCATTAAGTATTTTCCTTAATTAGTGAGTGGTAGTGGTTGTTATGGTGCGCCAAACCTCCACTCCTTTTAGATATTTTCAAATTATTTTTTATTAGTTATTCCATAAATTTGAATTAGAAAGACAGAGAAACTGAGAATTTTAACAAAAATCAGCAGGAATAAAATCAGAACTGGTACGTAGATAATGAAATGATAACAAAATTTGTTACATTATTATATTGTTTAGGTTCAAGAATATTCCATTAGAATAATGGAAAAAGTAAAATTGAGTATTTGCACTGAACATATAGAACAATATATTACAGAAATTATTGGGCCCGTGCTCAAGACTCGTCTATTACACTGAACATGATAAGGTTAGTGGTCCTAAAAAGGGTTAATGGCTACTAAATAGTCGAAACATGATCATAATGGCGATATAACCCAATCCGAATTATAATTGCCTGCGTTCTTATGATTATCCATCTTGACAAAGTCCTTTGGAAATTAGACAAGAAAGTAAATAAATACTCATTGTATTATTATATCGAATCTTTCATTAGTGCGTGTAGCAATAGCATTTGCCAATAATACAAAAGGAAATGTAATGATGACAATGATAATGTTAGGAGGTGTCCAATTAAGATTGTGATATACTTTTGAGTATTGAATATATTTCTCACATGGTCCTTGCTCATTTAATCATCGGACTCGTGAAGGCTAAGCTTATTAGTCGTTTTGCACATAATAATGTGGTTTTACGCGTCTGGATATTTCTATAGATTTACGAGATCAAAGTTTACAAGAACATAGATTGCTTTGGTGCTTAATTAATTCTTGATATTTCTCTCATCTTATACATATATCTTTAGCTCAGAAGTACATATCCTAATTTTCCCCGGTTATAATATAAAGTCTTGTCAAAATCCTTACATTTATGCTGATTAAGGATGCCATTTTGACCTGTCGAATCTTTGATTATGTGCTTCTGTTATTTTTTAAGAACTTATATGTGAGAACATCGGATTGAAGTTAACACAGAAGGGGTTAATGTAACTAAAATGATCGGAATAAGTATTATGTTACCCCTTGTATTTCTGTGCGTCGTTATTACCATAATGTCAATAAACATAGGCTAGGAGATGGTAGGACAACTCCAAGAGGTTTATAAAGGTTTTCGGATGTATCGAGTAAGTTTCGAGAAGGCTTAAGACTTAGTGAATCTACGCGTTTGGATCCGCGAAGGCAATCGCTCGGATGTTGCCCTAATCCAATCGGGGAATGGACCGAGCATGAGAATCAAACGAAGTAGAGACATAAGCAGTTCCAAAGAAAAGAAGCAAGATGACTAATAAGTTTCGATGAAAGTTCGACGAGACGACGCCTCCCGGAGCACTGTGCGAATCGCAGACCATGTCTGCAAAACGCAGAAGGTGCAACCGAGTGATACAACAATTTCCAAATTGATGGCAAGGTCTGCGACCCAACCTGCGGTTTACAAACCTTGCTATAGTTAGGTCGGTGCCAACTTTTCTTTCCCCCAATAAATAGACCCAAGTTCGACCCAAGCTCATTTCACTTTAATTTCTCTACCCTAATAGCTCCTAAACCCTCCCTAAAAGGTCTTATATGATCTAAGGTGAAATCAAGAAGCAAACTACATAAATTCGACATAGGAAATCTCGTGGCTATCGTGGAACCGTCTTTCTCCTCGTGGTGCTGATCTTTGGAGAATTAATGGAGGTGAAGTAACCTTATATTGAGAAGATTATAGTGTTAAAGGTAATTCTTGTCCTCCTCTTCTTGTTCTTAGAGTCATTCAAATAGTTGAAAAGTGATTGTTCAAGAATTCTTGTAGAACATGTTCTCTTGAACCGTAAAGGCCATGTATGTTGTTGTTGGGCCCGTTTTATGTGATTTAAGAGGATGCTATGAAGTTGTTAGGTTATTGATTGAGTTACGGAGATTGAAGAGAGTAGTAAAGGAGGTTGTGGTAATGTTGTATGTGTAAGTTAAGCTACACAAGATCTTATAAAAGTTATGCGCACAAGGCATTCGAAATGTCTAAATGAACTTTCTTATAAGTTATGAATCAGTTATTGATACAAATCATTCGTATAGTGTAGATAATCGTTTGTAAAGCGTACAAGGACTCGTGACAAGGTATGTAGGACTTACTTTTCTCTCTTTTGACATGATAAACCTAATAATGACAACTATAACACGCTTCCTAATAAAGGCTCGATCCCTAGTCATGAAAAATGATACTTGTGCTCTATTCTGTCGATTGATTATTGCACTTTATATGTCCCTCGTCTGGAGTACATTTCACTCTCGATAGTATCACCTCTATATTGATGAAACAAGGTTCATTGATGTTCTTCCAAAAAACTAAGAATAGTAAGTTTTATCTTTCTTACTGATTCTTATGGAAAAGGAAAGTAATACGTAATCCACATAAAGGATAGTCGGAGGTGTAACGACCTTACGTCACTTTAACGGTATTGGTGAGTATACCGTGTTCTTCAACTGATCTTCATACGTATGTACTATCTATTTATATTGCCCTCAGAGGCTTATGGCATTATATACGCAGCTTATACAGATATGTTATTGATAATACTGCCCACAGAGCCAACATCGTTATATACGCAATATACTATATAAAGGATATTGCCAACACATGCCTACGACATTATATACGCGATTACATCACATTTATATGCGGTATGGTCCATAGTGACACTTCTGGGTACAGGTTATATCCTTTGGTTTCTCTTGCTTATTGTTGTCTTCACTTACGTTTATTTATGCCTTACGTATTCAATACATTCTTTCGTACTAACGTCCCCTTCCTGGAGCGTTGTGTTTCATGCCCACAGGTATTGGTAAACAAATAGATGCTCCTCCACAGTAGGCTGCTCACCTCAGCAGTTGGTCATCGCACTCTTCTTTCGGAGTTTCTAAATAGATAGTAGTAGACTATGCTACTTATGTATATTATTATTTTGGGTATGGTAGGGCCCTGTCCCGACCTAATGACATGTTACATCACTCTTAGAGGCTTACATGATAGTGGTCATTGTGTAGTTGTTTTGTACGGCCTTGTCAGCCTTCTTTTTACTTGTCGGTATATATATATATATATTGAACCAAAATAACCCCTAATCATCATCAGAATAGAAGTCCTCAACATCGTCATCAGAATAATATTTTGGGTTTCTTAAGACATCTTCTTTCTGTAGATGTTAGTTCTCTACCCACTGATGATGCGTGTTCTTCGGCCAACTTTAGCATGTAAAATCTACGTCTTATTAGCATTTTATTGTTTTATTTTCTAATCCTCCGTACGACAACCTCGCAAGAATGTTGATCAGTTAGAGGCATAGTCATTGAGAACTTAGTTGGAATTTGAACATTGAGATTTTCCAAGTCACGAATAAGACGTTCTGATTCAGCATGCCGATATGCCCATTCTCGACGTAACCCACAATAATATTCTCGTGGATCTGAATATTTCACATTGCAAAAATCATCATTACGCTCTATAAGAAGGCGGGGTTTCAAATCGTTTATCTTGAATTCATTGTTATCAAGATAACTCAAATCTCCGAAATAACTGTTATGATTTGAGCTATCATCATCACTGCTATTCGGATCATTTGGAAGGAATACCGATAAATGTACAATTCTACTACTCGACATTGAATATGTTGTAGTTTAATAACAAATGAAAAGGCTACTTATATTGTTGCAAACCTCAAGCATCCTTGGGTTGTCATTATGACTTAACCTACCTACTTTATTATTAAAAAAATACTGATAGGATCACGGGGAATCATCTTCATCGAACATCTCACAGTCTGAATTCCACTTGAATCTGAACTTGACGTAATCATATTGATCATATTTTGTCTTGAGGCAACATATTTTCATTCGATTATTCTCTTCGCAGAAACGGTTAAGAGCACAATTGAACTTTTGTGGTGTATCACGAGGCATTGATGTAGCACGACTTTTTGGATGTTTGAGTCTGAGTGCCCTCAAGGTTTTTCTAGCATTTCAGCATCCCTAATAACACGCCAATTGCACTCAGCTCTCATTGTATTATTATATTCTTGATTGTATCTGTGGTTCGGGTTATTTGAGTATTTAAAATCATCATTCAGTTCCCATGTCCTACCCATTGCTTCGAATATGTCTACTGGGGTAAAACATTTGATAGAATAAATATCAGAAAATTAGTTTCAAATTGATATAATAACTCATTTTAATGTGAATGCTAGTAGTTCGTCATTCATGTTATATACTACTCCTTGATTTGACAATATTATGCTCGCTTTTGACAGCTTTATACGACACATTTATATTGCACAATTTTTACATGCGCAAAATATGAATTTTCGAAATGACATCCTTGATTTGACAATATTATTCTCGCTTTTGACCGCTTTATATGACACATTTATATTGCGCAATTTTTGCATGCGCAAAATATGATGTATCAAAATGACATCCTTGATTTGACAACACTATGTTCGCTTTTGACCGCTTTATATGACACTTATATTGAGCAATTTTTACATGCCGAGTGTGTCGCGAATGAAAGGAATTTAACATCTCACATAAAAGTTATGTTTGCTGGATTCATCTAAACGTACTTCATATATTGAGTACGTCGTACGGCGCAGTCTAGGAGTTCCGTATGGACCTTAAATGGATTAGTGTCGATATATGAAGGCCTATAAGGTCACACTATGTCAATTGTCTCTTCGATTTAAGGATGTATTGAGAAAATATTAAATATTCCATTTGGAATCGAGATATTTAAATTGATAATAACTATGGTATAATTTCTATTAGATGGAAATTATTTAATTAAATCAAAATTGAATTTTGGATTTAATGTGCTGAATATATATGTTAAACGAAAAACAGGAAACATCGTTTGGCGTAAGGCGCCGCGGTGCCGACCCGGCAATGAGTCCAGTTAGACTGGCCCACTGCACCTCGGTTTTGGGCCAGGCTTGAAGCCCAACCCTAATACGTTTTGCGACCTAAAAATCACTATATCTATAGCACTAATATCTAGTTATTGATATACTGAGAATACCAATCCTAAAACTAATTGTAGACTTAGAGTCTAGGACGAAACTCTCTCAAACCTCTGCCAAGATTTTCTGGGTTTCTTGACAGAGGAATACACCATAGCATAGTGCTTGCAGTCGAAGGGACAGTCGCGTGTACTCCCTAAGTAAAGACTCCAGATAATATAATCTGTAAGTGTTCATATTTTATGTTACATGTTTTGATTGTCATATAATCATACCAGAAGAAATTGTTGGTGCAAGGAGAATAAAATTTTAAAACTTCCGTTGTGCCTACTTATGTGTTTTGAACCCAACAAAACCCTCTAGTAGCATTAGAGCCTAGGCTGGTTCAATGGTTATATAACAATTGAATAACATAATAATATGAGTTAAACATAAAATTGGATTAAAACAAGGCTTCTTGAAATCCTACATATCTTGACCGAATGGTTAACCTTTTGATATCACCCTAAATTATCACATACGCTAAATTGAGGAAGTCATTCCGTTCTAACTCGGACTAAGCCAAGTGCAGATAACTGGCTCGTTGCGAACATGGTGCACGACGAAGAACGAGTATGAATGGATGATGGTCGATATGTGCGTTATTGATAATGATGGGTGACGATAAATGATCTGTGATTTGATCCCTAAATTGGATTTAGGGCTCGAACGATTTTAGAAAATCAACACAAAATATTTTGTCAGGACGTCGGCGACGCGACCCTATGGTAGGGCGTCGCGGCTCCATGGTGGAGCGTCGCGACCCTAATGCTTCGTTTTTTAATTCTGGACTTTCTGCACATTAGGTGTCGCGACCCTAATGCAATACAAAGGTTTCTGCCTTGCCAGCGCCGCGACACTAAAGCAAAACAAAAATTTTCGGTTTCTGCTTCGGTGGCGCCGCGGCCCCCACCTGTAAAAAATAAAAATAAAAATAAAATTTCTTTTGTTCAGAATGTTTAACCCATGATTATTATTATACAGTATATTTGATAAGTATATTATTTATGTGCTAAATGATTGTCATTTACATTACTAGAATAGTGTTTGCAAATAATTATTTGGGTAGGCGGCGCCCGGTATTTGTTAAACTGCTTAATATCATGCTTGGGTAGGCGGTACCCAATATATGCTTAGTCATTTGCATGATAATTAAAATGCTTTTTTGGACATAGCATGCTAGAGTTGATCTTCGTTAAAACCCTAAATTAAAATGTTCCCCAAAATTTAATACAAGTCTCATTTAAAATGAACGGGTCGTCCGTTATAATTGATTGTAGTGCAAAATCCTTTTCGGCGAGATGAGTATTTATGCCACAACATTTTCTCTAAGTCTACGAGGACTCAGACTCTTTCATAGATGCATGTTAAATGTAGAAGTGAGTGATAAACTTTCATGAGTATTTACACCACAGTGTGTGCTCTATAAGGCAAAACTCACTTAGATACATAATTGCAGTTGCATAACGGGGTTGACTTGCTAGGTTGTCTTGGCGCCACAGTGTCGGACAAGCCGAGGGACGCAGATAGATTGTTTAGAACATTCGGTTGAACAAGAGTTACAAATTGTTTGTAATTGGTTTGGAGACCTACCAGGTTGTGCTATTGAAGTTATCAGCCACAACAAATGTGAAGATAGCATGAACCTGGATCTTGGCCCATTATGACCATATTTTATATAAGTCTGTATTCTTCCATGGGGTCGAAGGGTATGTTGAAATAATAGGAGCTAATTAAACTAAAGGCCATGTTAATTAGTTAACGAATGTGTTCAATGGAAATTATATTAGAGTTTAATTTCAAGTCTATCTATATCTTCAGTTTATACAAAATGTCAAATCAGTCACTGAAAATGTTGGTCGAGACAAACAAGCTGACTGGAGCAAATTACCCTGACTGGTTAAGAAATCTGCGATTGGTGTTACGACAAGAAAGAATTGAGTATGTGTTAGACACAGTGTTCCCCACAGTCCCTACTGAAAACTCTACTAAGTATGCCCTGCTTGACAAGGCGGCTTATTAGAAACATCTAGACGATGCTACCTTGGCACAATGTGTAATATTGTCCTCCATGACTGTGGAGTTACAGAGGCAACATGAAAACATGGGCGCCAACGAAATGCTAGAACACTTGAAGAGTCTCTATGACTCACAGTCTCAAACAATGGAGTATGAACTGTTGAGAGACATTTTCAAGTGTAAGCTGAACGAAAGGGGTCAAGTGCCAGCGCATGTTCTGAAGATGATTGGGCTGATAGAAAGGTTGGCTTCGATTGGAACGAAGCTGCCTATAAATGTCTCTGTCAACCTGATCCTGAATTCACTTCCTGGTTCATTTGAGAATTTCATTATAAACTTCAATATGAATGGGACCAAGGCAAGTCTTCTAGAGCTTCACAACATATTGAAGACATTTGAATCATCTACCTCTAAAGGTAAAGTCGTGCTTATGGTGGGCTCTTCTGGCAAGTTCAAACCCAAGGGTAAGAACATGCAGAAGAAGAAGGGTAAGACAGTTGTTGCACCTACAGTTATGAAATCTAGAGGAGGTGTTCAGAAGAAGGCAAAGGTAGTTTCGGATGTGTGCCTCAACTGCAAGAAGAAGGGGCACTGGAAGAAGGACTGCACAGCTCTAGGAGGAGGCAAAGCACTAGGTGCTCCTAGCGCTACTGGACAAAGTATGTTTGTCATTGAGATAAATATGTCTATAAATAACTCTCAATGGTGGGTATTGGATATCACATGTGGCTCACACATTGGTAATAATGCGCAGGGTCTGATTGACGGCAGAAATGTTGGACCTTGGGAGGTAGACCTGCGCGTTGAAAATGGAGCACGAGTGGATGTTGAACGTGTGGGAACTTATAGACTAGATTTACCTTCAGGCTTTTGTTTAGAAATAAATAATTGTTATTTTCTTCCCTCATTGACAAGGAATATTATTTCTATCCCAATGTTAGACATTGAGGGGTTTTCCTCATTTATTGCCAATGGCAGTTATGTACTGTCTTTTAATGACTTTGTTTGTGGAAATGCTCCGCTTGTGGATGGTTTGTATGTTCTAAACTATAGTCGTGAAATTTTCAATGTGCAAAATAAATGATGCTCAAGATAAGTAATCCAATAAACCCCACGTACTTATGACACTGTAGACTTTGTCACATCAATGAATCAAGGATAGCAAGATTATAAAAGTTAGACTACCTGAAACCATTTGACTTGGAGTCTAATGGTAACTGTGAATCTTGCTTGAGAGAAAAGATGACCAACAAGCCACTTTCTGGGAAAGGGGTGCAAGTTGGAATCTAAAAGTGAGAAGTATTATTTTGTGGGGTATCCAAAGGAAACTAAGGGATACTATTTCTATCTTCCTGGAGAACATAAGGTCATTGTTTCCAGAAATGCAACTTTCCTTGAAAATAATATGTCTACAAGGAACAAAGCTGCAATGAGATAGAACTTGAAAAAATTCAAGAACCACAAGATAACACAGATGTTGAACCCTTGTCGAATGACCTAGACAAGGATTCAGTAGGAGTATTTGGTGAAAATTGGGTACTTAGAGTATGCCCTTCAGCCAGTGGGAGTGCTATGAGAGATAATGCAGAAATGCAAGGCTCTCATACACAACCAATGGAAGATGATACAATGGTTGTACATCATTTCATTCAGGAAATACATGAAAATGACATTCCTGAAAGCTCTCAAGGTGATGGATTGTCCAGCACACAAAAACCTTCTCACAATCAGAATGCAACAAACACTGAAACGCAGAATAATCAACTCCGTAGGACTACTAGGACTCATCGTCCGCCTGAAGGACTTAATCTCCTTGTTGAAACACACAATGAGATAGATATTCCCGATGACGATGAACCTGCAACCTACAGCAAAGTTATGTTAAGACATTGGTTCGCAGAGATGGCAAGAAGCAATGATATCTGAGATGGACTCGATGTACATCAATCAAGTTTGGAACTTGGTTGATTTGCCAACAGGGGTTAGACCCATAGGATGCAAATGGGTCTTCAAGAAAAAGATTGATGCATATGGCAAGGTACATACTTATAAGGCAATATTGGTGGCTAAAGGTTATAATCAACGACCTGGGGTCGATTATGATGAAACATTTTCACCTGTTGCGAAAATTAAGTCCATTCGGATTTTGCTTGCAATAACCGCATACTATGATTATGACATTTGGCAAATGGATGTTAAAACAGCTTTCCTCAATGGTAACCTAATTGAGGAGGTGTATATGATACAGCCTGAGGGTTTTACATCCAAGACTAAGCCCAAAGCAGTATGCAAGCTACAGAAGTCCATTTATGGACTTAAGCAAGCCTCAAGGAGTTGGAATATTTGCTTTAACAAAGCAGTCAAATCGTTTGACTTTGTTAGAAGCAAAGAAGATCCCTGCATTTATAGTAAGCGCAAGGAAGAGAATATTGTCTTCATTGTTATATATGTAGATGACATATTAATAATAGGAGATAATAAGACTCTCATGCAATCAGTCAAGAAATGGTTATCCAACACCTTCATGATGAAGGACTTGGGTGAAGCCTGCTACATTATTGGAATTAGGAGATAGACCTAATAGATTGTTAGGGTTGTCACGGTCTGGATATGCCTTCATTTTCAATGGTGGAGTAGTGAGTTGTAAAGGTTCCAAGCAAGAAACCACTGCTGATTCGACGACTGAATCCGAGTACATTGCTGGATCATTAGCTTGTAAAGAAGCTGCCTCGATATCTGAGTTCTTAAAAGAACTAAGGGTTGTTCCAAGTGTCAGTCATTCAATAACGATATATTGTGATAACACTGGTGCGATTGCGCAAGCTAAGGAACCAAAATCAACTTACAGAAATAAACATGTACCAAGGAAATACTACATTCTCAGGGAGATGGTGGAAACTGAAGAAATAAGATTAAACTATATTCCCACAGATGATAATCTAGCTGACCCATTTACTAAACCATTAAGCTTAATGAAGCATAATGGTCATTTTGATAACATGGGTGTTAGATACATCGGAGATTGGCTTTAGGCCAAGTGGGAGATTGAAAGTGTGTATGTCCTGGAGACAATCATTATTAGGGACAAATGTACTTGAACACATTCGTATTATCAATAAGATTAATATTTATGGCATTTGCAATTATTGAATTATTATTTGATTGTTTGTAATTATTCATTAATGTACATCCCTTGAGCTTACATTGTCATTAATAGAGTGAGATATTGATGATAGAGCGTAACTCTAAAATAGCCTCGACTAATGATCATCAAGAATGGGATATCGATGATATGTTATAAGTCGACATGTGGTCTGCGTCGCATTCTTAGAGAATGTAGTATGTCTCACCTGCTACTAGTAAAGGTTACTAGTGATGGACACATAGATACTTTTGGAAAGTATTGGTATACCCTGCTGATAAACTATTTGTTATACATGTCTAAAGTGTTATCAGCATGTGGGAGATGAAGGTCCTTTGACTTGAGGTCAATACGCACCTTGTTTACAGAGTAATGTACTTTGACCCTGTCTTAAGCTTAAACTCCTTATATGATAAGATACAGCTTGTGTTGGGTGCATTATGATGTAAATTAAGGTGGTAGTTGAGCCAAGAATAGGATTCATTCCTCGATTGGATATTCGAGAGAGCACTCAACTTCTCAATGATATTAGGTCGACCAAGTCATTGGCCAATGCAAGAGACATATTTAGAATATGATCTAGTTGTCGACTAATATAAATGAGATAAAGTGATCAAGCCATTTGGATAGACACATGGAAAATCCTAAGCTTGATCGAGTGTGTCGCGAATGAAAGGAATTTATCATCTCACATAAAGGTTATGTTTGTTGGATTCATGTAAACATACTTCATATATTGAGTTCGTCGAAGGACGCAGTCTAGGAGTTCCGTATGGACCTTAATTGGATTAGTGTCGATATATGAATGCCTATAGGATCACACTATGTCGATTGTCTCTTCGATCTAAGGATGTATTGAGAAAATATTAAATATTCCATTTGGAATCGAGATATTTAAATTGATAATAACTATGGTATAATTTCTATTAGATGGAAATTATTTAATTAAATAAAAATTGAATTTTGGATTTAATGTGCTGAATATATATGTTAAACGAAAAGTAGGAAACATCGTTTGACGTAAGGCGCCGCGGTGCCGACCCGGCAATGAGTCCAGTCAGACTGGCCCACTGCACCTCGATTTTGGGTCAGGCTTGATGCCCAACCCTAATACGTTTTGTGACCTAATAATCACTATATATACAACACTAATATCTAGTTATTGATATAACTAAGAATACCAATCCTAAAACTAATTGTAGACTTAGAGTTTAGGATGAAACTCTCTCAAACCTCTGCCAAGATTTCCTGGCTTTCTTGACAAAGGAATACACCATAGCATAGTGCCTGTAGTCGAAGGGACAGTCACGTGTACTCTCAAAGTAAAGACTTCAGATAATACAACATGTAAGTGTTCATGTTTTATGTTACAGGTTTTGATTGTCATATAACCATACCAGAAGAAATTGTTGGGTAAGTAGAACAAAATTTTAAAACTTCCGTTGTGCCTACTTATGTGTTTTGAACCCATCAAAACCCTACATCATTCACTCATCCTGTTACTCAACAGTTTAGGATAGCAATTGACTTGTGGATGTGAGATTTTGCAAGTCTTGTGCAGCATATAAGACCACAAGGAAATCCATAAGCAACTAAATCAATTGGACTGTCCCCTATTAAAAGAAAAAATCAGTGAAAGCAGGATCTTATGATCTAAGTCTTACAGCCAGTTCAATGGCAAGTAACCAAGCAGGGAAACCCCCAGAATCCCACTCTGCAACAAGAAGTAAAAATCATTCTGGCATAAAGCACATCATAAACATTTCAAAATATTTCCAGATAAGCTTATGCAGCAAAACAGTGAGATTCAATAATTTCCTAGCTTATTAATATAAGTACATATGGACAAGGTTATTGAAGTTTATACATGACAACCTGCACACATTTGATTAGGAAGTTTAGTAGAGATAATTGTATTGTAGTAGCTAATAAACAAGAAAGACACTTTGTAATAGCTAATAGAGATCTAGGATTAATTTTTTCCTTTTAATTCTTCATCCAGCTTTGGTATTTTTCCATTTGTAAAGGTGCACTACAGAATATTGCTACTTGGTTCTAGATACTTGCTAACTTTGAGTCGTGTATAGCTATAATCACAATATATGTTGGACTTCTCTGCACCATAATTTTTATGCTTTTTCCTGGGAGTAAAGAATTTGCACGAAAGTGTAAAGAAACAACTACTGGTTTAATTAGAAGGCAAATAAACTTGCAAGCTCTCAGTCATTAGCCATGCACACAGCTCACTGTTTTATTAGCTCTGTTCTAAGATTCTTTAACTCTCTTTTTTCCTTTATTATTTTGTCAGAGTACAAATAGCCATTACTATTGAAATAGAGGTTGTTTCCGTTACCATCTACCTGCCAACCAGCCAGTGAAGCATGATTAGTTATTTATATGCATTAAGGATGTATTAATGCAAGATTACTTCTACTAATGAAACTAGCTAGAAGAGAAAATATTTTCACCCATTTCTGTTGCGCATAGGTCGGCTGAAAATTGTCTTTGCAGTGCTTCTCTGTCAAATAAAATTCGTCTTCACGAGCCTCTATTGTCCACTAATTACTGAAACTACAGTCCTGGTCCTGCACTTTCAAAATTTCTCAATAACGCAGTATCACATTCCAACTATGTTGCTCGGACTCTCCAAAAACTATGCCGCACCCATGTCGGATCCTACAGAAATGCACTACTTTTGGAGGATCTGACATTACACTCGTGATATTTTTGAAGAGTCCGAGCAACATAGCATTCCAATGAGACACGATTAGATCACCAACTCCGATCATCCAAGAAAACTTCCTCCGCCTTATCCTACAACCTCATCAATACACAAAGAAAAATATATAAATGTAACATTTCAGCAGGAATTCAAGTAAGGAAAATAACGTAACATGGACCAAAGTCAATCATACAGAGAAAGAGATCCAAATATATGCAGGTTTGAGGAAGTTTATTTGTTGTACCTGAAAGAGGACTAGAAAGTTATGATTTAAAGAAGTTCCCTTCCATTTTAGGTTTCATTCAACATTAAAAGTAACTTATATAAATTTCATTCAACATTAGGGTCATTCTCTCTTTCTCAAAAGAAAAGGAATCAGTATATTTAGCATGTCACATTACTATCCAATATAATAAGACTATAGAACTAGAGCAAGAAAGAATATAAATCGAGTGTTACATACGCTCCAAATGGATATATTGTAGAATATTACCTTTTCCAAAGTAAGAAATCCTAGTGGTCTATATACTCGTTATCAACTACTCTCTCTACAACAACTGCTATTAGGGTCCATCTTAAGGAATTTGCTTTCTAGAAAAAAAAGAAGAATTGATTCTAACTTTCCAAAGAAAAAATTAAACGAATCACGAACCCTAAAATGATAAACTGCAACAGATGAACATGAGAGACACAGAAAACCAACAAGTTTGGGGACAAACGAGGTAGTTGGTAGGAAGGTCAGAAAGTGAAAAAAAAAACTACCTCTCGGAAGATACTTGGACTGCGTCGGCCAAATCCAAAATTTGATTGCCAAAACCAAAAGGCTAGCGTCCAAATTTTGAACGAGTCTAATGGGTACAAGGTACACCCAATTGGTTGGAGCTATGTTCAATACATTGTTGCTACAAGTAGAGGTATCAAACTTAACACATGAAATGATAAATCTGCCAATACATTTATGTTTTGGTTGGATTATTGACCCTCTCATTTGTTAGTTCAACTCATTTAAGCTCAATCCATTTCAACTCATATCAATCCATTAAAACTTATATTGACATATAGCTCAAATTGATCCATGAGAAATCTATCAAAATATATTTTTAATTTTTTTTATTTGATATGTTATATATTGTCATAATAAAGAAAGATAATAATTTATTAGGTACTAAAAAATTATAAAAAAAATAAATAAGACAATTAAAACTTAGTAAAAATTGGGCGGGTTAAGATTTGACTCATTTTTTAGCTCATTTCAACCCAGTCCATAGCAGCCCATGCAACATTTGGCCGGGTCAATAACATGCTCATTTATTAACTCAACTCGTTTTGATCCGTCCAAATTCAACTCAATCCGCTCATTTGACACCCTACTAAAAACCTCACGAGACAGCAACGGAGAAAGCTATTAGAAGAAGCAGATGTGCCTTTTTGAAGGGCATAATACAATTATTAATTGATGCAGATTTTAGGGAGGATGGGCGAACCCTAGCCCTTTCAAAATGGGGGAAACTTAAGAACCCATGCGTTTATTTCAAGGAGAGAAAATTTTCACTTAAAGTTATAATGGAGGGAAATTTTTTGAGCGAAAAATTTATTAAAGCACGCGTATGAAATGTTGCCTTTTGAAATACAAAAATACTACACTTCAAAAGCGTTGCGATATAAATAAATAAGTGTTGCTAATTATTTTATGATTCGGCAATACCTACAAAACGTTATCTTTTCATTCAAAAAGAATGATTTACAAGCATTGCTTAAAATTTGTGGCCAAAAGCTATCACCAAAGGACACCCCTTAAAAGTGTGCCCATAGAAGCATTTGGCAACACATTTCAAGCGTTGTCTAAATTTAGTGTGGCCTTAGGGTAAATTTGTTGCAGGCGGCTGCGCGAAATTGGGAATTGCACCAGATGACGACTCTGAAAATCCATATATGGTTTGAAACAAGCTCCACGATGCTGGTTTGCGAAATTGTCTAGTGCATTGATGAAATATGGATTCGAACAGTCATACTCAGATTATTCTCTCTTCACGATGCACCGGGGAGGTATGAAATTTAATGTCTTAGTTTATGTAGATGACTTGATTATTTAATGACCATAGTGTTGTTGAGCGATTCAAAGACTATCTCCGCGCATGCATTCATATGAAGGATTTGGCCCTCTGAAGTATTTTCTGGGGGTTGAAATTGCACGTGGACCAATCGAATTATTTCTCTGTCAACTGATATATGCCTTGGATATAATTTTGAGTCCGGGTTATTAGGAGCTAAACCAATCAATACTCCCATGGAACAGAATCACAATTTGACATTGGTCGAAGGAGCGAATTTGGGAGATTCGGAATCATACTGACGTCTGATTGGTAGATTGATATACTTCAGTTTTACGTAACCTGAGTTGTCATATTGTGTGCATGTTCTATCCTAATTCATGCAACAACCGAAGGAAGCACACTGGAATACAGCTCTTCGCGTGGTGCGTTACTTGAAGAAGAAGCCAGGACAAGGCATTATACTGAGGAAAGATTGTGATCTCCAATTGTACGGATAGTGTGATTCTAACTGGGCTGGATGTCTTTTGACTCAAAAATACTTACCGGTTGATTTATCTTTCTCGGGCATTCACTCGTATCATGGAAAATCAAGAAGCAACACATTGTCTCTCGCTCGTCAGCGAAGGCGGAATACCGATCTATGGCAATGACAATATGTTAATTAAAATGGTTAAAGGGGATTTTGAATAGTTTGGGCGTTGAACATAAATCTCCGGTGAGAATATACTGTGATAGTCAAGCGACATTATTTATTGCATGAAATCTTGTGTTTCACGAACGGACCAAACATAATGAGGTCGTATGTCATAATGTCCGGGACGCGCTCCAATCTGGTATAATATTTCCTAGTCATGTGTCAACTAATGAGCAATTGGCCAATATTTTTACAAAGGCTTTGGGCAAATCACAGCATGAATATCTACTTGACAAGTAGGGCATTCGTGATCCTCATGCTCCAATTTGATGGGGGGTATTGAGACCGAATGTGATCGGATTAGTTTGTCCAGTCACGTCGGTGGACCCTATTCTAGTCTAATTGTAATAGTTTTAGTATATATATGGTACAATTATAATTAAGGTAAAATAGGTTTTGGAGTCCTATTAGAATAGGGTTACCTTATTAGACTTGGTTAAGGAGGTGGTGTATATAAGGAGGTCATTATGATGAATGAACGGTAGAAAAAATTCTCACATTATTCTTGTCTCTTAGAGTAACCTCTGTGGTACCCAAATTTGCATGTTGGTACTCATTATATTTGGCATCAAGAAGAGAAATGCGACAACGACAGGTTGGACCTTTCTTCCATGATATGTCAACGTAATCTTAATAACACCAAAATGGATATGGGTGAAACCATAATTTTTCCATTGTCTAGGAAAATCCTATGAAATTTGTAAAGTGATAAATTATTCCTCTTGAGTTGCAAGAATATGGTGTTGGTCGAGCTTTGAGGCAGCGACACATTCTTTAACTCATTTAGGTTTTTGTTGGACCATGGAATGATTTTTTTACCACGGGAAACATGTCTTTTTGGCAAAATCAGAAGATAGATTTATGAGGAATATTTCGGTTGGAGATACTTTATTTTTATCGGGTAGAATATCTACTTTTATATGTAATCATATTTACATGAAAGAGTTTAATAAAGAGTAAGATACATATTCATTTTTTCAAGGGATGTACAAGGGTTGGACGAGGATGAAAATGACTCAGACATATTTTATTAAACTGCTCTTCTCTCTGAAAAGATGGACAGGCTCGATACCATGATACCAGAAGGTTTAAAGAGCGGGCAAATAGCAAATAGCAATGCCAAAAGCGCAATAGTTTTCCTACAGAGAGGACTGGACTTCAACATCTTGAAGGACGGTTTGCCACAAACTTGGCTTCAACATCCATAAGGACGGCTTACCGAGCTAGTCGAACAGTAAATTTAATCATAGATGTAAAAGTTTTTCCTACAATTGGACGGGCTTAAACATCTCTAAGGATGGCTTGCCAAGCTACTCAACTCGGAAAAACTTCTACACTACAACAAATTTAGTTGTTATAATTCGGAAAACTTTTGTATTTGAAGCAAGTTAACTTGCTCAATATTTTCTAACCCTATACTAAATTAAGGATCAGCCTTTCCATGCATTTTGAGGAGAAGAACAAGAGAAAAATTTAGAAAGTACTCATTTATTTGATATAGCAATGTTTACAAGATGATTACTCGATGATCTGTCAAATACTATATAGCCTCCTTTATATAGGAGTTGGAAGACTAGTACAATACAAACATGTATTAAATGGAAAACTTATCATACAAATGAGTCTCTTAAATATGTGGAGGACCCTAATAAATAAGAAATACATAAGCCTAAGCATGACGAAGCATGTGCAACCTTGAAAGCATGTGAAAGTAGAAATATATATATGGAAAAGCATGTGACGCCATTGAGTAGGATGTGCAAGTGGAGTAGACTTTTATCTTCTTTTAGGTAGCATGTGTAAGCTTGTCGAAAGCATATAGCATGTGGTGAGCATGTGAAAGATAAAATTATAGAAAGATTTATTTGGCATGTGTAGTAAACTTTTATGGGTAATTTTTTTAGGTAAGTAAGGGTAAGTGGTGAAAATATTGCATACGTCATTAAGCATCATCTATGAGATAGTGTTTGATGGTGTTGATAGCGGCCTTGTGTATCCTTCATCTATTCACCATTCGGAGTCATGCTTTTTCTTGAAACTTTCTTTGTTTTCTAGGCTTTTTTAAACAACCTTGTGTAGTAATATTTTCTGTTAGATGGTCCCGCTATATTGTGCTCCATTTTTTGTTAATTTTGAGATAGAATATTTAATCTTATCCTTGTGATAGCCTGAGTGACTTAATCCCTGATGACTTCATACGGTTCTTGGTACTCCTTTGCTATTTGTCAGACTCTTTTTTAGTGGGATGATTATCAGTGTAATTCCAACGCGCCTACTCCTTTGATCATATCTCCATTGGAATGCACTTATTTTGCTGGAAAATAATTCTCTATGCTTCGCTGTATTCATCTTCTAAGGACAAGATGGAGACGGAAAATTTCCATTAGAATGAAATATACGGCTGCCTATGGACCTTTCCGTCAATATTCTTTACCGGCCGACGTAACATAAATATTTTTGCTGCGTAGGAATCTCAAAATTATTGAACTCAATATCTTCGTGGTTTAAATTATTGTAAAAAAATTCTGAGAGCAGGTTCAATCTTGTCAAAATCTCAGAACATATCGCACTTGAGTTCCATAAAGATATAATACTGGTGATACAAGTACCAGAAAAACCATAATAGCTCTTGTGAAAAATTATTGGCCAGTGGTATGAATACATGACAGAATGGATATTCTGGATTGACTCCAAACGTCTTAAGGATGGATCCTCCATATTGCATGAAAACTTGAAGCTCATAGAAAGTCCTTCTTTCAATAAGGATGGATAGACCAAACGGGTCCACGAACTGGCTGAATAATTCTGGTGGATGATTTGCTATCCTAGATGAATTGACTCATGGTGAGCTTGCAAGCATGAAAATTTGACTAGTTGGCTTTTTCTTTTGCTTGCACTGACAAAAATCTCTTTGAAAATTCATCTGATCTGGATAGAAAATCTAGTAGAATATTATCCTTTCCCTTGAGGTGCTTCACTTGGAATTTATAAGGGGAGAACCACTATGCCCATATGAGAATCTGTGGATTTAAAATAATTTTTAAATTTATCTAGATCATTTTCGGGAAAACCATCATATCCATTTCTATCAGAAATTCTGTGTGAATTAAAAAGAAATTGAAATTTTTAATTCTGTTTTTCACGACAAGAATTTCTTTGAATGTGGAGTGATAGTGTTGTTCAACATCTTTGAACCTTCCACTGGCATACTCACATATCTTCTGCTGGCCTTTTTTCAAAAAGTACCGCGCTCCAATATTCGTTGCTGGCATCAGTCTGCAATATTTTTCTTCCGTCTGAGGGGATATGGAGGGCTTTGACTTTTTTGGATATTTCTTTTATTTTTTGAACTGCTTCATCTTGTTCCTTCTCCCAAATTTGAGTATTTTTCTTCAGCATTTTTGTAAGTGGAGAAATGTATGTAGAGATATTCGGGATAAAATCTCTAACATAATTAATCATACCTAAAAATTACTGGAGCTGCTTTGTTGTGAAGTTGATGTCTGGAGACTTGAGTAATTCCTGACAAATGTATGGCCCCGGGCTGTATGCTCCATGGACAAAATGCATTCCCAGAAAATCAATCTCTTTTTTCACAAGAATCATTTTTTTTGCTGAGAGCATGATTCTATTTTCACTTACTAGATCATGAAACTGATGGATCAAGTTGAGGTGCTCTTCCACAGTATCACTAAATAGTAATATGTCATCAAACTAGTGATGTGTGAAGGATGGGTTGAAATATTTTTGTCATGGCCTTTTGGAGCAGAGAGGGTGCAGTTTTTAACCCAAAATGGCATGACTTTCCATTGAAAGTGGTCATCGGGCATGCAAAAGCCTATTTTTGCTCTTTTTTCAAGGTGTATTCCCAATTGCTAAAATCTAAATTTAAGATCAAACTTGAAAAGTATTTAGCTTTGGCTAAGTGTGAGAAAAGAGTAAGTTTATTTGGGATATGAAATTTGTCATTTTGGAGGAAATGGTTAAAAGGTTGATCGTTTATGACTAATTTGAGTTTACCTCTTGTTTGTTCAACCCGTTTGTTGACATAGAATGCTTCACATGCCCATTGCGAATCAGATGGCTCGATTAGTACAAACTTCAAGAGTTCCTCACATTTTTTTGCGCATGCTGAAGATGTTCCGGATTCATGCCTGAGTGACTTGCCTTTGTTGGATTAATGCTTTCATTTTTCTTGAAAGGGAGCTTAATGAAAAACTCATCATTTAGCCATAAAGAATTTTTGCTTTTTCTCATAAAATCCTTGTGAGATTTTGCACATGAATACTCTACTAGCTGCTGTTCGATCTCCTTGATCTGCTCGTCATATGTTAACTGAAATAACCGTGAAACTTCTAAGTATGGCTTGAATTATTTTTTGAATGTTATTTCATGACCTTTGATATGGAGTTAATCTTTGAGTTGCCTAAAGGTATCAAATCCAACACTGAGGTTTTTTCTTGGGACATCTGAATCGATCAACTTAGCTCTAAACTTCAATTCTGGAAGAATTCAATTGTGATCGGATGCTTTGTGATGACTGTAGTGGTCAGAATTTCATTTGATGCGGTGTTGAAATCTTTAAAATGTGGAATTCATTGATCCTCAGGAAGGATTGGGTTCATCAATGAACATGCTGCTCCGGTGTCTAAGAAAGCAATAACTTGGATTGATTTATCCCACTTGGGTGGATAAACTTTAAATTGGACTTGAGGGATAACCATGATGCTATTGATTTCTTCTTGAGCCTTTACTTCTGCTTCTGAAATCATGTAATGGTCATCTCCATATTTTTCGTATACATCCATGGAGAAAAACGTTTCTCTGTGGATTCGTCTTCCAGTGAGAGAACAGATTCAAGATCATCATCTTCATTAAGATGGAAACCAACATATGAGTTCTAAGAGTAAAACATATAAATATATGATTGTAAATATAGCTATTATAATATATTAATTTAAAATCATTGTAACAATACATAAATTTTAAATCCTAAATTCCTCTCTGGAATCTAAATATGAGGGTCAATTATTTGAATACGTGGAACACTAGTTCTATCTCTTCTTACTAGGCCATGACTTGTAACATGGAATATGCAATACTCTAATTCTTATATCCCCGTAGTAGTACTAATTCACTACCAAGGCTTATAGTGTAGTAGTATCAATGAGAGTCTTCCCAATCACCCTAAGTAAGGATATATTAAAAACAGAATTGGTTTCAACTGTAAAGAGAAAAGTGAGTCATAGAACGAAAGTCGAGTCCGTCACATTGGTTTAATTCAAGAATATAGTTCCAAGATTGGAAATGTCGGTCCAAAAGTTTGTCATTTCTTCGTTTCTCGTAGAATGCAGGTTTACCCCAAACTACTCATCATCCAACCCCCTCACACACATATTTATCTTTGTTGATAAAATAGGTAATCAACCCTCTTAAGACCCATATTTAATATGGGCGGATTGAGCTGTATAATAAAAAAAGTGGTAGGGAAAGAGTAATATATACACTTTGTTGAGGCCTCAAATAAAGAAGGATGACAATCAACTATCATACGTGCTGAAAAGCAGCAAATACCATTCCAACATTTGTGATTTTGCAATAGAATGCAACATGAGAAACGCCGTCTCTTGATATTAACACATGAGCAAGCACTTCCCAAGGAAAATAATTCCAGATACTCTTTAAACTACGGTAAACATCGGAATCTTCAAAGCTCTTGAAGGCACAACAAACAACATGAATTCGTCTAACATGGCTGCAAATTACTGGAAGAAGAAAAGAATAACTGATTCACTAAGTCCATTTTACTGTCTTGTGAAATCAAATCCTATTATACTGCAATAGCAACCGAGTTTTGAGCACATTACACACCAAAAATTCAAAGGCAAAAGAATCTCTCATCTCAAGGTTTATTAGGAGAGAAAAAAAAATACAATCTAGAGTTCTATTAAGATCGGAAACAGCCTCTCTACCCCACAAAGGTAGGGGTAAGGTCTGCGTACAACGCACCCTCCCCAGACCCCACTTGTGGAATTACACTGAGTTATTGTTGTTGTATCTAGAGTTTTATTAAGGAAATATGTTCTAGTTTGCTCTGGGAGTTGCCCACTCCACACGAAGAATTAGATTGTCATATCCATAGCCATTAAGCTTGTTGATGGCCCTCTGAGCATCCTCCTTGTTTACAAAATTAACAAATCCAAAACCTCTGCTGTCACCAGTCTTCTGGTCTATAGCTACATAGACCCGACTTACTGAGCCAAAAGGCCTGAAAAGCTCAAGCAGGTCAGGTTCTCGAGTGTCTTCTGAGAGATTAGTGACGCGAACAGAGTTCTCTTCATTCCTGCGTCTCATTTCTGTTCCAGCAGGTCTCTCTGCACCTGCTCGCATGCTTGGTGGAACATAAGCTCCCTTCACGGCCCCACCGGGCATAGTTGCATCTGCCACTGGGGGTTTGTCAACAAAACCTTCAGCTGGTTGAGCAAGATCCTTGAAAGGGCACTTAGATGTCCAGTGATCACCCTTCTTGCCACAAGTTCTACACACCATTAGAACAGCACCTCCTTTAACAAGCTGAGCCATTGAGTCTCCTGCTGCCTTGAATTCATCAGCTTTAGAGCCTGTAGGCAGCACAAGAATTTATAGTAGTTAGCACATTCTGTGTTTCGTTAAAGAGCAACATTCTATCTGCAAGACAACACAAAAAACATACTTATGCAACACACACACAAACGTGCGGTACCCCTAAATTAAATTTAATAATTCAGTCTTTTATCTTCTTATATTTTTCCATTCAATAATAGAAGGGGAACACAAAGTGAAGCTTGTTTAGGCAGAGAAACCAATGATTAGTTTTGTTCAGCTGATTTAGCTTGTACTTAAAATTAACTAGAGCAGTACTCTCCACATTTTCTCTTTCAGGAGAAATGAAGGTCCGTCAACACAGTGAAGTCACTGTTGAGATATTTTAACAACTTCAAAAAGCTTTTCACTAGTGTTAATTCCTGTCTCATCGTCTCGGATGCCCTTTTCTTTTGGAGGATGGAGCTTTAAATGCATAAAAGTCTCTTGTGCTTCATATTGTAACATTTAACCTCATTCACCTGCAGCAATATAATACATAACCACTAACTAAACAGACAACAATGAGACCATTAGTTCGTATTCCATATTAATGGCAAGTAAGTAGCCCCTAGGGGTTTGGTCTAGTGGTGAGAGTTCAGCTTTGATGTGTGATTAGGTACACGTCACAAGTTCAACCCAGCTATAGACAAAAGCCTGGTATTTAAGTGGAAAAGAGTAGAGGGGCAGGCTCATCATCCGTCGAGTTTCGAAACGTGCTTCGTTAGCTCTCCACAATTTCTCGGTTATCAAGTATATATATAAACATATAATGGTGCACATATCAAAACTCGGAGATGATCCCCCCCCCCCCCTTCAATAGCACGCTTTTGTCTGTGGCAGGATTTAAGCCCATGACTGCACCCCACGCATCATGTGTTGTGCTTTTGCCTCTAAAATAAAGCTCTGGACAAGAAATATATTAATAATTAGAATTAGACAAAGATAATATTTTACAATCATTAAGTTTAGATTAGTTTTTGGAAATGTGAGCAGGCTTAAATCTTAATGACTTGGAAAAGGACTAGTAACAAGAATAGGATTAAAATATGATGCCCTGATGTTGCTACGTATTCGCTGGACGAAAATGGAGAATGTAGATTGCTAGGTATTTCAGAGTATTAGGTGAAACAATTGGGCGAGGTGAACATATCGTGATGCTTGGGGAGCGACGGGTAGTGTCTTAGCATGTGGAATAGTCAATCATTTAACTTGATGGATGATTGATCCTGGCTAGCTCGGGCAAAGCGGAACACATTATAGATTGATCCTGAGCGGTGGGGTAGTGTTTTATATCATTGTTTATCTCATGATGCATGTTTCCTAAATACCTGTCCTGCTTTTTGGGGAAACGTTCTATAATATATACTAGGTATGTGGAGCTTAGGACTTTCCGGCCACAACACAAGTGTGGCTCAGGGTGAGCAGTGTAGATAGGACAGCTTCACTTAAACAGTTGACTTTTGCTGAGACTCCACTATGCTTTTGTGGAGGATAGATAGAAATATTCTTTTGAGTCTCTAGGGTCTGTCTTGACTATTTCATTTCATGTCATAGAGGTTCTATAAACGTTAATCTCAGGTTGTACTTATGGTTACTCATATCGCATGCGTGAACGAAATCTGGTTTACCTTTATGTATGGAAAGTGTTGATTCAAAGGTTATGTTTCCATGTATCATTTTCAAATGAAAATGGATATAGTAAAACGACTTCTGCATTTACTTTGGGTCATACGGTTGGGTCTTATCATATCTGTTTGGTTTGTTTGGTGTGGTTGAGTACCGGGTGCTCTATCACGTGGTTTTTTGAGGCGTGACAGTAGGGGTGGGCGGCATAGATATATTGGTTGGTGGATAAGGGCATTAAGGTGAGGTTTTTGAAGGATGTATGGTGTTTGAAGGAGATTGTCACTAAAGAAAACATATTGACATGCATATGAATTAGTGTATATGGATTAGTGAATGAGAAAGAGGCTAAGGTAGTTGATCATTAGAAAAAGGATACTCGAGGTTTACGTCGGATATAACTTTTATAAGGGTTTCAGGGTTTAGATTCGAAATGGAACCGAAAACTAGGGCTGGAGTATTCCGACTCATCAATCAGCATGAGAAGAAGAGGGAGATAAGCAAATAAATATGGAGGAAGATGCACACAAAATAGTTCACATAGTTTGCAATTAAATGTTATATGAGATAGTAGATAAGGAGATAAGCAGGTGTCGAAAAGAGTTTGAAACACCAAGTCTCCTCAGAACATTGGTCTTGCTTTGTGTGTACCGTGGGACGTCATCTTGACGGCAGAAAATTTGAGAAAGAGAAAAAATAATTAAGAGTAGGTGTTGTGCATGCAAAAAATTGATAACGGATACTGACAATCTCTCATAGCATTGCAGGTAAGCTTCACAACTAGGAACCATGTATTCTTATAGTTTGACATACCACAGATATTATCAAGAACAGTGGAGGAAGCATCCACGAGCTCGAGATACAAAGGGCCGGCAATTGAAGGAAGGTAGTTTAGAAAACATCACCATTATGTCTTTTTGGTGCTTAAGGAATGAAATAAACATACGTAATATTGTTTTTAAAATAATGAGAATGATGTCGAAAACGATATAAGGTTCTTTTATTTCACTTGTATCTTTGGTTCAAAGGGAAAATATGTGTTGCATAAAGAGTTAGAAAACCAACTAGTTAGCAGTCTCTAGATGACTCAGGTTGATTCATCACACAGCTTAAACATGCTTTTGACACAGATTTGGTGTTTCACTATGAAAATTTGAGTTATCAAAAGAAAAAAAGTGTAATGATAATTCCAACAGAAAATACAAGATACATCGAGCACAATTGTCTTCTGAAAAGAAGAGCAAAACAAGCAGTTTATGTTGTGAAAACTACACTACGCAAAATCTACATTTAACAGAACAGATTGCCATGTCACAGCAGACAATAAAACTAAGAACTTCATACATTTGAGGAAGTGGTTAACATGAGCTCCACACAGTACAGAAAAAATTTCAAGTTACACAGGTACAAAAACTAAACTGGATAAACTACGAGAGCTAACCAATGGTTCAGCCATGTGCTCCAATGTTTAGAAAATAAGTGATGTGCTTAATGGCTATACCATGCACATAAAAGATTGTATAATAGAACCGCAACCACAAGCTAGTTAACATATACACAGATCTGCATACAATCAGTTCAGAACTTTCCTATATGTTAAGGTCGACTAGTCTACAACAAGGATATGGAAACAAATACTTCGAGAGCTCTAACAATCACTAAGGCTAAACAGAAAAGCTCATAAATAGCTAGAAGAGCAAACACTTCAAACCTAGTTCGAGTTTCAGACTAGTTCTCTAGGCTGGGCTAATATAAGCCTGTTAGCAATACAATTCTTCAAATTTTAAAAGGATTCAAATAACAAAATATACAATATCATAAACAAATCGACGCTGAATCTTTGACCGTCTTAGAAAAAAACGTCGATCTAACCTCTTAATTAATATAGTCTATATAGGGAAGCCCGGTGCACTAAGCTTCCGCTATGCGCGGGGTCCGGAGAAGGGCCGGACCACAAGAGTCTATTGTACACGGTCTTACCTTGCATGTAATTATGAAAAAACAAAATCAGGTTGGTATTTTACATGTACAAAATAACTGACTATACTTATGAAAGTTAATAAGCGTATTGCAAAACTTAAAATGATTAAGCATATCAAAATATTGAAAAGTCAGGCTTTTCATTATTCTAACGAGTAAAAATGGAGTACAAATTATACTTAAATGACAAAATGGAATTCTATATTTCAAAATCTTGATTAACAAAATATTAGAATTCATGAATTAACAAATTCAGGCTTTACATTTATATTAAGCTATGTTTAACTACAGAAACTTAATACTAGCTTCATCTAATGTATCCATAGATAAACTCCAACACGCAAAGAAAAAACATTTGGATCTTAATCCAACTTATGCAATAACAGTATTTACATGGACCATAAAAGTCACATCTTTGAATATATACCAAACCAAATATCCACAGTTGCACAAGTACTCTACTTGTTTGGATGGTTGTTATCTATTGTATTGTATTGTGTTATTAGTTTAAATACAACGTTTATTTTGATTGTTACTTAAATTTTATTGTATTGTATCGTTAAATCCATCATTAAGTAACGACGAAAAGTCTCATTTAGTGTAACGATCGATTTGGTGTGATCGCGTCGTTACCTTATTTCTTTTCTCATTTTGTCTTTACTTCTTATCTAATAATCGTACTTTGATCTTTTAACCTATATATTTTTATAGTAACTCTACCCCGTATCCTACTTTTCTCGTAGATTTATTCCTCAAACTGCTGATGTGTGATATAGTAAGTATAGGGAAAAATTTGTAAACACAAGTGGACGTATCAAGAGATGACATGTGACGATGGTGACAAGTCAGACTCGAGTCAGCAAGCGAGGGGCTCCGGAGAAGTAATTTGGTAACCCGCTTCCGGGGCCAGAAATTACGAAGGACCTGGATAAGCATGCCAACTCGCCAGTCAAGTGTTATTCAATGTACAGAAACGTTACCCAAGACCCCAAGTTTCCTCTAGCCTTTATTAGCCTTTATTAGCCTTTATGACCTCTTAATTACCTTTTATTGTAGCACTAATAATGACAATTATGGGGCGTGATTCATGGAACTTGCACCCTATAGCTCTAGTATAAATAGAGGTTCGCATACATCATCTACAAGATAATACAACATACTCTTTAACATTTCTCTCGTTTCTCACGCTTTCATATTAGTCACGGAGGCTTTATCAATAAATAAGCACAAGACTCAACTAATTGTTTCTTTACTTTGATTTAATATTGTTTACTATTTCAGTATTTTGTCTAATATTATTGTCAGATCGGTGACTTGAGATACACATGTCCTTCATGTATACAAATTCAATTGTATTGTTTTACGGATAAACATAGTATAACCATGGGAAACGATAAAATATATCCAAACTTTGTAATCATCAAAACAATACAATATGATACATCAGACAACTAATATATATATATATATATATCCAAATTTAATAAGAATGTGACCTTGGGGTCTGGGCCTTTCAATCAAGATCTCTTCAGTGGAAACCATGGTGAGTCTACTTCCAACATCCTCATGGACAGCGTCGCCAAATTTGGGCCAAGCCCGTCGTTCAATAGCCCGTTTGCTAAGACGGGCTTTGGCGAGCTTTCGGACCCGGGTGGTAGTAGTGATCTTAACCTTGTTACCATCGTCATTGAATTTGTACTCAATGATCTTTTTAATACCATGTTCATCAGGTCCAATTATCTGTTTTGGTGGTAGGAGGAAATCAAGGTCCTCTGAGTCATCTTCCTCTAGCTCCCCCCATCTGATCTTGCTTGCTGGTTTTGAATTCGGAGCTAAACCGGGTCGATCCGAACCCATTGTTGGTGTTAGTTTCGAGACTGATCTGTGGAGACAAGGACGAGGTTTAAATTCTTCTTGTTTGTTGGTTACAAGTGTTTAGGAGCAGTGATGCGCAAAATACGTTTTTACTAGCCCCAAAAAGTCCGGAAAGAGTTACTATTTCACCTTCACTTTTATTTTTTGGTTAAATACCTCGGTACCTCCTTAATTTGGATCATTTGCAATTTCCCCCCTGTTTTGTGCTGGTCTTCAATTCTTGCCCTTCAAAATTGAATATGCACAAGTTATGTAAAGCACTTACACACCCTATAGGTCTAAGTTCAATTTTGACTGGTAAAAATTAAAGATCAACCCATTTAAAGGGCAAAAATTAAAAACGAGCCCATTTGAAGGGAAGACAGTGCAAGACACGTCTTAATCACTTTTCATATATATATATTGTAGGGAGATTTTGCTCTATGGTACTTTATAAAGCAGTACGGGAAGTATTTAACTATTACAAGTATTCGAAAGGATAAATAAAGATTTCAATAATTCAACATGAAATCTGAAAATTACAATAGTTGTACAAGTAAAACTGGAAATTCCAGTTTTATAGAAGACGGAAAAATATAAATTAGTTTTTGCTGAGTCGAGTGTAGCACTCTGTCCTTAAGACAATATTGCCCCGTATGTATCCTTTATACGTCCCGGACAATTTGTCTCCCAAGATAAAACAAAGAAATGGAACCCTTGAGCAAAGGAAACTCAAGAGCTACCGTGAAGAATATTGAGTAACGAAATGATGCTTGGAAGTTGTAGGAAGAAAAAACTGTTTTTGTTGTGTATTTTCGTGAGCTTTATGAACCGTTATTTTTTCGTTCTTTGTGGTTCTCAACAATGGTGTAAGGGTGTGTTTATATAGGTGAGGGAGGGGTGAAAAGCGCCTCCATAATAGCCAAATAATGGCCATTATGGAGGTAGTAAAGTCACCAACATAAATGGTGAAAGACCAACTGTTTTGGCCATTATAGGAGGAGTAATTCAAACAAAATAAATGGTGAATTGAGAGCTTGGACGTTTCTCTTTCGACCGTCGAAATTCCAACTTTCGAAAACTTCGGGGACCAAACTCGTACATCTTGAAACTTTAGGGACCAAACTGTACATCCGAAAGAATTCTGGTCCAAACCGCACATCCGAAACTTCGGGATCAAACGTACTTCGGCTAAGTTTTCGGCCCAAAAAGATAATATCGAAGGCCCACGACCCACGACCCACGGCCACGGCCCACGGCCCACGACCCACGACCCACGACCCGTGAACCCGAGAACCCGAGAACCGGAACCGGAACCGAACCGAACCGGACCGGACGGGCGGGCGGCGCGCGCGCGTGTGGTCTTTACTTGAACCGAAGCACATCTAGGTCCTCCCTCCTTTAAACACATGGGATACCCCGGGGTCCCAAACCCCAAACCAATTTCGAATCTTATATACACAACAATTCTTTCTTCCTCTACCGATGAGGGAGAATTACACACAATACCACACTTTCCATGCTTCAAACACCTTACTTCGTGAACCAATATCTCTTTCATTTCTCAATGAAATTTGACGATTCTTGGCCCTACGGTTATCTACGTACTTAGTAGATCATGCATGTGAAGAAGAACCGGATTCTCCAACATACGTTACACTAGTGTTTAAGCCGTTAAAGTTGGTCGGTCGCAACTCCCGCCAAAGGCAAATTTCCAACAATCCCCTCTTGAAAGAGATTTTGGCGCACTCACATGGTGTCTTTTCATTTCCAAAGAATATTTCGGCGGACCGATGTTGCATAAGGAGAGGTAGCCTCGGCTTTGAACCTTCCATAGTTGAATACCATCGGACTTACTTACTTCGCGCGGTGAACGTGATGTCTTGAACCGTCGGTGTTTAGTGTAAGCCAAGACAACGGTACCAACACAACAAATTCCCTTACTCTCTTCTTCGTAATGTTTTGTCCGTTTTGGCCATGGACAACGTCTTGGATTCTTAAGTGCGTTCAATTTGAGGCGGCCCGTCCTCGCACTTAAATAGGTGGTCTCCTACAAGGTATCCTGCTATACCCCACTTCACAAGTGTTAGGAACCATTAAAAGTTTCCCAAAGACCTAACCTCAACTGTTGAGGATCATTACGAGTTTTGAAAACTTAACCTTTACCCATACTGCAGATAGCACTTAACGTCTATCGCGGGAACGGCTTTGGATTTGGTGTTTCTTTTCGAAATCACTATCCGAAGTGCTCATGCTTCGACCGAAGCGATCAACCGAACCTTTACAACTTAGTTTTCCCATTGAACCAAATTACGGGATCTCCGGTTCGTAAGGTTGGGTTTCCACCGTATTGGTTCGTATATTTTGGGTTTTAAGCCCATTCCCCAGACAGCGAGAACACTTGATCTCCGGTAGTCCCTTAGTTAGTAAATAAGGAAGTGACACCCGTGATGATCAACTCGCCATACGGTCTTATGTCTCCGACGGATCCCCGACGATATGTCCGACGCCGTCATCCGTGTCCTTCCTAAAGCCGATCGGCTAGCCACGATGTATAACTGCTCGAAGGCACGGGTTTCTCCCAATAAGGGACGTCCTCTAATGAGTCGTGAAGTTACTCAACTTCTTTCATGCTTTGTATAAAGCGATAAACTCCGATACCATCATGAATCGGTCGATGCAAGTTTGCTTAGAGGATTTTCCAAGAACCACCATACACATTTACTTGTGGCTTTGGTGTTCTTCGATCCGATGTCCGGTTTGCATCACCGTGTTTTCCCAGAACCGCTGGACATCCGAATACAATAATCCATAGATAAGCGAATAATTCGGATATCGTCATATCCGACTTAACGCCTTCTATTGATCATGTATTAAGATCATCATGAACCTTAGTTCAACTAATGTTTGTTGGACGATACCGGTGTCGGTTGTAGTGTGTACAATACATTGAACTACACGTGACCTGAGCATATCGCTCCTTGTCTATGGGTGCACCATGATTCCAATCGGTTCTATGATTCATATCTATTGGTGGCTTCAACGAGACTCGTCAACTATCGACCATCCGTTAGATGTCTTAGAAATCCAATTCCTAAGATGTCATCTGTGATACTCATATCTTTCATATCGAGACTTTGTTTCAATATGATTTTCACTCTAAGACCGTTGGTTTTCCAACTGTTGGCTTTCTAACTTCGAGTCAATGTTTCGTGATCGATTCATTGTTTCTGTTTTATCCGAGACTTTCAGGACCAAAATGTTAACATTTCGGGGAACAAAATGAAAGTTCGGGAAGAAGCCCAACAGTTCAAAAACCAATTCGATCCTCTTCTTCCAACTCTCCGGTTTGGAAGGTCATTTCAACACCCATGCCATGTAAGATTACAATGGCCCTGGATGTGAAGCTACTCACGGGGGAGCACTTTTTACAACCCAAAGGTTCTTTTCCGGAGGAAGATTAACCATTACACAAGTATGGTTCTATATATAGAATCTATTTCTCCCTTTAGCTTCTTTCCAAAGCAGCGTTTTTGGAGATAACAATTATTTGTTAATTGTTCATGGTTCATTATTAACCATACAAGCTAGAAGGACTATAACAAGTCTTTGTCCCCTTCTTTGCTCTGTCTCGGTTCAACATCTAGAATCCCTGAGTTCTGCAGATCTGGAATATTAAGTTCCGGACAGCCAGCAACTTTCGAGTCCTGTAGATACGGAACGTCTAGTTCCGGACAGTCAGGCCCTCGCGGGTTCTTGTTAACCTTGAGCAATTACTCCTTTTTCCTATTTCAAGGAAAGCTATCTTCAAAGAATTCAGTATTCTTTGACGCCAAGAGGCGATCATCACTACTGTTATTTGCAGATCCAATGGATATGCAATCTACAGTCTTAGGTACAACTGGACCTGTTTCATTATTCCAACTTTTACCAAGCAACTCCACATAAATTGGGCGTACGACTTTGCGCTTGGCTAACACCGTTGGACTGAGGTGCGAAATGAACATTCGTTTAATGAACGATGCTTCACATTCTCCCCCTCTATCACTACGAATTTCTCAATCCGTAGGCTTAGTTGATTTTCAACTTCTGCTTTGTAGCGCTTATCCGCTTCTACAACTTCATCTTTGCTTTTCAACAAACAAAGGATTCCATACGTTGTACCATCATTAATGAAGATCACAACGTACTAGTCTCCCCCCTCTATTTTGTATAAACTTCAAATCACCCAAGTAGGTGTGACTAAGTTCTAGAGGAGCGGTGCTTCTTTCGCTATTCCCTTGACGGAATTTGGAAAGGTGATTTTGCCTCTTCATCTACCTCACATTCATTTTGAGGGTTTATGTCGACAGAAGGCAACAATCTCAACATCGTTAGCTTTTGAATGACTTGCTATTTAACGTGTCTTAATCTATGATGGAATAGATGCACGGATTACAAATATATCATTCATTTGGCTACAGACATCCTGTACCATTCTTAGTTATTACGGACCTGTTGGACTAGTCTCAAATCAGACTTGACCAACAACGTCCTTTAACCAAGTTAGGAACATGTATCACCTCTTTTAGAGTGATCTCATTCCTTGAAGTCCTATTGAGGACAACCTCTCCAGCCCCTTTGATTTTAGAGGTGGCGTTGCTTCACATGAACAACCTTTTACCCGTGGTTAGGGCGTAACCGGATCATATATGATCCAGATACTCTGGCCCACTCCAGTTGCTTTGGCAGACTGAGTGTCCAATTTCTTTATCTGCCTTTCTTTAGGCCTTCAGATCATTTGAGACCTGGAAATACTGGCCCACCTTACTAGGTGTCCATTCCTTTTCTTATGAAATGAATTCTGGCCCCACTCCAGTCGCTCGGAGGCTTTATATGACTGAGTGTCCAATATCATCATATCAAAGGAAATTTTTTTTTTGGCCCACTCCAGTCGCCCGGAGGCTTTTTATGACTGAGTGTCCAATATCATCCTATGAAGGATCTTCTGCCAAATAGTATGACAGGCTCAACGTCTTTAGCTTTTAGTCTTCTTCCGTTATGATTGGTGCCCAGATAATTCTTGGCGCTTACTTAAGAGTGGTAACAGTTTTCGCACAGTTAGTGGATCTTTCTCCATCGTATGTGCGAACATACTTTACACACTTTAACAATTACACTTAAAAGAACGGATCTTTTTAAGTCATTTACAATCCAATCTTTAAACGAGAAAGAAGATGAGATTAAACTTCTGATTTGTTAAAGCGTAAGGAATATAAATTATTTTCATATTCCTCCTTACTTTAATCCATTTTTAATCAGACATAATTTAATCTTTATTCTTGACAAGTAAGAAAAATACTTATCATTTAATCCTTATTCTTGACAAGTAAGAAAAATACTTATCCCAATTTCGGATTCTGGCTCACTTCAGTCACTTCATCAGACTGAGTGTCCATTTCCTTCTCACCATTATTCGGATCCTTTGTCTGGGACAGATATAGGCCTTCTGCTACAAGATAGAATAACATCTTCGATCTTCTCCTCTTGTCCCGTTGACATCCTCGGAGCTCTCGAGAGCGCTTCTTCCCACCGATCTTGGTAGCGGTGACACCATGAACACGTTCATCATCGTCACTCTCTTCTACCAGAAAACCATTGCCATATCCAGATTTGGTCACACAATTTTTGACCGACATCTTTCGAACACTAATAGTAATACTATACAATTATTGTCTTAAGTTGTAGGGAGATTTTGCTCTATGGTACTTTATAAAGCAGTACGGGAAGTATTTAACTATTACAAGTATTCGAAAGGATAAATAAAGATTTCAATAATTCAACATGAAATCTGAAAATTACAATAGTTGTACAAGTAAAACTGGAAATTCCAGTTTTATAGAAGACGGAAAAATATAAATTAGTTTTTGTGAGTCGAGTGTAGCACTCTGTCCTTAAGACAATATTGCCCCGTATGTATCCTTTATACGTCCTGGACAATTTGTCTCCCAAGATAAAACAGCAATGGAACCCTTGAGCAAAGGAAACTCAAGAGCTACCGTGAAGAATATTGAGTAACGAAATGATGCTTGGAAGTTGTAGGAAGAAAACTGTTTTTGTTGTGTATTTTCGTGAGCTTTATGAACTGTTATTTTTCTGTTCTTTGTGGTTCTCAACAATGGTGTAAGGGTGTGTTTATATAGGTGAGGGAGGGGCTGAAAACTGCCTCCATAATAGCCAAATAATGGCCATTATGGAGGTAGTAAAGTCACCAACATAAATGGTGAAAGACCAACTTGTTTTGGCCATTATAGGAGGAGTAATTCACCAAAATAAATGGCCGAATTGAGAGCTTGGACGTTTCGCTTCGACCGTCGAAATTCCAACTTTCGAAAACTTCGGGGACCAAACGTACATCTTGAAACTTTAGGGACCAAACTGTACATCCGAAAGAATTCGGTCCAAATCGCACATCTGAAACTTCGGGATCAAACTGTACTTCGGCTAAGTTTTCGGCCCAAAAAGATAATATCAGAAGGCCCACAGCCCACAGCCCACGACCCACGACCCACGACCCACGACCCGTGACCCGTGAACCCGAGAACCCGAGAACCCGGAACCGGAACCGGAACCGGAACCGGACCGGACGGGCGGGCGGCCGCGGCGCGCGTGTGGTCTTTACTTGAACCGAAGCACATCTAGGTCCTCCCTCCTTTAAACACATGGGATACCCCTTGGGGTCCCAAACCCCAAACCAATTTCGAATCTTATATACACAACAATTCTTTCTTCCTCTACCGATGAGGGAGAATTACACACAATACCACACTTTCCATGCTTCAAACACCTTACTTCGTGAACCAATATCTCTTTCATTTCTCAATGAAATTTGACGATTCTTGGCCCTACGGTTATCTACGTACTTAGTAGATCATGCATGTGTGAAGAACCGGATTCTCCAACATACGTTACACTAGTGTTTAAGCCGTTAAAGTTGGTCGGTCGCAACTCCCGCCAAAGGCAAATTTCCAACATATATACCTAGGTGTTGAATTTCTTTGACTTTTTTATGTATTTACTTCTCTCGGATTTTTATCTCTTACTAAAAAAATTGGCTCCACCACTCTTCCTTACTGACCAAAAAATGGGAGCGCCCTACCAACAGACCAGCGCAACTTTGTGTAAAGCAGTGTTACTTTTTTTTTTACCTTGTAATTTCATTCTATTTATTTTTTAATTCATACACTTGTGTGGACGGTTACTTGTAATTACATCTTTAAGGTGATCAAATAACATTTTTTTTATTATATATATTTATATCCAATAAAAAAAAATGACGAAACAGTGTCACGTGACACCCCTCGGGCCTACGTAAATCCGCCCCTGGCGCAAGCAAATAAGCGGCAGTAGCTTTGCGGTAAGCAGGCGAGTCGCACATTGGGCGTACGAAGTGCAACAAGGAAGGAACAGCAACAGATGCGAATGCGAGGCGTGTGAAACGCCCCAGTTGAGGTCTTCTTGGTGCGAGGCGCCTAAAGATAACTCCCAAGGCCATGTTTTTTGGCCAAAACAAGCTCAAATTGTTTTTGTTCATGATACATGTTACGATATTTATTTTACTAGCTTTAGTCCATTTTTCAGATGATTATCACAAATTTAGCTTTGCAAATTGTAGTACCAACTTACATAGAATTTTGGGTTTCAATTATCATCATATTTATATCTAGGGTTGTTCAAGAAAAACCGAAAAAACAAACCAAACCGATAACTAAACCTGGAAAAAATGACATATGTTTGGTTTTTTATTTTTAATTTTAAAAAACGACGATATTTAATTTGGTTTTGATTTAAGGAGAAAATAATCGTAAAAATATCAAACTGAATTTATATATACATAATTTTTAAATATATATATATATATATATATATGTGTGTGTGTGTGTGTGTGTGTGTGTGTGTGTGTGTGTGTGTGTGTGTGTGTGTGTGTGTGTGTGTGTGTGTGTGTGTGTGTGTTTATTTTTTAAAAAGAAAAATTTACATCATATGTTTTTGTAAATTTACTACTATGTTTTTGTACTCTTGGGCCATTCTTTTTTATTAAACTAGATTGGGCCTTAACAATTCAAAATAAACATTGGCCCTATTACAAACCAAAGCCAAGAATCCGAGGATGGAGGGGTTTCGTCTAACAGTAAAGATTAGTGTGATGCATGTCCTTTTATATTTTATCATGACTTTCAGTTGCAATCATTATTTATGCTGCCTTCATTCACAAATGGATTTAAGGAGACCCTTTTCTAATATTAGGTTCCGCACATCACAGTTTGAAATTGTAAAACTTTACATAGATCACAAAATATGAATCTCAATCTGATGAGGTACTTGTCCTTTCAAGAAGAGCTATTGTTTACCTACAATGCCATGATTTGCGGGCTTTGTATGGCTGAAAACTTGATGAGGGTAAAATCGACTTTATTGGCTTGGTTTGGTTTAATGATCTGAATAATCGACTTAATTTGTTTGTTTTTTCTCACATAAAAATCAATCCAAACCGAATCATGAACACCCCTATTTATATCCGCAATTTGATGCTTAAATCAATGAAATATAATAAGAGTCCAATGAATATAAACCAATCAAATGCATCTCAATTTTAAGTTAGTCGACTCCTTTGTGAATCTACTACTACTAATTACTAGAACTATTCATCACGCTAACTATTACTTTATCGTAACCTTTTCTTAATTCGGACTTAATTGATTATACTATGCCAAATAGGGTAGAGTATTGAAATATAGTAAGTTGGTTATAGGAAATAGTCAACAAATTCCGAGCAATTGGCCCTTCAACTAAATTGAAATTTGACTAAAATTTAAGTGACCTCCGATCTTGCATTTCTCTAAGTCAAGAAGTGTGTATTCCAATTATGAACTAACATTCTTTCAGGTCAAAATTTGTACTTACATAGAAAGCGATTTGCAATCTTATGCTGTTTATTATTTTATGACATAAGAAACTTGTAACAATTCTAGAAAAAAATAAAGAATGATAAATCGTTTTAAAACAATAAAGATAGTAATGAGAATTATATGCCACATATAACGGCATTGCAAAACCCACCAAAAGAGTAGTACCAAACTACTCTATCATTATGAATAAAAAACAGAAAAGGATTAACTAACCATAAGTCTTTTTAAGTACTGAAAAAGGAAGAAAGAAAAGATGTAAATTAAAGGATACAACTTTGGTTAATTGAATTGGAGATATCAGCATTATGTTGGACTGAAGTTTCCTTCAAGTGAAGCAATGTGATAACAAGTACCACATGCAGGGAAATCTATGTGCTGCACAAGGTATGTTGGGAGGATGCTAACGTTGGAGGCAATGTTTTGTGTTCACATATAACGATATAAAAGAACAGCTAGCTAGTATATAACAATATACATACAGATATATCGTTAATACTTACATGCTATCGATATTTGCATCAAACCAAACAATTTAACCTTAAACGTATAGTGCAACACATGTTATTTTAATCATGATAAGTGAGAAATATACGTATGAAAGACATATGACATGCATTTATTGATTTGATATAAATATTACTCCCTCTATCCATGTTTACTTGTCCAAATTTAACTTGACACACTCATTAAGAAGCAATAAATAAAATGATAATTTTACGGTGTCATCCCTAATTATTATAAGTCGTCTAAATTTTGGAAATGAATAATACTTAATAGTTATAAGGGTAAAATACGTATAAAACAGTAAATTATCTCTTAGTTTTTCAAACTGGACAAGTAAAAATGGACACCTATTTTTAATATAGTGAACAAATAAAAGTGGGCGGAAGGAGTAGATGATTTATCCACACACTATCCTTAAATATGGGGTAAATTATTCACTATTGAGAAGAATTGGAAGCTAATAAGACTTGTTTATTAATCTCATGGATGAA
Organism: Anisodus tanguticus; assembly: GCA_034509755.1. NCBI lineage: Eukaryota > Viridiplantae > Streptophyta > Magnoliopsida > Solanales > Solanaceae > Anisodus > Anisodus tanguticus. The sequence continues at coordinate 6,892,106 of CM067555.1, read as the reverse complement.
AAGCAAGGCAGATGAAATATCGGACTAATAATTAACAGTAGCACTTTAAGCTTCGCTATTTGAACAATATAATGATAATTGCACCTCAATTCTAAGTAAATTGTCTCGGTTAAATGAAATGCACTGCACGTATTGCTACATTTAAGCTTGTCTTAATACAACAGGAAGTCAGGAACAACAACAATAACATTAGTATAATGATAATAAATAGTTCCTCTAATACTAAGGATTGCATTATATTTTTTACCGTCTGATAAATTTCTGACAAGACTAAAAGACTCCTAGCAAACACTGGATCGAAAGTAAATGCACTAATATAACTAAAGTTAATCTCAATTAGTTGGTGTGTCTAGATTTTTTCTTCACTTGTTCCCTAATTTTTCTTCCATGGATTTCAAGAAATTATTCATTGTTTGAACAATGTACTAAAGTGTTAAATAACATTTGCAAGCAATATTTGCAGAAGTTGTAATAATAACTTCAACTGATTTAGATGAAAAGTGATGACTTTCTCGGCTTTGTTCTATTCATGTGAGCTGTGGTAAACTAAAGGGGCTTGCTTCCGTTGTCATTGTCAATCCCTTGCTTCCGTTGTCATTGCCGATCCCTTGCTTCCGTTGTCATTGTCAATGTGATGTAATATACGAGTCCACCAAACAAAATAGAGAATCAGGTTCTTTATTATTCTCTTTGATAGAATATTATCGTATCATTGTATATCTTTTATATTTGGTTAGTTAATATTCTCATTGCAATTAGTAAGATTAGTTACCTAGTTTGTAGCTTTGTCAATAACTATGTATTACTATATTTTATAAACAATAATGAATGAAAAGGCAGGGAACATATTCCTTTATGGTATTAGTAGCCAAACCCTAAACCTAAATTCCTCCCTAGCCGTTTGTCGGCCTCCCCCATACCGCCGCCGACCTCTCGGCCTCCCCCATACCGCCGCCGACCTCTCGGCCTCCCCCATACCGCCGCCGACCTCTCGGCCTCCCCCATACCGCCGCCGACCTCTCGGCCTCTCTCTCTCCATCTCTCTACCTTTCTTCCCAATTTTCAATGGTTGAACAACCTAAATTCCATCCTGCTCTTGTTGTTAATAACATCAAGAACTCCATTCTCGTAACCCTTCAGATGGAAAAAGTTTAGTATTCCTCCTGGGCGGAATTGCTCATGATCCATTGTCGTGTGTACAAAGTCATCGATCACATCATCCCTCCTAAAAACAAACCCACTACCGAGCACATGGAGAAATATGATGGTTTTGATGACGAACTTTGGTCACGATTAGATGTGGTTGTTCTACAATGGATCTATAGCACAATCTCGAATGATCTTTTACATACAATAATTGAAACTGATGCTACTGCACGACAAACATGGGAGCGATTGGCATCTTTCATGATAACAAGACACAACGTGCCTTGTATTTAGAAAATCAATTTAAGGACATTCAACAAGACGATTTTCCTAATGCGTCAGCCTATTGTCAAGAACTTAAAATGATTGTCGATCAACTCTCCAACGTCGGTGCACCGACCACAAATCAACGTTTGGTCATGTAACTTATTGCGGGTTTAAATAAAAATTATGACGGCATCGCTACAATCCTCCAACAAAGCACTTTGTTGCCTCCGTTCTACGAGGCTCGTTCAAGACTTATCCTTGAAGAAACCCAAAAAAACCAAACGGACTACGGCTAACGCTAGCACCGCCAATGTCGCCCTTACCACCGGCGGCCCACCTACTGATACAAGAGGCTGTGTTTCAGACCCATATCACCAGCAAGCCAATGATTCGAAATGAGGTCCACATCCCCGAAATAGCAACAAAGGAAAACATTCCAGCAAAAGCCACGACGGCCGAGGCAGAAGCAGCAGTAGTGGCGGCAGAGGGCAGCCTCCGTCGACCGGCAGCCACCCACAGTGGCAGCAGGCTCCACTGTGGGCTACATACCCACCATGGGCAGCGTGGGTCCAGCACGCGAGGGGCTGCTCCACCTTGCCCTTACCTGACGGCCTTCTGGGCCCAACCTCTAGCCTGATAGCCACAACCCAAAATTCTTGGCGCACGTCCACATCAGCCATACAGTGCACAAGTCTCTCCTCCTTCAACCTACGTACCGACAGATATTGAGGCGGTAATAAACACGATGTCTCTCAATGTTTCATACGATAATTGGTACATGAATACTGGTGCCACATCTCATATGACGGCATCTAAGGTACTCTCTCATCCTATTTTACTAGGAGCAAATTAAATTGTAATATTATTATTGGTAGTGGACAAGGCATTTCCATTAGAGGTTATGGACAATCATCCCTCTCCACACCATACCCCCACCCCATTTTCTTTAAAGAATGTCCTTCATGCCCCGAATCTTATCAAAAATCTAATCTATGTACGTCGTTTCACAACCGACAATAATGTTTCCCTTGAATTTGATCATTTTGGTTTTTCTGTGAAGGACCTTCTGAAAGGGATGCGAATAATGAGATGTGATAGCACCAGGGACCTTTATCATATCACCACCACCGTCGGTCATCTAGCCTCATCTCCATCAACATTTGCAGTTATTTCATCTGCTTTATGGCATAATAGATTAGGATATCCAAGAAACTTTGTTTTACGCTCCCTTAGCAAAAATAAATTTATTGATTTCAAACATGTCTCTCCTATTTGTGAATCTTGTATTTTTGGAAAACATGTCAAGTTGTCGTTTTATTCTTCATCCTCCTATACTTTAATGACATTTGATATCATACACAGTGATTTATGGACTTCTCATATTTTAAGCACGGTCGGGCATCAATATTATATGTTGTTTTTGGATGATTATTCCAACTTCATGTGGACTTTTCCTATTGGCAATAAGTCTCAAATATATTCTATTTTTTCATCCTTTAGTGCTTTAATTAACACAATTTAAAAAGAATATCAAATGTTTTCAATGTGGTAATATGAGGGAATTCGACAATAAATAATTCAAACTTTTTTGTGCCAAACACGGTCTTGTGTTTTGATTTTCTTGTCCCCACACCTCTCCACAAAATGGCAAGGCCAAACGAAAAATAAGAACCATGAATAACTTAGTTTGTGCCCTCCTTGCCCACACCTCTTTCCCTCCTATTTTTGGCATCACGCTCTATCAATGGTAATATATCTCTTGAATATTCTCCCAAATAAGTCTCTCAAACACTAGTCTCCCACTCGAGTTCTCTATCTTCGGGATCCTTCCTATAAGCATTTACGAACTTTTGGATGTCTATGCTATCCCCTTCATCCCTCCACCAAAATCAATAAGCTGCAACCTCATTCCACCACGTGTGTATTTCTTGGTTACCCGTCTAATCATCGAGGTTATAGCCATTATGACTTATCCAGCCGAAAAATAATCATTTCTAGGCATGTCATATTTGATGAGTCCCAATTCCCCTTTGCCAAACTGCATTCTCCACCTCCGAATTTATATGACTTCTTAAATGATGGCCGCAATCCCCTTTTAATTCATCACTTGCAAAATCAATCGCTACCGTCACCGGTGCCCAACCCACTTCCCACTGTCCCGTGTCGAGTGGGCCAACAAACCCATCCATGGGAACCTCAAAACAACCCCTCTCGGCTTCCTGATCCTGCTGCCTTATCTCGACCAACGCCCCGCCCTGTCTTCCCGATCCCCCGCTGCCACTTCTTGGCTAGTGTATATGCCCCACCTTCCCGATCTCATCTCGCTCGGCTTCCCTCTTAGATAACAGCCTACCCAACCACATCTCGTCTACCCCCACTCCATGGCACCCCTACGGACAATGGAAACTCGTGTTATGCACGGCATTTTCAAACCCAAATGGCAATTTAATTTGTCGACTTTGGTTGCCCCTTCACCTCTTCCTCGTAACTCAAAAAATGTCTTATCCGATCCAAATTAGAAAACTGTCATGATTGACGAATATAATACTCTTATTAAAAATAAGACATGGGATCTAGTGCCTCATCCTCCTAATGCTAATGTTATTCGTTCTATGTGGATTTTTTTACATAAAAAGAAATCTGATGGTTCTTTTGAGTGGCACAAGACTCGTCTTGCAAGTGATGGCAGGTCTCAATAGGTAGGAGTGGATTGTGATGAAACTTTCAGCCCAGTGGTGAAACCGACAACTATTCAGACCGTTCTTAATATTGTTTTGTCCAAATCATGGCTTATTGATCAACTTGATGTCAAAAATGCATTTTTGCATGTGGACCTTCATGAAACCGTTTATATGCATCAGCCTATGAGATTCAAGAATTCAGTTCATCTAGATTATGTGTGTCATTTGAAGAAATCACTCTATGGACTGAAACAGGCTCCTCGTGCATGGTACCAACGGTTTGCTGATTTTGTATCCTCTATCGGTTTTTCATATAGCAAATCTGATCATTCACTTTTCATCTATAGCAAGGGTAATTACATTGCATACATTCTGTTATATGTTGATGATATCATCCTAACTACGTCTTCTGATGCACTTCGTTGATCCATTATGTCACTCCTTGCTTCTGAGTTTGTATGAAGGATTTGGGGCCCCTAAGCTATTTTTTAGGCATTGTTGTTACGAGACATGCACGTGGCTTATTTCTTTATCAAAGAAAGTATGCCGAAGAGATTCTTGAATGAGCAGGCATGACATTTTGTAGACCGACCCCCACACTGGTGGACACCTATTCCAAACTCAGTGCCTCTTCGGGTTCTCCATAAGCAGACTCGACTCACTATCGCAGTTTTGCAGGAGCATTGCAGTATCTCACTTTCACGAGACCAGATATATCTTATGTCATACAATAAATATGCTTACATATGCACAGCCCAAAGAATAAACATATGAATGCACTCAAATGTATTTTGCCATATGTCCAAGGTACTCTCCACTTCGTGTTACACCTTTATAAGTCCTCAATCTCTAGTCTCACCTCTTACACAAATGCTGATTGGGGTGAATGTCCAGACACTCGACGATCCACATCGAGTTACCGTGTCTTCCTCGTAGATAACTTGTTTTCTTGGTCTTCTAAATGACAACCTACTTTGTCTCAATCCAGTGCCGAAGCCGAGTACAAAGAAGTAGCGAATGTTGTTTCTGAGTCTTGTTGGATATGCAACCTTTTGTTGGAACTTCACTGTCCAATCGGCAAGGCAATATTAGTTTACTGTGATAATGTAAATGCAATATATCTTTCCGGCAATCCCGTTCAACATCAGCGCACTAAACATATTGAAATGGATATTCACTTTGTATGTGAGAAAGTTGCTCGTGGACAAATTCGTGTCCTTCATATTCCTTCCCGGTATCAAATTGCTGACATATTTACTAAAGGGCTTCCACACATACTCTTTGATGATTTCCGAGTCAGTCTCAACGTACGAGAACCTCCCGCTTCAATTGTGGGGGTATGATAAAATATTACCAGAATATTACCGTATTATTGTATATCTTTTATATTTGGTTAGTTAATATTCTCATTGTAATTAGTACGATTAGTTACCTAGTTTGTAACTTTGTCAATAACCATGTATTGCTATATATTGTACACAATAATGAATGAAAAGGCAGGGAACATATTGTTTTACTCTTAAGTAAAGACATAAGGTAAATAACACAAGATATTTACGTGAAAAACTTCTTGCTCAAGGGATTAAAAACCATGACCTACCAGAGTAGGATTTCTCAAACTCCACTAAAACTGAGTAATATTTAGATTACAACCTCTTGCAACCTAAGAATTAAACTCTTAATCTCTAACTCCTTACAACAACTCTATTGTAAGACCTTTACAATGCCTCTATTGTAAAGAATACCCCTTAACTAACTATATTCAAGTAAAATAACTAGAAAAAGTTGGAAATCTATCCTACTATGACACTTCTTGAAAGTAGTGTAGGAATACAAATAAAGATCAGAAATACAAAGACTCAACAAATTAAGGACTTAATACATCTTCGGTTCTTGGGATCTGGTCCTTGACTTTGTTGCAGCTTTGTTCTTGAGAAAGTCTTGAGCAGCGGCGGGTGACACTTGCGAGAAATACGTTTCTTTAGGTTTTCAAGTGATGAGGTTACACTTCTAACATGATATTTATATATGAGAGCATGTGAGAAGACATTACATCCTTTGGCTTAGCAGATTTGCAGTTGTTCTGCTGCACTGCTGCCAGTCGGTACAGTGCAACAACTTTTACAGCTATAGAATACGACAGCTAGGTAACAGATCATAGCTCGTCCCTATCTGGTTCCTCGAAGATGTTTGACAATCATCAAAACCCGAAATAGTGTGACTTATCAATTTCTCCTTTTTTATGATGACAAACCCATAACATATATTCCCCCTGAGAACCAAATTCCCAACTTGTTCCCTTTGTGAATCAGACCTATAATATTTTAGCACAACAGCATGTTAACAGCATATCATCAATTCAGTAACCCCAGAACAACATGTTAACATCAATGACAACAATTCAGAACATTTCCAACTTGTTCCCCCTGAGAATCAGACATATAGTCTTTCAACACAATAACATATTAATAGCATATCATCAATTTAGTAACCCCTCCCAGACCAACATGTTAACATTAGTGACAGCAGCAAGAGATTTAGAAGAAAACAAAAACTTCCCTCTTTTAGCATCATCAAAAAGCAAAGAAGTTATTAGTACAAGCATAAAGAAGTTCAGCAGCATTAACTTATGGCCACTGGGCAACAGAAAACAAAAAATAATAGTGACGAGCAAGATAAGCATAATTTCACTAAACAGAGAAAATGCCTAAAAGTGATAATCAGAACAACAACAAGCAGTTCTAAGCAGTACAGAGATATAAGAATTAAACAATCTAGAGTGCTAAAGTTATCAAGTTACTACTATTCAAAAATAAGATTTCAAAATATTGGAAAAGGGTTTAAGGACATGGGGATTTAGAGGAAAAAGGCTAGGTTGGGAAGATATTGAGGTGCATGTCTAATCTTTCATTTGTAGTCCTCTAGTCCTGGACCAGTTGCTCGCGAAACTCATCCACCTTCTACTTCAGCTTTTCGTTCTCAACCTTCAACTGAGCATTGAATTTCTCCAAGGTACCACTGGACTTGGTTCTCTTATCTTTTCAGCAAGCTGAGATTTTAAGATTGCATTTTCAGCCTGTAACCTCTAGATCTCAACAATAGCCTTTTCTTGAGCCTCAATCAGGTTTGAAATTGTGGACTGACTTCGGACTCATCCTTTCCTCGGCAAACACTCACATTCCTCTAATGTACTCAAGGTAAACATTTGTTTCCTAGTTCCCGTGGTCATTTTTTCCATTTTGACATTAAATGATAAAAACTTTGGTGAGAAAGAACTCATAGGGAAGACCATGCCTATCATCCTTTGTATTTACCTTCTTCAGAATGTGCTCTATTATGAGGGCAAACCAAATTAGAAATGGCAGCCAATGACCTTCTCTCAACCCTAGGAAGTAACACTTTATTGACAATCTCAAACATGAGCTGATATTCGAGCTTGAGAAGTTTCTTAAAGATCGTTGCCCTAGTCCCTATCCCTTCTTGCTTCACAATAATACTCAAGAAATCAGTCGAAGCAACACCCCTTTTTACAGTCTTCAATCCATTAGTGGGGACACCAAGAATCTCACCAAGCTTTTCCTCATCAATAACTAAGTCAGTCCCATTTACATTCACCACCTAGGTATCATCATCAGTAGCAAATAAGTTTCCATAGAAGTTGACAACTTTTTCTTCAAACACATTGGGAGATGGAGGAGCAAAAAAATGATTCCATTTCTGGAATTCAACTATTTCTAAAAGTTCTTTCATCCCACTTCTTTCTACGATGTCAGTATTAAAGACTCTCCCATGTAGCACCTTTTGAGACTTTAGAATCTCTTTCCTCTCCCACTCAGACAGTTCTTTCTTTTGCTTCTTTGATAAGGAACCATCTTCCTCTTCCACAATTCCCTTTCTCTTTTTCGGAGAGAACGAGTCTCACTTTTCTTCTTTTGAGACTCTTCAGTCTTATTATTTGGGTCAGCACTCTTAGCATATTTTCCTTTTACTATGTTTTTCTTCTTGGAATTCTTTTTCACGAGTGAAGATTCCTCTACTACATTTTATTTATTTTCAACAGTCACCATACCAGCAGATGACACTTCATCCTCATCAATCAACACACATTTCACCAACCGGTTTTGTGTCTTTAAGGAGCTTTTCTACTTATTAGCTTTCTGAACAGACTCAAGTGGAACTTTCTTCCTTAGTCTGGTAATTGGTGTTTTATAGGTAATATGCTTCCTTTAATTTTCACTCAGACGAGCCTTAGTCGAGGCCTTAGATTTTCTTTTGAACACAACACTCAAAACCATTTCATCCTTAGCATCAACCTGTTGAGAGGGACTTGCAAGACCAGGTCCCTTCTCAAGAGAGAGATCTCCTAGGGGTACAGTAATAGTGGTCACATGTTGAAGAATGATGTCTAGATTTTCCCTCGAAGAACCTGGTGTCCTATCCCAAATAGAGGCAGTCTTAGATGCATGAGCTTCAGACATTCCTTGGGTTGAGAGACAAATTCTTTTTTTAGGTTTAGTCACGGATTCCTCCCGAGTAAAGGCACCTATTCTCTCACCGATTTTTTTATACTTAATTTATCTAGGGATTCTACAAAACCCGATACAATTTTAACAGCCTCACTCTCCAAGATGTTTCCCCTTTCTTTTTCTCCCTCACTAAAACTACCATCAAACAAATGATCGACAGAGGACTCAGAGTGTCCTTTTTCTGAATCATTTAGAACTTTATCAACAACAAGAGTAGTATTACCTAGTTCCTTAGTCGATTCAGAACCTATTCTTTGATCCTCAGCAGCATCAGAGGAATGCGGCTTGACTGATTCACTATCCATTTATGCAGATTTATCCTCTATCTTAACCAGAGTTTTTGATTGTTCGAGATTTACTGTTGAGGGTTCTTCCTCAATAATGGTGGAGGGAGTTTCAAATAATAATTTCTTTAGGTTTGGTTTTTCGGACTGCGTGGAGGAACATGTGAAGAGGGAGAAACAAGTGAAGCTAGAGATGATAGAGGGGAATTTGGGGGTGAAGTTGAAGGGTTTTGTTCATGTGGGTTTGGGGATTTTGGAGAAGACACGATGGTGGTTGAATTAGGTGTGTTGGCGAGAGAAGATTGAGACATATTTCTACGTTGATCAAAAGAAGATGACAGAGCCTATGAATTTTGTATCTGTTTGATTTGAGAAGGAGAGAGAGAGTAAACTGGTTGTTTTGCTTTTGGAGTTTAGGAGAAATATGAAGAGGAGAGCCTTTGGTGTCATAAGATGAACGAAGGAACCGGTTTTGATTGGTGAAATAAGAAGAGACTCATCGTTTCTCATAACATTTTAGATATGACATGACAATTAAAAGCTCATTTTAGAAGTGGAGGCGGGAAAGAAATTAGCGACGAGGTATTCTAAGCAGTCTAAGACACACATAAGTACTGAAGAGACTACTAACCTGAGTCACAAGAACCAGGTTCTTGGATAATTTTAAAAAAAAGTGAAGGCAAACACTCTGAGAAGTGCAATGTTACCTATACATGTGATGTCCTGAGATTTCCATACGTGTATACATGTAACAATATAGAACTGAGTTAGATGCCACCAAAACACTTTTAGCATTGTACTTATTCTTTTATCATAGCTAATCATTGAGAGGGCTTGTGAATGGACAACTAGTTAAAGTTGACCAATCCCATCTTCAAGCGGTTTCTTTCACATTACTTCTTGCTCAATGCCCCGGTAACTATGTCTGCTACCTGGTCCTCTATCATGTGGGACTTCATATGAATCAGAACATTTTCAACACTATCCTTTAGGAGATGATACCTCACATCACTATGCTTGGTTCTCTTGTGTATCACTGGACTTGCCAAATTGAGTGCTTTTGCATTATCACACACCAAAAATACATTATCAGTGGGCATGCCAAAATCATCGAACTATTGTTTGACCCATAGCAATTGATCACATCAAGAGACAACATCTACATATTCAGCTTTTGTAATAGAGGGTCACAAAAAATTGCTTTTTTATATCCCTAAGTAATCAACATTACCCTAGTGAAATATGTTGTTTCATATGAGTTTTTTTTAATACATAAAGCATCCATCATAGGCAACATATGCATATTCATAACAAATTAGGATTATCTCCTAGGGGTAGAAGAGGACCGGTCCAGAAGTCCTTTGAGATACCTCAAAATTCTTTTTACAGCCTTCAACATGAGATTTTTGTGGGCTTGATTGGAATCTTGCACACCACCATCACTAACCACAATATCAAGTCTGCTAGTGGTTGGACAGTCATAGTCTGACGACAACACATCTCATTAACAAGAGAATCAGGTTCATCCATGTCTAACCAAGTAGCAAGTATATAGATATGTCAATGGACTCAACATTTTTTTATCTCAAGCCTCTTTAGCAACTCCTCTATGTATTTGTTGACAGACCATGATGTCTTTTGGAATTTGCTTAACCTGGTTCCTATGATAGTTCTGTCACAAGGTCTGGGTACCAGATGCTATAGTTGGTTCCTCTCAAATGGATGAAGCTCTTCTTGCATCTCTCAGTTTGACTAGTACTTGAGGGTCTAATGGACCAGATTCCGTAGAGTGTACTACATTATTTTCTTTACCCTAGGCCTGATCTTCATGATAAAGAATAGAGGCACTAGGTTCTTGCGTGCTTCTTGGCGATTCTGCACTATTATGTTACTTGACTTGACTCATCAGATCAGTCTTTCCATGTGAAATTTCAATAGCCTTGTCATGAACCTCTGAAAACTTCACATCTTCAACTTCATCATTTTGCATGTCTTTGTCACCCAAATCATTTGATTCATCAAAGATCACATGCACATATCAAAAATCACATGCACGTTGAGTTCTCTTGTTGAAGACTTTGTAGGCCTTCTTGTGTGAAGAGTATCCAAGAAATACCTTCATCACTGTTAGCATCAAACATGCCCAAAACCTCCTTGCCATTGTTGAGAATAAAGTATTTGCATCCAAGAGCTCTTAGATAAGTCGGCTTGGGTTTTCTCCCATTGAGTAGTTCATAAGGAGTTTTCTTAAGCAATGACCTAATCATGTTCCACTTTCGTTGGCTTGAAAGATAATCTAACCTGCTTCCCTTTAACACAAACATTGCACGCCTCGTGATCCTTGAACTTGGTTTTTGGCAGCCCATGAACCAGGTCATTGACAACCAACTTGCTCAGTAGTGAAAATCGTGTATGCCTCAGCCATCTGTGCCTCGGTTCAGCATCATCATCCAGAGTACTGAGGCATGTCTGATCTTATCATTTAAAGAATCAAAGTCAGCCACATAGATGTTCTTCTTGCTATCAAGACCGTTTCTCCGGATTTGATGTTGGTGACAGTGCATAAAGCCGATAGGAACTTTACTTTATTTCCTCTATCATAGATTATAGAGACACTTAGCAACTTTCTTGACATTTCCAAATGACACACTCCCTCCCTAAAAGGCTTTGAGTGAGAGAGAATCTTCTATTTTTCAGTCATATACTTCGAGCAACCACTGTCCATGTACCTTTTTTTACTGCCTCCTCTCACTCCAGCATGCAAACAAGGTCATTTATCATATTTAGAAACCCGAATCAGTTTGAGTCCCTTTGCATGATAAAAAGGATGAATTAAACTTCTTTTAGTCCATGTAGGCAATCTAGTTTTTCTTTTACTGGGACCGTGTCCCTCAGTTCTGGATTTCTTCTTAATTAAACTCTTATTTTTCTGCACAGACTGAAGTTCGGCTTTGCATGAATATTTGTAATGGCAGTCTAACCACAATGAGTGCACAACCAATTTTCAGTCATAGTGACATACTTGCTGTGAGGATTATAGCAGGTTTTGGCCTTTTAAAACCCAATGCCTTCCTTCCTACTCCTTTACTCTTGTACATGAAAGTAATTATATTAGAGGATAAGGTCCTATGAAGTGACTTGTCAAGATCAACTTTTACCCTTTCTAGATCCTCCTGTAGCAGACTATTATTTTCTAGCACAGTAGTGAGACTCCTCTTGATTTTCTTAAGCTCGTTTTCAATCTCAAACAGAATCTCAGTAGCTACCTATTTTCCTTTAGAAGGAGTATTCATCCATTTTTTCCATATGATTTTTCAACAAAGTTTTCTCTAGTTAATTTATCAACATGTTCCTTCAAATCTACAATGCAAACCACCATATCATCCCTTTCTTGTTATAAACCCCCAATTTCTTCAATTAGGTCACCCTTCCCATTAATAAGGCTATGATATGTATCAATTAACATATTTGCTAATGACATCAATTTTCTTTGAGAGTAGCTTTTCAAGTTTTTCTGAACATCAAGAAAATTTATCTCATCTTGATCGTAGTCATCATCAGCCTCAGATTTGACCATAAGTGCAAAAATTGACTCATATTCTGAAGGTCCATTATCAACAGCCATCATAGATGAATCATCTTGGTCATCTCCATCAAATTCAATGGAAGACTCTCCCCGTGTTGCCAGAGCTTGTTTTACCAGATTGTCAGCTTTATCTATCCTTTTGAACTTTTTATCACGAATTAGGTTTTTCTTAGCCATTTTTTTTCAGTGTTGTTTTTATAGTAGTTCTTCTTATGAAGAGAAAACTCTCTGATAAAGTGACCGAACTTTCCACACTTGTGACAACAGTCGCTTCTTTTGAAGTTTTTGCTCGAGCTTCCTTTCTGTGGAACTTCACCATTTCTTTGAACCGTCTTGTGAAATCTTTGAGTAAGATACGCCATATCAGATTCAACACTGTTTGTGTCACTTTTAGCAGCCTTGAGAACTAAAGTCTTCTCTTTTTTTGGCTCTTTTCTTTCATCATCTTTTTGTCTCTTCAGCTCGTAAGTCTTGAGATTTCTAATAAGCTCATCAATGCTCATTGTTTGAATGTCCTTAGATTCTAAGATAGCGTTAGTTTTGCTTTCCAAAGAAGTAGGCAGAACACTTAGTAGCTTACGAACCAACTTGTTAGTTTTGATTACTTCACCAAGAGAATGGAGTTCATTGATTATGAAGGTGAACCTGGTATGCATGTCCGGAATGGACTCACCATCGTTCATCTTAAATAGTTCATACTCGATACTAAGCATGTCTATCTTGGACTTCTTTACTTGACTCGTTCCCTCATTGACAGTTTGTAGAGCCTCCCAGATTTCTTTCACCGTTTGACAAGCTGAAATACAGTTGTATTCATCTGGTCTAATTCCTCACACTAGGATTTTTTTTGCCTTGAAGTTTTTCTCCACAAGCTTTCTGTTAGCATCATTATACTCCTTTCTTATTTTTGATGTTGATGGAAATCTAGCCAGATCTGTGTTTGTTGGAACATGAGGTGCATCACAGATAATATCCCACAACTCAAAATCTTCAACCATGATGAAGTTATGCATCCTTGTCTTCCACCACCCATAATACTTTACATTGAATCTCGATAGACTTGTGGTAGATTTTCCTTCCTCTAGATTTGGTGGAGCAGCCATGTGAGAGATCATTTCTTGGTGTTAACATTTTAGAAAGAACCTTCTCTGATACCAATTGATATAATATATGAGTCCACCAAACAGAATAGAGAACTAGGTTCTCTACTGTTCTCTTAAGTAAAGACAGAATGTAAATAACATAAGATATTTAGGTGAAAAATTATTTGCTCAAGGGATAAAAAAACCACGACCTATCAGAATAGAACTTCTCAAACTCTACTAAAAATGAACAATGTTTAGATTACAACTTTTTGCAACCTAGGAATCAAACTATTAATCTCTAGCCCCTTACACAACTCTATTGTAAGACCTTTACAATACCTCTATTGAAAGAACACCCAGTAAAACAACTGGGAAAAGTTGAAAATATGTCCTACTAAGACACTTCTTGAAAGTATTGTAGGAATACAAATAAAGATCAAAAAGACAGACTCGACAAACTAAGGACTTAAGACATCTTCAGTACTTGAGATCTGATCCTTGAGTTTGCCGCAGCTTTGTTCTTGAGAAAGTCTTGAGCAACGGCGGCTGACACTTGAGAGGAATAAGTTTCTTTAGGTTTTCAAGTGATAAGGTTACACTTGTAACATGTTGTTTATATATGAGAGCATGTCGAGAGAGATATTACATCATTTGGCCTATCAGATTTGCAGCTATGCTGCTGCACTGCTGCCACTCGGTACAGTGCAATAACTTTTACAACTATAGAGTACGGCATCTAGGGAACAGATCACATCTGGTCCCTATCTAGTTCCTCGAAGATGTTTAACAATCATCAAAACTTGAAATAGTGTGACTTTTCACAATGATCCGCATGTGAAATTTTTTGAGTTGCCAAATAAATATTGGGCCAAAATTGCCCCAAGACACTCTTACATGGTGTGATATTGTCCGTTTTGGGTCAAGTCCGCAAGGTTTTCTCAAAAGGCCTCACACCATCAAGAGAATCCTACAACTTATATGTAGGTTCTTTTTCCTTTCCACTTTCGATGTGGGACTTTGTTCGCACACCCCAACTATCTCCCCGTCGAACTAAGTTCCACAACCCATCACCATTTTATAGGATTACATAGGCTAATTCGGAGATTAATTGTGTGTCACCCACATCATGACCACCAAAGTCGGTTGCTACTTTATTGTGTAAGCGTCTTCAATCTCGGGTAACGTATTACACCGGATAAAGGTAGTACAATGACCCACTTGACGACGGGAAAAGACACTCTTAAAGCAACACCCCTACGCCATCACACTCCGCCATCTTCATACTTGTCTCGCGAATTATTGGCTCTGATATCAGTTGTTGGGCCAAAATAGCTCCAACACACTCTTATATGATGTGATATTGTTCGATTTGGACCAAGCCCGCACGTTTTTTAAAAAAAAGACATCTCACCATTAAGAGAATCTTACACCTTATATGTATGTTCTTTTTTGTTTTCACTTCTGATGTGAGACTTTATTCACACACCCATCAATAAAGCACCAAAACAAACAAAGGTTGCTGAATTTCTTTGGAATGAAGGGGTTGCCACCCATGATAATAATATACACAAAGGAAATTTCGCTTTCATCTAAAGCTTTTGTCTTCTTATTCCCTTTATATCTCTAAAATGATTCATCCAATAAGAACATCTATGTTTCCTTTTACATCCATTCTGATGTTTATCAATTTTTTGTTATTTGGTACCTTTGCCAAATCAGGAGAAAAACATTACAGAGGTTTGAACTTTTTGGTGACTATCTTTTGAAAATTCGTTTCGGGATAAACTCAGTACATGTAATATAGTAGCTAGGGCATGCGATGGTGTTTGGTCTTCCGTTGTCCTAATTTATGTGACAATCCTTCATTTTTAATCAGCCCAAAAAAAAATCTATATTTAGTAATAATTTTATTTTAAACATTTCATTTTATCATTAATGACATAATTCATAACCACATATATATTTATGACTTGTTTAAAACACAATAATTTTTTTTTATTCTTGAACTTCGTGGTTAGTCAAACTCAATTACATAAATTAGGGATTGGGGGAGTATTAGTTATGAGTAGCAAGCAGTGAAAATTACAAGCATTATACGAATATAGAAAATTGTATGGCAAAATGACACACTCCTAAAAGACGTAAGTCGTTTTTCTTTATTTGTCAAAAAAAAATCTCTTTAAGAAGGTAACTCAACAATATACTCCAATAACTAAAGTGCGAGATATAATTATATTTAAAAAAAAAAAAGTTTCTTAGCAAACAAACCTATGAAGTTAGTTTTTAAGAGATGTTTTGCCACAAATCCTACTTTACGCGGTACTAATTGTAAATTCAAAAATTGATAATGCCACCCCAATAATCATTTCAATTCACTAAAGAAAAGAGTAATCTAAATAAAGCGTTTGCTTAAACTTGTGAGGAATTTTTTTTTGTCTTCGAGGACCGATAGAGAGGGTTTGGGCCTACGGGGTCATTGGCACTTATGCCCCTATATTTTGTGTGGGTCTTTAATTTTTGCCTCTCATGCCAATAATTTTTTTTGTAGGGTATAAGTTTATATTTTTGTATTTTAATATTCCATGAGTTATGTCCCGCATGACTAAAGAGCTTATGCTCCACTAGACATATGCCCGAATGATGATGAGCAAATATTAAAGACCAGCTCATTCAGTGGCGGATCCAGAATTTTCACTCATGGGTTCGAAAAAAACAACAAAAGCTAAACATAAAAAATATTGTTGTCCCTAGAAATCGAACCTGGGACAATAGAGATAATTTTGAACACTATGGACCACTTGAGCTAACATTTTACATTTGTTCAAAGTGTTCAAAGATTATATGTACATAAACACAGAAAATATACCCTATAATTTTTTGCCGAGGGTGTTCGAACACCCTTGGCACCCTCTAAATCCGCCCCTGGGCTCATTTGAGCAGCAAAATTAAAGACCAAAAAATTTAAAGAACAATTCGTGCAATTTCTTCAAACTACCGTAACACCCTCGACACCCGTCTAAATCCGCCACTGAGCTCATTTGAGCAGTAAAAATTAAAGACCAACAAATTTGAAGGACAATTCGTCCAATTTATTCGTACTACCGTATTAGCTAATTGCAAGGCTTGAGTAGTTGAGTGAAGCAAATATGAAGAAAACACAATGTGTGAATGGGATGAGAGATAACTTGGTAGACATTCAAAGGGAAATAATGAAATTGTCAACCCCCAATAGAATGCCTTCTTGTTTTGTAACATTACGCATGAATCCGCGGTCCACGGCATCAGCCAATTCAATCTCCTTTACAACTCACATGCTTAATCCACATGAACAGTACTTTTGTCTTAATTAACTAGGAAGCATCAAGTTTATTTTATATGTATGTATGTATAAGAATAGAAAATTTGTGGTCCAAAAAGTAAGGTTTGCATCCATCTAACTTGTGAAGAAAACAAACTTTACATAATTAATGTGAATTGTGTTGGAAATTTATCTTTGGCGGGGAGATGCGTCCACCCATCTTTAATGAATTAAACACTAGTGTTCCGCATGTTGGAGGCTTTGTCTCTTCACACATGCATATTCTACTAAGTGAGTAGATGACAGTAGGGCCAAGAATCGTCAAATTTCGTTGAGAAATGAAAGAGATATTGGTCCACGAAGTAAGGTGTTTGAGGCATGGAAATATGGTGTGGGACAAATCTACCACATCGGTGGGAATAGGAAGAATTGCTCTCTATATAAGTCTCTAATGTGGTAAAGGGTTTGGGACCCCAAGGGGTATCTCATGTGTTTAAAGGAGAGAGGACCTAGATATGCTTGGGTTCAAGGCTAAGCCTACACGCGCGCCGCCCGTCCCGTCCGGTCCGGTCGTGGGCTGTGGGGACTTTCTAATATTATCTTTTTGGACCCCAAATTACTTAATATTTACAGTTCTGGAAAGTTGATTTTGGGAGTGACGGAAGGCAGAAACTTTCTGCCTACCGTTTGGACAGTTTTTGGAGCATTAACCGGCCATTACTTGGTCGTTAACTACTCCATTAACAGCCCTCCTTCAATGACCTTAATCAGCCCTCCTTCAAGGCCATGAACAACCACACTAATGGCATTAAATCTGCCATTTACAGCCCTCCTAATGGCTATTAACAGCCATGTTTTGGGCAGTTGAATAGCCCCTCCTCCATGCTATATATTGAGCCTCCTTTGGCTCAATTCGTGACTGTAAATCAGATGCATGCAGTGACAGAAAAATAGCATAAACAGACACTGAAAGTTAGCACAAAACAGTGAGCTAAATGTGACGAAAATCAGTGAGCAAACACACACATATACACAAGATATACACAACAGAGACACATTATATACACAGAGACAAAACAGAAGAGAAGATAGAAACTCTTCCTTCCTTTTCCATATCTTCAGCAAGTCGATTCATATTTGTTTTCTTCGTCACTCAACCTATTGGCTTTGTAGCGTTGAGATTAAAGTGTTGTTTTATCTTGGAAGACTATTGCCCGCTAACGTAAAAGCATATATACGGGGCAATCTTGTCTTAAGGACAAGAGGGCAATCACTCGACTCAACACACAACGTTGTAACCATCCAGATTTAGTTGTTTCTTGATTTCAGGTTATCAAGATTCAATACACAACAAGCTTGCGGCAGTTTTGAAGATTGACCATTTATTTATCCTTTCGAACACTTGTAATAGTTATTTACTTCATGTACTGCTTTATAAAGTATAATAGAGTACCAACAAATTGTGTAAGACACGAAATAGTTTTTTTCATATAAATAAACTAGATTGACAATTTGGATGCATGTCCGAGGTTCTTTTAGATGACAAGTGCTTGATCGAATAAATCAAGCAATATACATATAACTAGGAATAAGCTGATGCAAGTCTGTCGATTATTAGATTTTACATAAGCTGCATAATATTTTTGTGTTTCTACATTTACACAGGCGTCCGAACTCACATATATAGCAAACATATTCCTTTTGTATCAATGTACTTATTCAGTATACTAAAAATAATATCTTTTTACATGTTTATCTTACCAAATTAAGAGATAATTAATTACTTTTTTCTAATATACTTATCATTAAGTAATTATTCTCAAACTTATTGGAGTATTAGTAGTCAAATTTAAATTTTCAAAGTTTAATTAATAAAGATAATTCAGTAAAATAAGGACTTAATTAATGTTCTGTTATGAGGAGCACAAAATATAAATTGGACAAATATGAGAGAACGAAGTATATAATGCACCTGGCATGTGACACGTCTACAAGAGTGTGGTTGGTAGGGGTGTTTGAGTTCGAGTCTAAACTCTAAAGCCAATCTTTTGTGAGATTTGGAACATGGCTTTATATTTATTTAACACGAGGAGTTCAATAAAATTACTGAATATTTTATTCTTTGTATTTTTTGTTAATGTTTTAACTTTGAAAGGCTACCTCTACATTTGACTTCTGAGGATCTTAAAAAGTTTGGAGCTATATCCATATACTGTTTGAAGATCCTATACCTAGATCCTTTGGATTTACTATATACAATAACTTTTGACAGCTACTCCCACGATGTAGCCAGAGACGTCGATCTCAAGATTTATCGTTAAATTTATTAAGAGTCCCACATCGGATATGAAATGAGAATATGGACTTTTTATATGAACTTAATCTTGATTTCATTACTAGTTTTTGGGGTTGAATTAGGCTCAAAATCCACTCTTTACATGGTATCAGAGTCAGACTCATTTCAATTCTTTATTCATCAATGTTGGGCCCCCAAATTATATTATTCACCCTCCAGTTAACAAAATCTGGGCGTGCGAGGAGTGTTAAGAGTCCGACATCGGATATGAAATGAGAACATGGACTTTTTACATGGACTTGGACAATCCTCACCCTACAAGCTAATTTTTGGAGTTGAATTAGGCCCAAGATCAATTTTTTACAAAATTATTTCTTGTTAATTTGTTAACTTCAACTCATACAACACTACGGTTACTCTTTTTTTCCAGCAAGTACATTAGTTTGCAGCTTGAAATTTATGAAGTTTCTATATAATAGAAGAATAATGTAATTTACTAGTAGTCACAATCACAAATAGCTTCTTTTGTACCCTTATGAATGAGATTTGGTTCCAATGAAAATGTTTTATTTATGAATGATATTTGGTTCAAGGTGCAAGACTAAGGGGCTTGGATTCCAAAATCTTCAACTCATACTTCCAAGTTCCAAGTGCAGAGTATGGTTCTTATTTATTAGTAGCAGATTTTTAATTTTCAGTGGAATTCTGTCTTTGATTCTTAAAATACGAACTACTCTAATTAGGCTTTAATTACAGACACATTAGACTGGTTCTTATTGATGTTTTAAAAGGTGGGGGTTTAACTAAGTACGAGACTAGGCGTAAGCCTAAAGACATGGAGCGTATCCATGGATCTTTAATTTTTAATTTATACTATAATAAAATAGCATGATAAAACAAAAAAAACATAGTAGAAACTACATTAAAAAGTAAAGAAAATCATAAAAATTAAAATATCTAGCATATTTTTACAAGAATAAACAATGCAGTAGTATTAAAGTTATCAAGAGATACAAATTAACTATATCATATTAACTTCCAAATAATGGAAAATCACAATTTCTTAAAAAATATTATCAAGCCGACAAATGTATATGTTTGTAACTAGATATAAATATACATATATATATATATATATATAATCAATGCATAGTTGTATATTTTAGCTAGCGCCTGTAATAATTTCAGCCGACGGACTAAAAATTTTAAAAAGCCCTATAATTATTCTATTTTTCAATAATTCAGGACCATTTTGGTACCTTCATCCTTTAATGAAGACAATTGTAAAGTTAAAAATGCTTATGAAACTACTCTATTTTGATTGCACTAATGTATAATTAGGGGATAATTACATTTTTGATCGCCCAATAACCGACAAATGATATATTTTATATATTAAGTATAAATATAAATATAATATACGTAATTAGTATAAATATTTTATATATTTTAGCTAGCGTCCGTAATTAATTTCAGTCAGGAGCAAAAAAAAACTCATATTTGATTAATGTTAAGGAAAGACATATTTTTCAAATAATAATTTTATTTCACCAATATTTAAAATTTACTGAAGTGATTAAATATTTATAAAAACTGTCGGTTAAACAACTATTTGTAAATAATAGGGGTGAGCACGGGTACAGTGTACCGAGATACCCGATCGAAACCAACACTAACGGGTAGATTCCGGTAGATATATTATAATAACGGATAGGGTCCGGGTAGTAAAATTAGGAACCGATCAATGTCGGGTCCGGTTCCGGTTCCGAAATAGAGACAGGGTATCCGAATCCGGAACCGATACTCGGAACCTATAAAATATTAAATATTTTTACTTTTTTGAAAAATATTTGGACCACTTTTAACTTTCTCCAAAATTGTTTGTTGCATGCCTGCACATTGATTTTCCCACCCCAAGACGCAAATATTTCAGCTTTTTCACCCCTTTATTCTAGAATGCTCTGTGTGCCCTAAGAGAAAACACCCAAAACTCTCTCAATAACAATGGCGTTTTAGCTAAACCACCGAGTTTCATCGTCGTCGTCGTTGAAGCTTTCTCTCAGGTACTTTCATCGTTGTTGTCGTTGAAGCTTCACCTTTGCCTCTTTCTCTCCTTTGGTTATATTCACGTCGTTCATAAAATGCATCTGGGTTCATATCTAACTCTTCAATTTCTTTTTAATATCTTATGCTTCTGTTTTATTTCAGGCGATATCATATTCAATCTGTATTACTTTTTTTATTTGAAATGTAAATCTATTTTAAAATTTTGTATATATTTTTGTAGCTGTGAAGATGAAATTTAGGGATTTACTAGTATAATAAAGCTTTTCTTTTTTATCGAAGAGCTTATGAACACGAAAATAAGTTTAACTCGAATATTTCCAAATTTATTTTGAAATCAACACGTTCAATTAATTGAGTGTCAAATTTGGCTTGCAATTTTAGATTTTGGTAACAGAATTAGCTTTTCTACAATGAATAAGTTTTCTAAAACTTCTTATAAGGGTACTAAAAACTCTGATTGCAGGCTAAAAAATTACTGGATGAAATTATTTTAGAACTCTTTTTTATTCTCATAAGCTAAAAAAATGTTGCTTAATCTGTGTTTTTTTATTTACAGGGTACCAGGGAACCTACCCTGAAGGTTCAGGATAATGATTGCTACGGGTAGGTTTCGGGTAGTAAATTTAGGAACCGATCTTTTACCGGATAGGGTCCGGGTAGTTCAAAAACGTTAGGGTATCCGGAGCCGCTCACCCCTAGTAAATAACATATATTACAAGAAAAAAAGGATGAGAAAAAGAAAGTGCGACTCGACCTCACCTTATGACTACCCTGTGATTAGAAGCAACTCAATCACCATTCTCTATAATGCCAACTCAGATATTTACACATACTTTTCAAGTAAATAGAAAAATAAATCTTAAAACTCAATCGGACGCCAACCGATTTCTTGAAGCGGTACAAAATGTAATAATATTAGTTTGATATCCGGATAAAAAACGAAAAAAAAAGTCATTGTTACTTGTTAGTTACATATCCATTTACAGATTATATGTGTGTGTATGTATATATATCCATCCATTACTACCAACACCACACAAACTCCCATTCTTTTGGGTCTGTCCAAATTTCTGACTCGCTTCTAACTTTGAGTCCACTCGATCTACAATTCTAAAGGTGAATTTCTGAGTTTTCTTCTGGATCTGAATTTTTTATTTTTATTTTTGGATAATTTGGTTTCTTCATGCTCAATTATGTCTATTTTTCGAGTCGATTTCTCAAATAATCACAAGGTTATTCTAAGATAATAATTATTAGTGATCTCTAAAATAATATGATATGAATTTATTTGCCTCTTTTGGCTAGTTCATCTGAAGATGCGTGTATAAAAGTTTGGTCAAATGGATTTGCAGTCTTTCTCTTGTAATACATAGTTGTGCAAGCATATGTACTACTATTTGGCTTGGTTAAATATTGAGAGCAGAATGTCCAATCTTTAAGCGCATCTTTTTCCCTAATATAATATCTTATGATTGACACTGCTGAAGTTGTGCCTTATTATAAGCAGGAAGTTTGATATCTGAAGATGAAGGCACTTATCCTTGTTGGAGGGTTCGGTACTCGACTTAGGCCACTGACCCTCAGCGTCCCGAAGCCACTTGTTGAATTTGCCAACAAACCGATGATTTTGCATCAGGTACTTTATGAGAATAGCCTTGTTCAGCCTAGTTTAGTTGATATTCATGATGCTTTGGTATAACTTGTTTCTATTTAATTTTACTAATCATGTTTTTTTGTGAAATATAATTGGTAGTTGGATTGTGATTACTTCCAACTCATTATTCTGGTTCGCAATTGGTATCAGATAAGAGAATTTGCCGCGTCTTATTGTGGTAGATATCATCTATGTTGTTCGGACCCTTCAAAATGACATCGGATGTGTGTCAGATCCTCCAAATTAGTGTATTTTGGGAAGATCTGACACAGGTGCGGAAACATTTTTGGAGAGTCTGAGCAACATAGGATATCATCAACAGTTTCAAATTGCGGTTTCATCATTTTGTTATAGTTAAGCATCTCATTCTATATATCCTGTCATTGCTAGAAAATTCTCAAATGTGCGTGATCAGAATTTCTTGTATTGAGGCTCCTCCCACCTCTGCCCTATCATCATCCAAAAAATGAAGTGAAATAGAAAACAAGCAAAGCATATCGACATGTGCTATTTTGTTCACTCTTTCTTCTCTAAAATATTTTGTGGTTAAAAGATTCATCTTAAGTAAAGCTTTGTCTTCAGATTGAGGCTCTCAAGGCCGTCGGAGTAACCGAAGTTGTACTGGCTATTAACTACCAACCTGAGGTCAGTTTTTTACCCATTACAAAATTTGCAACTATTGGAGATGTTAGTACAGCTAGATACTTGTAAATTAACACAATACGAGCGTCTTTTGGTACAGGTGATGCTGAGCTTCTTGAAAGAATTTGAGGCAAGCCTTGGAATCAAGATCACCTGTTCTCAAGAAACTGAACCACTTGGAACTGCAGGTCCCCTTGCTTTGGCTAGAGACAAGCTGATAGATGACTCTGGTGAACCATTTTTCGTTCTTAACAGTGATGTTATCAGCGAATATCCTTTCAAGGAGATGATTGAATTCCACAAATCCCATGGAGGTGAGGCTTCCTTGATGGTGACCAAGGTAAATTCCCAGATATAATTCTGTTGATTTTAAACTTCTCTTTGGATATTTCAATATCTCTGAGGCAATGTTTGAATACCTAATGTAAAAATTCACTGGTTGATGTAGGTGGATGAGCCTTCTAAATATGGTGTTGTCGTCATGGAAGAATCCACAGGGCAAGTAGAGAGATTTGTGGAGAAGCCAAAGTTGTTTGTTGGCAACAAGATCAATGCAGGATTCTACCTGCTGAACCCTTCAGTCCTAGACAGAATTGAATTACGGCCAACATCAATTGAGAAAGAGGTTTTCCCAAAAATTGCAGCAGAGAAGAAACTGTATGCTATGGTCCTGCCTGGATTTTGGATGGACGTTGGCCAGCCAAGAGATTACATTACTGGCCTCAGACTCTATCTGCATTCTTTAAAGAAACATTCTTCACCTAAATTGGCTTCAGGATCACACATTGTTGGAAATGTCATAGTGGACGAGTCTGCCAAGATTGGAGAGGGTTGTTTGATAGGACCAGATGTTGCAATTGGTCCTGGTTGTGTGATCGAGTCCGGAGTTAGACTTTCTCATTGCACTGTGATGCGAGGAGTCCGCATCAAGAAACATGCATGCATCTCAGGTAGCATCATTGGCTGGCACTCTACTGTTGGACAATGGGCTCGTGTCGAGAACATGACCATTCTCGGAGAAGATGTTCATGTTTGTGATGAAATTTACAGCAATGGAGGTGTAGTTTTGCCCCACAAGGAGATCAAATCTAGCATATTGAAACCTGAAATAGTGATGTGAGGATATGTTTGTAAGCACTGGGAAAAAGTATCTTTATAATGTGTTTTTCTTTACCTATTCCTTTTTTGTTGGTTTCCAGTTTTTCTCTTCTTCAAGTGTTAAAGCCAGTACTGAGTTGTTGTTATGTTGTGAAATGTATGAGATATTGTAGAGACTGGGAAATGTGTAATTTTTGTTTGTATATAGAGAAAAAAAATGTCCTAACGGATTTCCTTATTTGTTTGGACTAATCATGTAATGATGATATTATTTCCAGTTCTTTTATTCTTCTCTATTTCTAGGCCTCCCAAGGCTACAAACAAGGGTGCTTTATTCCATCCCCTACTCGAAAGCAATAGAAAATAGCTATATAATAATCAGTGATGGAGCCAGAATTTTTACTAAGAGGATTAAAAATTATAAAGAAGTAAACACACGAAGAAGTTCATCATATACTATATAAACATAAAAAATAATTTTAACCTTATATATATATAGTGTAATATTTCGTTGAAAGAGGTTCGGATCCTTGACCCTTACTGACTCGGCCCCTGACAATAACAATAATTACGTCTTAATTTCAAGCAAATTCGGCTGGCTTATTAATCATCACAATCACTAGAAAATAATTATGCTATAAAGAATATATCTCCATGAACTTCTAAATTAGTCACGTTTGTATCTAATCTAGCATGTGTCGGTGATCTTGTGATTTGTGAACTAGACAAGATGAGGTCTAGGATAAAAATAGTAGAGTGAGGGCCCTATTGACAGCTCGATTTTGCTGTTCCACCAACTGGAAGAGAAAAAAGAAGAGGTCCCGGCGTAGCCGGATGACAAAGAGAGGAAAACTTAAAATTCAACTGAAGGTCTATAGTGTGGGTTCGAACCCTGGTGGGAGCAATTTGCTCTCTTCTGGGTAGGACCTTGTAGGTGATATCAGTTGCTCCGTTCTCAAATCCGGTCTTTCAGGCACATCCCGCGATTTACTGGTAGTAGTGCTGAGGGACCGGGACTACTGTCTCCAGGAATAGTCTGACGTAAGCCGGGAAGTTGAATATCAAAAAAAAATTAAAAAATAGCATCTCTGCCCCATAAGATTTACATTAACGGTTGATAAACGGGGAGGAAAAAGAAGCATAGAACAGCTACTTGGCCCGACGTTGATCTTCTTTTAAGTAAAATCCTTACTGGAAACAGGCCTACTGGAATCAAATCAAAATTAATAATTTAAAATTGTTTAGAATTGAAATTTGTTAGTTTATTTGATTCAGGTTTAGTTAAGTTTTGTTTGTAAAAATTACATAGGAATAGGTTTCCTAATCAAATTTGGTTGTGTAATTTTAACTAGGGATGTTGAGACATTAGTGAGATTTATGAGCTTATGAGTTACTATTAATTAAATCCTCTTACTCTTCTTCTCTAGTATGATAAAAAAAAAATTATATAGCCATTGCCAATATTTTACTTGTGTCTGAATTATTCTTTTAGGTATTTTTATTTTCTTCAATTTGTATCATAGCGTTGTGAGATCCTATCAGAGCTCGCGCAAATTCTTATAAAAAATTATATGGATGCTTCACACAATTTATATGATTGTTCTGTCTTTGTGTTTGATGTCAAAAATAATTTTCAAATTTGGTATTAACAAATGAAAGATTTTTTTTAATAATGTTAGATTATGATCCATTAGTGATGAAGGATTTGTGGAACCTCGAGAAGGTACAACATTGAAAGCTTACCACTATTTCAATACAAAGGTCTAATTGCATGTATGCTACGAATATCTTAAGATGTTAATCACCCCCGAGCCCTTCGGCATTGAATATGATTAAGATCTCTTTAAAATCGGGCGAAAAGCATTCCATCAAATCCAAAATGTCTATGTGAAGTCTCAAATAACCAAACTACGCGCTAATACTTATTACTCAAAAAGAGGATTCGAATTTTTAATTTTGACTTTTAAAAGTGGTGGAAACACCCTGCAAATGTATATCTGAAGCCTTTATATCAAGCATTGCCCTGTGTAGTTGTCTGGAGGGAGCTATGGAAGAGGAGAAAGAAAAGAAGGTATGTTGGTAATATCTCCTTGAACAGGCTAATTTCTCGGGTTTCAAAGAACTCTGCACAATTTACTGGTGTACATGTTTCCTAAGATGAAAAGATTGTCTTCTAATTGGCCTGAATTGGTTAGTGAGTTGGAGAGCTACATCCCCAGGCTACATTATAGAAGAGTATGTTGGGAATTCCCTAGTCAATCTAGACTATCTCACTAAGTCCAAAAGCATGATAAGGAGCTAGCCGAAACATTAAATCACATAAAAGAGTACTAATGCGTGCGATGGGGGTTTGAATTGTTACAATACTAACTAAATATTCCTAGTTAAGAAAATGAAAGAAAACCAAAAATCTAAACTAAATAGAAAACAAATAATTAAAGTGTATATTAATTGGGCCAACAATGCTACCAAATTAGGCTCAACTTTAAAATCTTACAAAGAAAAATGACCCAAACTGTTGTAGCACTGCCTTATGAAAATTTATGATTCTACCCTTTTCCGAACTCAAACGTAAAACTATCTTCTCTTTCTCTTTCTACCGATGAGGAAGGCAATCCAATGTTACCTAGAGTGAAATTTCGCTTGTTTGTAAAGTAATAATAGAGCTTCCAGTTTTTGGTTTGTTTGTTTTCTACGTGTTTGTAAAACAAACTCGTCTTCTTTGAACTCTAAATTTGTCTTTTTCGCTCTCTATCGGACGATTTTATTTACTAGGTTTATTCAATTTCTGAATGTTAGTTTTGATGAGTTTTAAGCGGTAGCTTTTTGAAAATTTGAAAAATAGAAGTCCATCATTGAAGACGTTCAAAACTTCGATTTCGGAAATTGGGTTTTTCGAGTTTATTAGTGGTTTGGATTAGGTGTTGCTCTAATTGATTGAAAACATCAAAAGGAGTTCATAATTTAAATTTGAAGTGATTTGGAGTATATTTCAATTAGATTTGAGTTAAATTTCATAAGAGACGAAAGAAAGAAGACGAAGTTAGTGTTTGTATAATAGTGTATAAGGGAGTATAGACACCTCTTATACACTATTATATATTTGTATATACCTACATACATAATGTATCTGTCTTGTATAAAAGTGCAATTATTCAAAATCAGTCCAAATCTATGTTTATATTAACTTATAAAATATTGTATAATTGTGTATAAATGTGTATTATTCGTGTATAATATTGTATAATTATATTTCTTAGTGTATATACCTACACATTATACACTTTCATATACCTATATACATAATGTACATGTCTTTGTATATAAGTGTATAACATGTATAAAAGTGTCTTGGCGCCATATTTTTACAATGTAAGCTATGAGCTATTATATTTTTACAATAAAGTCAGCGAAGTGTACTTTTCTAAAAAGAATTCCAATAAAATATTCAAGATACACATCTTTCTTAAAATTTCTTTCTTTTATTTAAAATGTGATTCTTTTTGTTGTTTTTAATTTTCTTCAAATAGAACCTACTAAAAATAAAATAAAAGACGAATAGTCAAGAGTAGACCTCAAGAAATGCTTATAAGCTAAAAAATGTAAGACACATATTTGGTAAAAAACAATTAGATGTTAACATGTAAAAAATGTATAAAAATGTTATATAACACTTCGCTAGCTATAAAAATGATTTTTCTGCAATTTTCAATTGCAATCCTTGCTCAAAACCAGTCTAAATCTCCACCAAATGACTCAAACTTTGTAAACAACCTCCTTATCTATTTTTAATAAATCTAAACAACACCTATTGTAGATGTCCCATAAAAATCATATTTGAAATTCAAACTCATTTCTTCAAGCTTGTTCAACATGGTGAGTTATCTTTCTAATATGATTTGACAATCCAAATCTTACAAAAACAATATTCTAATCAAGATCTTTATTTCTAAATGCAACAACAAATCGAGTTTTCCAACTAATAATTAGGAGGCAGATAAATTTAAGAAGAGAAATAGGGAAGTGACCTAACTTTCAACTTATATACAATATGGGTCGATTCAAGTAAAGACTTAAAAATATGGTTCACTTTAATTATAAGCTTGAACTAGTGAACTAAGCGTGTATAAATCTCAAAAAAAAATTATACTTTAAAGTTTGATGAAAATGACCATGCCAATGCAATAGAAAATTTTCAAATTTAGAAGGAAAAATAAATTCCAGGACAATATAGGTATCAAATTAATCTGGATTCATTGATTTCAAAAATCTTAAAATTAAGGTGGTGTCATCTTTTCTTGTAACGATCCGTTCAGTAGTTTTGAGCATTAGATTTTTTGTTCCCTAAATAAACCTTCTTGAAACTTTAAAAGGTGTTTTTGACTGATGAAGATGGGTGGAGCGGTTTCGAAGCAATTGGGTTAGTGTTGGAGAAGAAAATCTAAAAGTTGACATTCTTAAGTGGAAATAAGAAAAAGGTTGACCAAAGTCAACATTCAGGATTAACGAACTCGGATTCTAGTTTTGAAAGTTTCATTAGGTCTAAAACGTAATTTATAACTTAATTGGATGGTTTGGACAAATCCGGAGAGACCCATGAGTGATTCAGACACTTGGTTAAGATACTAGTTGAGTTTATGAATTTGAATAAATCACGATCAACATCGGGTCAAGATGACCCCTGATCAATGATTGAAAAGTTCCAACGGGTTCATATGATAATTTTGGACATGTCTACAAATTTTATTTTAATTCTGATGAGTTTCGAACTGATGTTGAACGTGTTGGGTGCTTTGTTCTAAGCATAAAAGTGTAATGATCCAAAAGTCTGTTTTTAATTCTAGAGAACGAAATTTTATTCTGAGACTTCGAAAATGATTTATAGGACTGATTTGAAATGTTTGGTCTAATTCCAATAAGTTACGCTTGGGTTTTATCGTGAAACATGAAATAAATCTTTAACGAATAAAATTGTATCTGATTGAGCAAACAAGCTCGGAATTGAGTTTCGACTGAACAACTAGGTATGTGTCATAGAATTTTGAGGTCGTATGGGAGAATTAGGGTTATTTTAGTAAACAAAAGAACTGTTCGTGCGAAAAAATAATAAAGGTTGTTGGTGTGGACTTTTAGCAACGAGAATTAACTTTTTGTGACTAGATTCATATTTTATGTTGGGTGGTATTTTTTCATAATTTTATTACACCATTTTGGGAGTTAGGGAGCTCGAAAGTGGTCAATTTTTGTGACCTTCTCAATTTAGAGGATTTTCCAAGACCCACCATACACATTTACTTGTGGCTTTGGTGTTCTTCAGATCTGATGTCCAGTTTGCATAACTCTGTTCTCCCAGAACCGCTGAACATCCAGATTACTATAATCCGTAGATAAGCGAATAATTCAGATATCGTCATATCCGACTTAACGCCTTCTACCGATCATGTATTAAAATCATCAGTGAATCTTAGTTCAACTGATCTGCTTTGTAGGCCGATACCAGGTCGGTTGTAGTGTGTACAATACATTGAACTACACGTGACCTGAGCATATCGCTCCTTGTCTATGGGTGCACCATGATTCCAATCGGTTTATGATTCATATCCATTGATGGCTTCAACGAGACTGTCAACTATCGACCAGTCCGTTAGATGTCTTAGAAATCCAATTCCTAAGATGTCATCTGTGATACCCATATCTTTCATATCGAGACTTTGTTTCAATATGACTTTTACTTTCAGACTGTTGATTCTCCAACTGTTGGCATTCTAACTTCAGAGTCAATATTTCTGTGGTCAGATTCATTATGTTTGTTTTATCTGAAACTTTCAGGACCAAAATGTAAATATTTCAGGGACCAAAATGAAAGTTCAGGAAGAAGCCCAACAGTTCAGCAAACCAACTCTGATCCTCTTCTTCCAACTCTCTGGTTGGGAAGGATGTTTCAACATCCATTCCATGTAAGACTACAATGGCCCTGGATGTGAAGCTACTCACAGGGGAGCACATTTTACAACCCAAAGGTTCTTTTCCCGGAGGAAGATCAACCATTACGCAAGTATGGTTCTATATGATAGAATATATTTCTCTCTTTAGCTTCTTTCCAAAGCAGCGCTTCTGGAGATGACAATTATTTGTCAATTGTCCATGGTTCGTTCTCAACCATACAAGCTAAAAGGTATGGAACAAGTCTTTGTCCCCTCTTTGCTCCGTCTCGGTTCAACATCTAGAATCCCTGAGTTCTGCAGATCTGAAATATTAAGTTCCGGATAGCCGGCAACTTTCGAGTCCTGTAGATACGGAACGTCTAGTTCCGGACAGTCAGGCCCTCGCGGGTTCTTGTTAACCTTGAGCAATTATTCCTTTTTCCTTTTTCAAGGAAAGCTATCTTCAAAGAATTCAGCATTATTTGACACCAAGAGGCGATCAACACTACTGTTATTTGCAGATCCAATGGATATGCAATCTACAGTCTTAGGTACAACTTGACCTGTTTCAGTATTCCAACTTTTAACAAGCCACCCCACATAATTTGGGCGTACGACTTTGCGCTTGGCTAACACCGTTGGACTGAAGTGGGAAATGAACAGTCGTTTAATGAACGATGCTTCACATTCTCCCCCTCTATCACTACGAATTTCTCAATCCGTAGGCTTAGTTGATTTTCAACTTCTGCTTTGTAGCGCTTATTCGCTTCAACAACTTCATCATTGCTTTTTAACAAACAAAGGATTCCATACGTTGTACCATCATCAATGAAGGTCATAACGTACTTGTCTCCCCCCTCTATTTTGTATAAACTTCAAATCACCCAAGTAGGTGTGACTAAGTTCTAGAGGAGCGGTGCTTCTTTCGTTATTCCCTTGACGGAATTTGGAAAGGTGATTTTGCCTCTTCGCCTACCTCACATTTATTTTGAGGGTTTATGTCGACAGAAGGCAACAATCTTAACATCGTTAGCTTTTGAATGACTTGCTATTTAGCGTGTCTTAATCTATGATGGCATAGATGCACGGATTACAAATATATTATTCATTTGGCTACAGACGTACTGTACCATTCTTAGTTGTTACAGACCTGTTGGACTAGTCTCAAACCAGCTTGACCAACAACGTCCCTTAAACCAAGTTTGGGATATGTATCACCTCATTTTAGATTGATCCCATTCCCTGAAGTCCTATTGAGGACAACCTCTCCAACCCCTTATACTTTAGAGGTGGCGTTGCTTCACATGAACAACCTCTTGCCCGTGGTTAGGGCGCAACCGGATCATATGTGATCTCGATACTCTGGCCCACTCTAGTTGCTTTGGCAAACTGAGTGTCCAATGTCTTTACTGCCTTTCTTTAGGCCTTCAGATCATTAAGACCTGGAAACTCTGGCCCACCACACTAGATGTCCATTACTTTTCCTATGAAATGAATTCTGGCCCCACTCTAGTCGCCCGGAGGCTTTATATGACCGAGTGTCCAATATCATCATATCAAAGGAATTTTCGGCCCACTCCAGTCGCCTAGAGGCTTTGTATGACTGAGTGTCCAACATCATCCTATGATGGATCTTCTGCTAAATAGTATGACAGGTTCAACGTCTTTAGCTTTTAGACTTCTTCCGTTATGATTGGTGCCCAGATAGTTCTTGACGCTTACTTAAGAGTAGTAACAGTTTTCGCACAGTTAGTGGATCTCTCTCCATCATATGTGCGAACATACTTTACACACTTTTAATCACTACACTTAAAAGAACGGATCTTTTTAAGTCGTTTACAAAATCCAATCTTTAAACGGGAAAGAAGAAGAGATTAAACTTCTGATTTTTAAAGCGTAAGGAATATAAATTATTTTTATATTCCTCCTTACTTTAATTCATTTTTAATCAGAAATCATTTAATCTTATTCTTGACAAGTAAGAAAAATACTTATCCCAATTTTGGATTCTTTGTCTGAAACAGATATACGCCTTCTGCTGCAAGATAGAACCACATCTCCAGCCTTCTCCTCTTGTCTCAGTTGACATCCTCAGGCTCTCGGGAGCGCTTGTTCCCACCACTCTCGGGAGCGGTGACACCATGAACATGTTGAACTTCAACAATATCATCATCACTGTCTTCAAGCAGAAAACCACAGCCATATCCAGATTTGGTCACACAACTTTTGACCGACATCTTTCGAACACTAATAGTAATACAATACAATCTTGTCTTAAGTTGTTGGGTACTATATGGTACTTTATAAAGCAGTACGGAAAGTAAGTAACTATTACAAATGTTCGGAAGGATAAATAAATGGTCAATCTTCAAAACTACCGCAA
Source organism: Anisodus tanguticus (assembly GCA_034509755.1). NCBI lineage: Eukaryota > Viridiplantae > Streptophyta > Magnoliopsida > Solanales > Solanaceae > Anisodus > Anisodus tanguticus. The sequence goes on along the minus strand of CM067555.1, from coordinate 6,859,169 downwards.
GCTTGTTGTGTCTTGAATCTTGATAACCTTGCAAGGCCAATGTTGAGAACTGCCGCAAGCTTGTTGTGTCTTGAATCTTGATATCCTGAAATCAAGAAACAACTAAATCTGGATGGTTACAACGTTGTGTGTTGAGTCGAGGGATTGCCCTCTGTCCTTAAGACAAAATTGCCCCGTATATATGCTTTTACATTAGCGGGCAATAGTCTCCAAAGATAAAACAACACTTTAATCTCAACGCTACAAAGTCAATAGGTTGAGCCTGGCGAAGAAAATAAATATGACTCGACTTGCTGAAAATATGGAATAGGAAGGAAGAGTTTCTCTTTACTCTTCTCTTTTGTCTCTGTGTATATAGCGTGTCTCTGTAGTGTATATCTTGTGTATATGAGAGGGTTTGGTCACTGTTTTTCACACAGTTTTGCACCGAATTTCAGCCACTTTGTTTTGCTTTGAATTTCGATCTGCGTTTTTCATGTGTTTTCTCGTGCTATATTACCGATCGTTTTTCAGGATGTTGTGCACTGTTTTCAGTCATCTTTGCAGTGTATTTTTCGTCTGTTTTCAGCCACTGTTTTGAGCCAAATGAGGCATCAATATATAGCATGAGGAGGGGCTGCCCAACAACCATAAACAAGGTTGTAATGGCCATTAAGGGAGGGCTGTAATGGCAGGTTTTAATGCAATGAATGAGATGAATTAAAGTCATGAAGGAGGCTGCTCAATTGCCCAACTAATGGGCTGTTAATGGAGGAGTTAATCAGCCAAATAATGGCTGGTTAATGCTCCAGAAAATAGTCCAACGGTAGACTACAGGTCCAAACTGTACATATGAAACTTCAGGGATCAAACTGTACATATAAAACTTCAGGGATCAAACTGTACATTTGGCAGAGTTCTCTGGTCCAAAAAGATAATATCAAAAGTCCCCACACAGCCCACGAGAACTCGAGAACCCGAGGACCCGAGAACCCGAGAACCCGAGAACCTGAGAACCCGGAACCCAGAACCGGACGGGCGGGCGGCGGCGCGCGTGTGGGTTTAGCCTTGAACCCAAGCACATCTAGGTCTTCCCTCCTTTAAACACATGGGATACCCCTTGGGGTTCCAAACCCTTTACCAATTTGAGACATATATAGAGAGCAATTCTTTCTATTACCACCGATGTGGTAGATTTGTCCCACACCACATTTCCATGCCTCAAACACCTTACTTCGTGGACCAATATCTCTTTCATTTCTCAACAAAATTAGACGATTCTTGGCCCTACGGTCATCTACTCACTTCGTAGATCATGCATGTGTGAAGAGACAAGATCTCCAACATGTGGAACACTAGTGTTTAATTCATCAAACATGGGTGGACGCATCTCCCCGCCAAATGCTAATTTCCAACAAGAATTTTAATGAAATGGCGAGAAACGTTGTTCATGAAAAAAGAATAGTATGTCGTCTATTTAAGAAATTAAACATAGGAATTGTCTATTCTATATTTCTATGTGACATAGAAGTCACTCTAATTTTTTTTAGTCTTGGATAAAATTGACAGAATTAGATTAGATTTAAAATTGTACATCTCCTATATTAGGTAGAATTAGATTTATCTTGTAATTAGGATTGATTAGTTACATAGTTTGTAGCAAGATAAATAATTTTGTACAATTATATATAGTGTAAATCGTTAATGAAATAATTAAGGAAGAATATTTCTTACATGGTATCAATAGTCTAGGGAAAGTTCCAGAAACCCTAATCATGCTTCCTTGTGTCCGATCCCCCCCCCCTTCTTCTTTTTGTCGCCGACCACCCTTCTGACTCAATTTTTTTTTTCATCCATTCCTCACAATTTCCAACATCAAATTCCATGTTTCCATCACTCTTGAGATGGAAAATGTCTATTAAGAAACATGGGCGGAGCTCTTCAAAATTCAATGTCGCTCCCACCGGGTCATTCATCACATAATTCCGTCGGAAAAAAACAAGGAGAAAGTGTCGAAAACCAACGAAGAAAGAGAATTATGATTAACCCTTGATGCGACAGTTCTTCAATGGATTTATGACACTATTTCTAGTGATTTGCTGCATACAATTACTGAGTCTGACTCCACAGCGATGGAGGCTTGGCATTGCTTACGCGCATATTTCAAGACAACAAAATTTTTTGGGTCATTACTCTTGAACATGAATTCTCCACCACCGACATGGCAGACTTTCCAAATGCTTCCGCATATTGTCAATGACTCAAGATGTTGTCGTACCAACTCAAGAACGTCGGCACGCCGGTCACTAACAATCAACTTATTTTAAAACTAGTGGTCGGCCTCACCGACGCGTATAATGGAGTAGGTACGCTCATTCGCCAAAGCAATCCTCTTCCACCATTTTACCAAACCCGCTCTATGCTCATTCTCAAAGAAACGGGTTTCGCCAAGAAGACAACCACCATGTCAAATTCCGCCTTGGTTGCCGCTCCGTACGATGAGAGTTTGTCACAATTTGAAAATTTGCCACCAAATCGTGGCCAGAAGGGCCGAAACGACGGTAATGGGAGCAAAAACCATCGCGGCGCCCACAATGGTGGTAAAAGCGGCGAAAACTGCCATGGAGGAGGTGGCGGCGGCGAGCAACAACCGCCAGCCCAGTGGCAGCCGAGGGCCCATGTGCATTGGGATGACACCATGGGCCTGACAGTGGCCTTGGGCCGTGCCGCCTTGCCCCTATCCAGCCGGCAGTAACAGGGCCAGGCCCAAGTCACATCTAGCAACCCAACATGCCCAGCATGCCGGTCCAACATGCAGCAACCTAGGAATTCTTGGGCCACTACCGTTCCAGTAGTAGCAAGCCCACTAGGCAGTGGCAGAAAGCCCACTCGGTAGTGGCGACCCCTACAGATATCGAGGCCACAATGCACACTCTTGGGCTTACTCCGCCAGACGCATACATAGACACTGGTGAAACATCTCATATAACGTCTTCACAAAATAATCTCTCATCCTATTTTAGTTTGAGCAATAATCGGGGTATAATTGTCGGAAATGATCATTCAATTCTAATTCATGGTTATGGTACTACAAACTTGTCTCCCCCGAACCCACCATTAATTTTGAAAAATATCCTTCACTCACCTAAATTAAATAAAAGCTTGATTCAGTTAAAAAATTTACAACTGATAATTGGGTTTCTGTTGAATTTGATCCGTTTGGGTTTTCTCTGAAGGATTTTCAGACGGGGATGCATCTAATGAGATGTAATAGTCGGGGCGAGCTTTATCCAATCACCACAACCACACATCAAGCCAAATTACCATCCACTTTTGCAGTTTTAGCTCATTCTTTATGGCATGAACGTTTGGGTCATCCGGGAGCACATGTTTTTGCTTCCCTTAAACAAAATAAATTAATTGAGTGTACTGGACCTCGTAGTTCTTATGCTTGTCGCTCTTGTTCTCTTGGAAAACATGTTAAGTTGCCTTTTGTTGCTTCGAATTCTCGTACTGTTATGCCCTTTGAATTATTTATAGTGATATTTGGAGATCTCCCGTTTTGAGCATTTCGGGCCACTGATATTATCTTCTGTTGTTGGATGATTACTCTAATTTTTTGTGGACGTTTCCTATGTTTAAAAAGTCATAAGTTTATCCATATTTCTATCCTTTAGAGCATACATCCGCACTCAATTTGAACATGACATTAAAAATATTCAGTGTGATAATGGTAGAGAATTTGATAATGGGCCTTTTTGGGATTTTTGCTAAACTAATGGTTTATCATTTCGTCTCTCGTGTCCATATACATCATCTCAAAATGGAAAAGTAGAAAGAAAAATTTGAAACATTAACAATATTGTTAGAACCTTACTTGCCCATGCCTCTCTACCACCATCTTTTTGGCATCATGCGTTACAAATGACAACGTATCTGTTAAACATACTTCCGAACAAACAAGTAGCCTACCAATCCCCACTCAAAATTTGATACCTAAGGGACCCTTCATAATCTCATTTACGGATTTTTAGGTGCTTATGCTATCTTCTCTTTCCTTTTACTACTATTAATAAACTTTAACCCCGATCAACTCCGTATTTTTTTGATGAAACAAATTTCCCTCTTGCCAAAATACATTGTTCCGGGCCTCCTACCTATGAATTTTTTGATGATAGCATACCCCCATATTTGATCCATAAATTAGCCTCCCAAACATACTCAATATTTCCCGGTGTCTCAGCCCAATCACCGAGCCCAGCGGCTGCTGGCCCAACTGAGTCTCTCACCGGCAGCCTACTATCGTGAGGCCGAATGGTTTGCAGTCCGCTAGGTCTCAACCCACGGTCCGGCTCGACCAGCCCACTGCCCGACAGTCCGTCACTGCCAGCCCACTGCCGGGCCCAACTCCAATTCTGGCCCAATGTCCTGTCACTCGTAGTCAACACGGAATTTTTAAGCCAAACAAAAAATATGATCTTCACACCCATGTTTCCAAGTCACCGTTGCCTCATCACGTAAGTTTTGATGAAATAAATTTCCCTTTTGCCAAATTACATTATTCCGGGCCTCCTACCTATGAATTTCTTGATGATAGCACACCATCATATTTGATCCATAAATTATCCTCCTAAACATGGCCAATCACCGAGCCCAGCAGTTGCTGGCATAGTTGAGTCTCTCACCAGTAACCCACCACCGCGAGGCCCTGTGGTTGGCAGTCCGCTGGGTCTCGGCCCACCATCCGGCTCGACCAGCCTACTGCCCATAAGCCCACTGCCCCGTAGTCCAGTCACTGCCAGCCCACTACCGGGCAGTCCATCCTTCCCGCCTGGCCCAACTCCAATTCTGGCCTAACGGTCTGTCACTCATAGTCAACACGGGATTTTTAAGCCAAACAAAAAATACGGTCTTCATACCCATGTTTCTAAGTCACCGTTACCTCGTAATCCTGTGTCTGCCCTTAATGATCCGAATTAAAAAATGGCTATGGATGATGAATTTAATGCTTTTATTAATAATAGGACGTGGGAATTGGTGCCCCGTCCCCCTGATGTTAATGTGATTCGGTCTATGTGGATTTTTAGTCATAGAAAAATCTGATGGTACATTTGAGAGACACAAAGCCCGTCTTGTAGGTGATGTGAAGACTCAACAGGTTGGTGTGGATTGTGGTGAGACTTTCAGTCCGGTGGCCAAAACGGAAACTATCAGGCCGGTCCTCTGTCTGGCTCTTTCGAAGGCATGGCCGCTTCATCAGCTTGATGTAAAAAATGTCTTCCTGTATGGAGACCTCAATTAAATAGTGTACATGTATCAACCCATAGGGTACATAAACCCTACTTATCCTAATCACGTGTGTCTGCTGAAGAAATCATTATATGGGCTCAAATAAGCTCCTAGGCCCTGGTACAAGAGGTTTGCAGATTACGTTTCACATATTGGATTTTCTAACAACAGGTCTGATCATTCTCTATTCATCTACCATCAGGGTAATGATATTGCTTACATTATTTTGTATGTGGATGATATTATCGTAACTTCCTCATCTGATACTCTTCGCACGTCTATCATGTCATTGTTTGTCCCTGAGTTTGCATTGAAAGATCTAGGGCCACTGAGTTACTTCTTGGGGAAAGTTGTGACACGCCATACATGTGGTTTATTTTTATTCCAAAAGAAGTATGCAACAGAGATTGTTGAACGAGCTGTCATGTCATCGTGTAGGCCGTCTACCACTCCGGTTGACACTAAACCGAAGTTGAGTGCTTCTTCCAGCAAGCCATATGTCGATCCATCACATTACTGCAGCCTTGCAAGGGCCCTGCAATATCTCACCTTCACGAGGCCCGCCATCTCTTATGCTGTACAACATGTTTGTCTATTCATGCATAACCCGATAGAGGATCACATGTATGCTCTCAAATGCATTGTGCGTTATATTCAGGGTACTCTCGATCATGACTTGCATTTATATGCGTCTTCGACAACCACTCTTATTTCATATACAGATGCCGATTGGGATGGTTGTCCGATACCAAATGCTCCATGCCTGGATATTGTGTATTTCTTGGTGATAATTTGGTTTCTTGGTCCTCAAAATGGCAAGCAACCTTGTCCAGATCCACTGCCGAAGCAGAATACTGAGGAGTTGCCAATGTGGTGTCTGAATCTTGTTGGCTACAAAACCTTCTTTTAGAGCTCCATTGTCCGATTCCGAAGGCGACATGGTTTAATGTGATAATGTTAGTGCTATTTATCTCTCAGGGAATCAAGATTCACCACTAACGCACTAAACATATTGAGCTGGATATTCAGTTTGTTCGCGAAAAGGTTGCTCGTGGACAAGTATGTGTCTTACATGTCTCGTCACGTTATCAGATTGCTGACATCTTTACAAAAGGTCCCCGCTGGTTTTATTTGAAGACTTTCGGGACAGTCTCAGCATACACCGACCTCCCGCTTCGACTGCAGGGTGTAATATAATTAAATTGCATTTAAAATTGTACATCTCCCATATTAGGTAAAACTAGATTTCTCTTGTAATTAGAATTGATTAGTTACCTAATTTATAGCAAGATAAATATTTTTATATAATCATATATAATATAAATCATTAATAAATACAAAAATGATATCATCTCATCCATTTTATAAGGCAGAAAAGTTGTCTATTGTATGTGAAGTCACTTTATTTGTTTTTAGTCTCGGAGATACAATATCCAGCAGTGATGATTTTGTGGTCAACATTTATTTGCTTATTGAAAGATTCACATGATCTCGGGTCGTACCACTTAATATTCGAGAGAAAATAAGCTTTTTGAAGCCACAAAACCCAATACAACCATGAATTCTCGATATGGGCTCATCAATATTGAATCATTGAGTCACCAAAGTCTTGTTTCTTGAATAAGCTATCTTTTGCGAACACTCCAAATTGTTGGAGAATATGCATATTTTATTGGTAAAAATGTGTCGGAGATGAGAATTTGATATGTGACAAAAAAATGTTTCAGACTTAAAGAAATGCAAAAGGGGTTCGAATACTGTGCCCGATGAGTTAGAACACTGTTTTAAGACGCTCAAATTATAAACTATTATTCTATCAATTTAGAATTAGCCTCTTGTCAACAAACACGTCAAAAAGAATGTTATAACAATTTAATTTATTACTCCTTTGTCTACCATTATGTGTCACCGTTTACTTTTTGATTCGTCTAAAAAAAATATCATCTTTTCATATTTAAAAATAATTTTACTTTATGAAATTATTTATAATCACACATTTATGAAAGACTTGTTTTGGATCACACATTTCAAAAGTCTTTCTTTATTTCTTAAACTCCGTGCCAATTTAAATTATGCCACATAAATTGAGACGGAGGGAGTATAATGCATTCTGAGATTTGTGGCAAAAAGCCATCCACGTTCAGAGAATGAATGTAGCAGAGATGAGGATGCTCAGATGGATGTGCGGTTATACTAGGAGAGATATGATTAGGAATGAAGTTATACGGGACAAGGTCGGAGTGACCTTCATAGAGGATAAGATGAGTGAAGCGAAGTTGAGATGGTTCGGACACGTGAAGAGGAGGTGACATGATGTGCCAGTTAGGAGGTGTGAGAGATTGTCGGTAGCAGGAGTTAGGAGAGGTAGAGATAGACCGAAGAAGAACTGTGGGGGGAGGGGGGAGGGTGATTAGACAGGACATGACACAACTTCAGTTGACTGAGGACATGATCCTAGATAGGAAGATTCAGAGGTCGAGAATTAGGGTAGAAGGTTAGTGTGTAGTTGTGTTTTTGTCGCATCGTGTGGGGGGAGGTAGGACCTTTTTGGGTGTGTATTAATATGTGTTGCTTCATTTGCTTTGTATCTTGCAATCATGTATCGTTTTGATATCTTATTTTGCTTGAAATCCTACATCATTTTGAGCCGATGGTCTATCGAAAACAATCTCTCTACCCCATAAAAGTAGAGGTAAGACCTATTTACATCCTACCCTCTTATACCCTACTTTATCTTTGTGGAATTACGTTGAGTGTGTTGTTATTGTTGTTGTTGCATTCTAATATTTATGGTCATACAGATTTATGTTTCCATCATTTATCAATTTGATACAAACTATACTTAAGACTTATGATGTTGATATAAGGTTGTCAAATCATTTATTTTTCTAGGATCTGAAAAATATTACTCTCTGCTTGGCAGATAAAAAGAAATTATTTCCTGTAGAAAACAAAGGAAATTATTTCATGTGGATTTTATAATCTGTATGGATAGTTACTCTAACAATGAATCAAACTAGACTGAAGGAATAAGTTCAGTATGAAATGATACATGAAATTAATTATTTATTACTACTCTTTAAGAAATATAATTTTGAAGTACTAAAATATGGATTAAGATGAGTATTACCTATTTTCAACCTGCCCATTAATTATCCAATTTCGTATTCAACCTGCATTAAATACGAGTGAGTAGTATTTTCACCAATTACTATTTTAATTCAATTTAATCCGCCCAAATCCAACATAACTCATCCATTTGTTGCTGCTGCATATAAATACTCCTCCGATTCAAAATGTCACCTTAATAAAAAAAATTATCCCAAAATAAGGTCACCCACCTTAGAAATGCAACACAAAAATTGGCAAATATTTCCAACTATGTTCTTAGTATTAAAGAAGTAGTCATGTTTAATGTTGCTCACTTCTCAAAAAATATCTATGAGTAATAGATAGGGATAGTTTAATAAACTCTACGTTATATTTATTAATTCTTAATAAGCATGATTTTTATTAAGGTGATATTTATTTTGTGACGAAGAAAATATTGTTTTTATCTATGATGAGCTTAAGCCTTAAAGTAACTGAAACTCACCGTCCAACTATTTTTTTTCCCGATAAACTAGATATGAGTAATTTTATTAATACTAATCTACAGTCACAGCAAAAGGAGAAACAATAGTGTTTAACGAAGAGCAATAGAGCATAATGATACCCTAAACTTCACGTTACTGCAAGAGAAAAAGTCCAATAAAAATAATGTCAAAAGAAATAAATAAAGTTTCCGAAAAAGCCCAAACCCCCCTTATTAATAATCTGTAGCCAAAACCTTAAACCCAAAGCCTCCCCTTTTTTCTTTAAACCCTAAACTCTCTCACAAAAATGGCTGTCACTAACATCATCCGAAGAACAGCTTCTCAGGTTGTACCTTTCGCTGTTCGTGTAATCGGAAGAACACAGAACTACCATCACCGATCCTCTGCTCTGTTGTCCACCGTAGTTAACCGTAGTGCTGCTTCTAGAAACTACTTTAGGACCTCAACACCGTCTACTTTTCATTGCTATTCTACCAAAAGGCCAAGTTCTGATGAGTCACTCCTCAAAGTCATTCAGGCCGAAATCTTATGTGCCGAGGAATCCGAGGAACAAGATGAGGTTTGATTTTATTTCATTTAGGTTTCTTTAATTAACTGAAATATTTTTGTTTGTGTTAAATATAACAATAATAATATACATAGTGTAATCTCACAAGTGAGTTGAGGTGTGATAAGGGCCCTACCTGGTGAATATAGAAAAGACCCTAGGCTTATTTTTGTTTATATTAAATGAAAATTGAATTTAAATAGTTCTTGTCTGTTTTTTCTTTTTGTGTTCTTTATATGTGGTCATGTTATATACCAATTTCAGTGGTTAATGGATATTAATTAATATTAGTTAAATGAGTAAAAATAATGAAATTGATTTTCTTTAATTTGGGTTTCTTTTCTATTTTAGAAGAAATTATAGCATACAACAATATACCCGTGAAATCACACAACGTGGTATCGGTTAGTTAGAGTGGTTGTTTCCGAGAGACCCTCGGCTCAAGACCAAACACAAGCACAAGCAAAACAAGATGAATGGTCAGACCCGTACAAGAGATTTAAAGCAGTATGAAAATGTTGTTAACAAAAGCGAATGAGCCATGATATCACATTCTGAAAAGTTAATCGGTAACTAACGCATGTAAATAAGATCAATAAAGTACACTAAAGAACACATAGCAATAGAAATAAAACGACAGGGGACTATAAAGCAATAGCGCGCCTACTATTATGATAGGCTAAGCAGACCTACAATAATAACAATACAACTACCAGTTTGTAAGCATAAGTAGTGCTACGTTTGACTACCTACTACCCGAATTTGTGTCCTCTACAACCCCTATCTAGGGTCATGTCTTCAGTAAGTTGCACCTGCGCCATATCCCGTCCAATCATCTTTCTCCAATACTTCTTCAGCCTACTTCTACTCCTCCTGAACCCGTCCATAGCCAATCTTTCACACCTCCGCATTGGGGCATTTGTCCCTCCTCTACACATCTCCGAACTATTTCAACATCGCTTTTCTCATCGTATCCTCCATCGAGGCCACTCCCACTCTGTCCCGAATATCATCATTTTTAATTTTATCCCTTTTTGTATGCCTACACATTCATCTTTATCTCCGCAACTTTCATCTTTTGGATGTGCGAAGTCTTAACTGACCTACACTCTTGTCTTATACAACATATTTGGTCTAATCATCACCCTATAGAATTTGCCTTTAAGTTTTGATGACACCTTTTTATTGCACAAGACTCCAGATGCGAGTCTTTATTTCATCCACACTGTCCCAATACGATGTGTGATCGTCATTAATCTCTCTATTCCTTTGGATAATAGACCCAAGGTACTTGAAGCTTCCTTTCTTTGGAATGACATGAGTACCAAGCCTCACCTCTATGCCCGTTTCAGGGTCTCTCCCGTTACTAAACTTGCACTCCAAGTATTTTGTCTTGGTCCTACTCAGCCTGAATCCTTTAGACTCCAGAGTCTGTCTTGAAACCTCCAGTTTAGCATTCACTCCGTTGCGAGTCTCATCAATCAGTCCTGTCATCTGCGAATAACATGCACTATGTCACCCCCTCTTGAATTTGTCGCGTCGGCCCATCCATCACTAAGTCAAATAAGAATGGGCTAAGAGCTGATTCTTGGTATAGTCCCATCATCAATCGGAAGTACTCCGAGTCTCCTATTGTCCGTACCTTGGTCTTGGCTCCATCAGACATATCCTTGATCACCCTAGTGTACGCCACATGTACACCTCTAACTTCCAAACATCTCCATAGAACCACCCTTGGGACTTTGTCGTATGCCTTCTCGAGGTCGATGAAAATCATATGTAAGTCTCTCTTTCTCTCTCTATACTGTTCCATCAACCTCGTAATAAGATGAATGGTTTCTGTAGTCGAACGCCCTGACATGAATATAAACTGGTTCTCAGAAATAGACATGTCTCTCCTCACTCTCATCTCCACGACCCTTTCCCTAACTTTCATAGTGTGGCTTTGCAGCTTGATACCCTTATAATTGTTGCAACTCTGAATGTCACTTCTGTTCTTATACAAAAGAATCATTATACTCCACCTTCATTCTTTGGGCATTCTCGCCGTCTTAAAAATGACATTAAACAACTCAGTCAGCCACTCCGAACTTGCCTCGCCTGCACTTTTCCAAAATTTAATAGGGATCTCATCATGTTCAGTCGTTTGTCCCTTGCGCCACCTGCGAACAACACATTTAACCTCCTCAACCTTAATGCTTATGTAATATTCTAAATATAGGTACCTTCCAGATTGCTCTAGGTCTCCCATCACAATGACTTTATCTTCTTCGTTCAAGTCTTTATAGAAGTAAGACTGTCACCTCCGTCTAATATGCGCGTCCTCTACCATTACTTTGCCGTCATCGTCTTTTTTTTCTAATTTCACATACATGCGTTCAAAAGTCACCGTTTTCGCCGTTGTAACCGCTAGCTTTGCCTCCTTCCTCGCCATCTTATACAATTCTCTATTCGTCCACTTTTCTACCTCATCCTTGCTTTCTACCAATTTCGCATACACCACTTTCTTCGCTTTCACCTTCTCTTGAACTTTACCAGTCCCCTCGATGCCCACCACGACTACCCCGCGTGACCCCTAACACTTCCCTTGCTACCTCTCAGATGCAATTGGCCATCCTTTCTCACATACCGGTTGCATCCTCACTACTCCCCATTGGTCATCAACCTCTCCTCCATCTCATTTGCACTAGCCATGGTCAAACTCTCCCATTTGATTCTTAACCTGTCATCCACAACTCTCATCTTCTTTTCCATCTTGATCTCCAAATCTATCACCAAAAGCTTATGTCGGGTTGTAAGATACTCCCTCGGAATAACCTTGCAGTCTTTACAAAGACCGTTGTCAATTCTTAAGGAGCAAAAAGTGTATTTGAGTCTTAGCCACCAAACTACGGAAAGTCCTCAAGTGCTCCTCCTTCTTCATGAACTGTGAATTGGTTATCGCCATCCTAAAAGCTTTAGCGAACTCCAATAGTGAGACGCCTCCTCCGTTCCTTTCCCTGAGGCCAAAGCCTCCATGCACATCGTCATAACCCCCGAAAGTGACCCGATATGTCCATTGAAATCCTCTCCTACAAATAACTTCTCAGTGGGTGGTATATACCTCCCACCACCTCGTCCAAATCCTCCAAAAAATGCCTCTTCTCCTCCTCGTCCAAGCCCGCTTGCGGCGCGTAAGCACTAATAATGTTCATAGTAGTCCCTCCAACTACCGACTTAATCGACATCATCATGTCATTGACCCTCCTAACCTCTACCACCTGATCCCTTAACTCGTTGTCTACCAAAATGCCTACCCATTCCTATACCTCGACCTACCCGAGAACCATATCCATCCACATCCTTAGCCTTAGGTCCTACCCATTTGGTCACCTGGACACAAGCTATATTAATCCTCACCCTCTTGAGAATCTTAACGCTACTATGGACTTCCCCGTTAAAGTCCAAGAAATTATAGGATAATGAACTGAATTATGTCTGCTTATGTTTAATGAAAGTTGAGTTCTTATATTTCTTCTCTGTTCTTTTTTTTTTTGGGCTTTATATGTGCTCTGTTTAATTTTCCTTGCTAAATTATTTTTGCTTATGTTAAATGAGAATTGTGAGGTAAGGTTGCCTACAATAGACCCTTGTGGTCTGCCCCTTTCCCGCACCCCGCGCATAGCGGGAGCTTAGTGTACCGGGCTGCCCCTTTTTTTAAATTCTAATACTTTTCTCTGTTCTTTGTTTTTGGTTTTGTTCTTTATATGTGCCCCTGTTATAGACCAATTTCTGTGGATCTGAGTGGCAAATGAATATTTATATTTGTTAAATAAGTAAAAAAAATGTTTTTGAATTAATATCTAACAGATTTACCTTATTTCATTTGGTAATAGCTGTCTTGTAATTTAGCATTCTAATATTTGTTTCTGTTTTTACTCCCTCCACCTATATAAAAAGAAAGACCAGTTTCAGAGTAATGATCAAAGCATCTAATTATTACTGTATGAAATATACATCATTTTTTTCTTAAAATAAATGTGCAGATTTGGAAAGGGCTTTTTTTCATTTTTGGCCCGTCGGACCAAATTAAATACGACAGATTATGTGTATTTGTGTATATGATATATATATTACATGTATATTTATACTTAAATATACAAAACTTATACATTTGTTGGCTATTTTGTAAATTAGTCTACCGAAAAACATTGGACTGTAATTATCTTATTCAGAAACCAGACAAGACACTCCTAGTATTTTTATGATTTAAGATATTACATAATTCGTAGTGGAATAACTCTTTCACTCCCAAATAGGGACAAGTGTACGTAAGATGGACAGAAGGATTACGTTTTTTTTTGTATAGATGAACTTCTGTTGATTACTTGCTATCTCTGCTAATGGTAGCACTGATTCAACTTTGTTCACTCTTGGAGCTTTTCCAGGCCCCTTATCCTGCTTTAAGTTTTATGGGGTTTTTTATAATGCTACTGGATTAGCAGAGTTTAGACTATTAAAATTATTTTTCATTATGATTGTAGGTTGAGGAGGTTCCTGAGGGTTTCCCCTTCAAGATTGAAGATAATCCAGGACAACAGACGGTAACATTGACAAGGGAGTATCAAGGTGAATCTATCAATGTCGAAGTTCACATGCCTGACCTTGTTACTGGTGATGAAGATGAGAATGACAACGATGCGGATGACAGCGAAAGGGCGAATCAGTCTCAAATTCCTCTCGTAGTTAGGGTGTCTAAGAAGAATGGACCATCTTTGGAGTTTGGTCTCACGGCTTTCGCTGATGATATTACAATTGACACTCTGGCTATCAAAGATGCTAACGTTGCTGAGGATCAAATTGCCTATGAAGGACCCGATTTCTCGTGAGTCTTGAAATTTATTAACGACATTTTATGTTCTACTATTTCTTGTCTGTAATTACTCCCTATCTTATTCTTTAACTTTAGTATTATCTGTTGTTGACTTGTTTCCTTTGCTCTAGTTATTGTATTACTTGTTGATATTGTTAATTTTTCATTATTTTCAAAAATGGCTTCTTCACTACTTTATTTCCTTTTCAAACCTTCTGCTTTGATATACTTTACTTGAGCAGATGGTCTTTTTGAAACAACCTCTCTACCTTCTCCTTTTCAAACCTGCTTTGATATACTTTACTTGAGCAGATGGTCTTTTTGAAACAACCTCTCTACCTTCACAAGGTATGGTTAAGGTCTGCGTGTACACATCACCCTCCCCAGACCCCACTTGTGGGATAACACAGTATGTTGTTGTATTTCCTTTCCTGTATCTTCAGACCTTTTATGTTGTTTTCATCATACTTCATTATGCTAATCAAAGTTGTGTTTCTCCATCATCAGAGATTTGGATGAGAACCTCCAAAAGGCTTTCCACAAGTATTTGGAGATTAGGGGGATCAAGCCCAGCACAACAAACTTCTTGCATGAGTACATGATCAACAAGGACGGCAGAGAATACATGATGTGGCTTAAGAATCTCAAGAAATTCATTGAGGCATAGATTCTACTTATCGCATAATTTCTGATGTTTTTTAGGAGGTTAATTTTAATTTGGCTACGAGTAGCCAGTAATTGTTCAATACCATGATTGTGAAGTCTTTTAGTTATTTTTGCTATATCTTTACTGTCCAACATTGATAAAGTTAATGTACCATGGCATCCAAGTCTTTGGCAAGTTAAAAAGAATTGTTGATGAACTTTATACAGCCATATAATTTGAGGGAGTTCTCAATTGGGAGTTGTTCATTATGCTTTTATCAGCTACTTCTTGTTGAAGCATGTTGCCTATTTTTTCATGTTTGTTAAGTCAAATCGCTTTGTGCATGCTTGTCTTTTAACTACTGAATTTTATCTTAAAAGGCCTGTGATCTTCCGATATTGGAGGCAGGCAATCCCACCCTTAGCAAGTAAAGCTGAGAATTTGTTAGATCCGAGATTGCTCACTAGGTTTTGTGGCTTATTTTTTTCCTTCAGAATATATTTGAACTTTGTATGTTGGGAAATGAGAAATTGCTACTACATTTTTTCGAAGTGGTGCAGTTTGATATCTTGACTTAACACAACAATCGCTGATACTAGTATACGTTGTTTTCTACACTAATTAATTCGAATCCTGATCTTGGTAATCTTCATTAGCAAACCTTATTTCCAATAAGTTTTCATGTATGATTTATCACAACAATGAAAATTATATGGGATTTAAGTTATTACTATGCTAAGTTGTGCAATAAAGTAATAAAGGAGAAAGTCTAGTTTTACGCACCATGGCTGCTACTTCACTGGTGCCTAGGGCTCCATCTAATAAAAATATCCTAAAAACAATGATATCATCTAAAGAAACAAACTAGATGGAAAAACATAAAAAGTGTACTTATAAATATTTTCTAATTTCTAATAACACTCCTAAAGAAGCTGCTCATTTTACTAACATAATTGGAATAATTCCTAATACCAAGTAGTACTACGTAATTGTCACACTATAATGAATTAAACTAGACATAGTTTAACACTACAGTTGGAATTATCCAACACCGAGAAGTAGCTTGTGAACATCACAACAATGAATAAGCAAATAAGAGACATGCTCCGACTTGGAAGTAAATATTTTAATCAAAGTGAATCAGATGATCTGTACATTAAATTTCTGAAATTGGTCTAGCCAACTTTCTGTACATAACCATAACAGCGCTCTAACTGTCAAGTATTTCTCATCTACTATGTAAGGGTAAAATAAATCCCCAAATTCTCCCTCATTCAGATACACACACAATAACACTTCCGCACTCGCTAGTCTCTACACACCTGTCAGTACAAATCTATTAAAACAACATTGAGGTACATGGCTAAAACTAAAGGAATACATAGTGACAAGACCTCTAGCTACTATGGTCATAATAACTGTCGAAGCTGCTGTGTTTCCCTTCGAAGTAATTGAACCTCTTTCATCAGCTCTGCTTGATTTTCCAGTATCAACTTCATAGCACTAGAAGTTTCCATCTGCGTAATGTTTCCAAAGTCTAAGAGATAATATACAACTAAACAACTAGGGATGTGCAAAGTCAAGAAATGTACCTCCTGCATATGAAATTGTCTTAAAATATCCAAATGAAGATTCTTCATATCCTCGTGAATGGATTTTTGAAGGGATGCAAGAGTTTCTTCTTGGGTACGTTGAAACAGCTGGAGCGTGAAGGAACTTCCCTGCTGCAATTCAGGCAGTGTGGACTTTTGTGATTGCTTAATTTCACCCTGTAAAAATTCATAGGTCAAATGAAAATTTTCTATAAAAAGATAAGACTCATTTGGAATGATTTATCATTAAGGCTCTTTCCACCAGCTCATGTTTTTGAGGTTCTCTTCGAAGAACACAAAAGGTGAAAACATCCATTGATATTCATAACAAATGATGCCCAAGAGAAAGAGAGGAACAGCCAGGTTCTCCTGTATCATACATTCATTGCTTGGAAAGCACCAGCAGCGGTAGCAGATGACGTGTCTGACCTAGATAACAAGCTATTCAGAAGCTCCTCCCTTGTTTCAGCTCCAGATTTCTTAGTTTTTGGAGAACCAACAGAAAGGGTTCCATCACTAAAGGATGGTGCAGTGCTTATTCTCTCAGCATAACTGGAAAATCTTCGTGGGAGGGACATAGTTGAACCAAGAGAATCAAGAGCACCCTGCCCCGTAATGCCTTTTGTTCCAACTGAAAAAGATGTGGAACTAGAGGGGACATGTTCTGACGATCCTTGAAAAGTTTCTTCATGTGAATTTTCTTTAATGCGCAAATTTGCCAAACTCACACTAGAACTGGTCAAAGAGCTGATACTCTGAGTTGCTGGAAAAGTATCCTGTAATCCAGATAACATAGGTCCTGGTGCAAGGGGACCAGATGTCGAGATTGCAAAACGAGAAGGCATGTTTCCTGACTGCCGAAGGTGAGATAGTCTATCAGATAATCTCTCACCACCCCAAGCTTCTGGAGGAGTTATAGAGGAAGAGTCATCACTACAGGAAGATATAGGAGTAGACGACAACTGTGCAAAAGTAGCATCCTCCTGCAGGAATGTCAAAGATAAGAAATACTTGTCAAGGAAGGAAAAAAGCTCATGCATTTTAATGTTAAACCCAGTCACTAATTTAAGCTTCAGAATAATGAGCCGTGGAAAAGTTGTTGTCATGTGACCAGGAGGTCATGGGTTCAAGTCGTGGAAACAGCCTCTTGCAGAAATGTGAGGCAAGGTTGTGTACAATAGACCCTTGTGGTCCGGCCCTTCTCCGGACCACGCGCATAGCCGGAGCTTAGTGCACCGGGCTGCCCTTTAATAATGACACCACTTTTTGGACTGACTTCACATTTTATTTAGCACCCAAGAATGGAGGAGTTAAGAAATTAGTTACTTCAACGAGATATCAAAAGCACAATTTTGCTTCAAACAACATAGGAAATTCGACAAACAAGTCAATCATTTCTGTATATAGAAGAGCAACTCACAATTTCACCAAATGTCCTGCAATCAAAATAATAATTTGTCTTCCAAAAGAAAATAAATCAAAGGTACATCAACCAGACAAGATCCGAACCTGTTTTGGCAAGGAACTTGATTTCCAATCAAATCTGGGGCGGTTCTCATTGCCACCCTCAACTGGAAGGGGAAACCTTAGAGAAGAAGGAAATAGCAAAGATGATTTCTTATCAAAATCCTTTTTAAAACCTTCCTGATCATCCCACAACTTATCAAGTGAAGGTGTAATCGGCTGAACTTCAACAAGAGGAGAAAAGACTTCCATATCATCCTTGAAGTTACGAGGAGCGTGTAATCTTGCCAAAGATCCACCTTTCCACAAACTACTTCGTATGGGTGTTTCTTCAGATGGAGATAAAACTTGTGTCCCAGACGTAGATCCAGTAATGCCTGCTGGAAAAGAAAACGAGTCCACAGAACCTGAACGAACAGTGGTTCTGGAACCTGATGTTGACATAGAAGTTGATAGGCTTGATGATATCATAGCAGGAAGTGGGTCAGGCATTAAAATTGAATCCTCCACAGCACTGCCCAGAAGAGCCATATCTGTTGTGCAATTGTTTTCATTGACTATTACAGGTTTCGCTCTTTGCCAGCATAGACTTGTCACGGCCTGTAAATTCATATCACACTTTGCTAGTAAGAGGAAAAAAAGCAGAGAGTAGTAAGAAGGTTGTTGTCAGTAATGAGGAACAGAACTGAAGTTGACAACCTGATAAACAAAATATATAAAGGACAACCAGTGAAGGTGTAACCGGCTGATATACAAATAGATACAGAAACACTATGCTGTTTACTTTTGCTGAGAGAGAGAGAGAGAGTGAGGAAGAAGAAGAGCTTCTAGACCAGCTCCCCCGCCCAATGCCAAAGGCCAACATAGCATACCATCTTCCAACTCATCAATCAGATTATGCACATTGGTTTACCCTTGATACCGAAATGCACAAATGACATTTAGCCAAGGAAGAAAACAAGGATATCTTAAATATGTTTTGATTTCAGGAAATTGAGAAGTGCATTCAATTCTTATCCACATTTGACCAACCAGAAATTTGGTTGTCATGCCTGACAAAGTGATGTGACGTTTTTGAACTCTATTGCTGCACCCTAAGCGTATCATAGGTGGTCAACATCTTGTGGGACCACCTTCCCTTCCCCAAAGCAAATGCTGGTTATCTTTAACCTCTCAACATCTACATGCCATATTAGAAGAACCTGGGTCACCTACTTGTCCGCCTCATCTCGTCCTCCCCTCCTTGCACATTTACCATTTGCATGCATATCCACCTCTATCATCACGGAAGAAATAATTTAAAGACAATAAGTAGACTTAAGTATATATGCATACCCACTCCATATGGGCTTATTATATGGTTCCATATCTCCATCTTTTGGCAATAGGAACTGAATCTTTTTTCTCCTTTTCTTTTCCTTTCTCATGTTTTGTCAACCAAGGTAATAAACGACATAACAGAAGTACACAGTCAAGGACAAATTGATCGTTAACACAAAGTAATTGATCAAGAAAAGAAAAATAAAAGACCTCAGAATTTCCATAAGCACGTAAAACAGTCAAAGGTTGTGGTTTTCCGCGAACGTCGTAGAATACCACCCGGCCACTACTTGTTCCAGCTGCCAGAGTGAAGCCATCATCAGTAAATGCCAGTGAAGAAAAAGGTGCCTCGTAAGGAATGCAAAATGATGGCCTTCTTGATCCTGAGTCAAAAGTGTACAACTTCTTATCCATACCAACACTAGCAACAATCTGCAATCATAAAGAGTAAAACAACACCTAAGTAAATGCTTCCCATCATTTGGCAAGACGATGGATTTACAAATCTTCCAGTAGAACAGGTCTGCAATAGGTGTACTAGTTGATGAGTATAATAGAGAAAAAACCTTGTCATTTGATGGTGAGAAACTAACACCAGAAGTTGGTGCAGAATGCTGCTTTAGCCAAGAAACCTGTCAGAGGTAAAAATAATTACCAGTTATCCAATGAAACGATGCACAGCAGGCAAGACAGGTACAAGTGAGAGACATCAACCCAAAGAAGTCAACCACTATCTTAAGGGATAATAAAAGATTTAACACAAATGCAAAGACTTGGAAAACTTAACCATTATGGCTATCAAAAATCAAAGCATGTCTGAGGATGGGAAGTGGAAGGAATTGTGGAAGGGAGTACTGAAGGACAACCATGTCTCATCTTTCAAACAAATAAAGGGAAGGAAGAGTAGGAAAAGGAAGAGGGCTGGAGAAGGATCAGAGGAAGGACCGTGACATGTTCTTAACTTCGGCAGGTAGGGAGGCAGAACATGTACTGAGACAGAGACTGGGAGGTTTCGAAATAACTCTCTGAAAACACTTCATAAAATTCATAACCATTATTCAGTGTTTTGTACGTCACATGCAAGCTCGAACTCCAACTTTGAAGTCCACAAGCTATAACGGATAGTGCTTCTAACAGCACGACACCTATAGCAGTATTAATTTCTCTTTATGTGAGTTTTGACTATAAACCCCCAAAAAGCAGCGATAAATTTCTCTTTTTATGAGTAAAAGACTGTAAAGCCCTCTGAGAAGTAACAGATGTAAATTGCAAATGGATACATGATTCTTGTTTCAGATTACACTCCGCCAGAAATGTTCTATATCATAGCCAATAGTCTACTCCCAATACTAAATTAGTGGATGAGATCTGACTTGCAAATGCAGATGGCGAGGAGAAAGAAATGGAATTCCCTAGTAATCTCCAGTTATAACCTTTTCAATCAAGACAGATCTAGGCACTAACATGAAATGTAATGAAATCAAATTTATCATCTCAGAATGTTAACAAACCTTGGGGCTGCGACCAGTTGTATCCCACAGGTGAATAGATCCATCATCACCAGCTGTCACCAATAAGTGCCTGCTAATCTTAGAATAATCAAGCACCCTCAAAACCTGATCTTGCGATAATCAGACAAAGAAAATGGCATCAGAAAACAAAGCATTATCCCAAACACCAAAAGCAATTGCAGCTTTACAGAAAAGTGGGACTTGGAAAGAATGAATTAACCTGCCCATTTGGATCCTTGAGTTCAGCAACCTTTGCACCAGAGGCTAGGTTGTGAAGAATAAGATTTCCATTAAGACTGATGGAAGCTATGTGCTCATCTTTGCAATTGTACATTACACCGCTAATAGTGTCAGTATGACCTTTCAACCATTTGATGCAACGCTTCCGCTGCAAATCCCATATTCGTACAACTTGACCACTGCCTCCAGAACAAATGTATCTCGATGCTTTGCTGCTAAAGTTAATTGTTGAAATAGACTCCTGCAAGTGATACACAATTACTACTTGTGGATAATTAGTTGATTGACAGCTCACTAAACAAGCTGGGCTTCAAAAAAAACGTTGACAGCTTATACTGAATACCCATGTTGACAGCTCACTATACAAAGATGTATAGTACAGTACTCTTTTCTGATCAGTAAATATAGTAAATTATGGAATTCTTATGAGCCAACGACAAACACGCTTTTCTAATTTAGCAAAAATGACATAATTTTTGGCTTTATCTTAACAAAATTATTATGGTTCAAACGATGTCATGTAGATGTCTTTCTTTTGTGAACTTGATACTGCGACTTTTCAGCTGGCATTTTAACACTCTTAACAGCATTTGAAAATACTTACAGTTCAACACCTGAAATAGAGAAACCCCCTATAGAAAAGTAACTAATGGAAAATATTTGAGTGCAACATCTACCAATCAAAGTGACACTTATGAGATGATACATGTGTAATTTATCATAATCAATATTTTTCTGATAACCAAGAAATCCCCAAGGGTCCGTGGGGAATGGTTCCAAACTCGTAGATAGTGGGCCCACCATCTACCCTTCTCCAATTAAACACTAGGCTTCTATCTATGACCAGGTTTGAACCCGTGACGTGCACCTAACCCACACATCATGTCTGAGCTCTTACCACTAGACCAAAATCCCAGGGCAATTTAACATAATCAAAATTTGAAATAACTTTTATCGGGGAAAAATCAATATTTGAAGCTACTACTATGCAAAACAGCTCAAATCCTTTTTATTTTATTTTCCCTTTAGCCTACTTGTTTTTTGTATTATGAGCAGAACCAAAAGTATCCATGTTGCATAAAATGTATATGGCAAAAGCAGCCTGGACAGTGTATAGAATAGTTTCAATGTGCTATAATGTCTCTTTTTGAGATGTGCTAGTCAGTATGCTATTATGTTTTGGAAATCTCTCTAATATGTGAGAACATCATTGAGACCGGTCCTTTACATTCTAAAAGAAAACTTATTATATGAAAGCACCAATCTTCCTATAAATTTCAGCAGCAAATAGAGGTAAAAAAGAAGCCAGTGCAAGCTGCTGCAATCCAGCATATCTTTAACCTCTCAAAATTCACCATTTTCAAAGAAAGCTGTGCCAAAATACATTGAAATAATTGGCAATTAAGGACATATTACATTTTGATCATTTTGATAACAGGACGACAAAGTAGCTAAAATAATACTCCCTCCGTCTCAAAATACTTGCCGTGTTTTTCCTTTACACGCCCCTTGAGAAACATTAATTAGGAGGGGTTTTTAACTATTTTACCCTTCATTGGCATTTCAACAATCATAACATCACCCCATAATTGAGGTGTTTGTAGTCTTCACGAGGTAAAATGAAAAAAAATTAGGAGTAATCAATTTTATCTTCTAAAATGAAAAATACTCCCTCCGTCACGTTGTGGGATTTCACTGGGTATGTTGTTGTCCATTTACTTGTCATCTTTTTTTTCTTTTGCACGCCCCTTAAAGAAACCATTAACTAAAAGGGTACAACAACAACATACCCAGTGAAATCCCATAACGTGGGGTCTGGGGAGGGTAGACTGTACATAGACCTTACCTCCACCTTGATAGGTAGAGCGGCAGTTTCCGAGAGACCCTCGGCTCAAGAAAAAGCATAATCACAGGCAAAGCAAAGCAAAGCAAAGCAAAAGAAACAGTCAGACTCAAACGAAAAATTAAAGTATTATGAACATACAGATAATAAAATCGAATACGCTATGGTAGTGCATTCTAACAACAAGAAGCAGTAGTTAACACAACTAAATAAGATAAACAAATTACACTAAAGAACACATAGTAGCATGAATCAAACTACAGGGACTATTAAGCACTAATGCGCCTATAAGTGTGATAGGTTAATCGAGCCTACAGTAATAACATTACACTATCATTTTGTAAGCGTAAGTAGGACTAGGCTTGACTACCTACTACCCTTCTACCCTAATCTGTGTCCTCCACAACCCCCTATCTAAGGTCATGTCCTCAGTGAGTTGCAACTGTGTTATATCCCGTCTAATCACCTCTCCCCAATACTTCTTCGGCCTACCTCTACCCCTTCTGATCCGTCGATAGCCAACCTCTCACACCTCTGCACTGGGGCATCCGTGTCTCTCCTCTGCACATACCCGAACCATCTCAACATCGCTTCCCCCATCTTATCCTCCACCGAGGCCACTCCTACTTTATCCCGGATATCATCGTTTCTAATCTTATCTCTCCTTGTATGCCCACACATCCATCTCAGCATCCTCGTCTCCGCAACTCTCATTTTTTGTATGTGCGAAGTCTTGACTAGTCAACACTCCGCCCCATACAACATAGTGAGTCTAACCACCACCTTATAGAACTTGCCTTTAAGTTTTGGTGGCACCTTTTTGCCTTACAAAACTCCAAATGCGAGCCTCCATTTCATCCACCTTACCCCAATACGATGTGTGACATCATCATCAATCTCTCCATTCCCTTGGATAATAGACCCTAGGTACTTGAAGCTTCCTTTCTTTGAAATGACCTAAGTACCAAGTCTCACCTCCATGCATGTCTCAAGGCCTCTCCCGTTGCTGAACTTGCACTCTAAATATTTTGTCTTATTCCTACTCAACCTGAACCCTTTAGACCCAGAGTCTGTCTCCAAACCTCCAGCTTGTTGTTCACTCCGTCGTCTGCAAATGACATACACCATGGTACTTCCCCTTGAATTTGTCGCGTCAGTCCATCCATCACCAAAACGAATAGGAATGGGCTAAGAACTGATCCCTGGTGCAGCCCCATCGTCACTGGAAAGTTCTCTGATACTCCTACTGACCGTACCCTAGTCTTGACTCCAACATACATATCATTGATCGCCCTAGTGTACGCCACAAGTACACCTCTAACCTCCAAACATCTCCATAGAACCTCTCTAGGTACTTTGTCGTATGCCTTCTCGAGGTCGATGAAAACCATATGTAAGTCTCTCTTCCTTTCCCTATACTGCTCCACCAACCTTCTAATAAGATGAATGGCTTTAGTAGTTGAACGCCCCGACATGAATCTAAACTGATTCTCGGAAATAGACACGCCTCTCCCCACTCTCATCTCCACGACCCTTTCCTAAACTTTCATAGTGTGGCTCAACAGCTTGATACCCCTATAGTTGTTGCAACTCTGGATATCACCTTTGTTTTTTTAAAAGAAAATCATTGTACTCCACCTCCATTCTTCTGACATTTTTGTCGTCTTAAAAATGACGTAAAACAACTCAGTCAGCCGCTCCAAACCCACCCTGCATGCGCTCTTCCAAAATTCAATTGGGATCTCATCAGGCCCGGTCGCTCGTCCCCTACACATCCGCCTAATATGCGCTTCCTCCGCCAGTACTTTGTCGTCCTCATCCTCAATGCACCTCACGTGATCCAAGTCACGGGCCTTTCTCTCCCTTGCCTTGACTAGTCTGTACAACTTCTTATCCCCGCCTTTCTCATCTAATTCCAGATACAGATGTTCCAAAGCCGCCGTTTTCGCCACCATAACCGCTAGCTTTGCCTCCAGCCTCACCATCTTATACAGTTCCCTATTCATCTACTTCTCCACCTCATCCTTGTTTTCTACCAATTTCACATACGCCGATTTCTTCGTGTCCACCATCTCTTGAACTTTACCATTCCACCACCAGCCCCCTCAATGCCTACCACTGTTACCTCGTGAGGCCCCTAACACTTCTCTAGCTACCTCCCGAATGCAATTGGCCGTCATGTCCCACATACCGGTCGCATCTCCACTACTCTCCCAAACCCCCTTGGCCATCAACCTCTCCCCCATCTCATTTGCACTAGCCATGGTCAAACACCCCCATTTGATTCTTAACTTGTCATCCACAACCCTCTTCTTCTTCTCCAACTTGATCTCCAAAAGCTTATGTCGGGTTGTAAGATCCTCCTTCGAAATAACCTTGCAATCTTTATATAGACCTTTGCCAACCTTCCTAAGGAGCAAAAAGTCTATCTGAGTCTTCACCACCGAACTACGAAAAGTCAACAGGTGTTCCTCTTTAATTTTACTAAATTATCCTATTTATTCTTTGATCTCAATGTAATACTACTCTTTTTTTTACCACATTAATCTCTCCACATTTATTGAGTAAGGGTAAAGGCGGAAACTAAATAAGGATGTCCAGTGAGTCGGGTCGGCCCCGCCCCGCCCCGATCCCCTTAAAAAAATTACGATGTTAGGATTCAAAACCGGGACGGAACCTGGGCTCGCCCCGCCCGGGCCCGTCCCGCTTCGACCAGCCCCGATCCCCTCCCCCTTTGCAAAACTAACCATTGCAACAACGGCCAAATTTGTGATTTTGGTCATTGTGCAATGGTTCCAACGGCCATTTTTGCCCCCCCCCCCCCATAAACCCCCTACCTCATTAGTATTTATTTTTAACCTCTAAGTTAGTATATTTACACTTTAACCCAATTTTTCAACTATAAATACCTCATTTTCTCTTCATTTTATCTCACAAATTTTCTTACAATCTCTCTAATCTCTTAATCTATCTCTCTACAAGTCTACATTAACTACTAAATATTTTATTTTATTTGCTCATTTGTATAATTGTATCAAAGTTCAAAAATTGGGACTGAAGTTGGCAACTCGTTTGAGGATCATCCATCGAGCAAAGTTTCAATTTTCAACCGATTACACGTCGACGTTACGTCGGCGTTTGGTACCTTCGTTCCTTCTTTAAATTATTATTGTTACTTTATTTTAATTATCGCACTTAATTTCATTATTTATAATTATTTATTTGCATAATTAAAATGGAAGGAATTAGACATGATTAAGGGTAGGGGTAAGGGTGCTTCTTCTAGTAGGGGTAACAAGGGCAGGGTTCTTCTTCTAGTCATCCTATTCCTAGTCATGATGATTTGATTGATTACTCATATAGATGAAACTGATTTTTTTAATGATATACTATTGATGATGAGATATATTCTACAACTGAACCAGACTTTAATTTAGACGATAATATAGATGACACACCCACTAGAGCACCTCAACAACCTCAAACTCAGATTGAGTCTCAGCCTCAAACTGAAACTAAAACGCCTCATATTCCCCCTAGTATGAGTCGAGGCCCCACACAACGAAAATTAAAATCAGTTGCATGTAATTTTTTTGATAGGGACCAAGAGAATCAAGTAGTTAGATGTAAAATTTGTAAAAATATTTATAAATATAAAATCGGAAAATGTCATGGTGGGACGGGAGGTTTATTGAGACATGTACAAGGTTTTCACAAAGCTAGGTGGGATGAATACGAGGCTAGAAAGTCGGGTGCGCCAATGCGCTTTGAGTCGGGACAAGGTTCACATAGTGTCCAAGATCAAGTACGTGGTCAAATTAACCCGATGACGGGGGAAATTGTAGGTCCTAAATATGACAAACACTGAGATAGAGAATCAATAGCAAAATTAGTTGCGGTGGAGGATTTGCCTTTTGCATTTCCTTTCTCTCCTAGTTTTATTCATTACGTAAGAGATATGTATAATCTTGTTTTTAACGGTTTTCCTAGATCAACTGTTAGGAGAGACGTTTTAAATTTGCACATGAATACAACAATATTTACGTTATGCATTATATCATTTTCCTGGCAAAGTATCTATCACTTCTGATATAGGTCGTAGTACTAACAACAATGATTATTTAACTATAACATGTCATTGGATAGATCATAATTGGTTTATGCAAAAACATATTTTAGCATATAGATATATTGATGAAAGACACACTGGAATTTTTATTTCAAGAAATATTCATGAAGTTTGCGATTAATATGGTATAACTGTTTAAATTATGACTGTTACATTAGATAATGCTTCTTCTAATAATTATGTTGTGAGACTTTTAAAAGATCTATTAACTCCATCTTTTCCTAATCATTTTCATATAAAATGTGCGTGACATATTTATAACTTAGTTGTAAAGGATGGTCTATCACTTTTTGAAGACATTCTTAATAAAGTTCAATTTGCTATAAACTTTATTTTTAAAAATAATAAAATACAAAGAAAAAAAGAATATAAAAAACTTGTGACGGTTGTGGATTACCTTTTAGAAAAATTCTTGAAGAAGTAGCGACTAGGTGGAATTCTCTATATGAACAACTATTTGTTGCTTACGATTATAGAAGACCTATAACTTTATTTTTTAACTCCCATAATCGAAATCCAACTGATATGCTTGTAGATAATGATTGGGAAAAAATTTCAGAACTTATTGGATTTTTAGAGAAATATTTTCAAGCAACTAAAGAATTTTCTGCTATATATTATCCTACTATTTCAACTATGTTATTTTATATAGCTCTAATATTTTTGTTACTTAGTTAATATATGAAAAAATCATCTTATAAGGCACCTATTAAAAATGTTTATCAAATTCAAAAAATATTTTTTTTCCTATTTCCACTATTTATATTATTGGTGATGTATTAAATCCGACTATTAAAATAGACTGTTGTAAAACACTTATTGAAACGATTTATAGTTGTATAGCAGTACTTCCACCTCAAACTTCAAAAAATTCAAATGAACAACCACCTAAGGAACCAACTAAAGAAGAAGTTTTGTCTAGCATACACGATGAATGCAAAAGTATATATGCATTACCAACAAGAAAATGCTAGCAACAAACCAGCTTTTATATCATCTTCTTCTTCTTCCATACAACCTTATAAAAGACATGATGTTTCTGCGGCTAGTATTGAAAGTCTTAGAAATAGAATGTTTAGTGGTTCCACTGCTAATCAAGTTAGCGAGTTTAATATTTTTATTTTGCAGGGTGTTGTACCGTACCAAACAGTTCTCAATGAAGAAGGACATGAAGACTTGCTTAAATACTTGAGGGAAAATGAGAAGACATTTCTGATATTAGCAAAGATGGCTCGAGATGTGTTGAACATTCAAGCGTCATCAATAGCGTCTGAAAACGCTTTTTCTGTCGGAGATTTCAAATAGGAGAGCACAGACACTCATTAGCGGGAGACAGCTTGGAGATTACAGTTCTATACAGAGATTTGATACGAGCAGAGCGTAAAAGGTGCGGTCAACCAGAGATCAACGAAGAAGACGACGACAAATACAATGAAATCTTGTCTGAGAGAACTGGAAGCGACGTCGACCAATTTGACCAACAACTTCCAATTTCAACCGAAAAACCACAAGACATTGTGAAGAAATTAGGGGTGGGCGTATATCGGTTCATATCGTTTTTGTATCCGAAAAATATGAACCGAATAAAAATCGATTTTTTTAAAAAAAACTGAATCCAACTTTAAAAAAAAACCGATATGTTCGGTTTATATCGCCGAATGTATCGGATTATATCGGTTTCTTCTAGGGGTGGCCAGTGAGTCGGGTCGGGGGATTTTTTTGTTTTTAAAAAAAAATTGAATTTCCAACACTGAAATTGACATTCACACATACATTACCACAAAATTTTGACGTTGAAATCTATTGTGTATCGTGAGATGTTTACTAAAGAAGGGAAAAATTAAAAACCGATTTGGGGAAAACACAAATTGATTGATAAAACGGACGTTTTCGTAAAAATTGGCAGCGCCAAACAGCCCTGCGGCAGTTTGCCCAGCCCCGTCTCGAAAAAATACGCAAAATCAAAAAAACAATCGGGTAAAACGGATATCCGAGCGCAGCGTTATGACCATTTAAAGTTTCACCAATTTACAACTATTTTCTCTCCCTACATTTTATGTTAATGCTTCCGTGATATGATAATCAAGCTCATGCCGCATTCGACTTCCATAAAAGCTTCATAGATTGGCTTCAATGGCTATGATTCAAGAGATAGTAATAGCCTAAAATAAAAAATAAGATTAATTACAAATTTGCCCCGATTTTTCGGTTCGGTTCATCCCCAAAATTAAAGAACCGAACCGAACCGAATCATTTAATCCTGATTCGGTTCGGTTTTTAAAAAAATCGGATTTTTTTATTAAAAAAATGAATAAAAACTGACGGTTCGGTTTTTTCAGTTCTCCAGATTTTTTGTCCACCCCAAGAAGAAATTAGAAAAGGTGTTTTTAACAATGTAATTTTTTTAATTGCAATTTTATTATGTGATTTGCAACTTTTGAACAACACCACAAAGTTGCAATTTTGAAATTGTATTACAAAAAAATCATATTTCTATTAAATAATATAAGAGACACAAAAACATCATTGGTATGTTTTTATTACACTATCTTGTTCAATTATTGAAGTGTGTATATTTATAGCTTTTTTGAAATTAAGTGTAAAAAAATGGAATCCCGGACCCGACCCCGCCCGCCCCGCCAACACCGGTCCCCTTTTCCGGCGGGACATCGGCCTGTCACGGCCCTTTCCCGTCCCCGTCGGGACCCGCTCCGCCCCGAACCCGGCCCCTTGGACAGCCCTAAAACTAACAGTTAATTATATCTTGGTTTTCTAAAATAACAATTATTTTGGACCATCTATTTCTAACAAGGACGACAAGTAAAATGGACCGGAGGGAGTATTTGAGATAACTATTTTTGGAAAGCACAATAGATAATTTGCGGTTGCTAGTAATAAATACCAAATAATCTTAAATTTCAACATTGCAAGCAAATTAAACAAAAAGTACCTCGATATTATCGCAACCATCAGTGCCAGCCATTGGAACAGTCGCCAAACTCTGTCCATTTTTCCTCCACAACGATATCTTCTTGTCATCTCCAGCACTTGCCACCACCAAATCTACACACATTAAATCCACTTTGTAAATAAATATTTGACATTAATGTAAAAAAGAATCAAAAATTTCAATAGAAATGGGGAACTAACTAGTATGGTTCCATTTGACGGAGTTAACTTGGAAGCCAGGTGAAGGAGTGTAGCTAAGAATGCAGGGATCACGGGGTTCCAAAGAGAGGTCAAAAAGTTTAACGGTGTCACCACCAGTAGAGCCTAAAAGAGTCTTTATTGAATATGTGGAATTCATCTGATATTTCAGAAATGTAGAATTTTTATGAATTTGGAGAAGATGGGAAAGTGAAGTGCGTGTAATTGAGCTTTTTTTTTAGGTGTTTGATTTGAAACCCTACCGGAGAGAGAATGGGATTGGAAATTCAAAAAAAGGGGTGGGGCCAAAAAGCGGGCGCCCTCTCTCAAGTGCACGAAGGGAGACTTGTTAATTTGTAATTGTAGGAATACTAGGAAAATTTTAATGCTAGACGAAAATTCGGATATAGGCTAAGGAGCGCTTACTCTATCGAATATCGAACACCGGGTGGAAAACCAACAAAAATAAAATAAAATAGTTATAATGTATTTTAAATAATTGATATTAGTTATCTGAGACTTCTTTCTATTTCACAACAACAACAACATACCCAATGAAATTTCACAATGTGGGATCTGAAAATGGTAGATTGTACGCAGATCTTACCTCTACCTGGGTAGGTTGAGCAGCTGTTTCCGTAGGTTGAGCGGTTGTTTCCGTAGGTTGAGCGGTTGTTTCCGTAGGTTGAGCGGTTGTTTCCGTAGGTTGAGCGGTTGTTACCTCTAACCTCCAAACATCTCCATAGAACCTCTCTAGGTACTTTGCCGTATGCCTTCTCGAGGTCGATGAAAACCATATGTAAGTCTCTCTTTCTCTCCATATACTTCTCTACCAACCTCCTAATAAGATGAATGGCTTCAGTAGTAGAACGCCCCGACATGAATCTAAACTGGTTCTCAGAAATAGACATGTCTCTCCTCACTCTCATCTCCACGACCATTTTCTAAACTTTCATAGTGTGGCTCAACAACTTGATACCCCTATAGTTGTTGCAACTCTGGATATCACCTTTGTTTTTGTACAAGGAAATCATTGTACTCCACCTCAATTCTTCGGACATTCTTGCCGTCTTAAAAATGACGTTAAACTACCAGCTTTTTGGCTGAAGTATCATCATTAATCACCACTCTCGTATTGTGTACCATATCTAATAACCGGCTTTCCAAGCCTGTTTTAACAGTAACTCAACAATTTTAATGTCAATATAATATGTATGAATGAGATGGATATGTGTACACCATGCAATCAACATAAACAATACAATCAGAATATAAGTTCCTTTTCAAGTATTAGATAAGATGTGGAGTGATAAATGCATGATAGGTCAATTCAAGGATATAAGTATCAAACATGGTTGCGAGCCCAAATAATCAGCAACCATACCAAACTTAAGCGGATTTATGCACCGCGCTCAAGGCTCGAAGGCAAAACACATATACTCATTCAAGTATATCATACTAGTTAATTATTAACACAAGATCAGTTCACCAGTACCCATATTAGTGCTCGCCACCTCACTAATACGAGACCCCTAAATTTTCCATTACTCCCATTAGTTCATTAACACAACATACCAAAATATAATGCTACACTAAAGTCTAGTAAGTCTGAACTTGCCTAAATCGAAGCTGAAGAACTCACGCGATAGCCTTACCTTTCCTCCGAGCCTCCTCGCGGGACCACTCTGGTCAATCATATAAATTACAAAGGAACTGGAATCCCCAAGTTAAACTACAAAGGAACCCCGGACCCACACTATTAAGATCTGAACTTTATTACGAAAAAAGTATCATAATATGCTAGATAGTCATAATCTCAAGTTAATTTAATAACCAAACCCAATTGGATCCTCAATTTCATGAATTAACAAAAAGCCTCAATTCTAATCCTAGAAATTTCCCCAATTACCAAAAGGGTTTATAACATGCAATTGGTCAATTAAACATCATCCACTAGTCTAATACATTACTAGTTTATAATATCAACAACAATAAACCAAATACCAACCACAAATCCCAAAATACAACTCTCTTATTCTCAACAAGGTTCACCTCTTATTTCCCCCCATTTAAGAATCATGTTTAGAACATAATTTAACTAGAACACATTAATAGAAGAGTGAAAGGTTACCTTAATGATGATTTTTCCTTGAATCTCCAAGAAACTTACTGCCCAAGCTCTAGTACCAAGAGAAACATTTTGGGGAATGAGATAAAATTCTAGGTCATCAATCTTACATTCTGACCAGTGGGAATTGATTCTGCTGGAACGGACACGCTTCAACGGAAACTCTATCCGTTGGGGAGTGTTCACTTAAAAATCTCGTCTCTCGTTGGGGCGAAAAGTAACTCCGCAGAGGCGTGCACGCCCCGGTGAGGAATTCATCCGCAGAAGTGGAACCTCGGCTCAAGGTCAAACCTTGCATCAGCAAGCCAGACCTCCGTAGAGGCAGACCCGCGGAAGCGGAAACAGAGGCGCTGGGGCGAACACCAGACACCATCAATGCCCGAAACTCACCAACTCCCCGTCAAACACCCGAAACACTCCCGGGACCCCCGGATACAAACTAAACATGCATTCCTATCATAAAACACATTCCAGACCTGCTCGCGCGCTCGAATTTTTTGAAAAATGTCTCTAATGCTAGGGTTTGACTAAAGTCAACTCTTAAGTTCTAATTCTACAATTTTACAAATAAACCCTCAAAACACACCTGAATGCCTTGGGAATCGAACTAAAGGCTCGACTAAGTCATAAACGGCGCCTCTGAGCTAATGGAACCAACGAAAAGAGCATTTTCCCCCCAAAAGTCAACTATGAGTTAAACATCTCTATTCTCTTAACTTAGGATTTCTCAAACCTACCAAAAAGGATATGTAACCTATCCAAACTCCTCGGGAGTCATACTACCCATCCCCGCAAGTCACAACCAAGCCAATAAAGACTCGGAAAGGGTAATAAAATAATTTAAAGATAAAATAAGCAAAATGATTTTTTGAGTCGTTATAAAATTGAGTATAACTCAAGTGGAAATCACTACTCAAATTCAAACTAGTATCATTAGTGAAGGAAGTCAGAAATTCTGATAGGAATATTTAAGGTTTATATGTATATTATAATTTGTGGACATGGGAGATTATCTTTTGCCATGTAGTTCAGACACCGCCAATGAAGTTTGTGCTTCCATTAAAATAGTAGTAGTTGCTTAGTTTTTTCTGTAGGATTTGTTGGGTTCAAAACACATAAGTAAGTCGCATCGAAAGTTTAAAATTTTGTTTCTTACTTACCCCAATAATAATTCTGGTATGGTTATATAACAATGGAACTTGGAACATAAAACGTTTACTTACAAGTTATGATATCTGGAGTCTTTTTTTTTACTATAAGGTGCACACGCGATTGCCCTTCCGATTGCAAGCTCCAAGCTTCAATGTATTTCTCCTTCGGAAGCTAGGAAATCCGGCAGAGCTTCGAGAGAGTGTTTTATTCTAAGTCTCTAAGGCTTAAAATATTTTTCAGAATTGGTGTAGAGAATAATGAAATGAATGCCTCTATTTATAGTTGAAAAATAGGTCAAAACCGGATTAGGGTTTGGCCTTGGGTCTGGCCCAAAATTCGAGGCAGAGGCGCCGCGGCGCTCGAATTTATTTGTCGTGCATTTCTTAATTAAATCCAAAATCTAATTTTGACTTAATTAAAATAATCATTATTCATTTAAATGTCTCGATTCCAAATTGAACATTTTAATTACTCTCTCTTAATACATCCTTAGATCGAAATGAACAATCGACATAGTGTGACCCTACAAGCCTTCCCATATCGACATTAATCAAATTAAGGTCTACACGGAACTCCTAGACGGCGCCGGAAGACGAACTCAATATGTGAAGTACGTTTACACGAATTCAATAAACTTAACCTTTATGTGGTAAGATAAAATTCTTTCATTCTCGACACACCCGATCAAGCTTAGAATTTGTCAAGTGTCTATCCAAATGGCTTAATCATTGTATCTCATCTATATTGACAACTAGACCATATTCTAAATATGTCTATTGTGTTGGCCAACGACTTAGTCAACCTAATATCACTAAGAATCCGAGTGTTCTCTCGAATATACATTCGAGGAATGAATCCTAATCTTGGCTCAACTACCACCTTCAATCCACATCGTAATGTACCTAATACAAGCTGTGTCTCAACCTATAAGGCATTTGAGCTTAGGACGGGATCAAAGTACATTACTTTGTAGACAAGGCGCGTATTGACCTCAAGTCTAAGGACTTCTATCTCCCACACGCTGATCATACTTTAGACAAGTGTAACAAACAGTATATCAGCAGGGTATACCAATACTTCGAAAGTATCCATGTGTCTATCACGAGTAGCCATTACTCGTAGCATGTGAGACATACTACATCCTCTAAGGATGTGATGCAGACCACATGTCGACTTATCACATATCATCGATATCCCATTCTCGATGATCATTAGTCGAGGCCTTTTTAAGAGTTACGCACTATCATTAACATCTCACTCTATTAATGACAACGTAAGCTCAATGGATGCACATTAATGAATAATTACAAACAATCAAATAATAATTCAATAATTGCAAATGCTAAAATATTAATCTCCATTAATAATAATATAAATGTGTATAAAGTACATTTGTCCTAATAGAAATTGTCTCTAAGACATAAATATACTTTCATTTTCTACCTTGCCTGCGAAGGCTTGGAACGAGTATTAGTTATTTTTGTAAAGCAGAAAAAATTAAAAGGAAACGCTTAAATCTTAAAGTTCGTGTAGAATATACATCTCTTTGGGTTTCAGTTTGATTAAATTTCAAGATTAAAAACTTCATTCCTTGACATTTGATCTCTTTTTTTTCTCTCTCTTGTGTGCTTTTTATCTATTCGTCTCTCGTTATGCTACATTATCAAAGTACGTATTACACTAAGATATTCATCGAGGTTTCGTTTAGTTACTGGTTAAAGTTATGCGGTATTAGTAATACAAGAATTATTTATGAGTGAATTTATGTATTATTTTATGCAAGATTTAGTTATTCCATCTTCTATCTTATATAAAATAATACATATATTTCATCATAATTTATACGAGTATTAGTTATGCGGGTTTTTGAATTGCAAACCAAACATCATATCAGGTGAGTTAAACTTTATACGTAGCAAAAGAATACTACCAAACATAATATCAAACAACCCCTAATTCTTTAACCGAAAGAGAGCATAAATAATTGCAGACGTGAGATGAGGAAGGAGCAATGTGTTATGTACATGCATATGAGAGGCGGACCTAATCTGTAATCTATGAGTTCACGTGAGTTTAGTAACTTTTACTCAAATCTTATATATGTATTAAAAATTTCATTAAATATTTATAATTTTTTAATTTAAACTTAATTAGTATTATATGTTAAATTAAATCACTATTAAAACCCACAAACTTAAATTTTTGGATTAAAAGATGAATTAATAACCGTAAATATAGTTGGGTTCAGTACAGGGGTGACATTTGGGTAAAGCCGCTGAAGCTTGAACTTTAGTCCTCCAACTTTTGAAGGCCTCATTTTATACCACGATAGGTATAGTATAAGCTTTTGTTTAACCCCGTGTTTGGATGGTTGTTTCTCGTGGTTTATTATTGTATTACTTTTTATGTAACCATGTTTATTTCCACTGTTCTTAAAATTATGTTGTATGGTGTTGTAAATCTGTTGTAATTTCGTGGTTAAATAACCATGAAAAAGCTTAGTTTTTATAACCACGAATTTGGTGATTTGTGTGTGATTTTGTATTTCATTTTTCCATTATACCACACCTCACCCACCCACCTCTATCATACCCAAATCCACCCAACCTGCCACCCACCCCACCACCAATCTACCACCCACCCCCGCCTCACACAACTACTCACTCCGCTCTATCACACCTAAACCCATCAACCCCCACCCTCTACCACTCACCACTACCTATGACCCCTCACTACCACCCACCCGACCAATCACCCAATGTCCCCACCCCACCATCAC
The DNA here is from genome assembly GCA_034509755.1 of Anisodus tanguticus. Classification (NCBI taxonomy): domain Eukaryota; kingdom Viridiplantae; phylum Streptophyta; class Magnoliopsida; order Solanales; family Solanaceae; genus Anisodus; species Anisodus tanguticus. The sequence continues at coordinate 6,822,955 of CM067555.1, read as the reverse complement.
TCATGACCCGTCACCACCACCAACCACCCCACCCCACCACCACCCATGATCCCTCACCACCATTAACCCCTACTAACCCCACTCCCATACCACCTACTCATCCACTACCCCACCCACCACCTACTTATTTTTTAAAGTTTTCATTTTATTCTTTACCTTAATTTTATTAATATATAAAAACTAATTTGTAATTAAGGATGGAGGGTATTTTAGTAAACTTACATGTTATTATACAGTAATATACAGTCAAATTAAATAATAAAAATATCCTTAAATCACAACAAATGATACTGTCTATTCAAATATTATGTTCATTAATACAGTACAATACAATACAACATCATAATATATCATACCATATTATACATTAATGAACTACGGAAAACAACCATCCAAACAGATGGTGATTTTTACTAAAAGAAATGTATCTTTTGTACTTTGATTTGACATAAAGGGGCTCAAGTAAACTTATAACATGTAAATTAAATAATTTATGAAAGAGAAGTGAAAAAGTAATCATTAATTTTTCTTTTTACCTTTTTAATGAAAGTGACTTTTTTTTGGGCTATGCCAAAATCACTCCTTTTCCTAAACATCACCCTAAACTTCTTCTTTTTCATATTTTCTTGTTCCTTCGATCTTCAAAAAAAATCTCTTTAATAATATTATTCTTGAAACAAGCAAGAGCAAAAGTCAAAAGTATGGTAAAATAAATTATTGATCTGTATTTTCATGGATATCAAACATTATTGAAAGTTTATGAAGTAACAAATTCTTATTTTGAGATCAAGTTACTTGTATCAGGTTCTGTTTATTCATTGTTTTTTTATTTTTTCAATTAAAGTTTATTTTGCTTGAAATTTCTATTACATCAGCATTTATTGTTCTTCTATTATTATTAAAGTTTAAATATGTCAACTAGAAAATTTGAATTTGGTTATTCTAAACTTAAAGATCAACCATGTCTCAAGAGAGATAGAATGTATTAGGTGTTGGTACTCTATTGTACTTTATAAAGCGGTACGGGAAGTAAATAACTATTACAAGTGTTCGAAAGGATAAATAAATGGTCAATCTTCAAAACTGCCGTAAGTTTGTTGTGTCTTGAATCTTGATAACCTGAAATCAAGAAACAACTAAATCTGGATGGTTACAACGTTGTGTGTTGAGTCGAGTGATTGCCCTCTGTCCTTAAGACAAGATTGCCCCGTATATATGCTTTTACGTTAGCGGGCAATAGTCTCCCAAGATAAAACAACACTTTAATCTCAACGCTACAAAGCCAATAGGTTGAGCCTGACGAAGAAAACAAATATGAATTGACTTGCTGAAGATATGGAAAAGGAAGGAAGAATTTCAGTTTACTCTTCTCTTTTGTCTCTGTATATATAATGTGTCTCTGTTGTGTATATCTTGTGTATATGTATGTATTTCAACACTGTTTTTCCGTCACTATTTTTCGTGACTGTTTTGTGTTGTATTTCATGACTGTTTTATGCTGTATATGCTATCTATATGTTCTGATTTTCAGTCCCTGTATTGAGACAAAAGAGGCATCAATATATAGCATGGAGGAGGGACTCATCCACAACCACAAACATGGTTGTTAATGGCATTAGTGAGGGTTGTTAATGGCATTAAAGAGACTGATTTATGGTCATGAAGGAGGCTGCTCAACTGCCCAAGTAATGAGCTGTTAATGAAGGAGTTAATCAGCCAAGTAATGGCTAGTTAATGCTCCAAAACACAGTCCAACGGTAGGCAGAAAGTTTTCTGCCTTCCGTCACCCCAAAATCAACTTTCCAAAAACTTTGGGGACCAAACTGTAAATATTAAGCAATTTGGGGTCCAAAAAAATAATATCAGAAAGTCCCCACAGCCCACGACCCGTGACCCGTGACCGAGCCCGGACCGGACGGGGCGGGCCGGGCGGCGCGCATGTGGACTTAGCCTTGAACCCAAGCACATCTAGGTCCTCCCTCCTTTAAACACACGGGATACCCCTTGGGGTCGCAAACCCTTTACCACATTAGAGACTTATATAGAGAGCAATTCTTCCTATTCCCACCGATGTGGTAGATTTGTGCCACACCATATTTTCATGCCTTAAACACCTTACTTCGTGGACCAATATCTCTTTCATTTCTCAACGAAATTTGACGATTCTTGGCCCTATGGTCATCTACTCACTTAGTAGATTATGCATGTGGGAAGGGACAAAGCCTCCAACATGCGGAACACTAATGTTTAATTCATCAAAGATGGGTGGACGCATCTCTCCGCCAAAGGCAAATTTCCAACATTAGGTATATTATCCATTGAAAAATAATTATTAGAAGAAATCGATTATAAGACGATTATTCATAGCTTTGCATCTCAAAAGGTTAGAAAAATAAATTTTAAATAAAAATTATATAATATATAACATTTTCTTTAAGTAAAAATATTAAGGTCATTCATCGAAGTTTGGCTTTAGACCACTAATAATTTATATTACAAGGATTTTTCAATTTGATATGTGTCGGTAGATCTTAATGCTACATGAAGATTGTCCTATTTTGGACAGAGATTGTTTCCCTGAATGTTGTTGTTATATTAATTACTCTGTGTTCTATTTAGGAGGTTTTGAATGACTGTCTAGGTCGAGGGAATCGGAGCAGAGAAGGTTTTTCTCATTAAAAGCCTTTTTTGTTGCTCGATTTGAAGCAACCACGAGCTCTAACTTAAAGTCACAGATTGAGGTAAAAGGTTGATAGGTAGTAAAGTGTTCTCATTTATCCCTTCTTTATTAGTATTTCTCATGTAGTTTCTTGTCCATCGATTTTTGTTACTCCCTCCGTCCCAATTTATGTGATATAGCTTGACTCGGCATGAAATTTAAGAAATAAAGGAAGATTTTTTAATCTTGTGGTCTAAAACAAGTCAAAGATATTTTATGGTAAAAGATCATCTCGTTAAGCGTAAAAGGTAAAAGGTAAAAGTTAAAGTTAATTGTTGCAAAATAAAGAAATGTATCATTCTTTTTTGGACGAACTAAAAAGAAAAGTGTATCACATAAATTGGGACAGAGGGAGTAATATTTATTATCTCTTGCTCTTCGCTTAGCATATTATTTTGTTGTAGTTACTGCTCATTTTTTCTATTTGACCTATTATGTTATTGCTTTATTCCGAGCTGAGTATCTATCGAAAATAACCTCTCTACCGCTCAAAATAAAAGTAAGGTCTGTTTTCACTCTACCCTCCCCATACTCCACTTACGGGATTTCACTGGGTATGTTGTTGTTGTCCGTTGTTGTTCTCGTCTTATATTAACTTTTGTTAATTCCATTTGTTTGTAACGTTGTAGCACATTTTGACTTTAATAGTCAAATGTAGGGTTGCATATCGATTGGTTCGATTCGGGTTTGAAAGTTATCGGTTTAATTTATCGATTTGTAGATATGTTAAACAGTTAAAAAACCGTTAAAATATCAGTTAATCAGTTATCGGTTAATCGATGGTTGATCGTTATCGATTCAGTTATCAATTTAACTGTTAAGATTTAACACTATTTTTTCAAGAATAAAGAACCCATCTTCAAAACGAAAAGCAGACAAACACAATTATCCAATTGAAATAAGAGGGACGTAAATAAACTTGGACCAACTAAATGTGATATTTTATCAAAACCTATCACTGAAACACCAATGCACAAGGAAAATTAGGAACATTCTTCAAGCATTTAAGGTTCCATAATGCACTTACACATAACAGATAATGGAATTACTCCCCTAGTATTTAAGCAAACATCAACATATTCTTCCTAATGTGCCATCCAACATATATCTACATGAAAAATGAAAACAGAGACAACCAATTTGCCCTGTAATCAGCAGTTGGAGGAGTTTCTGAAGTGAGAAATCGTCGCTACCGAGAGAGACTGAGTTTCTGAAGTGAGAAATCAGTTGAACCCTAAGTCTAGTCTAGTGCCTTTATATATGGAAGGGTATAATTATAATTAAATAAATGGTTACTGGGTTATAAGTTCACCCGTTAACAAAAGTGGTCAAATCAAGACCCAAATTGATAACCCAATAACCATATGACATCACCCGATACCCGAACCGGTAATCCATTAACCCCAAAATCCAATTATCGATTTGGGTTATTGGTTTAACCGTTAATTTGCATAGCCCTAGTCAAATGGTCATAGTTGAAACAAATTGAGTTAATAAATAGATTAATTATAACTTTATTCAGTCAAAATTTAGTTGCGTTAAGATGTGTTGAGCAAACTAACTCAACCTGTTTAATACAAATTTAAATTGATTATGCGAATTACACTTTTATGGATAAATATATTGACTTCTCTGAGAATTAAATAGGTGATTAGGTCAAGTTTAGATGAGTAGTAAGAATTTAGGTTAATCATGATCAAATATGTAAATAAGTTGTCCATATCCAAATGAATTGAGTAACCCAAATTATTCATAATTGATGAGACACATTACATATTAATCGGTCAAAATTGACACCCCACCTATCAATTATACATTATCTCCACCGAACAACCTTGGAGGATAGCTTTTTAAGGCATAACCAAAAAAACACAAAGTATTTCATGTTTATGTGGGCCTGAAGTTGTGGGATTCACTTATAAATTATACTGGATAGGTACTATAATTGTGGGCCTGAAGTTGAAATCGAGGTCTAGAGTTTCAAACTTCAGATGTACAAATGAAGTTGTGGACTGTCAAGCTTTTTTGAAGTTTGGCATATTATTTGTGCAATTTGAACATCAGACATTTAGATTTAAGATTCGACCTATCAATTTTAACATTCAGATTATATGTCTGAAGTTTGAACTATCAAATGTAACTTCAAACTCGTAACTCTGAATTTGTTCTTCAGTTTGAATGAAGTCTAATTTCAAACATACAAGTATCAAGTTAGGCTTTAATTATAAAGTCGTATTTTTTTTCTTTTGGATTTATTCCTTTTGATACATGGATTCTTCTTTTTACACGTATAAACATGTTGAAACTAAAATTAGTTATAGCGAGAAGCAAAGTATGCAACACCAATCAATTCAAAAGTAAACTATATTAATCTTCGAAACAATAACGAAAATTCAAATTATAGTAAAAGAACAAGTTAACAAAGTTAATCACGACAAAGCTAGAAACTCCAAAACTTCAATTTCATTCAATTTTTTATTATATAAGTACCATTAATGTCTGATTTTGCTATTTATAGCTCACCAATAAGAAGGAGAGAAGCAGCATAGGAGGAACAAACATTGTTTTTGGTTGATGTTTGTCAACTCTGAAAATATTTTGAAATGAATATTACTTAAAATAACACGTAAAATTGGCAACCAAGTGTAATTCCTACTAAAAAGAAGTTGTGAGTATCCCGTAACTTTGGGCCTCGAAAGGCCCAAGCTATACATCTTCTATTATCCTTTTATGAGTTGAACGATGGAAAGCTTGATGCTGAGTGTTGATGTTGTTGGGCTAGAATTGCACGTCGACATCTCGGTAGCCTGCGATTGGGCTGCGCTCTTCTTGTTATGTGGATCAGTATTTCAGGAGAGATCCATTCCATTTTTTCACTGGATCCATATCTACTTCAAAACTTGTCCTACGTCATTATCTTTTCACTTTTTTGCACGTATTTCCTTCAAAGGCACTGGTCTTTAATTTCCCCCCCTCAAATTTGAAATCATTAATTTTTATCCTTTTCTTAAAAATACTCCGAGGTTTTGGGTTTAAAAACCCTGCTCAGTCAAAAATAAAATTACAAGATAAAGTTAGGATTCGCAAAGCAGAGTTCGTCTTATGCCTGAATGCAAACTTTACCTGTCTTAAGGTAGAGTTTGCTACCTTAAGGTAAACTGCCTTAAACTTTGCATGTAGAGAGTTTAAAACTATGCCTTGCAATTTTTTTAAAATTTTGATTGAGCGGGAGTTCGAACCCTGAATTCATGAATTTTAGACGAAGGACAAACATTAAAGATTTTTAATTTGAGGGGAAAAAATTAAAGACCATCCTGAAATAAGAGCATTCCTGCGAATTTCCCACAAGCACCGTTCAATTTTGTAGAATTGTATTAATCTCCCTTGAGTCGCCTTTCTCATTAATACAAAATATATATAGGTGTACAATGTGGAATCCTTATACAACAAGGGATCTTAATTCTACCATAATTACATAACACTAAATATGATAAATATAAACACGGTACACTTGCTAATACACCCCCTCAGTCAGAGCGGGAGGAGGTTGGACACTAAGACTGGATCTGAAGTCTAGGAAGAGTTCTCTAGGAAGGCCCTTTGTGAATATATCTGCTTATTGATATGAAGAAGGCACATGCAATACCTTGATATGACCGAGAGCAACCTACTCACGAACAAAGTGGATGTCCATCTCAATGTGCTTGGTTCGCTGATGCTGAACCGGATTATGATATATATATATATATATATATATATATAGTGAATACGTTATCACAATAGACCAAAGAAGCCTTACGAAATGGACACTGAAGCTCCAAAAGAAGGTTTCAGAGCCAGCAGATCTCAACAACAATATTAGCAACACCTCTGTATTCTGTTTCTGCACTCGAACGGGATAATGTGGCTTGTCTCTTTGCTGACCAAGAAATGAGGTTATCTCCTAGAAACACACAATAGCCTGAGGTGGATCGTCGCGTGTCTGGACATCTTGCCCAATCAGCATCCGTATATGATAACAACATGGTCGGTGCAGAGGGGTAGATATGCAGTTCATAATCAAGTGTGCCCTTAACATATCGAATGATACGTTTGAGGGCAGTAAAATGAGGCTCCCTGGGGGCATGCATGAATAAGCATACCTGCTGAAAAACATAAGCAATATCAGGTCTGGTGAAAGTAAGGTATTGTAGTGCTCCAGCAAAACTCATATATAGAGTGGGATCTGACACTGGATTACCATCCAAAGCATTGAGCTTTGATTTAGAGTCAACTGGAGTAGACATGATCTTGCAATTTGCCATTTTAACCCTATACACAATCTCCTCTGCATACTTACGCTGACAAAGAAATATAGTATCTGCAAATCTAGTCACTGAAATTCCCAAAAAATGGCTCAACTTCCCCAAGTCAGTCATAGCAAATTCGGTTTTGAGCAGTGCAATTATCTCATTTTTTAACATATCGGAAGAAGAAGTAAGAACAATATCATCCACATATAACAATAAATAAGCAGTATTACTGCCTCTATGAAAAGTAATCAGAGAATTATCACACTTGCTGCATGCAAACCCAATTTGCATAATGTACTGTGCAAAGAGATCATACCACGCTCGAGGGGCATGTTTCAGACCATAAAGTGACTTACGGAGACGACATACATATTGAGGGGCGGCTGGATGGACAAAATCAGGCGGATGGTGCATGTAGACGGTTTCTTTTAAATCCACATGTAGAAAGACATCTTTTACATCAAACTGATGAATCGGCCAATGCTTGCCCATATCGATGCTCAGGACTGTATGAATAATGGCAAGTTTAACAACCGGACTGAATGTCTCACCACAATCAATGCCCGTTTGCTGATTAGTACCAGTTGCCACAAGCCTTACCTTATATCTTTCTAGGTCACTATTGTCTCTATATTTATGACAAAAAAGCCACATGTATCAGATCATATTCACCCCCTCCGATCGAGGAACCAAATCTCAAGTATGTTGTTTCGTTAACGCATTAAACTCCTCACACATGACCGCTTTCCAATTCGGGTTTAGTTTGGCTAATTTTGGGTTTTGAGAATTGGGGAAATGGTTTGGGTAGACAGGTTAAATTGGACTTTGAGTTTGAAAATCCCGTATTGGGCATAGGTTTCCATATGGTGTGAGGGTGTTGTCTGGGTATGGTTGCGGGTTGTCAGGTCGGGTAAACTGTTCTAGTTTGTAGACTGGTTTGGTGCAGTGGGAGTGTGCGGAATAGGGATTTGGGGTAGGGTGGTTGACTGGTGATTGGTATCTGCGGTTGGTGGTGTTGTCGGCGATTCGATGGTATTGTCGGCGATTCGGGTGCGTCGATGGCAGGTGTAGTGGCTGTGAGGAGTTCTGTTGTCGGTGTCGGTGAATTGAGGTTGGTTGAGGATGAGAGTGTGGGGTATTGTGTCGGAGGTGGGAAAGGACAGAATTTCGGGTTGGTCGGTGATAAGTCAGAGCTGCGAGGTAGGTTGCCGATGGTTGGAGTGGATGCGGCATGGGGGTATTGATGTGGAGACGCTACAACGACGGGGAGGGGTATCAGTGAAGGTACATATATGGGGGCTGATTGCCGGTGCTAGTGGCAATTGACGGTGATGTGGCAGTGGGTGGCGAATATGATTTGGTGGTGTTTGATTGGCACAGTTTCCTGAGGATGACGGGGGAGATGTCGGACTCGTTAAAGAAGGTATAGTCCGGTTGTCAAAATTTTTGGATGTTTGAAAACGGGAATGTGGTCTCATCAAACGTGATATGGCAAAAGACCTGAATTTTACGAGTGAACAAGTCATAACACAGATAGCCCCTATGATTAGAATGAATGCCTACAAAGATACACGGGGTGGTACGAGGTGCTAATTTATGAGGGACAGTAGAGGCAAGGTTTGGGTAGCATAGGCAGCCGAAAATTCTAAGGTGGTCATATGAGAGGATCCGAAGCTAGAGAGTTTCGGTGAGGGTTTTGTTGTAAAGAGTACTGGTAGGTAAAACATTAAAGATATATTCTACCATTTTGATTGCATATACCCAGAATGATTGTTGGGGGGGGGGGGGGGGAGAAAGGCATCGAAAAGAAAGGTACGAACCATGTTGTTGATAGTACGGATGATTCGTTCAGCTTTTCCGTTTTGGGGTGAGGTGCGGGGACAGGAGAAACGGAAGACCATGCCATTATTGGTGCAAAAATTATGAAACGCAGAATTATTAAACTCACGACTGTTATCACATTGGAATGATTTTATGGATTTTCAAATTATGTTTTGATTAAGTTATGAAACTCAAGAAACTTGTTATAGACTTCAGACTTTAACTTTAGAGGGTAAATCCATATAAAGTACGGAAAGTCATCTAACAGCACAAGATAAAATTTATGATTCAGTGAACTAATAACAAGAGATGTCCATAAATCCACATGAATAATATCAAACGGAGAAAACATAACACTTAAAGAAGATTGAAAAGGAAGGCGAACATGTTTGCCTTGAGGGAAAGACAAACATTGTTGGGTAGGTTTCCTACTAGAACAACAAATTAAATTATTGTTCCGAAGAAAATTAAAATCAGGGGCTCCGGGATGTCCAAGTCTATTGTGTCAAGTAGACGGAGAGATTGTTGCTAAGGCTGTGGGAGGAGTGACTTAGGCAGTTAGAGATGTGAAAGGGGTGACACTGGCAGCGGACGTGGATAGGAAAGGATAGAGGTCCCCTTCACTATTGCATCGTGTAAGGAGTTTTCCGGTACGTAGGTCCATTACAGAAAATCCAAAAAGGTCAAAGTTGATTGAGACAGAATTATCTATAGCAAATTTTCTAATGGAAATTAGGTTCTTGATAATTTGTGGGGCATATAGAACGTTATTTAGGGAGAATTGGGGATGCGGTAGTGGGGTTAGAGTGTGGCCAAATTCTTAAATTGGAATACGGTGACCATTTCTGACCATAATAGATTGTAGAGTATTTAAATTCCGTGGTAGAGGAAGAATACCAGAATTATTAGTGGGGTGAGACGTGGCGCCCGTATCCATATACCACGCATTATTGAGCTGCCGAGGAGTGAAAGTGCCGAAAGTTTGGCCCAAACTGGATTGGGGATGGCTAGGAACGGACGGATTGACTCCCGAAAATTTGGTCTGATTAATGTGGCCTATCGGTTGTGCTCTCAGACTGCTAGGAGGAGTCAAGAAAACCATTTATTTTGTTCTCGGGTGAAGGACAAAGGGAGAGGGAACAAAGAACTGATAAAGAGAATAATAAGGCTGACACTTTGCTGTTTTTTGGAAAAGTTTTCACTTTTCTTGGGCAAGAAACTTGGCAAAGTTTTCACTTGTCTGAGAAAGAGAAGAATAAAAAAGAAAACATAGGCTCTCGGGTAATTGAATTGCAGGGAGCTGTCACTGTTGACAGCGCGCAGAAATAGTGAGGCTCTGCTGGTAATATAAATATGGTACAATTGCTAATAAATTTACATGAATTATACATGATTAACCGAATATTATCTGCAAACTATAAAAGTTTGACCATTTGGGTGAAGGGTTATTTTAGTTAACTCTCTTAAAATTCATTTGCCTATATGGTCCCATGAAACTTATTCCAATTCAATAAAGCTGAGTGACCGACAACACCACATAGGCTCCTTGTCCAAAACTCTCATTCAAATAGCTTTCTATTCTTTCTTCTTTGTTTTCACAACATAATCAAATACATATATCTATCAGTAGATGTGAACATTGTGCTCAACCAAAATGGTCTGAATTCTTCGGTTTTGTTACCGCCGCCAATCGTGTAAGTTCGATCTAAACATCTTATTTCCAAAAATCCTATGCAATTGCACTTGGTAACAAAGAAACGGCAAAAACAAGAAATAAAGTTGGACTCCCACCCAGGTCCTATGAAATTGTTGATGGCAAATCAGTTGTTGTCTTTACTGCTGAAGAAGAAGAAATCCTTGCTCAAACCTGCAAATGGACCATTCTCTAGAATTCGTCCCTCCATTGATATCATCAGAAAATATTTTGCTAAAATAATCCTCGGGAAGGATGTTATTACCATAGGGGCTTACGATATGAGGCGTGTATTTATTGACTTTGTCAATATAGAGGATCACCTAGATGTTGCATCAAGAAACTATATACCCATGGGAGGTGAAGTTGTGATGACAATTGAGAAATGAAACACTAAATTTAAACCAGAACCAAATACTACCAGGGTCGCTGTTTGGATTACATTACCCGACTTACCATGACATTACTACGAGTGGGACGCTATCAGTCGTATAGTTAGACCCATTAGAATCCCACTCGTCATGGACAAATCTACAATATCGAAATCAAGACCGACTACTGCCAAATTAAAGTGGAAATTGATCTTGTGATGCCAATACTACATGAAGTTACGGTGCAGATCAAAAACAAAAATGGTAATATAAACTTCTTCCAACAGAAAGTGGAGTATCATCCTTTTGTTTTAACTGTAAAATGCAAGGGCACACTAATAGTATTTATAGAATGCTTCATCCAGAATTGAGAGAGGAACCCAGATGAGGTGAGAACTCTCAAACTACTAAATCTGGCCCCTTTGGTTATGGGAAAAATGACAAATACAAAGACCAGACGAAAGGTCCTTCTCTAAGAAAGGAAGGAAATCAAGACAATATCAGAAACAATCAAACTGGATCAACAATTGCCAACAAGCCTAGTGAATCAAATACACAAACTACTATAAACTCACAGGAAAATGAGGACAAAGGATGGCAGACAGTCGCAAGAAGGAAAGATAGGATTACAAATCCCAACACATCTAATAATGCTCAGGGGAAAGGGATCACAACCAAATTTAAAGTGAGTGGAGTAAGTGATGCTCAGGCCACCAAATCTGCCGGAAATAAGAATATTGTTATAGTTGCTCAAAATAATTCAGGGGGTTGGCAAATATGGAGGTTGTTAATATAGAAAACTCTCAAAATATTCATGAAGAACAACTACAGGGCAACCTGAAGAATCAAATGCATACAAGACTGGACAATGAAAGGGAAATAAAAAAAAGAAAACAAAACGCAAAGCTCTCTACCATCAGAAAGAACACCAAAATGAATGTCCAGGAGAAATAAATTGAATTTCTAGAAGCTAAAGACCAATGGCAAATCATGAACACTTCTCTTATCGAAGCAAATATGGAAGAGGTAAAAAATGTTAACAAAAAAGAAAGAAAGTTTGCCTTCAAAGTTGCTATACCAAATGATGTAATCCTAGGCAATGAACAACAAGAAGTTACCACCAACAATAATGCTTAATGCTCCAACTTTGATATTGATAAGAAATTAGCTGAAAGATATGCAGGATGGAGGAATAGAGAAAGTGGTTATGAACATCACTTGCAAGAGGATCCACATGTGATCCAAGATCCAGGAGGAAGTAGCTCTGAAGTTAACAAGATGTGCGATATTAGTGAAGTTCATCCTATCAACACTGATCAAGACCATGATATGGTCATGGTAAACATATTAGAGGATTTTGGTCATTCCAAGTTAGAAAGCAAACTAGAGGAACATGAGGGCATCTTGTGTGTAAAACTACTCCCTTCTCCCGGGTGCAACATACTGTGACCCTATTTAATAACCTGTCTCCAAGAGGTTTTCATAACCAGGATGGAGAGAGTGATGAAGGTCCTCATAGTAATGGAATCAACACCAACAAAGAAGAACAAATAGACATGCCCCGTAAATATTTCCAATGATTAGTACACTTTCATGGAACATTAGGGGCATAGGGTCCCAAAGCGTTGCGGATAAGCATAAACTCATCAAACAACAACATAATATTCCTTTCAGATTTTTGCAAGAACCAAGGATGGGAGCTAGAAAGATTGACAGATTTAAAAGAAAGTTGGGATACCATTCATGTTTTCACAATTGCTCCAATAAGATTTGGGTTTTTTGGTCCTCTAATTTTAGGATTGATATCATAGAGGACAAAGAACAACAAATTTTATTACATATCCACCAAGCTAAGGGATCCTTATCATTCTACATCGCTGTGGTATATGCTAAATGTGACGAATCACTTAGAACTGTTCTTTGGGATAAATTAAGAGTTTCTTCTAGCAACATTAATGGTCCATGGGGAGTAGTTGGTGACTTCAATGTATCCACAAACCCAAGTGAAAAGCTGGAAGGAATACCTTTCAGAATAGAAGAAGGTTTTGACTTCCTTTCCTGCTTAACTAACTGCAACTTACAAGATAGGGGTACCTTAAAACTCATTTCACTTGGAGTGATAATAGATACCCTTCAAACATTATATGGAAAAGATTGGATAGATTAGATTATAATGCTGAATGGTTTGACACATTTGGAGGGACAACAGTTACGCATCTTAACAAAACATGCTCGGATCATGCCCCCTCCTCATCAGTTGTGGTACCAATGATAATGATCACATAAGTTTCTCAATATGTAAGTTGAACATGAGGATTATTTGGAAACTATACATCAATCTTGATCAGAAGATGTTCAGGGCAATCCTTTATTTATTCTTCATAAAAAAAACCAAGAAGGTTTGTAAAGCTCTTAGTGAGTGGTTGAGATCTGTCTTTGGAAACATATATGAAGAACCAAAGAAGTTGAAACTTCTCATCAGAGATTTAGAAAAGGCTTCCATTAATGACAATAATCAGGAGAACAATGAAAAGTTTTCCAAGGCCAGAGCTGAATACATTAAATTCTTAAAGTTTCAAGATAGTGTCATAAGACGAAATCAAGAGTTAAATGGTTGGAAGATGGTGACTCCAACACTGCTTTCTTTCATGGCATTATTAAAGATCAAAGGAAGAAGCTATTCATCCAAAAAATCAAGGATATGGATGGAAACATGGTGGAAGGAACCAATAATGTAGCAAGTGCCTCACTTCCTAAGTTTTTTTTACCTATACATGTCTTATCATGCTTCCCATAATCGATTCACCTCAACAATTCTCAAACATCAGACCTATAAGCCTATGCAATGTTTCCAGTAAGATTATTGCCAAATTGATAAATGCCAGGCTTAGCAAAATTCTTTCTAAAATCATTTCTCCCAATCAGAGTGGTTTTTTTTAAGGAAAGATCTATAGCTGAGAATATCATTCTAATTCAAGAGATTGTACATGATATTAGAAAGCCCAGAAAATAGAGCAATGAGGTTATTAAACTTGACATGACCAAAGCGTATGACATTGTGGCTTGGCCTTTCTTGTGCTTCATGCTTAGATAATTAGGATTTGCTGAAGATTAGATGTATCTCATTTATATATTCATCTCCAACAACTGGTACACCTTAATTGTCAATGGTAGCAGACATGGTTTCTTTAAATCTGAAAGAGGCTTGAGACAAGGTGATCCTATCTCTCCACTCTATTTATCCTTAGTGTTGAACTCCTCTCTCATATGCTAAATGATCTTCATAATAATAACATATTCAGAGGCTTCAATATGAACTCCCAACACCCCAGATTAGTCATTTGTCATTTGCAGACGACACTATTATTTTTTGCAGTAGTTTGAAGCAGTCTCGTAAGTTGGTCTTTGATACTCTGGATACCTATGAAAAAATATCTGGACAACTAATGAACAAATCCAAAAGTTGTTATGCAATGGCCTACAAAACTACTCAAATCATTATTACCAGAGTTGGTAGAATACTGGGTATGAGGCATAACAACCTCCCAATGAAATATCTTGGTTTCCCTATATACACTGGAAAGCAAAAGCTCTGCATCTTTTCTGAAATGGTTAGCAATGTGATTAATAGAATAAGGGGTTGGCACCTTAAATTCTTATCATCAGGAGGAAAAGCCGTGCTTATTAGATATGTTCTACTTGCTCTGAATATCCATACCTTGGCAGTTGTACACCCTCCGAAGGACACTCTTGAGATAATAGAAAGATACACTGCTAGAGTTTTTTGATTTGGCCTTGACACGAAAGACAAACATCATTGGATGTCATGAAAGAATCTTTGTTTCCCCTATGAAGAAGGTGGATCAACTTTTAGAAGGCTTAAAGACACTTGCAAAGCTTTCACAGCGAAGCAATTGTGGAATTTTAGGACCACAAACTCTTTATGGTCCACGTTCATGAAAGGTAAATATTGCAAGGATATTAATCTTGCTTGCACATTGTGGGAAAATAGTCAATCCCATAGTTGGAAAGCTATGTGTGCTATAAGAGACAATGTGGAGCAGAACATTTTATGGAAAATTTGGAAGAGGAAATAGCAGTTTTTGGTATGATAAATGGTCTTCTAATGGTCCATTATACAATAAAATGAATAATGATCTATCTCTCGATGATGTGATGTTGAAAGATATGCTAAAAATGGTCAATGGGATTGGTCAGTGTTGTAGATTCAATCCCATGATGATGTAAAAAATATTTTTCAATCTCTTTCTATTAAAATCATCCATGATAAAGATGATTGTCCTATTTGGACAGTTACTACGTTTGACAATTTCACTATCTCTAGTGCTTGGAGTCTTTTAAGACAAAAAGAGGGCCAACACAATTTGATAAGAGACTTTGGCATAAGAATATCCCTTATAAAATGTCATTCATGACATGGAGAGTGATTCATGACAAAGTCCCTACTGATGGAAAGATCATCAGATTTGACATCAATGTTTCCATCACATGTTGTTGTATAAGAGCTGGTATGACTCCTCTTTTTGAAACCACTTCTTACTTTTTTTTTATTCAGGTCAATATGCTCAAGAAATCTCGAGTTATTTTGTTGGAAGTTTGGGTATCAACTATAGGGATATTAACATAAGAACCCTTATTCTTAACTGCTAGAATCATCAGGGATTAAATCCCGTTGCTGCTTACATTAATAAAATCCTCCCTCCAATCATTATTTGGGAGCTTTGGAGATCAAGATGTAGCTCCAAATATGATAGGGAAAAGCTATCGATCCAAAGATCTAAAGCACTCATCTAATTCAATATCATACAACTCTTATGCATACATTTCAAGAAGGTGAAAATTGGAAGCAGTTGGGAAGATGTTCGCAGACTATATGAAGCATCTCTTCAGGAATTCACTTCTACTATAGTGCTTTGGATCAAACCGCCTATCCTTTTTGTAAAGCTTAATAGTGATGTTTCTTGTTCTGGTGAAAACTGTGGAGGAGGGGTGTGGTCAGAAATTGTGAAGGCAAATTCATCATGGCATACTCTATTCCCCTAGGCCAGGGAACAAGCAATGAAACTGAGGCAAAAGCTTTCCTATTTGGCCTCAATTGGTGTTTAGACAATGGCTACAATATAATCATAGTAGAGATTGTCTCTCTCATTGTGTATAATTCTATAAATAACAATTGGGATATTCCTTGGAGAATTGAAGAAACCATTAAGAAAATTGGCAGGATTGTAGCTAGACATAGTATTATCACCAGACACTATTTTAGAGAAGCTAATCAAGTTGCGGATAAGTTAGCTTTTCTAAGTCACAATCAAGAGAACATGGGTATATAACACTTTTGTTGACCTCCTTCGACAAGTTAGAGGGTTGATGAATGCGGATAGTTGGTAATTACCTTCATTCAGAGTCAAGAAAAAAAGACCAAGCTTGCTCACATATGAGCCTCCTTGAAACTTACTGCTTTATTGTCACATGTTGTCAAAAAAAATTCTAGCTTAGGGCTATTTAGCCGGGATAAATTATTTTTCTTCACAAGCTCAAATCTTGTAGTAAAAGGTCAGGCTCGATCCCCCTTTTACAGGCTCTTTTTCGTGGTGGCTATAGAATCGCAACCTTAAAAAAAATAAAAAATAAAGCTCATTGAACCTAAATCATACATTGATACTAGAAACGTAGTGAAATTGGTGCTAGTACTTGGACTTCTTAATGTTAAAAGTAAGGCTGGCCAGTGAGCCGGGACGGCCCAGTTCCGCCCCGAACTCGAGTAAAAAAAAAATCGATAGCGGGACTCGAACCGAGATGGGACAATGTCTCGTCCCGACCCGTCCCGGCCCGCCTCAGTCCCGCTAGTCCCGACCCGATCCCGAGCCGGCCCCGATCCCGCCCGTAATCCCCCATTTGCAAAAATAGTCATTGCATCAATGACCATTTTACATATTGGCCGTTGTGCAACGTCCATTTTTGGCCCCCCTCCCCCAACCCCCTACCCCTTAATATTTATTTTTAACCCATAAGTTATTATGTTTATACTTTAACCTAATTTTCCAACTATAAATAACTCATTTTCTCTTCATCTTTCTCACAAATCTTCCTACAATCTCTCTAATCTCTCAATCTATCTCTCTACAAGTCTACATTGTTTACTAAATAATCAATTTTATTTATTCATTTGGGAATTGGGAGTGAAGTTGGCAACTAGCTTGAGGATCTTCCATCGAGCAAAGTTTCAATTTTTAACCTCTCGATTATACGTCAACGTTACGTTGGCGTTTGGTACATTCGTTCCTTCATTAAATTATTATTGTCTGTTTATTTTATTTAGCGCACTTAATTTTGTTATCTTTATTTATTTATTATCATAATTAAAATGGAAGGATTAAGAGGTATGTTTAAGGGTATGGGTAAGGATGCTTCTTCTAGTAGGGGCAACAAGGGCAAGGGTACTTCTTCTAGTCATCATATTCCTACACAGGATGATTTTGTTGATACTGAACATTTTCCTACAATACCATTAGATTTAGACGAGGAGCTATTTTCTGAAACTCAAGAAGACTTTAATTTAGATGACGATCTAGATGATACACCCACTAATGTTGATGACAACACACCCACTAGTGCACCTTCAACTGAAATGCCTCATATTCCCCCTAGTATGAGACGAGGTCCAGCAAAACGACCATTAAAATCATATGCATGGATATTTTTTGATAGGGACGTAGAGAATCAAATAGCTAGATGTAAAATTTGTAAAGATGTTTTAAAATTTAAAACTGAAAAAGGTCACGCTGGGACGGGGGGGGGGGGGGGGGGGTTTAATGAGACACGTAGTAAGGGCTCATCCAACTAGGTATGCCCAATACCAGGCTTTAAAACCGGGTGCGCAAACGCCCGCTCCATCGGGACAAGGTTCACATACTGATACTGTCCCGGACCAAGTACATAGTCAAATTAACCCTATGACGGGGGGAATTGTAGGCCCTAAATACAATAACATAGAGATAGGGAAGCAATATCAAAACTAGTTGTTGTGGAGGGTTTGCCTTTTTCATTTCATTCATCTCCCGGTTTTATTCATTACATTAGAGATATATATAATCCTGCTTTTAACGATTTTCCTAGATCAACTGTTAAGAGAGATGTATTTAAATTCGCACATGAATATCAACAATATTTACGTTATTCATTATATCATTTTAATGGCAAAGTATCTATCACGTCTGATATAGGTCGTAGTACTAACGACCATGATTATTTAATGGTAACTTGTCATTGGATAGATTATAAATGGTCTATGCAAAAACGTATCTTTTTCTAACAATTACGCTACTACAATTTTAAAAAATAGTTTAACTCCATCTTTTTCAGATCATTTTCATATAAAATGCGCGTGCCATATATATAACTTAATTGTAAAGGATGGTCTATCACTTTTTGAAGACATTCTTAGTAAAATACAATTTGCTATAAACTTTATTTTTAAAAGTAATAGAGTACAATGAAGAAAAGAATATAAAAAAACTGGTCACGATTGTGGACTACCTTATAGAAAAATTTCAGAAGAAGTATCCACTTGGTGGAATTATTTATACGAGCAACTATTTGTTGCTTATGACTGTAGAAAACTATAACTTTATTTTTTAACTCTCATAATCAAAATCCAGCTGATATTGTTGTAGATAGTGATTGGGTAAAAAATTCCGAACTTATTGTATTTTTAGAGAAATTTTTTCAAGCAACAAAAGAATTTTTCGGTATATATTATCCTACTATTTCAACTATGTTGTTTTATATAACTCTAATATTTTTATTACTTAGTGAATATATGAAAAACCCAGCTTATATTGCAGTTATTAAAAAAATATTTATTAAAATAAAAAAATATTTTATTCTTATTCCCACTATTTATATTATTGGTGTTGTATTAAATCCGACTATTAAAATAGGCGGTACTAAATCACTTATTAAAACTATTTACGATTGTATAGCAGTACTACCACCTCCAAGTTCAAAAATTCAAATCACCCACCACCTATTGAACAAACTAAAGAAGAAGTGTTGTCTAGCGTAGAAGACCAATGAAAAAATATATATAGGTTTTACCAACAAGAAAGTGCTAGTAACCTACCGGCTTCCATACCATCTTCTTCATCTTCAACACAACCTCACAAAAGACATGTTGTTTCTGCGGCTAGTATTGAAAGCCTCAGAAATAGAATGTGCGGCCGTACCGCTACGAACCAAATTAACGAGTTTGATATTTTTGTTTTGCAGGGTTCTCTACCGTACCAAGAAGTTATTAATGAAGATGGACATGAAGACTTGCTGAAATACTGGAGGGGAAATGAGAAGACCTTTCCGACACTTTCAATGATGGCCCGAGATGTTTTGAACATTCAAGCGTCATCAACTGCGTCTGAAAGCGTTTTTTCTGCCGGCAGATATCAAATAGGAGACCACAGACACTCATTAGCCGGAGACAGTTTGGAAATTGCAGTATTATTCAGAGATTGGATACGAGCGGAGAAGGTACGGTCAACCGGAGATCAACGAAGAAGAAGACAAAAACTAAAACGAAATTTTATCCGAAGGTGGTGGAAGCGACGTGGATCAATTTGACCAACAAATATCAATTCCAACCGAAGAACCACAGGAAATTATCAAGCAATTAGAACATTTTTTTTTTAGAATGTAATTTTTTTAATTGCAATTTTTTTTATGTAATTTGCAACTTTTGGACAACACCACAAAGTTGCAATTTTGACAATTGTATTTGTATTACAAAAAAATCATGTCTATTAAATAATATAAGAGGCACAAAAATAGCCTTGTGATGTTTTTATTACACTATCTTGTCTTGTTTAATTATTGAGTTTTTTTTTATACATATGTAAAAAAAAAAAAACGGAACCCGATCCCGATCCCGCCCCGACCCGATTCCGACGGGATCGGGACGGAACTTCGGCAAATCCCGCCAAACCCGATTCCGCCAGACCCACCAGACCCGATCCCGCCCTGACCTGGCCCGTCAGACCCGAACTCAGCCCACTGGTCAGCTCTAGTTAAAAGTATAATGGAGTAGCATTTTTTAGCTGTAACCATAACTAAATGTGGTCGCCATTCTAATTTAACACTACGGGCGTGGTCAACGAATATAAATCGCATGACAGGTAAAATAAAAGTGAAAAGGAAGTTTTAATAAAGTAATATTCTTTCGTGACACTTAATTAACCTTATCTACATTGGAAGATCAAATCAATTGCTATCTTTTCTCTAATCTCAACTAATTAATCAGATGTGTTATTTGTCAATTCAAGTCTAAAAGACTTCCAACATAAAAACAAAGAAACGGACCAACCATTTAAGACTTTATAAACCTCATTAGAAAATCCTGTTGAACCCAAAACCAACTAGTGGGCCTTGTCTTTGATTTTGTGTATTACGAAACTAACAACAAGTCACAGCTCAATTGCCCCCGCTTTCCACTAATTTCACTCTCTCTCTCTCAACTATTAATAGAAATATCATATTTTTCTACAAAACTAGTCACGCAGACAATAAATTCAAATATTTTGCATTAAGTTCATTACAAACCGGTAGTTATGGTGTTATTACTGTAGGCCCTCTTAACTTATCATACTAATAGGCACAATATTACTTTTTAGTCACCTGTCATTTGATTTATGCTGTTATGTATATTTTGTTTGTCTTATTTACCTGCATTAGATATTGCCTCTTTTTCAGAATTTACTATCATGACTTAAACGCTTTGTTTGTCTTACTTTAATTGTGCTTGTGCTTTGTCTTGAGCCGAAGGTCTCTCGGAAAGAGCCGCTCTATCTATCAAGGTAGAGGTAAGGTCTGCGTACACTCTACCATCCCCAGACACCACATTGTGGAATTTCACTAGATATGTTGTTATTGTTGTAAGTTCATTACACATACACACCTACTCACAAGAAGACTTCTCTTTCATGAAAAATAAATAAGAAAAAAACATTTTTTATGACATTCAGCTCACGGAGAATTTAATTGCTTCTAAGGCCGTGTTGTACATACCCTAGTTGATGTTTAATATTTTTAATAAATAGTGGACTTGTCATTTTATACATGTTTGAATTTCTATAGCTCGATATTTTTTCTTGGTAAGTTTATTAATTCTAATTATGACTTACCCGGCGCTTATAGTAATAGCACAAAGTTCCACTTCACATGAGATTATTTAAGTATTGTGCTTATGTAATTGTATCAGTTGGCTTAGTCTATTGCAGAAACACATCTTTATTATGGAGAATTACAGATCGGCCTAAAATTAGAACGAGACTTTTTGTTGAAAATATAATTAAATCTTAAAAGTTGTGCTCTCTCTAAACCTTAAGTTTTTAGATGAAATGGTTACACACTTCAATATGATATAAGAGCAGGCCAAAGTTCCTGAGATCGAACATCATCGTCACCCATTATCAAAAAGAATTTTTACGTGCTTGGACCATGAAAAAAATCAGGCCAGTACGCGAGGGGGAGTATTGAGAATATAGTTAAATATTAAAAGTGTGATCTTTATAACAGATTAAGCTTTTAGATGAGACGATCACAAACTTAAATACTTTTAAGAGTAAAACGGAATATTTTTTTTAATAAACTCCACTGTGTCAATTTATTCACATTGCTAATTTTAAACTCAAATAAAGAAAAAAGGTTATAAAA
Organism: Anisodus tanguticus; assembly: GCA_034509755.1. Lineage (NCBI taxonomy): Eukaryota > Viridiplantae > Streptophyta > Magnoliopsida > Solanales > Solanaceae > Anisodus > Anisodus tanguticus. The sequence continues at coordinate 6,801,337 of CM067555.1, read as the reverse complement.
GGCTGGCAACCAATATAAAACTGATCAATTTATGATGAATTAGCACAATACAAAATACAGTACGATAATGTGCTCTCTTAAGCTGAGTTTAATTGGACCTACATGAATCATAAGAATTAATTTGCCCTAATTGGTTTGGCATTAAAGCATAATGTTCTTGTTGTTGTCTCTTTAATAGAAAATTCTACTATCTTCGTCAAAAATCGATCCTTGTTTACTACAGTAATTATCATTTTTGTCCTGTATTATTTAGTAGAACCAAGAGGCATGCACAAATGAAATAAAAAAGGTATGCAGAAATTGTGTTATTAGGCACAACGTGCATACATGTTACCCATAATTCATGCATTTGCATGGTGAAACACCTCTTATGGACAAATTATCTCATTATCGGTATTGTTCCTTATATTTTAATTGCTCAATCATTTTCTCGCGTTTCCTTTTTCGTTTAATTAATATTCAAAAGAAATTATATATTAGCCAACATTTGACTATGCATGTAATATGGTAATCTATACAATATAATACGAAATAAAATTAAACATATTGCAAGAAGCTTGTGTACACCGTCAATGCAGTACTGATATAATGTGTGATGTGGTTGACATTGGAAAAGAAAAAATAAGGAGGGAAGCCAACAACTTAGAGACAAACACCTAAGTACATCAATCTAATCTTTGTTGACAAAAAAAAGATAGGAAGAATGAGATTGGCCATAAATAAATATATTAATTATGTGGAGTTAAATAAATACTAAAATTTAGTTGCATATATTGGTCAAAGCACTACGCATTCTCTTCCGTCAATTGCGCCAAAAAAGTCCTTACCTGATACCTTCTTTGTTGACATTCCCATATGCTTTTGCTACCTAAAGAAAATTCCACCAATCCAAAAAAAAAACAGCGAAAATACTTTTGAACTGTATGTGTGAGTTGCCCCATTTTAAATTTGAGAAATACTAGTATTATGATTATTGGTATTCAACATGGCCAAGAAAATATTTTGGACTTCTTTGAAAGTGTTTATTATTAAACAAAAATAATCTTTAGTTTGGAGAATTAAGTTGTTCGACCAAACATTTAAAACAAAAAAGTAATAATAATAATAATAATAATAATAATAATAATAATAATAATAATAATAATAATAATATAAACATTAAGTAATAATATGAATGTCCATTATTATGACTTCGATTCCACTCTTTTTAAGATAAGAGTTGTGATCTTATCTTTACCATTCAAATCATGATCTAAATCAAAATTTTAATTAAAGTCTTTCATAGGAGTAATAAATATTTAGACTCAATGTTTTTGTGTCTTTTTCATAAAACGATACTTGAAAGTTATGCTGGGAAAAATTAGTCAAAAACAAAGTACTGATAGAAGTGCTTCTCAAGTAATTTTGTCAAACACAATTTGTTATTTTCTAAAGTACTTTTCTAAAGATGTGTTGTGATAAAATCGCTTCAAAAGATAAGTAGATAGGTCAAACTTCATATAACATAGTTGTACGAATTATAGTGCGACACGTGACGATTGTTGTTGAGTCGAGTCCAGATTAACTTGAGACATTATCGATAGCATACAATCAGTCCCGGGAGCAACACGTGCATATTTGGCACCGGTGTCTCGAAAGGGCGGAAGTAACCGTTTGAATTGCAACGGACGACCGTTACTGAAATCGGTCATATGTCTTCCAATGGAGCTTTAATGACATTTATTGAGATAATGATTGTCTAATTATTACAACATTCATTCTCCTGTATTAATCAGAGCATATTTTGTGGGTTGTGTACATGTGTAGCTCATGTATAAATAGGACACATTGTTCCATTTTAACCCATCAAATTCTAGCCATTAGAATACAATTACTCATATTCTCTCGATTTCTATGCTTGCATACAAGTTATCGTAATTTTGCCCAGAAGTTGTCACAAGGCTCAAGCTAATCATTATCTTACTTTGTCTTATTATTACTTATTTTCAGTATAATTCATCTAGAATTATTGTCTAACATGTCACTTGAGATCCACGTGTCCTTGACCACGTATATAAATTCAACTGTACTATTTTACGGGTAAACAGTTTGGCGCCCACCGTAGGGCCTGGATAATTGTGGTGTCACAAGTGACCCTTTTACTAACCTAATTTTCTGTTTGAGTCTATTTGTTTGTTCAGATCAAACAAATGACAAGACTAGGAGAACACGGAAGCAGTCACAATATCGGTGACAACACAAATAATGTCCCACTGGGATCAGATGTTTTACCAATAGGAACCACAACACCAAAGGACCTGATGTTTGTAGACGGAACTACTCTCAGAGGCGGCCAGACTTGGTATGAGGATGTTCCCACTGATGAAACACTTGAAGAGGCCATACAAAATCTTAGGGCGCAGAATGTTGATATGAGTGAACCGATGGAGCGTCTGATGCGGTTTCAAGCGGAGTACATAACCAAGAATGCCGGCAGCACTCCAACTGGCGAACCAGTGCCTCTACTAAATGATAATGGAAAAACCGGTAATGACCAGGGTAAATCAAGGAATGACGGTTCAGAAAGCAAAGATGCCCCTGGATTCATTCCAGGAAAAAGTCTTAAAGTTCATGAAAGACATGACGAACAAAGTTGATACCAATGTTGAGAAGGCAAAAAAAAAGCCTAGGAGTTCCAATGCCAGTTCAGTCAAATACCGAGGGCTCCTAGTGGTAGACAGTCCGGACGTGAAGAAGTATATTCAGTTGTCATATAAGGCAGAGGCACGCCCAAGCTGATTCCCAAGAGGTTCAAAATGCCTTTTGTAGCCAAATATGATGGAACTATTGATCCACATGAGCATATAATGGCCTATAATACGGTCGTAAAAGGAAATGATCTAAGAGAACATGAAATAAAATCGGTTCTGATCAAGAAGTTTGCTGAAACACTTGCTATGAGAGCTTTGATATGGTATTCACAACTCTCTGAACATTCAATCAAATCGTTCGCTCAGCTCGCCGATATGTTCATAAAATTTCGTGCGGGGGCTTAGAAGGTGAAGACACACAAGGCAGATATTTTTTGCATTGCGTATGGAGAATTAGAACTCCTTACGGACTTCGTCACACGGTTTCAGAAGGAGCCAATATTGTTACCCGCAGTCCCGGACGAATGGGATACAAAGGCTTTCATAAAGGGTTTGAACTCTTCGAGTTCAGACTCTTCCCGGAAGATGAAGGAAAATCTTTTGGAATTCCAGGCTACAACGTAGGAGGACGTGCACAACCGGTATGAATCCAAAATTCAAATTGAGAATGATATGTTAGGATCTAATACCGGGAGTATCTTCGCAAAGTCTGATAAAGAAACCAACTAGAATTCCTCAAAGAACCGTTACTAACCTTATCCTACTCCCAGAAAGCAGGAATGAGGACACATTTTTTGCTAATTTGAAAAGTCAAATAACAAAGGAAGTCCCAGATGAAACAATCAAGGATTGGTGAATTCCGATAAAGATAACTCATTTAAGGGTACCGGGTACCTTAAATTATCCGAGTATAACTTCAACATCGACGAAAAGAAAACGATGGGGGTACTAAGAACTTATTTGGCGTCCCGTCCACCAAAGCCATTGTAATCCGATCCTAACAAGAGAGATCAATCAATCTTGTGTGATTTCCATGGTACTCACGGGCATAGAACTATGAATTTCAGACATCTACGAGAGGAGGTGACAGGAATGCTGAGTAGGGGTCACCTCTGGGAATATTTGAGTGAGAGAGCTAGAAACAATTATGAGCGGGATCCACCCATAGAAAATAAGTCAAATCAGACTGCACCACCTCATGTTATAAACATGATCTATAGTGGATCGGTGATTTTCTCTACATCTTTCACTGCGGCTAAAAAGATGAAAATCTCTATAACCAGGAGAAGAGGTTTTGGGAGATACCTGATGAACATACTATTACGTTCCCTGAAGAAGACGATATAGGTGTAATCTTCCCTCATAATGATGCACTAGTGGTCACGGTACCCATCGATTGCTTCCAGGTGAAGAGAGTTTTAATTGATCCCGAAAGCTCAGTTAATATAATCCGACTGAAAGTGGTAGAAAAAATGAATATGGCAGACAAGATAGTTTCGGCCGCCAGAACCCTCTTAGGTTTCAATATGTCAAGCAAAACTACAAAAGGGGAAGTGGATCAATGGTGGACGTGATGAGGGTTATTAATATGACAAAGTTCGATGGCGACATGAGGTATAATGCAATATTCGAAAGACAGTGGATACATGATATGAAGACGGTCTCATCGACATTACACCTATTGGTGATATTCCCTACACTAGAGGGGATTCAACAAATCCAAGGTGAACAACTCACTGCGAGGAAAATGTACGCCATACAGGAACCAGAGGAGGTGGCAGACCCCAAATAGCAACTACGGGAAACGGAACCGGTGCCAGAAGATGTTCATCAGGTTCCGCCGGTGGAAACATAATCAGCTTATCCTGAGAAAGAGTTTTCAGATTGGTACCAAGTACCCAGATAGTGTAAGGTACCGGATGAATCAAATGCCACCAATTCCACTGTAGATGAACTGGAGCAGATTGCACTAGATCCAGAAACCCCCGATAGGAAGCTATATATGGGCATCAGGTTAACCCCGAGGCTTAAGGATTTGATTCTTAGATATCTTATATCTAACGTTGATTGCTTTGCATGGTCTCATGAAGATATGACAGGCATTCCTCCAGAAGTCACAACTCATAAGTTGGGCATGGATCTCAGATTTCCTCTAGTGCAACAGAAAAAATCGCCAATAGCCGAACTTCACAATAGGTTTGTTAAAGAAGAGATAGTTAGATTACTCAATATAGGATCAATCGGGAAGTAAAATATCCTGATAGGTTAGCAAACGTAGTCGTAGTATCTAAAAAGGGAAACAAGTTTAGAATGTGCATTGATTATAAGGATTTGAATAAGACATGTCCTAAAGATTTATTTCTGCTATCGAATATTGATCAAATAATCGATGCTATGGTCGGACATGAGATCATGAGTTTCTCGATGCATATTCCGGGTATAACGAAATAAGGATACACCCGGAAGACCAAGAAAAAATATCTTTCTTAACTACTCTCGGTACTTAGCCGCCCTTGAAGATTTATTTCAGGAAAAAATCTTGAAATTAATGAGAGACATGACGAGCAAAGTTGACACCAATGAGGAGAAGGCGAAAAAACCCACCCAGGAGTTCCGACGCCAGTTCAGCCAAATATCGGGGGCTCCTCATGTGGTTAATGGTTCAGACGCAAAGATATACATTTAGTTGGCATATAAGCCGGAGGCTGCTCCCGAACTGATTCTCAAAAGGTTTAAAATGCCTTTTGTAGCTAAATATAATAGAACGGCTGATCCGTAGGGACATATAATGGCCTATACTACGACCGTGAAAGGGAACGATCTAAGAGAACACAAAATAGAATCGGTTCTGATCAAGAAGTTTGCTGAAACACTTACTTAGGAAGATTTGACATGGTATTCACAAATCCCTAAGCATTCAATTAGATCATTCACTCAGCTCACCACATGTTTATAAAGGCTCATGCGGGGGATCGGAAGGTGAAGATACTCAAGTCGGATATCTTTCGCATTGCACAAGGGGAAACATAACTCCTTAGGAACTTTATTACACGATTTTAGAATGAGCGGATGTTGTTACATGCAGTACCGAACGAATGGGCTACGGAGGCTTTCACAAAGGGTTTGAATCCTTTAAGTTCGAATGTCTCTCGGAAGCTCAAGAAAAAACTTTTGGAATTCCAGGCGATAATGTGGGAAGATGTGCACAATCGATATGAATTAAAGATCCGAATTGAGGATGATATGCTCAGATCTAAGGCCGGAAGTATCTTTGGGAAGTCTGAAGAAGGAGTCGAAGCTGATCGAAACTCCTCAAAGAATCGCTTCCAACCTTATCCTACCCTCAAAAAGCAAGAAGGAGGACATGATTTTCGCTCCTTTGAGAAGTCTAACAGCAAATGATGTCCTTGATGAAATAATCAAGGGTTGGTGAACTCCGATAAAGGTAACTCATCTAAGGGTACCAGGTACTCAAAATTATCCGAGTATAACTTTAATATCGACGAAGAGCAAATGGTGGCGGTATTGAGAACTCATCCGACGTCCCGACCTCTGAAACTATTACAATCTAACCTAAACAAAAGAGATCAGTCTGTTTGGTGTGATTTCCACAGTACTCACAGACATAAAATCGCGAATTACAGACATCTATGAGAAGAGGTGGCAGGAATGCTAAGCAAGGTGGCAGGAATGCTAAGTAAGGGCCACCTCTGAGAATATTTGAGCGAGAGAACTCGCAATAATTATAAGCGGGGACCTCTCATCAAAGGTAAATTAAATTAGGCTGCACCACCCCATGTTATAAACATAATCTATGGTGGGTCAATGATTGCCGCTACATCGTTTACCGCGGCCCAAAATACAAAAATCTTTGTAATCCGGGAGTCTCTTGGGAGATACCTGATGAACATACTATCACATTCACTGAAGAAGATGTTGTCGGTGTAATCTTCCCTCATAATGATGCACTTGTGGTGATAGTACCTATCAACTTCTTCCAGGTGAAGAGGATTCTGATCGATCCCGGGAGCTCGACTAATATAATCTGGCTAAAAGTGGTAGAAGAAAAATATGAGAGACAAGATAGTTCCGGCTGTTAGAACATTCTCAGGTTTCAATATGTCAAGCAAAACCACTAAAGGTGAAGTGGATTTACCGGTGGACGCGATTGGAGTCATTTATGTAACAAAATTTTATGTTATAGATGGTGACATGAGGTATAATTCCATATTTGAAAGATCTTGGATACATGATATGAAGGCGGTTCCGTCAATATTGCATCTGCTAGTTAAATTTTCTACACCATAAGGGATTCAACAAATTCGAGGTGAGCAGCCAGAGAGATTTACGCCATAGAAGAGCCAGAGGTGATGACAGACTCTAAATAGCAACTACAGGAAGCGGAGTCGGTACTAAAGAATGTTCATCAGGTTTTTCCGATAGAAACAAAATCAACATATTTAGAGGAGGAGTTTTTGGATCGATACCAAGTGCCAAGGTATTTTCAGGTACCGGATGAGTCAGATGCCACCAAGTCCATGATAGAGGAACTTGAGCAGATTATACTACTTCTGAAAACCCCCGATATGAAGGTATACCTGGGCACCGAGTTAACCCTGGGGCTCAGGAATTTAATTCTTAAATATCTTATATCTAATGTTGATTGATTTGCATGGTCTCATGATGATATGACATGCATCCCTCCAGAAGTCACAACTCATAATTTGGGTCTGGATCTCAATTTTCCTCCAGTACGGTAGAAAAAACAATCCATTGCCGAACTCCGCAATAGGTTTATTAAAGAAGAGGTAGCTAGATTACTCAATATAGGGTCAATTCAGAAAGTAAAGTATCTTGACTGGTTAGCAAACATAGTTGTAGTACCTAAAAAGGGAAATAAATTTAGAATGTGCATTGATTATAAGGATTTGAATAAAATATATCATAAAGATCCATTTCTCTACCGAACATTGATCAAATGATCGATGCTACAGTCGAACATGAGTTCATAAGTTTTCTCAATGCATATTTCGGGTATAACCAGATAAGGATGTACTCGGAAGACCAAGAAAAGCATTTTTTAACTACTTTTGGTACTTATTGTTATAATGCTATGCCTTTTGGACTAAAAATGTCGGGGCCACATATCAAAGGTTAGTAAATAAAATATTTGAAAAACAAATAGAAAAAATAATGAAAGTATACATAGATGATATGCTTGTTAAGAACCTCCGTGCAGATGACCATTTAAGTCATTTGCAGGAAACCTTTCAGGTGCTGAGTAAATATAATATAAAGTTAAACCCCGAGAAGTGTGCTTTTAGAGTCGGTTCCGACAAATTTTTGGTTTTTTGGTTTCCCAGAGAGTGATTGAGATAAACCCTGATAAAATAAAAGCAATCGAAGATATACCAGACATACTTGAATATGTGAAAGTAGTACAACGACTAACTGGGCAAGTGGCGGCTCTGAGCAGGTTTATATCCCGGTCATCGAAAAAATATCACAGGTTTTTTTCACTTATAAAGAAGAAGAATGATTTTGTCTAGACACTTGAGTGCCAGCAGGCCCTACGGGACCTGAAATCTTACCTATCCAGTCCTCCGCTCATGTAAAAGCCTAAGGACGGAGAGCAATTGCTTATATATTTGGCGATCTCAGAGGTAGCGGTAAGTGCAGTTCTGGTACGGAAGGAAAAAGATACGTATTTCCTGTATATTATGTAAGTATAGTGATGTCAAGGGCTGAGAACGGGTACCCATTACTCGAAATACTGGCTTTTGCCTTAGTAATGTCTTAGCAAAAGCTTCGACCATATTTTCATTACCACCCAATTATTGTAGTAACTACATTTTCTCTTTAAAATGTGTTGCATAAAACCGAGTTTTTCGGGTGCTTGGCTAAATGGGCGGTAGAACTAAGTGAATTTGACATTGAATATAGACCCCAGACTGCGATAACGTCACAAGTCCTCACAGAATTTATGGTCGATTTCTATCCCGAAGTAACCCTAAAAGCGGAAAAGAAGGCTATCTTGGTCTCGGGGACTACCCCTGAGATATGGACACTTCATACTAATGGCGCCTCCAACTTCATGGGGACTAGTCTGGGAGTGGTATTACGAACTCCCACCGGTGAAATTTTAAGGTAAGCAATACATAACACTATGTTGACTAACAATGAAGCAGAGTATGAGACTTTGATTGCAGGTTTGGAACTTGCCCGAGGTTTAGGCTCATAAATCATTGAAGTCAAGTGTGACTCACTACTGGTAGTGAACCAAATCCACGAAGTGTTCGAAGCCAAAGAAGAGCACATGTCAAGATACCTTGAAAAGGCCCTGAAGCTTTTATCCCATTTTTAAGAATGGATGGTGGTACATATATCTCGGGAAGAAAACATAGAGGCAGATGCACTCGCAAACTTAAGTTCAAAAACTGAGTCGATTGTTTGGTTGTTACATTCGGCGCTGGATCTCATCGGGTACGATGAGGTAAATTCAACTAGCGTGACTTGGGACTAAAGAAATGAATTCTTGGACTATCTCGTGAACGGAAGGTTCCTGGAGGAGCCAAAAACATCCAGAGCTCTGAGGACTAAAGTTGCCTGGTACTGCATCGTAGACGGAAAAATTTATCGTAGGTGTTTTTATGGTCCCCTAGCCCGGTGCGTAGGCCCTAATGAACCTGACTACGTAATGCGGAAAGTTTATGAAGGCATTTGTGGAAATCATTCGGGAGCAAAATCTTTAATGAGGAAGCTCATGAGGGTCGGTTATTATTGGCCCCAGATCGAAGAAGATACAAAAATGTTTGTAAAGAAATGTGATAAGTGTCAGCGCCATGCACAACTGTTACACCAACCGAGCGATGAATTGCATCCGGTAGTATCCCCGTGACCGTTCATGAAGTGAGGGATGGACATAGTTAAACCCTTGTCAGCGGCACCTGGACAAGTATGTCAAATTATATTTATGACTGACTATTTCTCTAAATGGGTTGAAGCTGCAGCTTATAGAAAGATCTGGGTGAAAGAGGTAAAGGATTTCATTTGACAACATATTATTTGTCGTTTTGGCATCCGAAAGGAAATAACTTAAAATAATGGCTGGAATTTTATCGGAGCCAAAGTCACAGAATTCTTAGATGGCTTAAATATAAAGCGGATCACATCTACTCCCAATTACCGCAGTGCAAATGGACAAGCGAGTCAACAAACAAGGCTATAATTCAGAACTTGAAGAAGAAATTGGAAGCTGCAAAAGAAAATTGGCCATCTATGCTATCAGATATATTATGGGCATATCGAACCACGACAAAAATGAGTACCAGATAAATTCATTTTTCCTTGGTGTACGGTGCATAGGCCTTTAATCCCAATAGAAGTAGGAACTCCTAGCCTGAGATATCTCTAGGCTGAGGACTTATCAAATGCAGAATCACTATCCGTGAGCCTGGATTTGCTCGAGGAATGTAGAGATTTAGCATACGTCCAGATGGTAGCCCAAAAATAAAGAATGGAGCGTTACTATAGCCAGGGCATAAATATCTGACACTTTAAACTCAGGGACTTGGTGTGTCGGAGAGTCACTCAGAGTACCCGAGAGCGTAATACTGGAAAGTTAGAAGCAAACTGGGAAGGATCATATACAGTCATCGGTATTGCTGGTAAATGAGCTTATCAGCTTACAGACAAACAAGGAAATACACTCCCAAATAATTAGAATGTGAGTCATTTGAAGAATTACTATGTGTAGTAGGTCAAAGCCTGCACTGTACTCTTTTTCCCTTCGTTCGGTTTTTATCCTAATTGGATTTTTCCGACAAGATTTTTAATGAGGCAACATCACGAAATAAGCATGTTAATAGTCTTACTACAGAGGAGAGCTATTCATTATCCGAGTCTTCATAACATGAACTCCCAGATACTGAGGGGTCATACATATACACTCGGAATGGAGTAAAAACATTTTTACAAAATTTTAGTGCTTCAAGTAAGCACCCGATACTGGGGACTTTCCAGTATACGTAACCAGACTGACCACATTAGATGACAACCGTATTATTTTTGCACTTGTCTTCACATTTGTAAGTCAAAAGAATCAATAACATTTTTTATGATTAATAAATCTTTGCCATCACGAGCATAAAAATGTATGTTATTATCTTAAACATATTGAAATTTTCGTGCCATAATGAACAGGAGACGTCCTATTCTATAGAACCATTAAGAATAAGGGTCCTCTCTTATTAAAATCTTAACGAAAAAGTTAAGGCTCCGAGTACAAAAAGTATCGGGGTTTTAAGTTGTTCGGAACCAAGTCAAGTCCGTAGTTAACTTTGAAGGTCATGATAAGTCCCGATTTAAGATGAAAAGAAAATTACATATTTGGAACTAAATTAGGGTTATCGGAAAGTTTTTAAACTTTAAAAGCTTAGCCTGTACCGGTAAAATAAACCTCAAAGTTTGGTTACGATTCATAAGGCAGAGTAATAAAGTTTGTAACTAATACTTTCATTTGAAAATAAATAAAGAATGAAAACCTTGCACATAGCTGCAAACAGGAAAAGCTTTTCATTCATACTTTTTCCGGACCGAAGTCAATCCTGTTACAAAAGATACTAATCGGGCCCAAACATGACCCGATTTCAAAGAATAAAAAGACTAAAGTAAAAATCCGCATGAAAGGTTGCGGTTTGTCTGCTCCATGGTTAATAGGGGATATTCCTAGTGTTTTCAATAAGATTTGAGTAGCAGGGGTTGAAAGAGGTAGTTCTAAGGCTGATTCTTTGGGAGCGTTATCCGAGGCAGAAGACACATGCTCTTAGGAAGGAGAAGCTTCGGTTCCCGGGAGGACTTTATCACCTTCCCCCCCCCCGACGAAGCATTATCTTTTTCCATTGGGAGGGAGTCATCGAGACTATAAACATAGGCTAATTCCAGCTGTCGGGCCTTCACAATCTCTTTCTCAATATCATTAAGCCCGACCTTCGCAGCTTCCAGAGCTTTCCGGGGCATTATATAGCCGTTCCTGATCATGGAAAAAAGTGTAGCTGTAAATGGTGGCCTGGATTTCCTCTTCCTCTTCTACATCTTGGACGACCTGGGTGACCTCAGTGCTGGTAGCATACATGAGTTCATTTGCTCGATTCAGCTCAACAATTTATTCTTATTACCTCTCATTTTGAGCAGCCGTAGAAGAAAGACAGGACCTTAGGGAATCGATCTCTTTCTTTAAGGCTTCTATTTATGCTTTCTTAATTTGGAGGATTTTAGAGAAGGTGCCTATGTCGGCCTCCATCCCGGATAAACGCATTGTTAGGTATGACATAGTATCTGATGCCTCATTCCACTTCTTCTGCCAATCCCTGGTCCAGTCTTCATGCCGAGTGGCATGTTGCATATAAGCCTCTTTATCCTCATCTAATTGCTTAAGTTTGCCGCATAATTCATCAACATTGACAAGCTTCACCTTGACAATTGACAGACGATGAACGACAGTGTCTCTTTCGATCGTTAAGGCGGCTTTATCTTCAATCATCCGTTGGAGACCCTCATTGCACATGAAGTTAGCCTGGATAATAATTCCAATTATAAGAAGATAATATGCAGAAGTAATGAGGTACAAGTAAATCAGGAGAAAATAGTACCTTGGCTGCAGCATGCATCCCTTCATTAATGACGCACTCAGCGGACACTCGCAAGCCTTCCTCCTGTCCTTATCTGAAGACACATGCTTCATGTAGTTAGACACTTTAATAGGCTTGGAACAAATGTGACAGTCAATATGAAGTTGGAAGGTTACGGTCCAAAATTTTGCAGGATAAGCTACCCGGGCTGGATATTCATTTACCAACTCATCCCTGCATGAAGAAGAAACTCGGTCTGGGGAAGATGAAATTTCATGATCTTCTTCCTAGGCGATGGTCGGCATGACCAGACACCCGAAATCCTTAGTAATTAGAGTAAGAGTGTTGGCGATCGGCGCATGCAGGGGCTGACGTATGACAATGCTTATCGGGGCGAAAAAGGCATTGGTATTACCAGCTCTGTGACTAGAAACTTTCATCTCCGCAAAAAGTAGGCGGGTTTCACTCCTCCTTCTATCCAGAGGTTGTTCTTCCTTGGGACCTTCATCATCCAGGTCCATCACGGGGAAAGAACCTACCGTAAAACTAGTGTTATCAAAAGTTCTGGGAGGAGTACAGTCGGAATGATCCAGGATTTTCTTCTTCAAACGTTTTTGTCTCGTCCGGGAGCTAACAGAAGATTCATTTCGCAGTATTTTCCATTTGCGAGCTTGTTGAATAATAGGACAACCGCGTCCAAATCTTTGATTTCTTCTTCAGAAGAGGCATTGTCAGTCTCTTTGGAAAGGCCTAACAAAAAGAAGAAGAATTTTGTTGGCAACTTTAGGAATAAACGAAAGAATTTGAGATTCAAATCATAATATGTACCATGGTGGCGGGATACCCAGTGCATTTTAAAAGCAAGTTTTCCACGTCCGGAGTTCTGGGATGGACACTTCAAGGATTTTCTAGACCCAAGTCTCGAGGTTGCTTATATCTACAGGCTCTCACAAGGTGGCTAATGGGAAGAGCAGAACACGGTCGAATTATGAAACAACTCGCTTAAAGAGGGGCGTTGAATCAAATATAGTATGGAAAAATACTTACGATGGAAGTTCCACCATTCCAGAATGATGCAACTGCCAGGAGGAATGAGGTTGACGGTAGGAACGATGACGTACCTATCCGTCCAAACTCGGTCCCGATCATCATCGAGACAGGCAATAATGGTTTTTATTCCTCGGTGGTGCAGATTGATAGCTCCGTCACGGAAAGTGCGAGGAGAGTAAAGGCAAATCAGGTGGTCCAGAGTAAAGTTAATGTCGGTCTCTCTAGCAAAGTGCTGGAGGCATGCGACTGCTCTCCAAACCTGAGGGCCCACCTAAGCTATGCAGATTTTGTACCGACGACAAAATTCTAGGATGACATCATCAATAACTTCCTAGAGTTTTATGGGAAAATGGTAAGTATAAACATAAGAATATCCTTGCTTGTAAGAGGTGATTCTTTCCTCACTGGTAGGAATCAGGACTTCGAGCGATTCCCAACCACAATCGGCCTTCACTGTTGGTAAAATATTGACAGTAATTCAGGCTTTGTAATTGCTGGTGGGGGAATCTCAGTCGTCGGGTAAAACCTTTGAAACTATTTTTTCTTGAAGGTCATGAGTAAAATTTCATGTCTTTGGCAAGTAGGAAGAAGCCAAATGGTTTCGGCTAGAAGGAGCCCCACCTTGGGGGTTGATTTTCTTTTTGCTCGAAGAGACATTGCTGCTAGTTGTAGGGTTGATCATACTTGCTATGAAAAGAGTAAGATAATAATCAGAGGTTCAACAAAAAATGTCTTTGCACAAATAAGAGGTGAATGGTCAAACCCTCAATTTGGTGAAGTATTTATAAGGAAAGAAATGGTGACGCTACTTGAAGAAAGTATGTGACGAATGTCAATCGGTGGCAGCATGTATGTGTCAGAGCAGAAGTGATTGGATGACACGCCTCATCATTACTCTGCAGTCTTCCGTTAATCAAGGGAAGTCAAAAAGTTATCGTCATTTCATCAAGATGACGATTGGAGTAGCAAAATATGTGGATGATATTCTCCGAAGTTTTCTTCTAGAACATAAAGTGTCGATTGGTTGTTATTTCAAATTCACTTCCCGGTTGCACAAGAGCCACGTCCGAAAAGTGCGGACTATCTGTATAAGGCAAAATTCATATAAGACAATTGTACAAATTATAGTGCGACACATGGTGATTGATGCTGAGTCGAGTCCAGATCAGCTTGAGACATTATCGATAGCATACAATCAGTACCGGGAGCAACACGTACATGTTTGACACCGGTGTCTTGAAGGGCCAGAAGTAACTGTTTGAATTGCAACGGACAACCGTTACTGAAATCAGGCATACATCTTCCAATGGAGCTTTAATGGAATTTATTGAGATATTGATTGTCCAATTATTACAACATTCATTTTCTTATATTAATGAGAGCATATTTTGTGGACTGTGTACCTGTGTAACTCATGTATGAATAGGACACATTGTTCCATTGTAACCCATCAGATTCTAGCCATTAGAATACAATTACTCATATTCTCTCGATTTCTGTACATGCATACAAGTTATCGTAACTTTGCCTAGAAACTGTCACAAGATTCAGACTAATCATTACCTTACTTAGTGTTATTATTACTTATTTTCAGTATAATTCATCTAAAATTCTTGTATAACGTGTCACTTGAGATCCACATATACAAATTCAATTGTACCGTCTTACGGGTAAACCATAAAGCAAATATTTTTAAAATTATTTGACCATATAGCCAGTCTTTTAATTTGATCGTTATGAGTTGATCAATCAAAATAATACAAGATGCATGTTGTACAACCGTGTGCTTCAATACTACCTCAAAGGACCAATGATTTCACCTCTTGCCTGCCTATAAATACCTATATTTCTGTTTTTATCATTAATACTTATTACTCCATTGTACATTTTTTATAAAATTATGATAGAATTAATTAAATCTTTGTTATTTTAATTTTAATAATAACTGTTAATAATTAATAATAATTAGAATGTAATTTATTAAAGAGGAGATAATGATAAGATAGTAAAAATACACTTTTTAATTATAATATTTTTAAAGGGTGTATATAAAGGAAAAAATGGACAAATAGTATGGGCAGAGGAAGTATTAACATGTCTCAATTATTCAATGAATTAATTAAAATGATGTGGAATATTTAAAAAATAAACTTTGATTTAAAGGGGTGTAAATGAGTACCGAACATGCAGAATTTGCAAATAGCCATAAATTTTCATTTTCGTTTCTGTTTTGTGAGTATATCGATTATTCCCTCCCTTTCATTTTATTTTTCTTAATTTAGCTAGACACAAAGTCTTACAAAATAAAGAAGATTTTTTATTTAAATTAAAAATGTATCAAAATATCTTTTAATTAATCTGTTATTTTAAACATGTCATGTATAACATGTTAAAATTTAATAGTGATTAAATATAAAAAAAATAACAATCTTTTTAAACATACTAAAACAGAAAGTACTACATATAAATTGCAACAGAGAAGTATTCCCGCCGTTCACTTTTACTTATCCACTATAAAGAATTACTTTTACTTGTTCATTTTAACATATCAAGAGAAAAATATTTTTTTAGTGTTTTACCCTTAACATTAACTACTCATTCCCTAAATTATTTTCCAAGTCATTGAGACTATACAGCCAATTAATATGAGTACTATGATAAAATACACACTTTATTTATTATTTCTTAAGAAAAGTTTATGAGCGAGTAAAAGTGAACATAAAAATATTTGACAAAAGAGGTTGCTCAGATGGTAAGCGTCATTCACCTCCAACCGGAAGGTTGCAGGTTCGAGTCATCAACGGAGCAAAAGTGAGAGCTCATGAGGGAGGGGTTATAAAAAAAAAAATTAAAAAAAAAAAAAAAAAAAGAACATAAAAATATTTATTTAAGAATCTTGAAAGAATGAGTCACCAAAAATCCTTAAGCATTATTTATTAGCTAATTGGTCACTTTATTAATACTCAATTATTATTTATTTTTATTATAGGCTTTTTGCTCTCAGCAATATTGTACTGTTGCCTTTGGCACAAAACAGCAAAATGTATCCCTTTGTCCGAACCTCTTTGGCATACTTCACTCAATCCCTTATTCTTTTTAAGTTCTCTCTGTTCACAAAGCGCTCTCTCTTTAATATCGTCTTTTTTTTTGTCCTTTGCATTTGCTGCAATCTTCTTTTTTTTTTTACCAAGATTACACACTTCTCAGTGGTTATTATAGATTATAAATTAAATAGGCATCAGATGATGAAATTTATATACTACTATATAATATAATAAAATGAGTATCAACATGTGAACTGCGATGTTTTTTCTCCTTTGGCGCTAATGTACACGTTAGTTGATTCCATTGATGATTTGAGAATCTCAATCTCTGAGTCTCTGACTTTAACTTCTACCATTTATGTTTCCAGTTTAACTCCCATATAAAGTGTCCGAGCGGGAATTTTCATCAATGGAAGGCAAAATAAAATCAAGGGAATTAAAAGAACATTTTCGAATTCCCCCAAGCCATGGATAGAATAGATAAATTCTGCCAACTTGGAGCCTGTTCTGAAATGCTTCTACGATTCATGTTTTGACTGCTCAAGCCGGTACAGTTTCATAAGTGGCTATAATAGAACAATTTGCTTCTGAGATGGATTTACGGGTTTGAACTAAATTTATCCGTCTTTTTCACTCAGGTGGATTCCCCTTATATATATATATATTACATATGCATAAATAGAATTTTAATTTATTTATACAGTATAATTTTTCTTGTGGAACCCTTGTGGTCCGGCACTTTTCCGGACCCCGTGCATAGCAGGAGCTTAGTACATCGTATTGAATTGTGTGATCATCTGATCTAAAATCTTAAGCCGTTAGATAGAACACACTTTTAATAGTTAATTATATTTTCAACACGCCCCCTCACGTATGACCTGATTTTTTTTCATGGTCCAACAAGCACGTGGATTTTTTTTTTTGAGAATGGGTAGCGGTGAGATTTGATCCCAGGACTTTTGGCTTGCTCTGATACCATATTGAAGTGTGTGACTATCTGATCTAAAAGCTTAAGACGTTAGATATAATACACTTTTAATATTTGATTATATTTTCAACACACCGGACTACCCTTTTAATATAATTTTCCTATATAGAGATGTCAATATCCCTTAGGAAAATTCAAATAAAAGAGGAAATTGTCGTAAGCTGAGAGTCAGTATGAAAACAATTTAAGGTGATGAATCCAGTAAACATTGACAATGAAATTAAATGCCTCCAAATAGAGAAAATTAATTACGTACAGATGATTCAGAATTGATGGTTCAGTGAGGTACAAATTAATCACTCAAATTGGCAAACAGTTGCTATGCACTCAAGAACAAAGTCATCTTAGCTTTAGTCACAAACAAAATCTTTCATGTTAATGATTTCTCACGGCACCCACATCATGTTCTTTGCCCACGTTAAAAGTCTATGCAACGCCTATAAGTGAATGGTTCGAAAATTCTTTGTTTTGTGCTTAGAAATAGTTGTCAAATTTTTATAGGCAGAACACATAGACATTTCCTTAAACTGGATAGTAAATCTTATTTAGACATTCAAATTACGAAATATTCTGATTGAGCATATGAACACATGATAAAATGTTTCTATTAGAAATTTCCGATCCAAAATTTTGAAAAGCTTTTGCATGTGTTATTAAGCACCCATTGCGTATAAATTAACTACTTAGATATATATCACCTTATTTAATCATATGCATTAGCCTCAATATACCGTAAAACCTCAAGCATGTTTCAATTGATGTTAATATACAAAATTAAAGGAGGAGACATATTTTATATGATTAACTTATTTACGTAATGAATATTTATGACCACACTCATAAACTTTTTCAAAATATGAATTAAAAATATCTTACAAACACTTTATGACACGTGTTAGATAATTAAACTATCTTATAATTTAATATTTAAATAAAATTTACTGATAAGTTTAGACTCCGAATGTATTCAACTTTTTTATTTGTAGGCTGTAAATTAACCGTGAGGCATAATAATGAGGTACATGCGTGATTGTGATTCTCCATCCAATTGTTAGAAGCCTGCATTGATTTCAGCCTAATGTACTCATTTGCATTGTCATCACTCATCAACGTCACATGGTTAGCGAAGTCAACCTAATTTAATTATTTCCATCAGTCGGTTCATTAGATAAGCTTCTTAGGACATAAATTCTCATTAATAACTTTTTCATTTGTTAATTGCGAGCACATTGATAGCCAATGTTTGGATAGGGATGACTGAGATCTCGTTCCACGTTTAATCAGGTTTTGAGTGAGTTTATTGCTTAAATGAATTTAAAGAGATTTTTCAGGTTGAATATAAAATAAATAATTTCTTAATTATTTTCATTAATAAATGAGTATATATATAATTTACAATCTCCATAATATGGAATGAAAGTATACCATATTATACAAGGTATACACGACATATATTATGCCTTGTGTATACCGTGTATATCACGGAATCCTATTCCTATTCTAATCACAAAACTTTATTCTATTTGTACAAGAATTCTACAATTATAGTAAGTGTAAAATGCTAATTAACTACAACTAATATCTTACCAAATATAGGTATACACGGCTGTGTATACCGTGTATATCACGATTTCCGATTTGTCTTGGGATTCCGTGATATACACGGTATACACAAGGCATAGTATATGCCTTGTATACCTTGTATATTATGGTATACTTTCACACCCCCGTAGTCATAGCGGGCGATCGTCGTACGCTGAGACTGTCCCTAAAATCTTCAAATAGAACTGAGGGAAGACCCTTAGTAAAGATGTCGGCGATTTGATACCTAGAAGGGACATGACAGACGCGTACTTGTCCACGTGCTACCTTTTGCGAATAAAGTGGATATTCATCTCGATGTGTTTAGTGCGCTGATGTTGAACTGGATTACCAGAAAGAAAGATAGACTGCACTAATATTATCACAATATACCAAGGTAGCTTTCTGAATGGGACAATGAAGTTCTAAGAGAAGATTACGTAACCAACATGATTCAGATACCACATTGGCTACCCCTCGATACTCTGCCCTTGCACTGGAGCGTGATAATGTACAATGTCACTTTGCAGACCATGAGACCAAGTTATTACCAAGAAATATACAATAACCAGACATGGAGCATCTGGTGTCTGGACAGCCACCCCAATCAGCATATGTATACGAAACAAGCGTAGAGGTCGACGACGGATATAGATGCAAGCCATAGTCAAGTGTTCCCTGGATGTATCGTATAATGTGTTTGAGCGCATTCATGTGCTCAACCATAGGATCATGCATAAACAAACACACCTGTTGTACGACATATGTAATATCCGATCTCGTGAAAGTAAGATACTGAAGAGCCCATGCAAGATTGCGATAGTGGGTGAGATCATCATAAGGTGAGCCAGCCGCAGCATCTAGCTTAGGTTTAGTATCAACTGGAGTGGAAGTAGACTTATACGAGGACATACCAGCCCGCTCAATTATCTCAGCGGCATACTTCCGTTGTAATAAGAATAACCCACATGCATGACGAGTGACAACAATCCCCAAGAAATAACTCAAGGGCCCCAAGAAATAACTCAAGGGCCTCAAGTCTTTCATAGCAAACTCATAACTGAGTAGTGTCATGATAGACTTGCGTAAATCATCAAAAGAAGCGGTCAGGATAATATCATCCACATATAAAAGAATATAAGTCAGGGAAGTACCATAGTGATATATGAATAGAGAATTATCTGACTTGCTGTGAGAAAACCCAATAGTCGATACATAGTCTGTAAATCGCTTATACCAAGCCCGTGGGGCCTGCTTGAGCCAGTACAATGACTTCTTCAATAAACAGACATGATTAGGATATGTGGGGTCTCGAAAATCCAAGGGTTAATGCATGTAGGTTATCTCTTTAAGATCATCATGTAAGAAAGCATTCTTCACATCTAGTTGATGAATGAGCCATGCCTTTGAAAGAGCCAGACTGAGAACAGTGCGAATGGTAGCCGGTTTGACCACTTGGCTAAATGTCTCAC
This sequence comes from Anisodus tanguticus, assembly GCA_034509755.1. Taxonomy (NCBI): domain Eukaryota; kingdom Viridiplantae; phylum Streptophyta; class Magnoliopsida; order Solanales; family Solanaceae; genus Anisodus; species Anisodus tanguticus. The sequence continues at coordinate 6,780,943 of CM067555.1, read as the reverse complement.
CACAATCCACGCCAACTTGTTGAGTTTTACCATCACCTACAAGACGAGCCTTATGTCTCGCAAAAGAACCATCAGAATTATCTTTAAGAGTAAAAATCCACATAGACCGAATAATATTAACACCAGAAGGACGGGGGACCAACTCCTATGTCTTATTTTCAATAAGAGCATCATATTCGTCGTTCATAGTCAATTTCCAATTCAGATAATTTAGTGCAGACACTAGGTTACGGGGTAGTGAGGATTTAAGAATATTAGAATTAAGATTAAAATATCTTTTTAGTTTAAAAATACCCCGTTGACTACGAGTAACACGTATGTGTGTCGGGGGGAGAATTGGGTGAATTTTGGGGAAAAGTCATATGGGTGATGGACTGGCCAGTAGGCAGTGGACCTGCTGGCCCAAGACTGGAAATAGTAGGCGGGATAGAAGCAGAAACTGGGGCTGAAGCCGTCTCGGTAATGGGTTGATCGACCGGCCACTAGCAAAAATTGGGGTAGAAGTAGTGGATGTTGGCGGGCCAGTAGGTAGTGGGCCTGCTGGCGTTTCGGGGTCACTGGATCAGCCCACTAAGTGGTGCATAATGTACGGTGAGACTTCGTCATCTAAAAAATTATACGAACTAAGCACGAGACTACTCACTTTAGCAAACAGAAATTGGGTTTCATGAAAAATAACATGGCGACTAATTATGATTTTATTAGACGATAAATCAAAACATTTGTAACCACAATGATTAGATAGATAACCCAAAAACACACAAGCGGTAGAACGAACTTGGAGTTTATTAATTGTAGTTGACGAAAATAGTGGATAACATAAATACCCAAAGACCCTAAGATGTGAATACGAATGATTCTTATTATAGAAGAATTTAAGAGGAGATGAATATGCCAACCCTTTGGTAGGAAGTATGTTAAGGAGATAAGTAGTCATTTGTAGAGCATGATACCAAAAGGAAGGGGGTACGGAAGCATGGACCAATAAAGTTCGGACAATATTATTAATGGTACAAATTTTTCTTTCAGCTTTCCCATTTTTTGAGGACGTATGAAAACAAGAGAAACGAAAAAGTATGCAATTAGCATAAAAAAATTTCCGAAACAACCCATTATCGTATTCTTTGCCATTATCACATTGAATATTTTTTATTTTCCATTCGAATTGGGTACATGTGAATGCTCTAAATTTTAAGGTGGAAAAAACTTGAGATTTTTTTGCTAACGGAAAAGTCCATAAAAATTAGAATAATCATCCAAAAAGAGAACGTAATAACGATGGCCCAAAGAACTTAAAACGTGAGATATCTATAAATCGCTATGAATAATGTCAAAAGGCATCAAAGTATGAGAAGTAGAGGCTACAAATGGCAATCTAACATGTTTTCCTAACTGACAGGAATGACAAATTGGAGTACTACGCGTACCCTTACAAGAAATAAAATTGTTTTTATGCAAGGAAGAAACAATGGACGACCTAGGATGACCTAAACGTGCATACCACAAGGAGGGAGCAAAAGCTGCAAATGTCGATGGTATGGCCTAACTCGAGAAACTGGTGGCGGGAGTGATTGGATAAAGATCACCCCTACTATTGCATCTCATGAGAGGTATCCCCGTTTTGAAATCATTCACAGAATACCCAAAGGGATCAAAATTAACAGAAATCCAATTATCAGTGGTGAATTTTCTAACAGACACCAATTTTTTAATTAAGTTAGGGCATGAAGGGTATTTTTTCAAGACAAGAGGTAGATGGGGGGAGACAAAGTTGCATGACCGTAACCACAAATTAGAATTGAGTTGCCATTACCAATAATTATGCTACGATTTTTGCTCAAATTGAAATAAGACGGGAGAGTACCTTGGTCGGACGTCATGTGAGAAGTGGCACCGATGTCCATATACCAATTCGGGTTGGGAGGATTCAATCCAAGTGTATGCATGGCGGCCTCAATATCAGTGGGTGTCGGGATTGAATGCGGGCCCACAGTAGTGAAGGCCTGCAGGGGCCGGGGTCCAAGCAGACCCCCCTGCTGACCCGACCCAGATCGCTGATTGTTGTTGCCATATGGACCGGAAAATTGGGCATGTGATTGGGCTGGACCGAGGCCCAACTGCTTGGGAAATAACTGGGCGGGCGGTAGGCTGGACTGGGTAACTGGCCGCTGGTCTAGGCCCACTGCCAAGGGGCCCAAGGTTGAGACCAGGCGGGCTGGGGCCCAGTACTCGAGCCCCACTCCCAGCGTTGCTACTGTTCCGTCTGCCGCTGTTGTTACCGCCACGATTTTTGCCATTATTTTTACAGTTTTGACCCTTCTTGCCGCCACCGTTGTTGCGGTTTTGGCTCGAATTGTCAACAAAACCATGAGAATTATCGGATGAAGTCATCATTACCACGAAACTTGCGTCGATAGTCACCTTTTCCAATCCGGCTTCCTCTAACGTGAGCGTCGAACGGGCTTGATAAAAAAGGGGAAACGCATTACTTTGTCAGTGTAGGGTCCCAACTCCATTATAGGCCTCAGATATGCATGCAAACATTTGGAGAACAAGACGATTATTGGTAACAGGCGCTCCAACGTTACGGAGTTAGTCCGCCAATTCCTTGAACCATTTACAATAAGTCGAAACATTCAGGAAATTTTCCATGCTGACTTGTGAAAATTCTTGCTCAAGAGTGACAACTTGGGAATGTTGGTTATCCTGGAATATATCACGCAATCTATTCCAGGTAGCCATAGCCGTAGTGTCTAGTTCAATGATCGTCTGTAAAAGGTCGGTAGAAATAGTAGAGTAAATCCACTGAAGGACGGTAGCATCAAGAGTGATCCACAACTGAGGGTCCTCCGCTGGTGTAGGGACAGCGGGAGGAATTATGTGATGGAGTACTTGATGTGAGATTGTGTGAAGTTTGAACAATTCTGCCGACGTCGCATATTGGACGTTTTCTATCTCAAGAACAATAGGAATGTGGTTCTTGATGTTGAAAACAATAAGGGCAGGATGAAACATGTTCTTTGACGTAGATATAACGAAAGAACAATAGGTGAAAGAGGGATTTGGAAGAAAATTTGGGAAGAGATGAGGTAAGGTGCACGGATTCCGAGAAGGAACACGGAAACCAAGGTGGTGGAAGAGAGGAAAAATCGGTAGAAGACCTAGACTTCTGATATCATGAAAGAAATAATTCCTTGATTATTTTCATTAATGAATGAGTATATATACAATTTACAATCTCCATAATATGGAAAATCCTATTCCTATTCTAATCACAAAACCTTATTTTATCTGTACAAGAATTCTACAATTATAGTAAGTGTACAATGCTAATTATAGGCATACACGACTGTGTATACCGTGTATATCACGGTTTCTAATTTGTTACATTTCTCGTTGGGGAGTCGAACCCACCGCATAGGAGCGGCAACCCTTACATCTCTGAACGACCGAAGAAGTTTATTCTCTGAGCTGAAAGTAAAGCATCGAATTTGAAAAATCTTGTCTTGGGATTCCGTGATATACACGGTATACACAAGGCATAGTATATACCGTGTATACCTTGTATATTATGGTATACTTTCAGAATATTGAAACAAATAGGAAGTTTATGGTTAAAACATGTTGAGTTTAATGTTTTCTAATTTGTTGTGGCTTTAAAAATTAGATGTTACGTCATTAAAAAGTGATTAAATATATCACTTTCCGACTTGAGTGACTTTTGAGTAAAATAGCAAAAGATAAACAATCTTTCTGTTACAAAAGAATGAAAAATGCTTTTGTTTACCTATTTCCAATAAGTAATGAGCTCGGTCCGTCATAGTAACTTTTTAGTACGAAATATGCTTTAATTTATATTAGTAAACCTGCTTAACATGAATCTAAATTAGTTGAGCTAATAAAATTTGAACACCAAATCTAAATTCCTTTCTTCTCGGCATTTTCTGAGTCCAGCTCTCACTCAAAACAAACAGTAGTTTAATAGAGTTTTTAAGTTTTACTCACCGGAAGTAAGGTTACATTGAGTGTGAATTTCCTACAAAATTTGATTGTTGTGAAAATTAAAGAGAAGAAAATGAACATTATGAAAATTAGAGGAAAAAATGAAATATTATATCATAGTATAGAAATATCTAACCACTTTGATTCCTATTTCAAATTTGTCATATATATATATATCAAGTTGGTACATATCTTATCAATAGACAACTAGTCACCCAAATGGGATAAAAACAAAGATAGAAGAAGCCGTTTCACTGTCATTTCGGGTCACGATTATAAGTTTATAACTCATCAGCTGCTGCACTTCATTTTTCCTTTACTCTTCAAATTCATTTCCCACATGCCTATGTTTTAATTGTACTATATTTTATGTTGATTATTATAAAAAACATTTAGAGAGACTCATAGGGATTTAAAAGCTATATTCTGTTTATTTGTCTTTAAAATATTAAAAACTCGAAATGGTATCATAGAAGATCAGATTTATGATCTATAGTAAACATTTTTTAATGTTGTATGAACCTTTCGACAGAAGATTGGTAACAATATAATATAAAGGATCAGTAAATAAGAAATATAATAAGTTTATATGGTCATTTTCTTTTATTCAAAATTTAGTTGGTCACAAGAGATAGTTTCCTCTCACAACCATGTTCACTCATAAGTTTTCATGGGAAGACAAATTTTATAGTTATAAATGTTGGCAAGTTCTAACAAAATTCAGTAGCTTTGACTTAAATTCTATATTTATTTTGAAAAATTTAAATAACATGTATAAAATTTTAATTCAAAATTCAGTAACTTAAATAATAAAAACATTGAATTCATAAATTTAAACTTTGTAATTTAGTAGATCTAATTAAGACAGAAAATCTTTATAGCATCATTTTTATAGTGTTCATTAAACCATTTGGAGAGCAATGAGTTTATATGGATTTACTATTAAAGATTTTCTCTGATTTGTATGCTTAAATATATAACCCAAAAAAAGCAAAGGAAAAGCAAAGAGGAAAAAAAAAAAGGAAAAGTGAGAAAAACAGTATCTTTTCGACACCCACCAGCCAATGAAAGCGTAAGGTGAAAAAGGACAAAAGAAGAAGGCGCCTAAAATAACAACCTTGCAATTGGATGGACTCATTTCATCTTAACACACTGTTTTTTTTGGATACTGTGCTTCTCATTCTTTTTTTTTATATTCACTCGACTTACGTCAAACTATTTCTGAAAATAATAGAGTCGATCCCTTAGCATTATTATCAATGTACCTGAATGATCAGGATTTGAGAACAAAACAACTGATATAACCTACAAAGTCTTTTTCTAGAAGAGAGCAAATTGCTCTCATCAGGATTCGAATTCATGTTATAGACCTCCGGTTGAATTTTAAGTTTTTCTCCTTTGTCATCCAGCTATGACAGTGGGACTTTGCTTCGCATCCTTCATACGTCTATTTATAGTTTTATACACCTACCTAGCCTCTTGACATTTCACACTACCCAATGCACCTTACTTACTGTCAAACATTTTTAGTCAAAATAACACTTTTACCCTCATAAATCATAGTAATACTAGTTAGAAGGAACTTGTTTCTTTAATAATATATGGAATAACTTTGTACGTCAAAATTCAGATGAGAAGGATTACTTAAATATTTAATATTTTATTCACTTCTTGACTGGTAGGCCACAGCCCACATGTTATTGAGTACTTAGTCAAAGAAGTTTATAAATCGTCGTTCTTCTTTTGTGAAGTTCATTGAGTTTAGTTTATATATTTATTAATTAAGGATGTCGAGAGTTCCTTTCTCCCTTTAGTTGATAAAAAAGTGAAATTCATGTCATTCATACCTGGAAGAGAGATTTAGTTAATAATTTATGGCATTAGTAAAAGCGATGAAATATCAATTACTAATTTATCAACTATACTTTAATCCATCACTAATTAAATTCTTGATTCACCTTATTAAAGTGTTTTTATTCGAATTTCCAACAGTCTTATTCATATGTTCATCATTTTCTTGGTTCTTATCAAATTGATTTTATTCCAAGATTCTTTCTTAGTTCCACTTTAGTTTTTTTTTTCTTTCAAAGAGTAATGAACAAAAACAAAAACTTAGATCCTAAGGGTGTATTTGTCATTAGAAGAAGTTATTGGCATAATAAATCTAGGGAATGATGAGTAGATTAGGAGTGCTCCCTAAAGCTTCCAAAACTTCACACATACAAAAGAATGTTCATTTAATATTTTTTCGTGAGTTAAAAGTGTATTTATTTATTAAATTAAAAAAAAAAAAAATTTATTTTTTTAAATTTATTTCAATTAAATACTATGTAATTGAATCTCAGTATATATTTAAATAGAAACAATTTAGCTATATTACTTCTTTTTGTCTAGAAATTTATATTTTCTCATGGTGTGAAAATGGCGAAACTATTTTTTACCAGGAGGGAGTATAGCTTATATATAAACGTAAAAGCATGAAAACGTTTTGCTTCTTCATAACGGTATGCCCTCTTCCCCACATCGAACCCCAACCCCCCAAACCTACCACCCTTTGTATCCTTCTACCACCTACCTTTAGTTGCCTTTTTCAGTGAGACATTTCAGTGAACACCTTCTCTGCATTCTTCCAGCATTTCCATAACTCTCCCTTCTTTTGGCCTTTTCACACTTAATTTTTCATGGAGAAGAAACAAGGGTTTTTCTCAGCTTTAAAAGATGAGGTTGTTAGAGGATTATCACCGGGTCGGTCTAGGGGAAGAAGCCCATCAACATCCGGGTCGGGTCTACTCCGTCGTAGGAAAGGAACTCACGCGCCGTTACCAGAAGTGTATATTTCAAGATCGGGTAGTTTAAGGCCATGTGTTGAGACATTGTCACCGTTAATGGAGGGTCCGGATCCAAACGGGTCGGAAATTGGGGACTCAAAGTCCGATAGGTGGTGGATGAAGGGTCAGTTATGTCGGGCACCTTCCGTTTCCACTTCCGGGTCCGGGTCGGGTTTACAACGGTCGGATCTGAGGTTGCTTCTTGGTGTCTTGGGTGCGCCGCTTGCACCGGTGCATGTTAGCAACAATGACCCCTTGCCTCATCTCAGCATCAATGACACTCCCATTGTCAGTATCTTTTTCTTCCCAATTCACCTGACCAAGTTTGACTAGACACAGAGTTTAAAAAATGAAGTAACACTTTTGAATTGTGTAGTCTAAAATAAGTCAAAAATATTTGTGTGGTTTAAATTGTTGCCAGGTAATTAAATGTGTTTCTTTTTGTACGGACTAAAAAGAAAAGTGTGTCGTATAAATTGGAATAGATGGAATAACAAATTTTTGGATTTAAAGATAAATGTTTGTGTTTTTATTTGTTTTGTGTGTGAGATGTGACAAAAGGTAGTTATCAGTGTTTTAATTTGGTTTGATTCCAAAATGTTGTTGCTTTCAGTTTTTTACTATATGAAGTATGTTTTTTTGGACTTCATTGAATTAATAACTGTATGAAACTGAAATGTTTGGTGTATACATTACTTTCCTGTCGTTTTGCCTACTTTGTTACTAATTTTGGATGTTTTTTGGCTTCTCTTTGAATGCATGAATAGGGAAATTGGTTGAATGGTTGTGCCATGTTCTTTGGCAAGTCTATATGGACATAAATTGTTTTAGATAGAGTAGGAAGGAAGTGTTAAGATTATTAGTTAAATGTTGCTACATACAACCACATTGAGGTCCAAAAACAAGAATGGGCTCCATTTGGGGGATCTTTTTTTTTCTTCAAATTTTTCATTTTTTGTGTTTTTGTGGGCTGGAGTTGCCTCTGGATGTAGCCCCTTACCAGTGTTTTAGTTGGTGGACTATTAACATCTTCATTTAAGGCTATGTAAGTATAATGTTGATCCTTTTTGAGTTTTATGCCGTTGTTTTTAGTTCTGATCTCTTTGCAAATTGATTAATTCTTTGTTACGATGAATTTATTTTGGATTTAGGCGTAGTTGATTGATAGACTGTGTTAACTATGAACTTGCAGGAGACTTCATCAGCTCAGTATATATTGCAGCAGTATACTGCAGCTTCCGGAGGACAGAAACTTCAAAACACGATGTATAATGCTTATGCAATGGGAAAGGTGAGGATGATGACATCAGATATTGAGACGGCTACAAAGGTAATAAAGAGCAGGAATTCGTCTAAGACAGCTGAGTCTGGTGGATTTGTGCTCTGGCAAATGAACCCTGATATGTGGTATGTGGAGCTTGCACTTGGTAGCAGTAAAGTTCATGCTGGTTGCAATGGTAAACTTGTGTGGAGGCATACCCCTTGGCTCGGTGCACATGCTGCAAAGGGACCAGTTCGACCATTGAGACGAGCACTTCAGGTACATTTGTATATGTTTTTGGACCACTAAAAAATAATCGCCGGCAAATGTATATGTTGTATATATTAGGTATAAATATACATATTATATACATAATCAGTGTATATTTTTTGTGTGTATATTTTGGTTATAGCCCGTAATTAATTTTGGCCGACGGGCAAAAATGAAAAAAAAGCCCTTTGGAATACAGCCTCCTTACTTTCTTTTTTGGTCCCTCAATTTCAATAAATGACCCGTCCCTAACTTGTAGGGACTTGATCCAAGAACTACTGCAAACATGTTTGCTAGTGCAAAATGCACTGGAGAAAAGAAGATCAACAGTGAGGATTGTTTCATTCTTAAACTTTGTGCTGATCCACATACATTGAAAGCCAGGAGTGAAGGACCAGCCGAGATCATTAGGCACGTCTTATTTGGCTATTTTAGCCAAAAAACTGGGCTGCTTGTACACCTGGAAGACTCACATTTGACCCGAATTCAAACAAATGGGGGTGATGCTGTTTACTGGGAGACGACAATCAATTCATTCCTTGATGATTACAGGCCTGTTGAGGGGATCATGATTGCTCACTCCGGACGCTCAGTTGTAACCCTTTTCCGATTTGGTGAAACAGCTATGAGTCACACCAAGACCAGGATGGAAGAAGCATGGACTATTGAGGAAGTGGCATTCAATGTTCCAGGCCTATCGGAAGAGTGTTTCATTCCTCCAGATGAGCTAAGATTTAGTTCAATTGGTGAACCGTGCGAGCTTTCTCAGGGCGAGAGGGTAAAGACTACTGTGTCTGCCGCGGCTGCTGCAGCTTACCGAGCTAAGGTTGCTGCTCTGGATAAATCACGAGATGGCAATGTCAATAACATTGTATTGAAGATGAATTATTAGATCTGTGTCTAATTTCTTAAGATGTTAGGTCTTTGTTGGTATAAATAGGCTGACAGAACCAGGTAAGTAGTAGTAAGCTAGGTGTCAGATGATCGAGGAATTTTGAGGTTTTATAGAAGCTATCTCAATCTGTAAATATTCACAGGATATCTTCTCGTTTCAATTAAGATTCCCCTTTGTGGAGTCAACTCTATCAATCTGTGTTTCTGGCAAATAATGTAGGCCTTTCCTTTTTCTTCTTTTCCCCTACCCTCAATTACAACAACATACCAGTGAAATTCCACAACATGGAGTTTGGAAAGCGTAAAGTGTACGTAGACCTTACATCCACCTTGGTAGATAGAGCAGTTGTTTTCTTGAGACCCTCGGCTCAAGACAAAGCATAATCGCAAGCAAAGCAAGAGAAACGGTCAGACTCAGACAAGAAATTAAAGTAGTATGAACATGGTGATAATAAAATCGAATACGCCGTGATAGTGCATTCTAACAAATGGAAGCAGTAGCTAACCCAACTAAACAAGATAAACAAAGTACATTAAAGAGCACATAGCAACAGAAATTAAAACTACAGGGGGTTATACAACAATACTACGCTTATAAGTGTGATAGGTTAATCGCGCCTACAATTATAACACTACAACTATCATTTTATAAGCGTAGGTAGAATTACGCTCGATTACCTACTATCTTTCTACCCTAATTTGTGTCCTCCACAATCCCTATCTAAGGTCATGTTCTCAGTAAGTTGCACTTGCGTCATATCCCGTTTAATTACCTCTCTCTCCAATACTTCTTTATTCTACCTCTACTCCTCTTAAACCCGTCCATAGCTAACTTCTCACACCTCCGCACCGGAGCATATTTGCGTTACATAAAATGTTAACAGCCACATGGCCAACATTTGAATATCCCTGAAGGTGTAAACAGTTTGCTACTGTTATATGAAGGTAGTTGAATAGTTTCACTCAATTGATATTTGCTGAAATTTCTGAGGAAAGGGAAAAGAGTTTATGTTTGTCCCTTTCCACACGCTTAAGGCCTGAAACTCAATTCTTTATGGTCTTTTTTTGATAGTGATGATCAGTGTTGCTATTAAAAGTGTAGGCAATTTATAATTTTTGCAGTGGGGTTGTTTATAAACACGGCATGATGAGTGATTATTGTTAAGGGGGCACGCTTTCTGCTGAACCTTATTTCATCTCAGTTGCAAATATGTACTATCTCCTAATATACTTATCACATTACGCTTTTCAAGAATCAAGTTATATGAATTTTGATTAATATTTTGAATTATATTTTTTATCATATTAATATGAGAAAAATTATAATTTATAATATTTTTTGTATAGTTTTCGAATATCTAAATTTTAATTTTAAAATATTGAATAAATATAATATAATATAATTTTGAAATTTAATTTAATTTGAAATTTAATCAATTTTGATTTTTAAAAAGAAAAACAAAATAAGTATTTCGAGACGGAGGGAGTAGTATCTAATTCCTATTTTGCTTTTTGTCATTGTTCTGTGTGAAAATGTTGACAAAAAGAAAAAAAAAATGCAGTCTATCTAGAGATTATGATTGCAATACTTGAATGCAAATGGCGCCCAGTATGTATGCGTTGAAATTGGACCGCACACGTATGCAATCACCATCATTCATTAAAGGCCTACTGAGGGAACATTTCCTGAAATAAATATTAGAATCTAAAAGTTAAAATGACTCTGCGAGCCCGATTCTTAATCTGAAAAAGGGCCTCGTGGGAGTAGGCTTGAAAAACACAAGCTTAACACATTTTTCCTTATATTTTCATATCTGAATGCCTTTATCGAGTTGATTGGCATCATGCCTGAATGCGGCACGGGTCACTGCTCTCCCTTTCACTCGAAACAAGAATTTCATACAAGCATAAAGATTGAATCAGCATGACCATATTATAATTCTCGAAATACCACATCACTCTCAGATCGTTCGACTTATGAGCAAACTGCAACTTTACTGTTCGAATTTAAGTCATAACCCAATACTTTAAGCAAAGTCCTTCGCTGAATCTCCCACCATGTCATCTAAGCTCAAAACACAAACCAATTTGTTTTTGTAGCCACATTGACGGTCCAACAATTACAAGATGATGATGTATACCATTAGATATGATCATGATACTACATATTTAACGTTTTGTTTTAAAAAAACCATTTACGATATTTGATTTTTTTAAAGCTTGGTTTTGGTGTGAATAAGCAACTATTAGGCCTCGTATTTTTGCACTAAGGATTGAACCGGTGGATGTTCTGGTGTAGGGTATAGCTGCAATAATTACTTATGTTTATCCCAAAAAAGATAACGATTGAATTTGTAAGTAGTTTTAAGGATACGTGAATTGATTTGCAGATAATTGTGATAAACAATTAACAATAAATAAGTAAATAAAAATAATAAGCAAGTAATTAGCCTGGAATGTTGTGATCTCGATTGAAATTGAATTGAGAGTTCGGTCCGATCCTTAGCTGAATTGCTTCGGGTCCTAGCCAATAACGAGAGCAAACAAGAGTACTTTTGAATGTAAATTATGTCGGTATCAGCAATGAGAATGAGATGTTCTTCCAACATGAATGTTGGGCTCTTTTTATAGCTAACAATACAAGGCATTTATGCCAAAAAATCACTCCCTCATTAAATGCAATTAAATGATAGAAACAGTCACTTAATGAGCAAATAGTAACGATTGACGTCATATTCAGAACGGGTAAGCGCGGAGCTCCTTTGATCTTTCACCAAATGTCACCAGGTCCGGTAGCTATTTGGTGTCACCTGGTTCGGCCGTCAACCGGTCTTATTATGATTCCTGAACTTACCACCAGTACAACCCGCATCCGGTGCAAAATATTGTTACTTCCTTCGATTTCCATACTCAAACCATGCCACGTGTCGTGCCAGTTTTTTACCATATACAAATAGTCCCCAACTTTCCAGATCAAAGTTTACCGAAGTGATGAGAAGTGGATATAATTTCTTTGATGTCTTCTCTTACAAGCTTCCTTTCATATTACTTCAAAACAGGCGGGAAAATGAAAGGCTTCCAATTCCCGAAATCTTACTCACGTCTAATCACTCTGTGACTTCAGACACGTGTCATTCTCTTATTGAACCGTCTCTTCGGTTCATGAATTGAAGCGTTTCGTAATGATGACCACGTCGCTATAAAACCTGTACTTTTTCCTTTTCACAAATTTTACCTTCTAGTAAATCTCCCATAATCCTTCGAACACTCAGCTTATTCAAATCTTCATACCTACTTCAAATCTTCAAACCTTCATACATTCAAACCCTCATATCTTCAAACCTTCATAGCTTCATAAAAATTTCATACCTTCAAATCTTCATATTACCATGACAAAGTCTTCCTGATCTTCTTTCAAATAATCTTCTCCGGCCACTTCTCCACCACCGCCACTGATGACGCCACCAACGCCGGTGAATCTTCTAAGGCTCAGGCTGCCATTGAGCCTAGAGCATTCGACATGCTCCCATCCTCTTTTCACTTCGAGAGTGAATTCTCCGTTCAAACGGCCTCTAAAAAATTCGATCGGGAAGAGGAAGCTAAAATTTGGTCGTCATCTATCAGCGCCTCCGACCTCGAGACAGTCCGGAATGATTATGGTTAGACCGACCTCTCCGAGATCATTGTGCCCGGCCCGGATGAAGATATTACCACCTCCAGGTCCGAGTATTCCAACGTATACACTTATCTCTTCACCTTCAAGCTTGTTCCTCCGATTGACAACCTGATCCTCGAGATGTGCCGGACATACAATTTGTGCCTTGCACAAATTGGTCTGTCTGTTTGAAGGATTGTAAACTGCCTTCGATTCTTGGCCAACTTGATCAATGAATGTTTTACTTTGGATCACCTGATCTGTTTATACGTGCCTTTATTATTTTGTGGCGGTATCGTCCAACTCTCCAAATGAGGCAGATTCCCCACCCTCTTTAGTGCCGATGAGAACCGAGATCGAGGTTGGATGGAACGCTTTGTCGCAGTTTCTACTGCTGAAATTATCCCGGTTAGGTACATGTCTTTCCTAAAGGAATGAAACATGCACCGTAAGTACTAAAACTCTTTTTTCATTCAATTTAGATAACTTGCATTTAAACCTTCCCTTTTTCTATCTTCTCAATCATCCAATGGATTCCGGCTCATGTGGATAATCTACATACATGAGTCGAGAAAATAATCAGCAATTATCCACATAAGAAGCGGACATGAAAAGAACTTCTTGACAAATGATGGGTAGCCTGAAACCATGGTTAGTATTCGCCTAACTCATCTTTTAGCTTTAATTACAGCCTTGTGCACTTTTCCACTTCTTCCAATTTTCGAACTTGCAAGTCTACCGAAGGGCACCTCGATCCATAGATCCAACCCTTTTGTTGCTCCAGTTGTCCCTAATTCGGTATTTGATCCGACCGCATCAGTTCAGCATATCACTAATGTATCAAAGAAAAAGAAATACTACAAACCCGAATTCTTGAAGCCTCTGAAATCACCTTCGGTTGGCTCAAAGAGAAAAAGTGCTTCGGAAGTGGGTGGCCCTTTAAGAAGTTAAGACACCAACATCTCACCAGAAGATGTTTGGGTGAGAAAGGTCACCACCACCACCACTCCGACGGAGGATACTCCTACCGAAGTTAGAGAAGAAAATGTTACTGAAATAGTCAAACCAATTCTGCTGCCAACTGATGCCGCAACTACTCCTGCCACCACGCCACCGACCACCAATCCAGTCATCATCGAGGATGAAGATGAAGCCACGAATGAGGAGATGTTGGCTAAGAAAACCAAAACTTCCACTTTAACTTCTCCTCTATCATCACAACCGGCCCCAAGCTTTAGGCAAGAAGACTTTGGGCGCTTCTTCGAGGAAGCTGGAACCTTTACTAACCCGACCGAGTGGGATAATACCTTCGGGTGTGCTCACCTGGTCATACCTTAGAAAATGACCAAGTCTACCCAAACTTCGAGGTACCATTCCAGCTCTCGATCCAAGCTCGTGAGCATCTTCCCGGCCCCAAGTGCGGACCCGAAGAAAGTGCAATCTGCCACTATTTCCTTCCCCGAGGACACCAACTTCATGTCCTGGCCAGTTGGGATTGCCAACTACTTGAGGCCTCTAATATAAGAGTCCGATAGGGGAAAAATAAAAAATATTTCCTGGCAGTGCCTTTTTAACGAAGATATGCATGCCTCCAATCATGTATGCATTTTTCTTGCTTATTTAAGCTTATACTGGTTATTAATTTTCATTTCTAACCTTCACCTGATTTCCAATTCTGCAGTCAATCGTTATAATCGGTGAGGGCTTCATTCTATGCATGGATGAAAATGATTACCTCAAAGGGCAACTGGACGCCCAAGTTAAAGAGATCCAACACCTCAAAGGGCTTTTGCAACAAAAAGAGGCTTAACTATAGAAAACTAATGAGTTACCTGCTATCAAGGCAGAATTGGACCGAGTCAAAGACGACTACCTCCGAGCTGTGAATGACCTCAAGTTTGCCAACGAAGACAAGAATGTATTGGATGAAGAAAATGAGGAACACTACGACAATGTCTAGGCCTTAACCTTAGAGCTCGAAAGTCGAGAGGATTTTCTTAACTCTGAGATCGACTGCCTCAACATCGAGCTTGTCGAGGTTAATGCAAAGCGAACTACCGAACATGCTGCTTTGAAGGTGGCTCAGGATCATGCCAACCAATAAGCTCAGACCATTGAAGGGATATGAAATGAGCTCAAGGCCTCTGCCCAAAATAATACAAATTTTTTTGTCCAACTTGCTCAAGTCTCGACTGAACGAGACCAAGCTCTGGCCGATGTGGAGGCCGAGGTGGCCCGGACTGTACTAAAAATTGAGCACATATAATGGAACGTTCGGAGATAAACTTTGGAGCAGACTCGAGAAGGGATCTCAGAGATTGATGACAATATTACGGAGGCCAAGAATATTGAGCTTAGAGCCTACTGCAAGTTGAACAGTGACAGTTCCGAGGATGACCCAGAGGACTTCGAATCTGAGTCTGACTGAACTTCAGGCTTGCATTCCTTTGTACTTCCTTTTTGTTTTTTCCTTTAACATGTTTTGTTCTGGCCTTTTTCGGCCTTGTTTATAAAATGAATATCCTTTTAGTCAAAAAATTTCTATCTCTTAGCATATGTTGTTGCTTTCTTGTTTATAATAACATAGCTAAACAAACTCTCAACCCAATTCTGGCTAACTGACTCCAACTTCAGAGTTTCACTTAAATAAACCATCACTTAATTCGCATCGAACCGAATAAAAGTTCTTTCGGTCTTTAGACAATTTTGAATACAAACCTTTATTTTTGTTTGTTTCATACCGGGCAATTTCTTCCGGTTTTGGGCCATTTAATGGATAAATATAAGGACCTTATTTTTATGCATATGAATAAGACGTATTTTTACTCATTTCGGGCACGAACGTTGGACCTTTGTTTATTTCCAACTTTTAGACAACTCAAGCGTCTTTAAGAATAGACTAGATTTATTTGATCCGGTGCCTTAGAAACATGTTTTTTTGAAACATTGCTTAACTTTGCTCTGAATGCTTTTATGACGTCAATCCTAGTTAAGGACTTAATAATTTTGTTAGCTCATAAGCCTAATGATTTTCTCAATTAGTATATGCAAATAACTTTTTGAGAGGCAATTTAGCTCGAATAAAGTGCACTTACATTCAAATTGGATTTGGTCAAACAACTGGGCAAGATTCGTTCGATCTTTTTGCCTTTACAAGACTTGTTGTAACACTTACACTACTTGGGCAAGATTTATTCGATCTTTTATCTCTTACAAATGTTCATAACCCTAAAACTTAAAAAGCCATCAAATTTCTTCACAGCTTCGACTCTTCGAATTTCTTCCTTCTGAACTTCTTTACCGATGGTATGTCAATCCCTAGTATTTGTATTCGAAGCATGAGAATCCAAATACTATTTGCTATTTTAATATCAGACATTCCCTAGTGTTTGTCCAGTCTTCAACTTCGATCTTCAACTACTTAGTAACACGCTTTACACTATTGTCTCATTAAAAACTTAGTCAAAAAAATCCTTTTTAGGATAAAAATCGTGCTAAGGAAAACAAAGTGCAACACGTATTTTCAGACCTAATTCTAACTATGTTCAGTCTTTGAGTGATGACTCTGACTTTTGTTCCTGCAAGGGTTAGACACATCGAAGCAAATAAAGTTCAAAATAATTAACCAAACACATACATTAGCGGTAATATCGCTTCAAGTGTGCAACGTTCCAATTGTTTGAAAACTTTTGACTGTCTTTGGCTTCCAGCTGGTACGAGCCTTTACCGGTTATTCTTAACACTTTGTAGGGACCTTCCTAGTTCGGGCTCAATTTTCCTTCGTTGAGATTTTGGTGTTGAGGGTTACCTTCTGTAGAACCAAGTCCCTTACTTGATAGTGCCTAAGATTGGCCCTTTGGTTGTAGTACCTTCCCATCCTTTGCTTTTAGGCCACTAACCGTAGAAATGCTAACTCACGATGTTCATTCGTTAAGTCGAGCTTGACAGCCATAGCTTCGTTGTTTGATTCTTTAGTTGCAAGGATAAACCTTAAGCTCGGCTCACCAACTTCCACCGGAATTAGTAATTCTGCACCGTAAACAAAAAAAATAGTGTTTTACCGGTGCTAGACTTTGGCGTTATTCTGTACGCCCACAACACCTCTGGTAAAATCTCTTTTAACTTGCCTTTTGACTATTTTAGTCTCTTCCTCAGGTTTAGAATAATTGTTTTATTTGTTGACTTTGTTTACCCATTGCACTCGGGTGGTACAGAGTCGATACTATCTTCTTAATTTTCAACCCTTCAAGGAAGTCATTCACCTTCTTCCCAACGAACTGACGACCATTATCGCAAGTGATCTCCGTTGGTATGCCGAACCGGCAAATGATGTGGCCCCAAATAAAATTGATGACTTGCTTTTATTTAACCTTCTTGAAGGCCTTTGCTTCAATCCACTTAAAAAATAGTCAGTCATAAATAAAATAAAACGTACCTTTCCGGGTGTCCATGGGAGTGGCCTCACAATATCCATCCCTCATTTATAAATGGCCATGACGATAGAATCGGATGTATTAATTCTGCAGGTTGGTGAATCATTGGCGCTTGTCTTTCACATTCATCACATTTTGGACGAAGTTCTTTGTGTCTTCCTCCATCTGAGACCAATAGTACCCGACCCTAATAAATTTTTGGACCAATAATTCTGTGCAAATGATTGCCGCAAGTCTCTTCGTGAACCTCACGTATCACATAATCAGTTTTCCCAGGTCCTAAGCACCTTGCTAAATGACCGTAAAAAGACATTCGGTATAATTGACCGTCAACCAAACAAAACCTAGCCTCTTTTGTACGAAGTGCCCTTGACTCCTTCATATCCGTAGGTAATTTTCCATCCCAAAGGTAATCGATATATTTGTTGCGCCAATCCCAAGTCAAGCTTGTTTTATTTACTTCAGCATGACCATCATCAATCGCGGAGTTTAGCAGCTGCACAACTGTTCCCTAATTAAATTCCTCTGCCTCCACGGATGACCCCAAATCAGCCAAGGCATCCACCTCATTATTTTGCTCTCGAGACACATGCTCCATAGTCCATTATTTGAACTAATGTAATATTACTTGAATTTTATCTAAGTATTTTTGCATTGTTTCTTCTTTCACTTCGAACACCCCGTTCACTCGATTAACAACCAGGAGTGAATTACATTTTGCTTCGATGACTTTTGCTCCTAGACTCCGTGCCAACTCTAGACCTGTAATCATAGCCTCATATTCAGCTTCATTGTTAGTTAATTTCACAGTTCTTATTTACTACGTAATAATATATCCTGCATGCGCCTTAAGCACTACCCCGAGTCTGGGCCCTTTCACGTTCAAAGCTCTATCCGTGTACAAGGTCCAGACCTCTGAAGTTTTCCCTAGGTTAATAAAAGTTCTCTTTCTACTTCGAGAATCATTCTGGGTATAGATTCTGCTATGAAATCTGCTAAAATTCGAGACTTTATAGCGGTTCTTGGTTTATATTCTATGTCATACCCACTAATTTCTATTGCCCATTTGGCTAACCTATCGGGCAATTTTGTTTTATGCATTACATCCTTTGATGGGTAAGTTGTTACTACGCATATAGGATGACATTGAAAATATGGTCTCACTTTTTTAGCGTCCGTTATTAATGCCAATGCTAATTTTTCAAAATGAGGATATCTAGTTTCCGCAATAGCTAGTGTTCTACTTATTTAGTAAATGGGAAATTGTGTACCTTTCTCTTATTGAATCAAAACTGCACTTACAACTACCTCAGACATCACTAGATACAGGAACAATTGCTCATCTACCTTTAGTTTATGAAATAACGGCGGACTAGACAAGTACATCTTCAAATCCCTCAAAGCTTGCTGACACTCCGGTGTCCACTCGAAGTCATTCTTCTTTTATTAACAAAGAGAATAACTAATGACTTTTCTACGAGGACCGAGAGATAAGTCTTCTTAGAACAGTTATCCTCCTGGTGAGTTTTTGTACCGCCTTCACATCTTCAAGTATCTCCGAAATCTCCTCAATAACTTTGATCTTATCTGGGTTGGTCTATTCCTCAATTTGAAACCAGGAAACCTAAGAACTTGCCCGAGCCAACTCCAAAAGCACATTTTTCTGGATTCAACTTCATGTTGTATATTCGAAGTATGTCAAATGTTTTATGCAAATGCTTTAGATGGTCCTCTGCTTCTAGGGACTTAACTAACATATCATCAATATAAACCTCCATTGTGTTACCTATTTGGTCCTCGAACATGCGATTAACTAGGAGTTGATATGTTGCTCCTATATTTTTTAAACCAAATGACATTACATTATAGCAATATGTCTCGTATCTAGTTATAAAAGAGGTTTTTTCTTGATCCTCCGGGTTCACCCTAATTTGGTTGTACCCAGAGTAAGCGTCAAGAAAACTCAACATCTCATGCCCTGCCGTAGCATCAATCATTCGATCGATGTGCGACAAAGGAAAAGAATCTATTGGGCATGCTCTATTCAAATCTTTAAAATCTATGCATATTCTCATTTTATTGCCTTTTTTAGATATGACCACTATATTTGCTAGCCAATCCGGATACTCCATCTTCCGGATGGAACCTATATTTAAAAGTTTTGTTGTCTCCTCCTTGACGAACGTATGTTTGAAGTCAGATATAGGCCTCTTTTTTTTGCTTTACTGGGAGGAAGCTTGAGTCCAAACTCAATTTGTGAGTTGTAATCTCAAGTGGGATACATGTCATGTCCAAGTGGGACCAGGAAAAGCAATCGACGTTAGCTTTAAGAAATTTGATCAATTTAAGCCTGAGCTTCGGGGTTAATCCAGTGCCTGGGTATACCTTGCTATACGGTAGATGCACGATTAAGATGACTTGCTCTAGCTCCTCTAAAGTCGACTTCGTGGCATCTGAATCATTTGGCAGCACAAATGACCTCGGGACGCGAAAATAGTCTTCTTCATCCTTGTAATTTGTCTTTTCTTCCTCTTCATTTTTCAGACTCAGCGAGCCCGAACCTTGTGATTGTTATTTCACTTCCTTGCCTTTACCCACGTCCTTCATTTCTTTTGGTATTTGTATCGATTCTTCCACTGCGAACATCTCTATTGCTGCCGGTTGCTCCCCTCGGATCATCTTGATTCTCTTTGCTGTTGGGAATTTCAGCATCATGTGTAACATCGAAGGTACAACCTTCATGTCATGTATCTAAGGCCTGCCGAATAGAGCATTGTACATCATTTCTCCTTCTATGACATAAAACTTCATTTGTTGAATTGTCCTGGCTGCATTGACTAGAAGAATGATCTCCCATTTTATGGTCTCATTTGTCATGTTAAAATCATTTAGAACTCGGGTTGTCGGTATAATTTGGTCCAATAATCCCAATTGATCTACCACGTTCTATCGGATGATGTTGGCCAAGCTAGTTGGATCAATTAAAATTCGCTTAATCTTAAATTTATTAGTAAAGACAGAAATTATCAGTGCATCATTGTGAGGGAAATGATGCCCTCCGCATCTTCACTATTGAAATATATTAATTCCTCCAATTCATAATTTTTTGATCTTTTCTCTCGAGTTATTGACACTTCCATCTTCTTTGCGGTCATGATAGCTCCATTTGGAATATCCATCCCCTCGATAGTCATATTTATGACATGTTTTGGTTTAACCGGTTTCGTCTGCTTGTTTGCTTCTCTATTTCTGTAGTTTTCCTTTGCACGATCACGTAAGAACTCGCGTAGATGGCCAATTTTCAATAATCAGGCCATTTCATCCCTTAACTGGCGACAATCCTCTATTCGATGACCATGAGTTCCATGGTAATCACAAATCAAGTTTGGATCTCTTTGAGTCGGGCATGTCCGAAACGGTCTTGGTCACCTTGTATCATTTATATGTCCAATGGCCAAAATGAGTCCAACCGTATCAACATTGAAATTATATTCGAACAACCTCGGGCTTTTCACAAGGTTAGAAGAAGATCCACCGGTATCATTTTTGAATTGCAAACCCCTACTGGCAAACCCTAAATCATTAAGCATATATCCTCTGTCCGATGAGAAATTGCAATTGTTGCGACCCCGATCCGATCTGAAATTCGACCTCTCCGATTGCCCATATGATTAATATCTATCTTTTGAAAATTTTGGCTCCGACTCAACTACCCTTTTTGATTTATCAAATTTCTTATTCCATCTTGCTGACCCCGGTAGATGTTCAAGCTGATCATCCTCCATCTTGATTTTGGACTCGTACCTGTTATGCACATCTGCCCATGTTACTACTGTGAATTCCAATAGGTTCTCCTTTAATTTGAATGAGGCACTGGAGCTCCTAGGATTCAGCCTCTTGGTGAAAGCTTCAGCTACCCATTCATCTGGTACCCGGGGAAGAAGCATCCCCTCATTTTGAAACCTTGTCACGAACTCCCACAGCAACTCCGTATCTTTCTGAGTAATTTTGAATATATCTGCTTGACCTTTCGAGCTCCGACATGTGCCTTTATAAAAGCATTTGCAAGCATTTCAAATGAATTAATGGAATGCTCAGGCAACATAGAATACCATGTCATTGCTCTCTTGGAAAGCGTTTCACCGAATTTCTTCAGCAACACCGATTCAATCTCATCCGGATGTATGTCATTACCCTTTATTGCACAACTATATGACGTCACATGCTCATATGGATCTGTTGTCCCATCGTACTTCAAGTCGAGCATTTTAAACTTCTTCGATATCAACTTTGGTGTTGCACTTGGTGAGAAAGGCAACTGGATGTATCTCTTCAAGTCTGGCCCCTTTAAAATCAGAGGTACCCCGGGAATCTGGTCTACCTATGAATTATAGGTTTCAACCTTATTTTCATTGGTGTCAATTCGTTTAGTTAAGGCTTCAAGCATTTTCAAGACCTCCGATGACTCATTAGTCCCCAAGCCATTGACATTCTCATCGACTCGATCCTCTTTTTGGCCTGGTTCATCATTACGGACGGGACGAGCTTCATCTACCGCACTTGCTTCGCTGCTTTTCTTTTGCAACTGAGTTATAGCCTCGTGTTACTCCTTTAACATATAAGATTCGAGCCAAATTTATCTCACCATCCTCATCATCATCCGGTGTCTTCTGACGTGATCTTCTAGAGGACCGAAGTGAAATCATGGGATTGTTATTGTTCATTAGATCAACATGCGGAACGTCGTTCGGTGGAGAAACGGGTGGAATTCCATTCAGTGGATCAACGGGTGGCACGCCATTGATTGGGCCGATGGGTGGAACGTCGTTGTTGTTATTGATGTTATGAACACTATTGTCACCGTTGTTGTCCTCGTGGTTGCTAACCTCAACGTTGATTTCACTAGCCATACTGTAAGTACTTAGTATTGACCTGTAATCACAAAATCTCGAAAGAAACAAGTGAAATTTGAGTTTGAATCAAATCACCACTATTATCTTTAGCCCCACAGTGGGCGACAAACTGTTTACCGCAAAAAAAGTACAGTTGAATTTGTAAGTGGTTTTTAAGGATATGTGGATTGATTTGCAGATAAGTGTGATAAATAATTAACAATAAATAAGTAAATGGAAATAATAAGCAAGTAATTAGCCTGGAATATTGTGATCTTAATTGAAATTGAATTGAGAGTTTGGTCTGATCCTTAGCTGAATTGCTTCGGGTCCGAGCCAATAACAAGAGCAAACAAGAGTACTTTTGAATGTAAATTATGTGAGTATCAGCAATGAGAATGAGATGCCCTTTCAACATGAAGGTTGAGTTATTTTTATAGCTAACAATACAAGGCATTTACGCCCAAGAATCACTCCCTCATTAAATAATAAAAACAATCACTTAATGAAAAAATAGTAACGGTTGGCGCCATATCCGGAACGGGTAGGCGCTGAGCTCCTTCGATCTTCCACCCGATGTCACCAGGTTTGATCGCTATTTGGTGTCACCTGGTTCGGCGGTCGACCGGTCTTGTTATGACACCCGAACTCACCACCGGTACAACCCGCATCCGATGCAAAACATTGTTACTTCCTTCGATTTTTATATCCAAACCATGTCACGTGTCGTGCCGATTTTCACCATATACAACTTATTAATTTATGATGATGAATATGAAGTGAATATTTAATTTTATATATATTTCGAGACGAAAATAATAGTAATTTATATGAATCTTTTGCCAAGACGATAGATTAGTCCCGGCATAGGACCACCTCTTTTTTTCTTTTTGACGTAAGCAGGTGAACATTGCACTTGAGAGATGTTCTTTGTTCCAAAAAAGAAAAACAGATGAGGTGAATAATACATGACTTTCCACACAACTTCGCAGGCTTTAGTAAGTGCATATAGATGCTCATAACTATGGGCCTGTGCTGAACGTAAGATAAGAGCAGGGTTGGACTCCTGAAATTTGGGAGACGATGACTCTGAAGAGAGAGTTTCAAGTAGGACTTTCACTCGGAAAAAACTTATTCACACACGGTGTTAACATAGATCATGGTTAATAAAAAGACATTTTCACATCAATTTATCAGTTGACCATTATATATTACAACATAGTTTGGTGTAAATATCGGATACGTATAAATAGTTTTTTTACCTCGGAAATCTGCACCTAAGTGACGGGAAGTGGAGTTGCATCAATTATATTCCAATCTCGTCAACAGATTTTGTAGGAAAAAGAGTAAAAAGGAAATAAGACATACGGAACATATAACTTTTTTAAACATCAGTTTTCAACTTTTCATTAGTTTCTGAAAAATAAAACATAATTTTTTTTGGACAGGTTAGGACCAGGGAGGGGAAAAGGTCCCAAATTCTGTCCCCCTGGACTTGTACTGATATGAACTTTTGAATTTGAGATCTTGGGCTATCCTCATCTTATTGGGCCCAAACAGAACCATCCAAGTTTAATTACTGCTATCACATACTTTAATAAGAAGCGAAATTGACACACTAAAAAAATCAGCAGATGTATAATATACACATACATATGTATATTGGCTGGCGGATATAAATATTTTTAGTCGAGCAGCCAAATGTGTAACTCTATCTAATTAGAACTTCAACCTCAAGTTTAATTATTATCATATACCAGTTTGTAATTATCTATTGATCCACATAAATGCAGTAGCTTTCTCATCGTTTAAAACATCAATTTTTTCTTCTATTTATAATAACAACAACCTAGTGTAATTTCACAAGTAGGCTTAGGAAAGGTAAGAGAGTTCAAATCTGTGACATACGCATAATTCACACATCACACATTTGTACTACCAGTAGACCAAAGCCAACCTCCATTTTGGTAATGATATTTTCCGTTATAGGATCTTGCTCCAGTCACTGGGAAAAGGAGAAAGTGAATCTTGAGCTCGCAAACAAATAGTGTGCAACTCCTGACTCTTAATCGAATTATCAATCAATAAAAAGTGCAGTGACTGAATAATCAAGCACAAGAAAAAAGCACGATTTTGATTTTAACAGTCACGAGTTCAAACTTTCAATTATGTGGGGTACTTTCCTGTAACTCATGGAAAACATTCATCATCTGAGCAAAGTTCAACTATTTCTAGAGCCCAGCACAACATTATCTTGTCACGTACTAACTCCTAATTGGTCAGCCATAACTGTTAAGAGCTACACTTTCTAAAGCATCAAGAACTGATAGATACCATCACCAAAATTAATGCCTTCATTCTATGCTGAACTTGAGCGATAACTGATAGTAATATGAACCTGATTGTTTATATGGTTGTTCAACAACGTATACATGCATCCATCATCATAATGATCTTAGCTACACCTCCTTCAATGATCCTCTTCATCTACTGGAGTATACCACGATGGTATGTGTTCTGAATTGCTCAGTCTGTAGTTCAGCAGAACCTCTTCATCACAAATTGCTCTAGTAGCCACAAGTACAAGTGTCTTCAGAACAGGGACAGCATTTGATTCATTGTTGCTGGACTTCCGCGATTTGAACGTAAAGCTGCCAAATCTCCTCATCTCTGTTTCTGCATCGTTTCCAAATGAAACATTAGGTATATAGGGTCTCATGTCCTTCTCAAGAAGGGGAAAATCACAAGGGCATACCATTACATTCGGGACCGTGCCTTTGGCTGGGTGGTTGGCAAAATGCGCAAATGCTAGAGGTTTCTCCTTTCCAGCAATTCATGGTTAACTCCGTCAGAACCTTTTTCATCAGCTTGCATGGGACTAGTCCCATCCCATATTTCACGAGATTCACCACCAGCACCCCAGGGCTGGGCATTGATCAGTCCCATCATACCGTGTGATCAAATGTGAATTTCGGGCATCATTTTTTGGGTACCAAGGAATATAGCGGTAATATGCTGGAGGGTAGATTACTCCAGGATAGAATGCCAAGACAGAACCAATATTGGCTTCACCTTGTAAGAATAAACCCTTGCCGGCATCCTCATGGGAAATTTGAGATGGTTTGACCTCGAGAGTGTAGCCCATAAGATCCTTTAACCTCTGTGAAACCTCTGTACGCTGCAATGCCTTGGTTTCAGGTACAGCTGTGCTGAAATTTTTATCAGTAATCAAAAACCAGGGTGATGCAGCTATGAAACCACTGCAAAGAACAGATGAAATATAATTTATGCAAAACTACCAGTCTCATGATCTGTGATTTCATGTTATTGCCTATGCTGCAAGGGATTAAATCTTACACCACTAGAATTGATCACCCACTTCATTATATGTATCATATTTGTACTAAATGAACCGAAGGAAATATAATAGTGACAATTCGCCCCTCCCAAAATGGATGAAACAGTTGAAGTAATATCCTAATTGGAATAATTACTCCGTCCTTCAGCAATTTACATCCAGCTCGCAGTAGTCAGTATTCTAGGTGTTCTAAGCTGAGAGTTAGATTTGATCTGCCTAGTCCATGTGGATATGTGCACAAAAGAGAGCATATTAATTAGTTTGCCAAAAAAATAAATGAAGAAAATAAGTTTTAACTTTGAGGAACTACCCCCTATTAACCTGTCCAGCTTCAAGCTAAGCTATTCCCCCTAGTGGTTTGGTTAAAAAAAGGTGCAAACCCATCTTACAACAAAAAAATTTAGAAACTTGATCAACTTTTTACATGTATCCAGTAATATTCTACTCCAGAAATCTCAAGTGACTCGGTGATTACCCCCCACAATACGCAAGAGTAACATATTTCAGCGTCTACCTCAGTAACAAATTTTTCGCAAGACTAACATATTTCAGCATCTACCTCAATAACGAATTTTTTTCTTTGATTAGATAATACTCAAAAACGAAAATATTATCGACATTGCTTGAGGGATAACGGTGTTTAACATAAGAATGAAGCAGATAAAGTAGTGGCAGTAACAATACCAGATATATCCTGGAAATATATAGCCAAAGAATTTTAATGACAACATGAAGCAAGGTAAAGCAATGTCACAATAGAACCGAAGCAGGACATCAAATGGTTGCCAACATGCAGACCTGTGTTGCTTGGACTCTCCAAAAAATGTCGTACCCGTGTCAAATCCTCAAGAAAATGCTCTATTTTGGAGGATCCGACACGCACCCGTTGGCATTTTTGAAGAGTCCGAGCAACGTAGATGAAGACTGAAGTAGGATGCAAGTGAAAATGCCAAACAAAAATTCACAATAAAACAAAGAAGCACACAGAAAATATTGAGCTTAAGATGCAGGTGATTCTTACCAATATGGTCTTTTAATGGAGAATTCCCACCAACAGCAAGACCGATCCCACTACTTCGAGGAGAAGAATTTGTTGTTGTATGTGATGTGGCCTGATTGTCTTTGGCCTTATGATCAAGGAGTAATGTGTCATCCATATATCTGCAAAAGCTTGAAACCTGAGAATGCACATTCTCACGGACCTGCTTCTGTTGATCGGCTAAGGAGGCTTTGTTAGCCATATCAATTATCTCCTCCGCATCAGCTTCCTCAGCATTCCTTCCTAAACGGTTGTAACTGAAAGTAAATTTTATCATAGCAACATGAAACTACAGTTGGTGCAACTATGCAAAAAGATATATTTAATTTCACCACCAAATTCATAGACACAATTTTTAAGGCATAAAAACATATTTGTTACTTATACTATTTCAATAACAATGATAAACCAAGAATCAAAGAGGGGAAGAGAATAAAGAAACTCTCTCTCAATACTAGTGGTTCATGTTAAAGCAGTAGGCCTCTAAAGAAGAAGCAAAACAGAAAATGTGGAATAAAGACTGTATTTTTTTTATAACCGTAGTGTTCGGGCCAATTTGCGTGCACCTCGACTAATTCTGTAGGATTCCATATTGTACCTGCTATCTCTCACCAGCACAGGTAGCGGGTACTTCTATCCACATAAGGCTTAGGTAGAGGCCTTAAGAGAGATGAGAAAGAAATCATCCTAGTATATTGTTGACTCCGCTGAAAATTGAACCTGAAATCTCATGGTTCTCAACCTACTTTATTGACCACTAGGTCACACTCTTGGGGTGCGTGGAATAAAGACTGTTCACCCCAAACAAATACCTAATTCTCAAAAATTACTGAAAGCAAACAGAAATCTACTAATATCCAACCACTGGCGAATTTAAGTGCAAAAATTGGAACCCGTGGAGACCCGACTAAACTCGGTATATTATGTGTATAATTCTTAAAATGTCTAATATTATCTTAAGGAACCATGATCAAAAGAGAGTGAGTGGTGCACTGGTTAAGATGTTGGGTTTAATTTCTAAAGGCTAAGGGATTCAACCCAACTTGCTTCGCTATAATTTTTCTTTTATTTTATCTTAAATCCTGAAATCGCCTCTGTATCCAACAAGTTCTTTCTATTCCCCCCTTTGATAACGACCACTGAAGAAAACCCAATTGCACACTATGTTATGCTTCAATCATTCTTATAAAGGAAACCTAAGAAATGTTGAATAAAGATAGTACACTGACAAATATAAAGCAGCTAACCCATTAGACCATTTCCAATTGTACATTGCTGCAATAAATAAATAAAATGTTACCTAGTGTACAGGAAAAGGAGATTTGTGTCAGCTTCGAACTGAAGAAGCCTCGATTCTCCGGCGAATGTGGGGCTTTTAGTAAGAATTTTTACTGCCTGAAAAATGTGTCCCGTAACAAAAAGAATTCAACTTTAGTTAATTAACTGTGTCAATTCAACAAGCAAGTGAAAACTCCACATTATTAATAATGACCTCAAGATGCTTACTGATTAAGAACGACAGAGCAAAATTGAAAGAAAAAAAAAACAATGCAGGACAAAGTGTAAATATAAAGAGTTTAAAGGGGCGCGAGCCGAGCCCGAGAGAGAGAACCTCTTGGAATTTGTGGAAGAGGTAGGCTACTAGGCTCGATCGTTGCCTGCTTGATGTTCTTGACTGCTGCTATTACTATACTCGGCTCAACTTTGAGGCGGCGTAATTCCAAAGAATGACAAAAATGATCACCTTATGTTTGGAGTAAGTTCAGTGTGGTCCCTTAAATATACTCTGTGCAGTTTGGTCTTTTAAGTTCGACACAAGCGAGTACTTTTAGTCCCTGACAAATATTTAACTAACTTTAGTCGTTAGATTCGACAGAAGCTATAAAAAAAAAAAAATCTACTTTGAAAAAAGACTAAAAATATCATCCGTTACAATTTTGGCTCAAATATATTCCTCTACTTTATAAAAGAGCTAAAAATAGCCCTCTTATGGAAATTTTTAAATCACCCAAAATAACTCGGTTTTATTTTCTAAACTCACTCTAAAATATGAAAAAATAGATTTTTAAAAAAATTTAAAACTGGAAAAAAAATTATTCAAAAATCTGAAAACTTTTTTTTTTGTCCACATTTAAAAAAAAAAGTTTTCCTGATTTAAGATTTTTTTTTCCAGATTTTTGAATAAAAATATTTTTTTCAGATCTTATTTTAAAAAATATTTTTTCATATTTTGGAGTGGATTTAAAAAATGAAATTAAGTTATTTTGGGTGATTTGAAAATTTTCGTTAAGAGGGTATTCTTAGCCCTTTTCTAAAGTATAATGGTATTTTTACTCAAATTCATAACGGGGTATATTTTTAGCCCTTAGTTTTTTATCCTTTTCCCATAAAAAAATTACTACTTCATTATTTAATATGAAGTAGTAATTTGAAAGTGCGATTTTTGAAGTTTCTACTATTTTTATTTATTTCTATACTCTGGTATAATTTTTTAGGCGTAATTTATACTCTTTTTTAAAAATATTTATTTTGGTGTTTGGTATAATTTTTTAAATATTGCATTTTGTGAAATTTGACTACACTTCCCTTAATCATTTTCAAATTCCCCATGATATTTGTTCATCCACAGATTATTTTGAATCTACCTCCAAACAGATGCTGTTATTTTCTCTAATTCCAAATATTGATACGCTACTCTAAAGTTAAAAGTATAATAATATCTAAAAAATCACAAATTGTTAATATTATTTAAAATTAAAAAACAAATAAGAGAGAGAGAATAACACTGGACCTTTTATAGCTTGATCATTAACGGGCCTTACTCCAAGCCCAAACCGGCCAGTCGCCCACAGTAATTTGTAAAAATCTTTCTTCTATTGATTGGTATAATTTGTTCGACGGGAAGTAATGGTGCTGACAAACTTCAATGGAACCGGTGTGGGTTTTGGTACGCATAAATTTTTCAGTCCCCAATTGTATTTAATTCATCTATTTGAATAAAAACAAAAGCTTCTTTCATTATTATTTTTTTCTCTTTTTTTGCTTGCTTTCATGTACTGATGCAAAAAAAAATTGAAACTGGATATTGTGTTTAGGTGCTGGCGTTGGTTGCGGTTTCGGGGTAGGATGGGGTTTCGGAGGTTTGCTTCTCTCTTTTTGGGCTCTAACAAGAAATTTGTTGCTTATGTTTTTTATTATATTTGCATTTACAAAAATAAACAAGAAATCACTTAGTACTAACCAAAGGGTCCAGGTATCGTTCACTATTAGTTCAAAACAAAAGTTTTCATCTTTTATCGAGTCCATGATTACATGACTGTGAATTGGGGTAACATGGATTACAAGACCCGTCAGCCATGAAAATCTGTAAGCACAGTACTTAATCCATATTGTTTATCACCAGCTTTGTTGATTATGAACGTAGATTGATGGACTATGCATGAAAAGATATGATTAGTTTGTCATGTATACGAGTGCGCGATTTGTCTAGTTTTTACATCACTGAAGCATTTGGTAGAATTTCATACATCTAGAGTCCAGATCCTTATCCAAAAAAAAAATACATGTAGAGTGCAGATATCAGATCAAGAAAATCTATTGAACACTACATCAAAGATCTTTGAAGATACTAGTAGTAGTAGTTGTTATTTCTTTTGATAAGTAAAAGTTTCATTGACAAAGGTTATCCATCTAGACACAAACCTAACAACAACAACATAGCCAGTGTAATCCCACACAGTGGGGTCTGGTGAGGGTAAGATGTACGCAAACCTTACCTCTACCTTTGTGGGTTAGAGAGATTGTTTCCGATAGACCCTCGGCTAATAAGAACGTTGTCAATGCAAGAATTCAAGAAAAATAAGACAGCAAGATATCATACTGCAAAACAAATAAAGCAGCACATAGGAATACACACATAGGAGTATGGATCTACGCGAAACCTAAATAATACTACAAAGAAAGAAAGAAGAGGAGATGAAGAGGCTAGTCCCCTACCCATCTCACACACATAACTCAACCTTCTATCCTAATCTTCGACCTCAAAATCTTCCTATCTAGGGTCATGTCCTCTTCATTCAGCTGAAATTGTGTCATGTCCTATCTAATCACCTCTCCCCAGTTCTTCTTCAGCCTACCTCTACCTCTCATAACTCTTGCTATCGCCAATCTCTCATACCTCCTAACTGGCACATCCTCACACCTCCTCTTCACATAGCCGAATCACATTAGTCTTCTCTCATTTTGTCCGCCTTATATAACTTCGTTTCTAATCATATCTCTTGTAGTATGACCACACATCTATCTGAGCATCTTCATCTCCACTATTTTCATCTTTTGAACGTGAACGTTCTTGACAGGCCAGCATTCTGCCCCATACAACAATTCTAGTCTAACCACTGCTCTATAGAACTTACCTTTCCGCCTGGACGACATTTTCTTATCACAAAGCACCCTGGAGGCGAGCCTTCATTTCATCTATCCTACTCCAATACGATATGCGACATCATCGTCAATCGCTTCGTCTCCTTGTAATACGGATCCAAGATACTTGAAACTTTCTCTTTTGAGTATAGCTTGTGCCTCAATCTTCACTTTCACATCTATCTCCTGCATCATGTCACTAAACTTGCACTCCATATACTCCGTTTTAGTCCTGCTTAACCTGAAACTTTTAGATTCTAAGGTCGTTCTCCAAACTTCCAACCTATCGTTGATCCTGCTGCGCGTCTTGTCAATCAAAATTATGTCGTCTGCAAATAACATACACCACGTCACCTCCTCTTCTTGGATATGTCGAGTCAATTTGTCCATCATTAAGGAAAATAGAAATGGGCTAAGGACTGATCCCTGATGCAATCCCATCATGATCGAAAAGTGTTCAGAGTCACCTCCCACTGTCATATCCCGGGTCTTAGCACCTTCATACATGTCCTTAATTGCCCTAATATACGCCACCACCTCTAGACTTCAAACATCTGAAAAGGACCTCTCGAGGGACTCTATCACATGCCTTCTCTAAATCAATGAACAACATGTGTAGGTCTCTCTTTTTGTCCTAATACTACTCAAACAATCTCCTGACATGATGAATAGCCTCTGTGGTCAATCGCCCTGGCATGCATCCGAACTGATTCTCTGGTATCAAAACATCCCTTCTCATCCTCATCTCGACCACCCTCTCCCAGACTTTCATAGTATGGCTTAGCAGCTTGATACCCCTATAATTATTGCAATTCTGAATATCGTCCTTGTTCTTGTACAACGGGACCATTATACTCCACCTCCATTACTCTGGCATCTTAGTCATCCTAAATATGACGTTAAACAATCTAGTCAGCCACTCCGTACCTACCTCCCCTGCGTTCTTCCAAAAGTCTTCCGGGATCTCATCCTGTCCGGTCGCTCTTTCCTTCCTCATCTTACGAATAACACCTCTAACCTCTACAACCTTAATGCACCTACAATACCCAAAGTCTCTACGACTCTCGGATTGTTCTAATTCCCCAAGACAATAGCCCTGTCCCCTTCTCCATTCAGAAGCTTATAGAAGTACTCTTGCCATCTCCATTTAATGTGTGCCTCCTCTGTCAACACTTCGTCATTCTCATCATTGATGCACTTCACTTGATCCAAGTCGCGTGACTTCCTATAGACTAAAATGTATTGAGCTAATTAAGTTTATCACCCTATCTACCTCATGTGCATTTTTCAGGTGCTAACAAGCGCAACGACCTATTTCAGAATCTGTAGAGCGGTTGGCTTTGCACTTAATGCATATCTGATTCCTTTCTTTCGTTAAAACCCAACAGATGCATGTGGAATTGTCTTCCTCAGCTCTTTACTTTCCTTGACAGTTAATAGCATCTCCCGGTTTGTCCCAAACATGTTCCAAAACAAACCCCAAAGTTGTTCAGCGACAGAACAGTGAAAAAGCAGGTGTCTGCTGTTTTTAACCTCTTTTAAGAGGAATTACTAAAATGAAAGATCAGTACTTTTTGGCATCTGCTTGGAAGGGGACATGTTAAAGCATCAATCCCCATGGAGAGGATTGTTTTATTATAGTAGCTATGAATGTGCATGGAGAAAGTTAAAACATTTACAGATTTGCCTATCTAAGGCAGTGATAGCTAAGGAATAAATGCCATATTGGCACCATTCTGGATTCTTACTTCCCACCTTGGTTGTTCATGATTTCCCAAAAAGTGGAGGAATCTTTGAATGTTCGGTACGTCTCTAGGCATCACTCATCAGTGTCATTAAACGCCATTGCTTCATGTCTTAAAGCGATGAATGATGCGAAGTGAGGGGTTACCACTTCATTGGTGAAACCATGCGCTTCAAAGAAGTGTGCTTTCAAGAAGTGACACACAAAATGATCCAAAATAAAAGCGGATGTTCTTTTGAAACTCAACTTTAGGAGCTGGAAATATTGGCTTGTTGTATATCGGATGCTGAAATTAGTTTTGCCTATTGCAATTTGATTATTGTAGTACTAAACTCAGGTACTTACCCTCACTTCATTGGTGAAACCATGCGCTTGAAAGAAGTGTGCTTTCAAGAAGTGACACGCAAAATGATCCAAAATAAAAGTGGATGTTCTTTTGAAACTAAACTTTAGGAGTTGGAAATATTGGCTTGTTGTATATTGGATACTGAAATTAGTTTTGCCTATTGCAATTTGATTATTGTAGTACTAAACTCGGGTACATTTAGCCTTTTTTTAAGTTTCCCATAAAATGTGCGCTTCACTTCAAAGAAACATGTGCTTCACTTCTCGCTTTTTGCTTCAATCCCTATATACCTTGTCAGTTTTTGCACTTTTTGCTTTAAAATGTTGCTAGGCATACTAGTTCTTCACAAGGATCTTTGATGAAATCCATCCTTTAACATCTTCATACTCACATTTCTCTGTTTTAGTTTCCTTGTTCCCTTTGTCTGATTGTTGACATGGAAAATGTTATAAGTATCATGTAATGGTATCTTTATTTTATCCTCATGCTTCTAAAGAAAACGAGGAGATTATCCTTATGTTTCGAGTAGGTTAGGAAAGCTGTAGTGTTTCTCTCAGGATTTAGACATATCTCTATCCAAACATCTGAGCACCCTTCCCCAATCTTTTCCCCAAGAGAAAGAGAAAAGGATATGCATTGGTCTTCATTCACTTATTTTTCGAAAAATCTTATCTGTTACTCTCTCGTAATTTGTTTCTTTGTGTGTGTTATAAGTCCTCTTTCTTTTTGCAAAATACTCTTCTCTAATAGTATCATCTAGCCTAATGTTTAATCTTGTTTTTTCCAGGCATGCCTTTGAATTTCTTGGGTCTTGGTGTAGGTAAAAACTAAATTAAACCCGTGTTTCGTGATATTATATCTCTGGTCCAAATTTTTCCGATGTTATGTTTCACAATTATTATTTGTAGGTGGCGGCTGTGGGATTGGAGTAGGCCTCGGATGGGGATTTGGCAATGCCTTTGGTAGCCAGTACAGGAACTCTAGAGTTACATTTGACGGCACAGATTATATCAATAAGGAGCATAGTGAAGAAAGAGATTCAAAAGATCTATCCAAAGGCACTCGAAAAGCGCATGCTTCTCAGTAAATATTATTACACATTTTTTGTTGATGCATCGAGTCTCCACCAATTCTAAATTTGACAAAGTTGTACCATCAGTTCCATTTCAGTCATCACTTGGAAACATATGTAGTACCTCTTGACAGCAACTCTTTTTCTTTGGTGTGTAAAATTGTTTGCTTTGGATGCTTGGAGAAAAATCTGTACTTGGAGTTTTACCAAAACTGGAAACCAGAGGGAACAGATGAAAGAGCGTAATGGTACGCCTAATTTGATAAAGTAAATTAGTCCCAATCATTCTTTGTCAATGCATATAACTTAAATCATTTAGGATGTGTTCGGTGCGGAAAATGTTTTTTTCTAGAGGGTGGATGGGGATGAGGGATGGGGCCGATGGGAGAAGTGGTCTTGGTGTGGGGAAACATCAGCATTAAATATTACTTATGAAATTTATTTTTTCTATTTTTATTGAGAAAGTCATTTTTTTTTAAGATTTTTTTTTTTAGAGAAAATGTTCTCTCCAACACATTTTGATCAATCAAATATGAGAAAATGGAAAAACATTCCATACCAAACACACCAACAACAACAACATACCCAGTGTAGTTTTACAAGTGAGGTTTGGGAAGGTAGTATGTATGCAGATTTACCCTTACATTTGTGGGGTAGAGAAGCTTTTTTTGAAAGACCCTAGGCTCGAAATAAAAGACAATGATGTGAAGTATGGGAGTTGGAAAATATGATAACAAGATGGCAAGATAAAAAGCAAATGAGTCAACAGATAGTTAATACACATTGAAGAAAAGAAAATACGTGATTACTAATTAATACTACTAATAAGGAGATCACTCGTCTACCTACTAATCTTTTATCATAATTCTCGATCTCCCCACATTTCTATCTAGAGTCATGTACTCGGTAATTTGAAGTAAACACACCAACACACCCTTAATCAGTAATGTCGTTTTGCACTACATTTGTTTCTCCTATTTTAGGCTAAAGGGAAGTAACAAGAAAATATTCTACCTTACTACTCTTACCTAAAATCAAGAGAAGGAATTCTACTCCACCCAACAATTGTTTAAGATCAGGTAGATATATGTGATATGAAATAAAATGGTAGCTAATAATTGGTAGAAATAATCACATGGGAAGAAACCTACCTACCATTCTTCACTCTCTTTTTCTTGCAGACCAATAGCTCCCCATTGTCACTATAAATACTAAAACTCTCTATTGCATACCCCATAAAGAAAATGGACAAAGAAAAAATGTTTACCCTTTCTCAAGTTGCACCACACAAGTCGAAGCAAGATTGTTGGATCATCATCAATGGCAGAGTACTATTACCAATCCCCCCACCCCACCCCCACTCCACCCCCTCCCACACCTTCCCGAACCCTTGCTAGTAGGTTTGACTGAACTCACTGTGTGTAGCTCGGACTATACATGTGTGTGAGGGAAAAAATATTGGCACACGAATAAAGAGCAGAATCGCTGACTCTAAATCTTGAATTCCGTCACTTTCCCCTACCCCTATATTTATGTATGCATGACATTATAAATTCAGGGTTTATGTAAATATATATGCTATGTTTTCTTCAGGTATTAGACGTAACGAAGTTTCTGGAAGAACATCCTGGAGGAGAAGAAGTGTTGATTGAATCAGCTGGAAAGGATGCAACTAAAGATTTTGAATATATTGGGCATAGCAAAGCTGCCAAGAACTTGCTCTTGAAATACCAGATTGGATATCTTCAAGGCTATAAAATCCAAGATGATGATAATTTAGATACTGATTCCTTCAAAGAACCAATAAAGGCCAAAGAAATGGAAGCTTTTGTGATCAAAGAAGATCCCAAGCCCAATTATCTGCTCTGTGTTGAGTATTTTCTACCTTTCTTGGCTGTTGCCTTTTACCTCTATTATCGCTATCTTACTGGAGCTCTCCAGCTTTGAGCTCCCACAACAATGGATTATAACGTATGATTTTCATCAATAATTTAATTTTTTTTATGTGTATTTTATGTCAACCTTCAAAACAGGAAAAGAAACCATACAATGCAGATTTTGGTTCTCGTTGTTAAGAGGGAGGTGATTCTCGAAAATGTATTTTTAATTATTACTTATTATGTTGGTCATCCAAGAAAGCTGGAGTTACTTCATTGTTATTCTTGTTCAGCGAGTTGAAAGTACACCATGATTTTCATTTCCGGAGCTTCTGGCTAAAAGCTACAATATTCGGTACCAGTTCGGATGAACTCAGATAGCTTTTGCTAAGATTTTATATTTTTGTATTAAAAAAGTATATTAAATATATGTATATAAATATTTAATTATGAACTAGAATCCATAAACGTCACATCCTGGCCCGCCTCTGGACCACAATTTTGATAAAAGGTTAATGGTAACAAATTGAACACACAAGGCAAAGCCATTAATGTACTTACTAGGTACCAAATTGAACACACGTCAATGTTAATGGTAACAAATTGAACACACATACACGCATGCCCCGATACCCCCGCCTCTTTTTCCCCACAAATATGAATAAAGAAACAATAATAAGTACGTCAATGTGTTTCATTTGCTAGGACATGAGAAATATACACAATTGGCAAAAGAAAAGAATGGTAAGAGAAAGTTGAAAACCAAAAAGTGGGGGAAAGGGAAAAAAAAGCACATCTTAGAAACATAAAAAAGTAATGGACAATACATCAATATACATGATAAAAGCAAGTCAAATAGGCCTAATCATCTCTTTCATTTCTGTATACATACAACAGAATATCATAATACAACAAGATTTACTCTCCACTAATGGCACCTAACTGAAGAGCCAGGAAACAGGTCAAGGTGCTACTACATAGTATGTTGAGACAATAGCACTGGCTTCGCATCACCTGAACAAAATTACATGTAATATACACCCTTCCTCCATAAGGTAATTCCAAAACTGATTGCACTAGGCCGTTTTCCTCTGACCTTTTCGACTCTGCAAGCTTTATCAGTTACAGGGACAAAGGTTCGTCACACTCAGATTGTACGGACTGCCACTAAAACTGCAGCAGATAAAATAATAATTCAGTGCCCAACTAACAGATGAAACTCATATATATGTCTGACTGAGTCACTCAATATAAAACTGCAGTAACAATGCATCACCAATACGAGGCCAAATATTGTCAACTGTACATAACATAACAATAATATACCCAGTGAAATCCCACAATGTGGGGTCTGGGGAGGGTAGAGTGTACGCAGACCTTACACCTCTACCTTGGTAAGTAGAGCGGCTGTTTCCGAGAGATCCTCGGCTCAAGACAGAGCATAAGCAAAAGCAAAGCAAGAGTAAAGCAAGCAAGAGAAACAGTCCGGAAAAATTTAAAGCAGTATGAAAATGTTGGTACCAAAAGCGAATAAGCCATGATACTAAAATAATGCACACTGGCACTGCAGGTTTTCAGCTCTATATACTTCATAATAGTACAATGCCAATGATAGTTGCGAGAAGGAAACAAACTATTATAGTATTTTCCCATGGCTTTATATACTGCTTTGAACTGCTTATCCTTGTGTCGAGGGTCTTCCGGAAACAACCCCTCAACCACCCAAGGTAGGAGTAAGGTTTGCGTATACTCTACCCTCCCAAGACTCCACTTTGTGTGATTTCACTGGGTATGGTTGTTGTTGTTGTTGTTGTTGTTACTGCATATCCTGTCAACAAGGGGGTCCATCTATGGATCTACGGCTGATTTACAAGCAAATTATGGTTCCATAAATTGTCATTTATGCTGTGAACTTTTACGATCTCATCCAAAAAGTGCAGCACGAGATGTAAAGATATGTTGGATTATAAGTATTTACTATTAAAGAATGAAATGGCAATATTCCAAACATCCTACAATTTTGAAATCTGTTGCTTCAACAAGATCATAAAGAGTCTTCCATTTCTTTTCTTTTCTTTTCTTATTTTATATCGATGGTTCATAACAGAGAACCACAGAATGCTGATTAGAGATGGCAATGGATCCTGGACCCGGTCCGGATCCGATGTATCCAGATCCGTTTTATAGGATATGGATCTTCAAAATTTGGACCCGACGGATCCGGATCGGACCCGGATCCGTTTCTGACGGATCGGATCTGGATCTGGATCTTGTATTTGAGATCCGTATCCGGTCCAGATCCGACCCGTGGATCCATTTTTTATTAAATATATTCATAACCTAGAATGTAATTTTATAAGTATTTTCTTAAAATTGCTAAGCATATCCTTGCAAGTTTAATTCTCAATCAATGTTATATTAGTGAATGACTAACATCTCCATAGACAAGTAGTTAAAATTATATTCACTTCATTTATGAAGATTCCAAGCACATGCAAGTTCTGCATTGTGGAAATACTAGTCAGCATTTTCCACAACTATTGTCATTGTCCAACATTTTTAATTAATAGCTCATAATCAAAATGAGACAACGAACAAAATATCTCATATAAACATTTCAAAATTGAAAAACAGTAAACTGTTACTTAAGTAAAAACCGTTTGTCAGTTCAAAAAAAAATTCTTAGCAAAGTAATTTTTTTTACATGTGGATCCAGATCCGATCCGTGGATCCGGCGGATCCGGATTTGGATATGATTTTTATGGATCCGCTGGATCTGGATCCGAATCTGGATTCAGGTATGAAAAACGGATCTGGATCTGGATCTAGTAGGATCCGGTCCAGATCCTATCCGTTGCCATCCCTAATGCTGATAATTGGGATCTCATCACAGATGTGGCAGTCAACTTGTGAAGTAATGACTGTATTGGTGTTTGTGGCTGCTATTCTGTGAAGGAAATAAGGAATGTGTATATAGTATCTGTTGGAAATTTGTCTTTCGTGGGGAGGTGCGTCCACCCATATTTAATGAATTAAACACTAGTGTTCCGCATGTTGGAGGCTTTGTCTCTTCACACGTGCATAATCTACTAAGTGAGTAGATGACCGTAGGGCCAAGAATCGTCAAATTTCGTTGAGAAATGAAAGAGATATTGGTCCACGAAGTAAGGTGTTTGAGGCATGAAAATATGGTGTGGGACAAATCTACCACATCGGTGGAAAAAGGAACAATTGGTCTCTTTATAAGTCTCTTAATTGGCTAAGGGTTTGGGACCCCAAGGGGTAACCCATGCGTTTAAAGGAGGGAGGACCTAGATGTGCTTGGGTTCAAGGCTAAGCCCACACGTGCGCCGCCGCCCGTCCGGTCGTGGGTCGTGGGTCGTGCTGATATTATCTCTTTGGACCCCCAAATTGCTTAATATTTACAGTTTCATCCGTGGAGTTTCTGGAAAGGTGAATTTGGCAACAACGGAAGGCAGAAAGTTTCTGCCTACCGTTTGGACTGATTTTTGGAGCATTAACTGTTAACTCATCCATAAACAACCCTCCTTTATTAGCCATTAACAGCCCTCTTTCAATGGCCATAAACAACCATTACTTGACAGTTTACTCCCTCCTTCAATGGCCTTAAACAATCATTTTCTTGGCAGTTGAAAAGTCTCCCCTTATGCTATATATTGGAGCCTTTTGGGCTGAATTGTGTGGACAACATAAGGACAAAAACAGTGATGAAAAACACACAAACAGAATATAGAAAACGAGACAACATTTATATACACAGAGACAAACAGAAAAGACACTGAAATTCGGTCCAAAACGTTGGGACTAAAACATAAACTCTTCCTACCTTGTCTATTCTTCAGCAAGTCGTTTCGTATTTGTTTTCTTCGTCGGGATCAACCTATTTGCTTTGTAGCGTTGATATTTGGTGTTGTTTTATCTTGGGAGACTATTGCCCGTTAACGTAAAAGCATATATATGGGGCAATCTTGTCTTAAGGACAGAGTGTCCATCACTCGACTCAGCACACAGTTATAACAATCCAGATTTAGTGTTTCTTGATTTCAGGTTATCAAGATTCAAGACTCAACAAGCTTACGACAGTTCTGAACATTGCCTATTTGTTTATCCTTTTGAACACTTGTAATATTTATTTACTTCCCGTACTGCTTTACATTATCCAACATACTTAAGACAAGATTGCCCCGTATTAGTGTTCGAAAGATGTCGGTCGAAAGTTGTGTGACCAAATCTGGATATGGTTGTGGTTTTCTGGTAAAAGAGTGATGATTATGCTGTTGAAGGTCAACGTGTTCATGGTGTCACCGCTCCCGAGAGTAGTGGGAACAAGCGCTCACGAGAGGCTGAGGATTTCAACTGGGACAAGAGGAGAAGGCTGAAGATGTGGTTCTATCTTGTAGCAAAAGGCCTATATCTGTCCCAGACAAAGGATCCGAATTATGATAAGGAGGAAATGGACACTCAGTCCGATAAAGTGACTGAAGTGGGCCAGAATCCGAAATTGGGATAAGTTATTTCTCTTCCTTGTCAAGAATAAAGATCAAATGATGTCTGATTAAAAATGATTTAAAGTAAGGAGGAATATGAAAATGATTTCACGAAATAATTTATATTCTTTACGCTTTAAAATCAGAAGTTTAATCTCATCTTCCTTCCCGTTTAAAGATTGGACTTTGTAAACGACTTAAAAAGATCTGTTCTTTTAAGTGTAATTATTAAAAGTGTGTAAAGTATGTTCGCACATACGAGGGAAAAAGATCCACTGATTGTGCGAAAACTGTTACCACTCTTAAGTAAGCACCAAGAATTGTCTCGGCACCAATCATAACGGAAGAAGACTAAAAGCTAAAGACGTTGAGTCTGTCACACTATTTGGCAGAAGATCCTTCATAGGATGATATTGGACACTCAGTCATACAAAGCCTCCGGGCGATTGGAGTGAGCCAAAATTCCTTTAATATGATGATATTGGACACTCAGTCATACAAAGCCTACGGGCGACTAGAGTGGGGCTAGAATTCATTTCATAGGAAAAATAATGGACACCTAATAAGGTGGGCCAGAGTTTCCAAATCTTAAATGATCTGAAGGCCAAAAGAAAGGCAAAAAAGAAATTGGACACTCAGTCTGCCAAAGCAACTGGAGTGGGCCAGAGTATACAGATCACATATGATCGGTTACGCCCTAACCACGAGCAAGAGGTTGTTCATGTGAAGCAACGCCACCTCTAAAGTAGAAGGGGCTGGAGAGGTTGTCCTCTATAGGACTTCAGGGAATGAGATCACTCCAAAAGGAGGTGATACATGTCCCAAACTTGGTTTAAGGGACGTTGTTGGTCAAGCTGGTTTGAGACTAGTCCAACAGGTCGATAATAACTAAGAATGGTACAGTATGTCTGTAGCCAAATGAATGATATATTTGTAATCTGTGCATCTATGTCATCATAGATTAAGACACGTTAAATAGAAAGATTCAAAAACTAGCGAAGTTGAGATTGTTGCCTTCTTTCGACATAAACCCTCAAAATGAATCTGAGGTAGGCGAAGAGGCAAAATCACCTTTCCAAATTCCGTCAAAAGAATAGCGAAAGAAGCATCGCTCCTCTAGAACTTAGTCACACCTTTATGGGTGATTTAAAGTTTATACAAAATAGAGGGGGGAGACAAGTACTTTGTGACCTTCATTGATGATGGTACAACGTATTGCATCCTTTGTTTGTTGAAAAGCAAAGATGAAGTTGTTGAAGCGGATAAGCGCTACAAAGCAAAAGTTGAAAATCAACTAAGCCTACGGATTGAGGAATTCGTAGTGATAGAGGGGGAGAATGTGAAGCATCGTTCATCAAACGACTGTTCATTTCTCACCTCAATCCAACGGTGTTAGCCAAGCGCAAAGCCGTACACCCAAAATATGTGGGGCAAGGCGATCCTTACCGCTAATGCGATTCTCAACAGAAATACACAAGGATAAAGATAACTCTCCGTGTGAAACATGGAAAGGATCTCACATACAAATGTTGTGATGTGGGGTGGCTTGGTAGAAGTTGGAATACCGAAACAGGTCAAGTTGGACCTAAGACTGTAGATTGCATATCCACTGGATCTGCAAATAACAGTAGTGCTTATCGCCTCTTGGTGTCAAAGAATGTTGAATTCTTTGAGGACAACTTTCCTTGAGAAGGAAAAAGAAGTAATTGCTCAAGGTTAACAAGAACCCGCGAGTGCCTGACTGTCCGGAACTAGATGTTCTGTATCTACAGGACTCGGAAGTTGCTGACTATCCGGAACTTAATATTCCAGATCTGCAGAACTCAGGGATTCTAGATGTTGAACCGAGACGGAGCAAAGAGGGGACAAAGACTTGTTCTAGGCCTTCTAGCTTGTATGGTTGAGAACGAACCATGGACAATTAACAAATAATTGTCATCTCCAAAAGCGTTGCTTTGGAAAGAAGCTACAAAAAGAGAAATAGATTCCATCATATAGAACCATACTTGCGTAATGGTTGATCTTCCTCCGAAAAATTAACCTTTGGGTTGTGAAAAAGGATACTCAAAAGTGAGTACAAAGTAGATGGATCTACTGACGAGTATAAGGCCTCGGCTACTTGTACATGTGCTCCCCTGTGAGTAGCTTAACATCCTAGGCCATTGCAGTCTTGCGTGGCATGGATGTTGAAACAGCCTTCCCAACCGGAGAGGATCAGAGTTGGTTTGCTGGACTGTTGGGCTTCTTCCTGAACTTCATTTTGGTCCCTGAAATGTTTACATTTTGGTCGTGGAAGTTTCAGATAAAACAGAAACAATGAATCTGACCACAGAAACATTGACTCTGAAGTTAGAAAGCCAACAGTTGAAAAACCAACAGTCTGAGAGTGAAAATTATATTGAAACAAAAGATATGGGTATCACAGATGACATCTTAGGAATTGGATTTCTAAGACATCTAACGAACTGGTCTAACTCCAAACTCAGTTGTGAGATAGTTGACAGTCTCGTTGAAGCCACCAATGGATATGAATCATGGAACTGATTGGAATCATGGTGCACCCATAGACAAGGAGCGATATGCGCAAGTCACGTGTAATTCAATGTATTGTACACACTACAACCAACCTGATATCGGCCTACAAAGCAGATCAGTTGAATTA
The DNA here is from genome assembly GCA_034509755.1 of Anisodus tanguticus. Classification (NCBI taxonomy): domain Eukaryota; kingdom Viridiplantae; phylum Streptophyta; class Magnoliopsida; order Solanales; family Solanaceae; genus Anisodus; species Anisodus tanguticus. Next base: position 6,737,680 of record CM067555.1, on the reverse strand, counting down.
AGGTTCACTGATGATTTTAATAAGTGATTCTGGAAAAGGCGTTAAGTCGGATATGACGATATCTAACATATTCGCTTATCTACAGATCATGGTATTCTGGATGTCCAACGGTTCTGGGAGAACACAGTGATGCAAACTGGACATCAGATATGAAGAACACCAATGCCACAAGTAAATATGTATGGTGGGTCTTAGAAAATCCTCTAAGCAAATTTGCATCGGCCGATTCATGATGGAATCGGAGTTTATCACTTTATACAAAGCATGAAAGAAGTTGAGTAACTTCACGACTCTTTAGAGGACGTCCCTTATTGGGAGAAATCCGTGCCTTCAGCAGTTATACATTGTGGCTAGCCGGTCGGCTTCAGGAAGGACACGGATGACGGCATCTGGACATATCTGTCAGGATCTGTCGGAGACATAAGACCGTATGACAGTTGATCATCACGGGTGTCACTTCCTTGATTACTAATAAGGATATAGCGGACCTTTTTAACTAAGGGACTACCCGGAGATCAAGTGTTCTGCCTGTCTAGGGGGAATGGGTTAAAAACCCAAACAATACGAACCTTTGCGGTGGTAACCCAACCATACTGACTGAAAATTCCAAGAATTTGGTTCAATGGAAAAACTAAGCTGCAAAAGGTTCAGTTGAGCGCTTCGATGAAAGCAAGAGCACTTCGGATGATGATTTCTGTAGGGAAACATGAATCCAAAGTTGTTCCCGCGATAAACATTAAAGTGCTACCTGCATGGTGGGTAAAGGTTAAGCTTCCAAACCTTTAACGATCCTCAAAACGGTTGAGATTAAGGTTGGGGAAACTTTTAATGATTCATAATACTTGTGAAGTGGGGTATAGCAGAATACCTTGTAGGAGATCACCTATTTAAGTGCGAGAACAGACCGCCTCAAATGAACGCACTTGAGAATCCAAGTATGTCCACGGCCACAACGGACAAAACCATAAGAATGGAAACGAATAAGAAGAGTTATTGTGTTGGTATCATTGTCTTGGCTTACACTAAACACTGACGGTTCAAGACATCACGTTCACCGCGCAGTAAGTCCGATGGTATTCAACTAGGGAAGGTTCAAAGCAGAAGCTACCTCTCCTGATGCAATATCTTTTCGCTAAAAGATTGCTGAAAGTAGGCACCTTGTGTGTGCGCCAAAATCTTTTTCAAGAGGGGATTGTTGAAAATTTGCCTTTGGTGGGAAGGTGCGTCCACCCATATTAAATGAATTAAACACTAGTGTTCCGCATGTTGGAGGCTTTGTCTCTTCACACGTGCATAATCTACTAAGTGAGTAAATGACCGTAGGGCCAAGAATCGTCAAATTTCGTTGAGAAATGAAAGAGATATTGGTCCACGAAGTAAGGTGTTTGAGGCATGAAAATATAATGTGGGACAAATCTACCACATCGGTGGGAAAATGAACAATTGCTCTCTTTATAAGTCTCTTAATTGGCTAAGGGTTTGGGACCCCAAGGGGTAACCCATGTGTTTAAAGGAGGGAGGACCTAGATATGCTTGGGTTCAAGGCTAAGCCCACACGCGCGCCGCCGCCCGCCCGCGCGCGCCCGCGCTCTCGGGCTCGGTTCGGGTGGGACTTTCTGATATTATCTCTTTGGACCCCCAAATTGCTTAATATTTACAGTTTGGTCCCTGGAGTTTCTGAAAAAGTGAATTTGGCAACGGAAGGCAGAAAGTTTCTGCCTACAATTTGGACTGATTTTTGGAGCATTAACGGTTAACTCCTCCATAAACAGCCCTCCTTTATTGGCCATAAATCTGCCATTAACAGCCCTCCTTCAATGGCCATAAACAGTCATTACTTGGCAGTTTACTCCCTCCTTCAATGGCCTTAAACAGACATTTTCTTGGCAGTTGAGAAGTCCCCACTTATGTTATATATTGGAGCCTTTTGGATTGAATTGTGTGGACAACATAAGGACAAAAACAGTGACGAAAAACACACAAACAGAATATAGAAAACGAGACAACATTTATATACACAGAGACAAACAGAAGAGACACTGAAATTCAATCCAAAACATTGGGACTCAAACAGAAACTCTTCCTTCCTTTTCTATTCTTCAGCAAGTCGTTTCGTATTTGTTTTTTTTTGTCAGGATCAACCTATTTGCTTTGTAGCGTTGATATTTGGTGTTGTTTTATCTTGAGAGACTATTGCCCGTTAACGTAAAAACATATATACGGGGCAATCTTGTCTTAAGGACAGAGTATCATCACTCGACTCAGCACACAGTTATAACAATCTAGATTTAGTGTTTCTTGATTTCAGGTTATCAAGATTCAAGACTCAACAAGCTTGCGGCAGTTCTGAACATTGCCTATTTGTTTATCCTTTCGAACACTTGTAATATTTATTTACTTCATGTACTGCTTTACATTATCCAACAGTATCTTCAAAGCAGATGCTCTTTGATTCTTTTTCTTTCTTTTGGTTGGAAGGAGTGGATGTAAAGAGAAAAAGGTTATTTGTTCAGTAGACCTCTCAATTGCAGAATATCTGTTCAGGGCTCGTAACCGAACAAAAAGGAGCTTAGTTAACAGAAAAGCTGCAATCATTAATACAACCCAGTTACAAAATCAAGGCCAGATGTCTGATTAGTCTCTTTAGCTTGGGTTAATCTTACCCCTGTATATAACCCAGACTCCCTGTTGGATTTTGTCAGCTCTTTAGTCTTATGATAGGTTTTTGTTATCTTTGTATGAGCTGATATTTCCTTCAACTTTGTAACTATGCATCTCCGTGATGCTTTTGTGAATAATAAACCACTTCATAAATAATTTTAAAAAAAAAAAACAGAAAAGCTGCAATCCAGTAAAATTACGGGGAACTAAAAGGTAACCTTTTGACTAATTTCCTAGCTCTCTTACTTGCTGCAAGTGCCAAATTTCTACAAAAGATTATCTATGTCCAACTTTTTATCTTCCTTCCTTTATTCCTGAAACTCTCTCAGAAACCTTCCCGTGTTACTCTCGCTGCCTCATTCTCTAAACATTATACATAGACAAGATGTAGATCAAGTCCATTCCAATTATCATTAGTCATACTGCGACGAAAGAAAAGGAAAGGAGTGGAACCTGTGAAACTTCACACCCGGGAAAAAATATTCTATTTACCAAACTCTAAACAAACTATAAGTACACTCCCTGATTCTGCAAATGTTGCTAAAAAGAGAATATCACTATACTCTTTGAGCAGAAACTTCACTTTATTTAAGAAAAAGAAAAGTAATTATACTCTTTGAGAAGTTTTTCCCTTTCAAGTGGGAGACAAGTCAGGAGGGAGAGCCTTCACTTAACAATAGAGTTACTCCTTTGGTAACCTACAGGTCATGGGTTCGAAGCATGTAACAACTTCTCCAGAGAAATACAAGATGGACTCTCACAGCAGAAGAGAAACTACACTATAAAGGAATTTTTTCTTAGTCCTTTCAAAATCCGTTTCTGGGTGAAAGAATAAACATAAGGGTTTTTTTTTCGACAAGGAAAGAATAAACATAAGGTTAGATAGATAAAACAAGACAGCTAACTCACCAATCAGGAAAATGAGAAGAAACACTGAGAAAACTATCCGAACAGGTCGACGATACTGCATGTAATACTGGGACCTTTGTAGCTGGCGCTGAACGGCACCATACCAACCATAGAGTTGTTTATCATAACAATCATCACAACCATCAAGACAACTCTTATTCCTCTCATAGCATGTGTTTATGCTCTGCAATAAAAGCACTAGATCTCATCACATTAACATCATTTAATTATAAGGAAAAGATACGACTATTTCTGGATCATTGATAAATACTACACTTGTGCCAACTGATTTTATATAGTTTTGTACCAGTCCAGCTGATTTTACATAGTTTCGTGCTTTAAGTTAAAACTTTAAAATTCTAATCCCTGATCTTTTATGGAATATATTTTGAGTATATATTCTCATATTATAAACAGGGCTATTTTGTAGTTTTACTTGTTTGGGTTCCCTTTTTCAACTTTTGAACTAGTAATTGATATCAATAACTCAAAACTCTGAGAATTTTGACATCGTAATCATATATATAATGTACTACAAATTTGGATACTATAAGAACAATGCATCACCCTTGTTGGTGGCTGAGTGCGAGGCAATGTATTGTCAGCTTCTTGGTTGAACTTCAACTTCCTATAACCATTCTTGGACCATTTTAACTCCTTAACGGATTCCACGGCATTCAACAATCCCTGGTAACTGGGTATTCTGCGAGGAGGTGGTGCAGGTTCTTTGATGGAAACATCATTGCCAACTGCAATCTGCCATGCACCAATGTCAGCACTAGCACTTGCTGTTCTCCGGTGGCCCATAAACTTCTCGTCCTTTGCCTCACCTCGAATTTCATCCTCCGAATGAGTAGGATTCTCAGAACACTCTAGAACTGATTGATTTTGCAACTCTGCTCCGTCTACTTTTGCATGGTTTATGCCTGCAGAAAAGGTGGATGGTCCAGAGAGAAATGCAGCAAGTTCAATGACTTCTCCCTCATCCAAGCGCACCCACGGAAGTGGTGGTTTGCCTTGTGAGACAGCTGATTCATTAAGAGAATTTTCAACTTTCTTAATCTGACTGTTGATTGCAATAACAAATTCGTGGTGTCTATCTCTTGCATCATCAGCAGAGTTACTATTATAGCTCGATCTAACTGCCCGGTCAAATTCCTCCAACTGCATTTACAATGCCATCCAACAGAATTAACTCAACTCTCACCCTTTATGCACATAAACCAACAATATCCCATACAATAAAAATCATTTCTTGGCTTTATTTCTTTTAGGGAGTTATGGATTTCCTACCTGCCATTTAGCAGTACCAAGGGTAGTTCTAAGGTCCCTTCGAAGCGCATCACAATTCCAACTACCAGAAGTATCCTTCATAGCATGAATCCATGTCCTATAAGTTGATTCCATTCTTGAAAAATGAAAACAAAACTATGTCAATAAAAAAGATAAAACCCCACATACCAAAAGTAATAAAGCTTCAATCTTTACATCACTAATCATCAAAAAATACAACATAAATGATAATTCTAACAAAATCAATCCAAACCCACAAAACAAATGAGAAAAATAAGGGAAATAAAAAGGTAAAAAAGGGTTACCTGTCAGCAGATTCTTGAACCTCTTCTGCAGCTGAAAAGAATGGATCTTTCTCCCACCTATCAAAATGTGATGCCATATCTTCCAAGTATTAATTAATCACCAAATATATAAAATTTTCACCAAAAAATGAGCAAAAATACCCTAAAATAATTTTTCCCAGGTTAATAAATGATGGAATACTGAATGAATCCAAGTGTATTTTTTATTTGAACAGGTTTGGATCAAACTCAGATTCAATAGATCCTCTTTTTTTTTTTTTTCTTAATTATGATATATGGTGGTAAGAAGATACTTTACCAACAAAAAAGAAAAAGAAACTGTTGGTGAAGAGATATAGGTAAAAAAAAAAAAGTACGTGTCAAAAACAAAAAAGATGATTATTTAAAGGTGTTTGTGGCGCACGCCCGGAAAGAGGGCTGGGGAGAGTTTCCAGGAGACTTGATTTCTAAAAGTAAGTTTCTCAAATTATATTTACTTATTATTTTAAAATTTTAAGATAAAATTAATTATTTTTTAATTTTATTTTTAAATAGTACTCTTTCTGTCTCAATTTATGTGATACACTTTTATTTTTCATCTGTTCCAAAATGAATGATATATTTTTATATTTAAAATAATTTAACTTTTAACTTTTCATTTTACCCTTAAAGAAATTATTTACAATCATACAGATATATATGATTTGTTTTAGATCAAAAGTTTCAAAACTATTACTTTCTTTCTTGAATTTTGTGTCTAGTTAAACCATATCACATAAATTGAGATGGATGGATTAATTATTTTTAAAGATAAATATTTAATAAAAGAATGAGGATAAGATAATAAAAACATTTTCTAAATATTTTTTAAGAATCATGTAAAAAATAAATAAGACATAATTTGAGACAGATGGGGTATATGAGAGAGGGACGGCGCCGTTTGGAGAAAACAATTGTGCAATCAATGAGGTCCGAGCTGGTTTGACCTTGTTTTTTTTTTTTTGATATTCAGTTTCCCTGCTTACGCCGGACTATTCCTGAAAATAATAGTCCCGGTCCCTCAGCACTACTATCAGTAAATTGCGGATGTGCATGAATGACCAGGATTTGAGAACAGAGCCACTGATATCACATACAATGTCCTACCCCAGAAGAAAGCAAATTGCTCCCATCAAGGTTCGAACTCATGTTGCAGGCCTCCAGCTAGATTTTAAGTTCCACTCCTTTATCATTCAGCTATGCCCGGGGACTTGGTTTGACCTTGTTATGTCGAGGGGGGTGGATTTATTAAAGGATGTTCCACTGGCAATCTGTGGTTGATACTTGGTGAAAATCAGCTGACTAGAAATCCATTAGGAACAATGCTACAACTGGAAAATCTTTATTATATAGGTACAGTCAAGTTAGGGGTGTAAAAAAATATTTTGAAAACCCATCCCTACTATATATTGTGTGATATAAGTTGAAATTGTGCTTGAACATACAATAATTTAACAAAAAAATAAAAAAAATTATAAAAAAATATCACTTGTTAAACTGGTCAAAACCATTTTCTCGAACTTGAGACTCATCTTCAAAAAAAAAAATGAAAGTCAGTCCAATGTATAACTAATGTTGTTTAAAAAAGAATCATGTCCAAACGGGCTCTAAATTTTATGTACTAAGTGGTTGTTTGGTTGAAGGGATTAAGCGTATTATCCTGATTCTCGAGATAAAAAATGGTTAATTAAGAATATTAGCTAAAATCAAGAAAAAGTTTATACCACAATCATGAAATATTATCTTATATAAAAGTTGAAATTATTTATCCTGATTATAATCTCATGATAACTTGGTTTTAAACTAAAGGATTTCTTAAATATGTAAATTTTGTTTTCACAATCAAATTATTTATATGATAATTAGATATTAATTTATGATAAATGCTAATCAGTAGCACGATAAAATTGGTGACTTTCCCCAGTAGTTTTCCTATTATATGAGTCAATTCATACTACCAGCCAAATTATTTAGTCCTCTTTGGTTAATCAGCTTTAAATAACTTTGCATTTCTTGCTGTTGCTGTCCCAATCCCAAACAATAGTTTTGATTTTTTCTTATTTTATGAGTCTGTTATGGCTACCTGTCATTTGGGGCCCTCAGGCCACGTGGTTGGAGCTTAGAGAAGGAAGGAAAACTCAAAATTCTTGTTGAAATTTGAGGACATATTTCTATCTTCTGTTGAGAAAAATGAAAATGGCTATTTGGTTTATATGGTTGAGAAAGATGACACACGATGACTTACTGATCTGATTTAATTTAATTATTTGGTAGCTATACTTTACTGATCTGATTAAATATAATATTATTGATCCTTTAATTGTTAGTAAATTTTACTTTTGATTCTTGTGATATTAACTAAATATATTGAGCTTTCAATTAATCAAAGTGATGCACTTCTAGTTTTGTTGCTTGTAATTTTTTACAAATTTACCAGATTATCAATCATTATACTATTTAAATAGTCATGTATAATGTTAAATTTGTAACGTTTGTTGGAAAATCTTACGAAAAATACTTGATCACGAACATTGTACGGAATTCATCAAAGCTTGAGGCGTATTAAAAGACATTGTTCTTAAGGATATTTCACCCGGTATTGATGTATTCCAGAATTCAATAAGTCCTTCTAATATAAAACTAAGAGTCGGAATTTAACAAAGATTAAAGGAGAAAACCAGTACACTAATAGAAGATGGGGGAAAGAACTTTTGTTCCTCTCCTCTCTGCCAAAAGAAAAGGAGTTTGGATTGTATAGAATTAGGAAGAACATAGGTAACGTTCTGATCATTGCCATGGTATGTGGAATTGTAGTAATTGTAGAAGGCAATTAATTCAAAGTCTTTAATGGCTGAAAATCAAGGGTGCAAACTTTAGGAATTGTCATATAATAATGACTAATTAAGGATAGACATTCAACACAAAATAAATGTATTAAAGACCATTAACACAGCTTTCAATAGAATGAATATAGACAAGAGCTTTGAGTAATTCTTTTTGAGATATTATTTTTACAACAAACCCCTTCTATCTCAAAAAGATGATAAGAAATAGAATGAAGTAAGAAAGTTTTGCTCGATTTTCACATATGAGTATAATACATCAAATTTGGTGTCATATAGACTATGAACCTGACTTGTATCAAATAAGATTAAACTTATAGAATAATTGGTGAAGTTTAAAACTTCTATGAACCAAGAACTCTTTTGTAAGTTTAGAGCCTTATCTATCACATTACACTCGCATAATCTTTGTCGTTATCGTGATTTTGCGCTAAGAGGTCATGTGTGTCATGATATTCATTAGTGCTCTAGAAATTTGTCACAATTTCATATGAGCGCCACCACTCGACACTCATATAGTTCCAATCATCAAGTATATTATGTAGAGCAATACACCACCTATAAGGGATATGAATTTGATTAAGAGTTTATAACTTAATCTCACTTTGCCTTGTAGTTTTGCACTATATTCACACACCATAGGAAGGGACATAATTTAATAGTGTGGGTTACAACAATTGCATAAAACGGGAAGTAAGTAAATATTACAATATCCAGAAAGGTTAAACTACTCACGATTACAACAAACTGAAAATAAGAACGATTACAACCACTTTAAACTTCAATGAGTCGAGTGATGGCACTCTGTCTTTAAGACAAAATTGCCCCGTATATATCCTCTTACGTTATGGACAATAGTCTCCCAAGATAAAACAACAACTTAACAAATGAGCAAAGGAAACTCAAGTGTTACTCTTGAAAACTTTGAGTAATGAAATGATGCTAGAGATGAAGAGGAAGATTTCTATAATTTTTCTCAAGTGTGGAACAATTGAGCCAAATACCTCAATTTATAGTGTAAGGAGGATGACCTCTCAACTAGCCAACTAATGACTTTCAATAGTAATGTAATGACACTTATTGAGGGGTTACAATAAGTCAAATAATGGCCGAATTCAAGTGCCTAGTAATGGAGATTCAATGCTCCAAAACAAGCCCAAGAGGAAGAAACTTTTTGCCTTCCGCCGTGAGCCTCTTCTCAATTTTATCTTTCCTGAAACTCCGGGATCAAACTGTAAATATTAAGCAATTTGGGGTACAAAAAGATAATATCAGAAGACCCACGACTCGAGCTCGGATCGGATGGGCGGACGACGGCGCGCGTGTGGGCTTAGCCTCGAACCCAAGCACACCTAGGTCCTCCCTTCTTCAAACACATGGGTTACCCCTTGGGGTCCCAAACCCTTATCCATTTCTTAGGCTTATAAAATGAACAATTCTTCATTTTCCCACCGATGAGGTAGATTTGTTCCACACCATATTTTTCATGCCTCAAACACCTTATTTTGTGGACCAATGTCTTTTTCATTTCTTAACTAAATTTGATGATCATTGGCCCTACGGTCATCTACTCACTTAGTAGATTATGCACGTGTGAAGAACCAAAGTCTCCAACATACGGAACCCTAGTGTTTAAGTCATTAAAGATGGGTGGACGCAATACCCATCAAAGGCAAATTTCCAACAATCCCCTATTGAAAGAGATTTTGGCGCACTCACAAGGTGCCTATTTCCAGCAATCTTTCAGCTGACAGATGTTGCATCTGGATAGGTAGCTTTAACTTTGAACCTTCCATAGTTGAATACCATCGGACTTACTTACTGTGTGGTGAACGTGATATCTTGAACCGTTAGTGTTTAGTGTGAGCCAAGTCAATATTACCAACACAACAACTTCTCTTACTCTTTCTTCGTAATGTTTTATCCGTTGTGTCCGTGGACACTTCTTGGATTCTTAAGTGCGTTCATTTGAGGCGGCCTATCCTCGCACTTAAATAGGTGGTCTCCTACAAGGTATCCTGCTATACCCCACTTTACAAGTGTTAGGAACCAAAGTTTCCCCAAACCTAACCTCAACCGTTGAGGATCATTAAAGGTTTTGGAAAATTAACCTTCACCCACACTGCAGATAGAACTTAACGTCTATCGCGGGAATGGCTTTGGGTTTATGTTCCTTACAGAAATCATAACCCAAAGTGATCTTGCTTCCACCGAAACGCTCAACTAAACCTTTACAACTTAGTTTTCCCATTGAACCAAATTCCTGGGATCTCCAGTCAGTAAGGTTGGGTTACCACCGTATTGGTCCTTAAAGCTTGGGTTTTAAGCCTATTCCCCTAGACAAGCAGAATATTTGATCTCTGGGTATGCTCTTTGTCAGTGGGTCTGCTATGTTATCATTTGATCTTATATAATCAATGGATATTATACCCTGGTGATCAGCTGCCTAACGGTCTTATGTCTCCATCGAATATGACGAGATTTGTCATTGTACATAGAACTCTGTGCCCTTCCTAAAGCCGACTGGTTGTCGCAGTGAATCATCACTGAAGGTACGGGTTTGTCCAAACAAGGGACATCCTCTAAGAAGTCGTGAAGCCACGCTTCTTCTCCTACTTTGTCTAAAGCGATAAACTCTGATTTCATCGTGGATCGAGCGATGCAAGTTTGCTTAGAGGATTTCCAAGACACAGCCCCACCACCAATTGTAAATATATACCTATTGGTGGACTTGGTGTTCTCTATATCAGATATCCAGTTTGCATCACAGTACTCCTCTAGTACAGTTGGATATCTCGAATAATGCAACCCGTAAGTTAGCATGTATTTCATGTAACGTAGCACCCGATTCAACGCTTTCCAATGATCATTACTTGGATTACGAGTAAACCTAGCCAACTTGTTGACTGTATAAGCGATATCAGGTCGGGTGCAATTTGTTATGTACATCAAACTCCCAATCACCTGTGCATATTGCTCTTGGTATATGGGTGCACCACGATTTTTATCAAGCTTTTGATTTCTATCCAATGATGACTTCACATGCGATCTGTCAAACACCTCAAACTTTCTCAAAACAACATCGATGTAGTGAGACTGAGATATGACCAATACGTCAGACATCTTAGAGATTTTTATCCCTAAGATGACATATGCGATACCCATATCCTTCATGTCGAAACATTATTTCAACATGTTCTTAGTCTCTAGGATTAAGCTAGGACTGATCCTTCTTGTGATCAACATGTCATCTACGTACATGCATATCATGATGAACGAGTCGAGTTATATTTCGTGTAGACACATTTGTCACACTCATTAATGGAGAAATCTTTTGATAGTAGAGTACTATAAACTTTTCATGTCATTGCTTCGGAGCTTGTTTCAACCCGTACAGAGATTTGACAAATCGATAGACTTTCTTCTCTTGCCTTGGAACCAAATACCCCTCGGGTTGTTCCATATAGATTTCCTCTTCCAAATTACCATTTAAGAAGGTTGTCTTGACATCCATTTGATGTATCTCAAGGTCACACAACGCTGCGATCGCAATGAATACTCGTATGGACGTCATTCTAGACACCGGGGAGTACGTGTCAAAATAGTCAAGGCCTTCCTTCTGTCGATAGCCCTTGACTACCAACTTGGCTTTGTACTTGTCTATAGACTCATCTGCTTTATACTTCCGTTTGAGTATCTATTTATAACCCAAAGATTTCTATTTTTTCTGTCTCTTGGTAGAACAACTGAGCCAAAGGCTTCAATTTATAGTGTAAGGAGGGTCTATAGACAAAACCGTTGGGTTGTAAATGGATACTCAAACGGAAGTATAAAGTAGATAGGTCTATAGACAAGTACAAAGCCAGGTTGGTAGTCAAGAGCTATCGACAGAAGGAAGGCCTTGACTAAATGTATTCCCGAATATGAGTATTCATTGCGATCGCGAACCGTGACCTTGAGATACATCAAATGGATGTCAAGACAGCCTTCCTAAATGGTGATTTGGAAGAAAAAAATCTATATGGAACAACCCGAGGGGTATGTGGTTCCAGGGCAAGAGAAGAAAATCTGTCGATTTGTCAAATCTCAGTACGGGTTGAAACAAGCCCCGAAGCAATGACATGAAAAGTTTGATAGTACTCTACTATCAAAAGGTTTCTCCATTAATGAGTGTGACAAATGTGTCTACTCGAAAGGTAACTCGACTCGTTCGTCTTCGACATGAATGATATGGGTATCGCATATGTCATCTTAGGGATAAAAATCTCTAAGACGTCTGACAGACTTGGCTTATCTCAATCTCACTACATCGAGGATGTTTTGACAAAGTTTGAGGTGTTTGACAGTTCGCCTATGAAGTCACCATTGGATAGAAATCAAAAGCTTGATAAAAATCGTGGTGCACCCGTATGCCAGGAGCAATATGCACAGGTGATTGGGAGTTTGATGTACATAACAAACTGCACCCGACCTGATATCGCTTCTGCAGTCAACAAGTTGCCTAGGTTTACCCGTAATCCAAGTAATGATCATTGGAAAGCGTTGAATCGGGTGCTACGATACCTGAAATACACGCTAACTTACGGGTTGCATTATTCGAGATATCCAGCTGTACTAGAGGGGTACTTGTGATGCAAACTGAATATCCGATATAGAGAACACCAAGTCCACCAAAGGGGTATATATTTACAATTGGTGGTGGGGCCGTGTCTTGGAAATCCTCTAAGTATATGCGATGACAAATCTCATCATATTCGACGGAGACATAAGACCGTTAGATAGTTGATCACCACAGGTATAATATCCATTGATTACATAAAATCAAAGGATAACATAGCATACCCACTGACAAAGGGCATACTCAGAGATAAGATATTCTGTTTGTCTAGGGGAATGGGTTTAAAACCCAAGCTTTAAGGACCAATGCGGTGGTAACCCAACCTTACTGACTGGAGATCCCAGGAATTTGGTTCAATGGGAAAACTAAGTTGTAAAGGTTGAGTTGAGCGCTTCGGTGGAAGCAAGGGCACTTTGGGTTATGATTTATGTAAGGAGCATAAACCCAAAGCCATTCCCGTGATAGACGTTAAGTGTTATCTGCAGTGCGTGTGAAAGTTAAGTTTTCAAAACCTTTAATGATCCTCAACGGTTGAGGTTAGGTTTGAGGAAACTTTTAATGGTTTATAACACTTGTAAAGTGGAGTATAACAGGATACCTTGTAGGAGACCATCCATTTAAGTGCGAGGATAGGCCGCTTAAATGAATGCACTTAAGAATCCAAGAAGTGTCCACGGCCACAACGGACAAAACATTACGAAGAACAGAGTAAGGGAGGTTGCTGTATTGGTAATATTGACTTGGCTTACACTAAACACTGACGGTTCAAGACATCACGTTCACCGCGTAGTAAGTAAGTCCGATGGTATTTAACTATGGAAGCTTCAAAGCTGAAGCTACATCTCCTGATGCAACATCGGCCCGCTTAAATATTACTGGAAATAGACACCTTGTGAGTGCTCCAAAATATCTTTCAAGAGGGGATTGTTGGAATTTTGTCTTTGGTGAGAGTTGCGTCCATCCATATTTAATGACTTAAACACTAGGGTCCGCATGTTAGAGACTTTGGTTCTTCACACGTGCATAATATACTAAGTGAGTAGATGACCGTAGAGCCAAGAATTGTCAAATTTCGTTAAGAAATGAAAGAGACATTGGTCCACAAAATAAGGTGTTTGAGGCATGAAAAATATGGTGTGGAACAAATCTACCTCATCGGTGGGGAAAGGAAGATTTGTTCATTTTATAAGTCTAAAAAATGGACAAGGGTTTGGGACCCCAAGGGGTAACCCATGTGTTTGAAGGAGGGAGGACCTAGGTGTGCTTGGGTTCGAGGCTAAGCCACACACGCGCCGCGCGCCCGTCCCGTCCCGTCCGGTCGTGTGCCTTGGGTTGTTGGGCTTCTTGTGATATTATCTTTTTGTACCCCAAATTACTTAATATTTACATTTTGGTCCATGAAGTTTTAGGAAAGATAATCCAGCAATGGAAGGCAGAAAGTTTATGCCTTTAGGGTTGGTTTTGGAGCATTGAATCTCCATTACTTTGCATATAAACTCAGTCATTTACTTGGCTGAATATAACTCCTCACTAAGTGCCATTACATGGCTATTAAAAGTCATTAGTTGGCTAGTTGAGAAGTCACCCTCCTTATACTATAAATTGAAGTCTTTTGGCTCAATTGTTCTACCAAGAGACAAAAAAAAAAAGAAATCTTCTTCTTCCTCTCCAACATCATTTCGTTACTCTATGTTCTTCAAAAGTAACACTTGAATTTTCTTTGCTCATTTGTTAAGTTGTTGTTTTATCTTGAGAGACTATTGTCCATAACGTAAAAGGATATATACGGGGCAATCTTGTCCTAAAAACAGAGTGTCATCACTCGACTCAGTAAAATATCAAAGTTTGTTGTAATTTCAGTTTGTTGTAATAGTTAGCAGTTACTTACTTTCTGTTTCCTGCAATTGTTGTAACCCACAAAAACTACATAAAATATTATCACTTTTAAAAATTCTCTCTACGTAACTGTAGTAATTTACTATGACCCCCACAATTTCAAAAATAAATAAGATAGGGAAATAATATTTTTATAACTCATAAATAGAATTTACTAATTTCTCACAAGACATTTCATCTTATAGATAACAAGCTAATAATATAGCTTCACCTAAATAATTATGTAAACACTATGTCATCATCAACAAATATTTTAAGAAAGTAATATTAGAAAAGTAAGTATCAATACAAATATTTTTGTCATTTATTTAAAAATAGTAGGCACAAATAAAATCTATTGCTCACTAATATATTATTTTGGTTGACACAACCTTACCATACCCAAAGTCTCAAATAAAATCTTCATTCCAGCTTTTTCAAAAACAATAATTCTATTTAAACCAAATTGACCACAATATTAAAACAGGCCAGCTAATGTCAATATTTTTTCAGAAGTGATTTCTAGAAGAACTTTTCCATTTTAAAAACTTGAGTAATTTTTAATCACCAACATAAATAAATTATTCTTTTTCTTCTTCATCGTCTTCTACGTTTGGGAAAATGATGGCTTAATTTTCCCCACACAATCATAATTACCCATCAAAACTTGGTTATTAGTTTTGCAGAATCTAAGTGCCATATCGTTTGACACATGAAGTTCACTTTGTCAAGCGTCATTCTCATTATAAACATTTTCAGTTAGTGTCAAATTCAAATCCATATTCAAACACCAACATATAATTTCTAGATGTAAAACAACACAACTAGGAATTTATTTTCACATAAATATCTCACATTCGTAGGAAAAGAAATCTATCATAATTCAACATTTCTTCATCCAAATAACCAAGAAAGAAACAAAATAAACTTTTATGAATCAGAAGTACAAGATATGGTTTTGATTTTCCAGTGTAAACTTTTTGCACTATGTTATAAATTTTATGAACAATCTCACTCGGTAATTCTATCATCCAAATATAAATATAAAGAAAAAATATCATGAACCGCTAACAAAAATGGGTCATGTCAGGGATAATCCTTGTGAACTTTTCCTTCACCCATTTCAGAATCTAACAATTAACTAGAATATATAGAGATGATACACAAAGCACTTTGAAGAATAGGAAGATGGTCATAACTAGTTCAACCATTTTTCTTATTTGACACTTGCTAATATACAATTTTTTTTTTTTGAAATTCCATCTTATTTGAAACAAAAGTATTCCAGTTCTTAAAGCAAATGATGTACCAATGAATCAACTAAATATTGAATCAAATAATCAAGAGTAATGTTATACTTACCTTTTTTCGGCACGCACCATAAGAAAAGACCATTAACAATTTGGATATCAAGTCGTTGAAGCCAAACTAACAGCTTCCAGCGCTAATAATTCACAATATACGTTCTCAAATTCTAAATCATTGGCTTTTAATTTTCCGTAAGAACAAAGTGTAATTTATCCTTAAGATTGTTGGAAATCTTACGGAAAATATTTAATTATGAACACTGTACGGAATCCATCAAAGCTTGAGGGGTGTCAAAAGACAATGTCCTTAAGGATATTTCAATCGGTATGAGTGTATCCTAGAATTTAATAAGTACTTCTAGTATAAAATTACAAGTCAAAATCTCACAAAGATTAATGAAGAAAATCCAGCTCACTAATAGAATACGGGGAAAGAACTTTTGTTCCTCTCCTCTCTGCCAAAAGAAAAGGAGTTTGGATTATATAGAATTAGGAAGAATATAGGTAACGTTCTGATCATTGCCATGGTAGTAATTGTGGAATTGTAGTAATTGTAGAAGGCAATTAATTCAAAGTCTTTAATGGCTGAAAATAAGGCTGCAAACGTTAGGAATTGTCATATAATAATGACTAATTAAGGATAGACATTCAACCACAATAAATGTATTAAAGACCATTAACATAGCTTTCAATAGAATGAATCTACTTTGAGTAATTATTTATGAGATATTATTTTTACAACAATGTTATGAGGTTAATATGATTTTAAAAGTAATTTAGATATAACATTTTTATCTAAAAGGATAAAAGTTATAGATTTTTATTAATTGATAATTAAATATACGAAGTCCAATATTATAAGTTATAGAATATTTTTCAATATTCTTTCATTAATTGTATATCTCTTATTTTAGGTAGAATTATAATCCTTTTGTAATTAGATTAATTAGTTACCTAGTTTGTATCAAAGTAAATATTCTTGTAACATTATATATATTGTAAATCATTCATCAATAAAATCACAAAACATATTCTTTTATGATATCAGTAGCCTAAAATTAAAAACCCTAGCCTAGCTGCCGATACACCTTCTCGGCCACCACTTTTTTTCCACGTCGGAACCCTAGCCGCCGACCTCTCTCGCCCCCCCTCTCCCTCTCTTTTCCCACGACGGAACCCTAGTTTTTTCGATCATTCTCCCTCCTTCTTCCTCCTAAATTTTCTCTTTCATGGCTGACAAAACCAAATTTCATTCGGCACTTGCCGGCAACAACATTAAAAATTTCATCCATGTGACTTTTGAGATGGAAAATGGTCAATACTTCTCTTGGGCGGAGCTTTTTAAGATATATTATCGTGTTTACGAAGTTATCGACCACATCATCCATCTCACGCCGAAGTGCACAAACGTACCATCGGCTTCGACTTCTGATGATGCACTCTAGTCTCATTTGGACGCAACCGTCCTCCAGTGGATATACAACACGATATCTAATGATCTGTTGCACACCATAATTGAGACCGATGACATTGCCCGCCGAACGTGGAAACGTTTGGACGGTATTTTCCACGACAACAAAACTCAACGAGCGTTATACCTTGAAAGTCAGTTCAAGGAAGTTCATCAAGACGATTTCCCAAATGTGTCTGCCTATTGTCAAGAACTCAAGATGCTTGCCGACTAACTCTCCAACGTCGGCGCACCAATCACTAATCAGCGATTGGTCATGCAACTTATTGCAGGTTTGGACAATTTCTATGACGACGTTGCCACCAATGCACGTTGTTACCTTCGTTTTATGAGGCCCGTTCGAAGCTCATCCTTGAGGAAACTCAAAAAATCAAACGCAACGCCACTCAGACCAGCATAGCCGACGTCACCCTCACCACCACCATCTAGCCCTCTGCCGATGGCAGGGCCTCCCGATCCAACAACCAGAACCGTTGGCCAAAGGACCCACAACAGTCCACTTCCTATGATAATAACCGTCGGAGCAGGCAGTCCGGCAAGGGCCGCGGCGGAAGAAATTTAGCAACAACGGCGGTGTGAAGGGGCAGTCCCCGCCGGCCGAAAACAACCAGTAGTGACCGCGGCAGTGGCAGCAGCTTCGTCATGGGCTGCCTACCCACCGTGGGCTGTATGGGCCTCACCGTCATGGGCCCCCCTCCTTGCCTGTATACGACATCCTCGAGGACTCCACATCAGAACCGACAGACCCAACCTGGCATACTTGGCCCACGTCCACAACAGGCCTACACAACACATGTCCCTCCGCCATCGACTTATGCACCGACTGACATTGAGGAAACTATGAGCACAATGTCACTCAACACTCTAGACGAAGATTGGTATATGGACACAGGCGTCACATCTCACATGACGGCATCACAAGGTACTCTCTAGTCTTATTCCAATTTGAGTAATTTAAATCGGAATATTATTGTTGGTAGTGGACAACATATTCCTATCCGTGGTTATGGTCATTCCTCCCTATCCCCACCACATTCACCACTAATTTTTTAAAATATCCTTCATGCCCCTAAACTCATTAAGAATCTAATCTCTGTGCGATTTTTTACAACTTACGATTGGATTTCCCTTGACTTTGATCCTTTTGGTTTTACGGTAAATAATTTTACGACAGGGAGACGAATAATGAGATGTGACAGCACCGAAGATCTCTACCTTATTTCAAACACTGTCAATAATCCAACCTCAGTTTCCTCAACCTTTGTTGCTCTTTCGTCTTCCTTATGTCATTCTAGATTAGGACACCTAGGAGACTCTATTTTACGCTCCCTTAGAAAAAATAATTTTATTAATTGCAACTGTATTTCTAGGACTCCTATATTTGAATCTTGCATTTTTTGAAAACATGTCAAATTACCATTTTTTGCATTCACAAATTATACTTTAATGCCTTTTGATACCATACATATTGATTTGTGGACATCTCCTATTTTGAGTACGGCTGACCATCGATATTATGTGTTATTTTTGGACGATTATTCCAACTTTCTATGGACTTTTCCAATTGGAAATAAATTCCAGGTCTACCCCATATTTTCTTCATTTAGTGCTTTCGTAAAAACACAATTTGAAAAGAGCATTAAATGTTTTCAATGTAACAATGGCAGGGAATTCGATAATAACCAATTCAAATATTTTTGCTTCAAAACGGTCTTACCTTTCGTTTTTTCTGACCTCACACATCCTCCCGAAATGGTAAAGCCGAACGGAAAATATGTTACTTGCTACTTACCAACTTTTAAGAAGTTTTGTTAGCTATTACCGTCAGAAAGGACGTATTAAAAACTAAATTTAATCTTTTCTTTTTGTGCTATATATGCGTTTAGACTTTACTTTTTTTTTCTTTTGTCTCTGTCTGACAGTTTAAACCTAGGCCAACCCGTTTTTTTTTAAAATCCGAGAGTGCATGATAAGAGAGAATGACTGAGACTAGATGACTGTTAATCAGCTCCGAAGGTTGCCCCTGAACGGAAGGAAGGCCTTCGTTATTCGTGTGACTCCGCCTCATTACTTTTAAAAGAACCTAAAATGCATGATGATTCCTCCGCCTACCTACCGTTTAGGTGGCACCATTGAGTAAAGAGAACGTTCATGCGTGGATACTTTAAGTAGGCTCATTTATCTCTTTCGATACAATAACAAGATCTTATTTATAACAAGTGATTTTCTTGGTTGGTTAACTGGTCACATTATTTTTATTATTTGAGTATTGGAGAAGCATCATTTGTATAAGCTTAATGGACCATTCAAGCCCGGTTAAATTACCTAGTTTATTTATAACTCGACCAAATAGTGCAATCTGCCCTAAAACCCTCACAGTCACTTCAACTATTCGCACGGTTTCCGTAATGGCCGACGGGGAAGCACTCTGTGAAGCAGCTCGGAACGGTGAAATCAACATAATTAAATCTCTAATTAATTCCGGCGCTGACGTCACCTACTTTGACTACAACGGACTTACTCCGTTAATGCACGCCGCCAAACACGGCCATGCTGAGGTGGCAAAAGCTCTTCTAAATGCTGGTGCACCGTGGAATGCCCTAACTCCTGCCAATGTATCCGCAGGTGACTTCGCTATGGATGCTGGTCATCAGGATGCCTTTGACGTTCTTCTCAATTCCGGTGTGCTTACTTTTAATTCATCATGTTCTCTTGTTATGTTGTGGACGCATTATTATTACTTTTGCTATATATTGCCAAATATTAAAGTCAATCGACAACAGGCCTATGAAGGCCAACTCAGCATCGAGTTGTGTTTTAATACAAAAGGAGTGATAGTTTAGGTTGGTAAATGGAACAATGGATAGATGAGATATGAAACTTGCGAGAGGGTAATATTTTAGGTAGTTAAATGGGACATTGGATAGATGAGGTATGAAACTTGCGAGAAGGTAATATTTTAGGTAGGTAAATGAAACAATGGATAGATGAGTTATGTAACTAGCGAAAATGTGATAGTTTATGTGTGATTTTGACCATTAACTCTTAATAATATAACTTTGCGTTGTTAATACAATGTCTGACTTCCTATATGAAACTCGATATAAGTAATAGTAACAACATAACTTTTGAGAGAAAATTATGTATTCTTCTATGCGAAGATAGAATGTGGAATTATAATATATGCATTAGAAATACCTGGATAAGACAACTAAAAAAAAGGGCAGTCCGGTGCACTAAGCTCCCGCTATGCGCGGGGTTCGGGGAAGGACCGGACCACAAGGATCTATTGTACGCAGCCTTATCTTGCATTTCTGCAAGAGGCTTTTTCCACGGCTTGAACCAGTGTCCTCCAGGTCACATGACATCAACTTTACCGGTTACTCCCCTTCAGGATAAGACAACTAACATCGCAAAATACTCTTAATGTAAGGGGACTTGTTTTGGTATTACATTTACTTCATAACAATCCGAGTGTTGTCATCCAATGCATGTAATTCATGTACTAATTCGGAACGAAACGACCCGCTAGTCTATGTTATTTAGCTGTATAATCTGTCTCGTTTTAAGCATAGGGAATATATGTACTCTCTTCATCCCATTTTATACGATGATGTTTGACTCATCTCATAGTTTAAGATATTAGTTGACGTCTATATTTTGTTAGTGCTTGTTGAAGAATATAGCTTGAGTAATGGTTTAAAAAATAGTTTGATGAAGAATTTTATCTGTGGGATGGTGTATATTACCATATTGGAACATCACAAATGGAAAAAGTGTCATATAATTGGGGACAGAAGGACTTATTCGTATCTCATGCAGAAAATAACATTTAAAAGTATATAATTTATCATTAAATTTTTAATTATGGTATTGTAATTATTGTTTGTCTTGTTCCCAAATACACCTGAGAGTCAGCGTTATTTAAATTTGAAATTTCCAGAGTAAAAACTAGTATCTGAAAGGATGTTTAGCTTAATATTACTGATCAAACATGCTTATTATTGGTACAGCAATCCAGGCAGAATTAATCCTTGGAACAATTGCAAGGAAGGAGAAAGCTACGGGGAACTCAGATGGGAACTATTTAGATGATAGAGTTACTTTTAGTGAAGATAAGATTATGTCCTCTGATAGTAAGGCTGTTATGATGGCTTGGGAGAAGCCATTAATGGAAGCTCACGCGAAAGCTGTCTGCTCAAATGGTGGGCACATACTGAACATTGGATTTGGTATGGGGCTCGTAGATACTGCCATACATCAATATGCACCTTTATCACACACTATTATTGAAGCTCATCCAGAGGTCTATGACCGTATGATGCGCACAGGTTGGGGTGAGAAGGAGAATGTGAAAATCATATTTGGTCGGTGGCAAGATGTCGTTTCTGAACTTGAATCCTATGATGGTAAACTTCCACTTCTTCCCGTCCTATTTCCAAAAGAAGAAAGAACCCGTTTACTCAACATATGCTGTAATACACTTTTGATTTTTGGTGTCTTGTTAGTTCATTGTTGTTTTAATCATGAGTTTCTTCCCAATACATTTCACTTTTGATAAGTTTAGAAATTACTCTCTCATCATGCCTATGAGCGATGAAGGAAAATCTGAGGATATACTACTTCAAGGTTTCATCGCACTTAGTTAGCGAGGAAAACTTGAAAACCTTTCAGGAAGTCATATCATTAACATATCATTTTTAACTATGAAGTTGCTCTTTTTCTTCCTTCATTATACTGCTATGTATCCCGAATTGATAGTTGGTGCATGATTCTTGTTGTCATCAATATTATGATTTTACATTATTCTGAAGTTTGTATTGGTGGCTGTTAATACATTTTTCTTCAGGAGATATATGCAGTATGCACAATCTTCATTCTTAGATGTGTCAACTGAAAGGCACTGCTGTACATAAATTCATGTCCTCTCTAAAAAACTGTGTAGGATGTGTTTTTTATCTTCACGAGGGAGTAATTATCTTTTGAGCTACTAGCTATTGATTTCATATGCTGATTCTTGCTGTTCCAATGACAGTAATGCCTCACAACAAAACAACATACAATGCATTTTATAACTTCACTTGCTAGCAAAAGCAATAACACAAATAATAAGCGGCATGGCCTGCTAAAATGATCAAAGAGTGTCAAGTTGGTCTACTTCTATAACTTGATGAAGCAAAAAGTTTTATATTTCCAATGTTGTAATAATCAACATGTCAGATAATTATTTAAGCTCAGTTCTCTATAGCTAGATAAAAGTTCAGCTTCTATCTGTTGCCTTCTTTTTTCATCTTTGTGATTTTCTCTTAACGTGTATCTACTCTGTTCTGCAGGCATATTTTTTGATACTTATGGGGAATATTACGAAGATATGCGGGAATTTCATCAACATCTTCCTAGATTATTGAAGCCTGGTGGTATATATTCATTTTTTAATGGTTTATGTGGAGGTAACCCTTTCTTTCATATCGTTTACTGTCAGTTAGTCTCTCTAGAACTTGAGAGCTTGGGATATTCTACGCAGCTGATACAATTACCAGTGAAGGATTGTTTAAGTCAATCAGTGTGGGAGGGTGTTAAACAGAAGTACTGGCAGTTGGATATGTATTACCTTCCTGTTTGTCTGTCTATGAACGAATAAGAATGATATTTATGGAGCACCGATAATGTGGCATCAGATGAGTGCCTCCTATGATCCTCTTCTTTTCTTGTTGTGTATTCATTTTGTAACAAAATTGGTAGTATTTTCACTATCTTCGGTTTTGAGATATTATTATGCTGCTCATATTTTCTTAGCAATTGGGATTGTTTGTGTGGATCAATGCATTAATGATATTGCCAAGAAAAAACCCAAAGAAAAGAGAGGGAGTGTAGGTGTTTGACATTTGATGCTTTCTTTACTATTTCCTAAGCTAACTATTCTCTACAATTATTAAGTACATGAATCTTTTTACTTTACAAATCCATTAAAAATCTCTTCTTCCTTCCTAGAACACAAATTGCTCCTTCCCAACCCCAGCAGGGGCGGAGCCAAGTAGGGCCGAGGGCGGAAAATTACACTGTTTGTACATGGTTAAAATTATTTTTTATGTATATAGTAGATGTTGAAGCCCCTTTAGCTTCTTCGTGTGTTTACTTCTTAATATTTTGAACTCCCTTGGTAAAAATCCAGTCTCCACCACTGCCTCCCACCAAACAAAAAAAAGTAAAAAGGGGTGTGGAGGACGTTGGAAAAGGATTGAAATTTGATGCTTTATTTACTATTTCAAAACCTAACTATTCTCTACAATTATTACATATTTTATTTTAACAAATCCATTTATAAATCTCTTCTTCCTTCCTAGGACCCAAACTGCCCCCCCCCCCCCCCCCCACACACACACACACAGGAGGAGGGGGGTAGGGAATGTTGGAAAAGGGTTTGAATTAGAGAACTTGTTGCTGTATCAGTGAACATTGGCTTATCTCAAAGGTAAATTTTGAACTTATTTTAAGTACCTCAAGAATCTAACTTCCTTTGAATCCTTTCTCTGCCTTCAACCTTGTTCCTTTGAGAGAAGAAGGGGTTGCATCATGCTCTGTTCTATTGCTGTTTGAACTAAAAATTAGTGAATGTTTGAACCCTCTTTGTATTCTAATGGTAATGTTTGTTCACTAAGTTATAAAAAAATTAACGGGTCAAGAAACCTTTTTCCTTTCTCCAATTCTCTTTTTGTGCTGGAGAAAAAGTTGAAAGATGCTGCTGGTTCTATAGGTGGAGTTAAGAAACTTGGTAATGTTAGTTTCCTAGAATACTGTTCATAATAGATTACCCTCTTTTCTCCTAGTGAAATCATTTGTCAAACTTTAAAGGCTGTTGGTATTTTATATTTTAAATGAAGAGAGATGGTCCCAACTTGTAAGTCAGATAGTTAAATCAGCAACATTGCACTATGGAATGGGTTCTGAACCCTCTATATTTCAAAGAAACTAAGTACTTGAAAAGTCGAAATTACCTAATAAGGAGCGTGGAGCTAGAATATTTTATGCCTCAAAGTAAAATGCTCAAAATAACATGTTGCAAAATGCCTGAAAAAGAGCATCCACTTGAAGCCCTAAATGCCTAATAGCAGCAACAACTCGAAAGCTGATTTGAGAAAATTAGGAAGAGTAGGAACACTATGCATGAATGTTGTGAAAATTCATTCTCTGGAAACCTGGAGTAACTACATTGAAGTTTATATCTGCTCTCAAAGGCCATGCTGAATCATTCAACTTTCATTGTTACACTTGCTTAAACCTCCTACGGGCAGGTAGAAACTAGAATTTATTAACTCTCATTTGCTGTTAATTCTGGAATGATGTTATCCTTGTCTCTTCATATAAGAGAATTTATCCGCCTTTGATAGCCATTGGAAATAAAACCTAGTTTACCCTCTTACCGACCAAAAGAACTTACTTTACCCTCTTGATTATGTTTGTCGCACAACATGTTTCAAGGGATATTTAATTGCAAGTTGAGACATAATGCAAGCTGACCCGGACATCACCGTAATAATAACCACCTGTATTGTGTGGTTCGGTACATAATTACAACAACATACCCAGTGAAATCACACAACGTGGGTCTAGGAAGGGTAGAGTATACGCAAATCTTACCACCACCTTGTTAGGTAGAATGCCCGTTTCCGGGAGACCCTCGGCTCAAGACAAAACATAATAACAAGCAAAGCAAAGCAAGTGAAACGGTCAGACTTAAACACGAAATTAAAGTAATATGAACATGCTGATAACAAAATCGAATACGCAATGGTAGCGCATTCTAACAAAAGGAAACAGTAGCTAACATAGCTAAATAAGATAAACAAAGTACACTAAAGAACACATAGCAGCAGAAATCAAACTACAGGGGACTATAAAGCAATACTGCGCCTATAAGTGTGATAGGCTAGTCGGGCCTACAGTAATAACACTACAACTATCATTTTGTAAGTGTAAGTAGGACTACGCTCGATTACCTACTACCCTTTTACCCTAATCCGTGTCCTCCACAACCCCCTATCTAAGGTCATGTCCTCAGTAAGTTGCACCTGCGTCATATCCCGTCTAATCACCTCTCTCCAATACTTCTTCGGTACATAATTATATCTGGAAAATACAGCACCAGCCTTTTCCTGGACAAATCAACCAACATTTTCCTTGTCTAGAATTGCCTAGGCCTCTTAACTATAGGTCAGGCCTACTTGTTCAGTTGGTGGAATATTATAGGAGTAACTGCTGCACACTAGCACTCGTACATTTGCGGTGAATGCCTTAGAATTAGCAGAATCATGTCCAGCTGAAAGCAATTGGGCTAGCAACGACATGTTGTCCATCTGACCACTCCAGTCGAGCGAAGTTAGTTGTGCCTGATGACTTGGAACTAGCAGTGAATGTCACAGTGTAGGTTTTCTTTTCGTTCTTTCGACTGAAAGTAAGTGTTTGTGGCTCAACCAGAATATTCACTTCCTGTGCTTCAGAAGAGACCGAGACCTTGTATGTTGCTGGGTTTCCCACATTCGTTAGAGTCCTTGTATATCTGGTCACTGTGGGTGCACTACTATTTGCATGTTCACCCCAGGCCGTTTCCAAAGGAATGGCAAAAGATGGGTAATTAAGATCAGCAACTCTATACTCATTTTTATCACAGGAGATGTCTCTCTTTGCAATGACCTTGATCATACTCGGGCTGTAGTCCAAGGCACAAAGGAAGTTTATATAGTCATCGACTGTGAGATCATACACTAAACCAGGATTGACAGCTGCTGTTGGATTCACATTTCCAGCACCATAATCAAATGGTGTAGATGACAATCCTGTTGCAACATCCTCAATTGTTTTCCCGTTCTTGTATGTGCTATAACTTGTAGTCATCAGTGCTGACCTTATAGCTGCTGGACTCCATTCTGGATGGGCAGCTTTGAGTAGTGCTGCTAGCCCACTTACATGGGGACATGACATGGAAGTTCCAGAGATGATGTTGAAACCTACATTCCTGGTGTCTTCTTGCAAACCAGTTGGTCCAACTTTCCCTGTCCAACCAGCAAGAATATTAACACCTGGTGCTATCAAATCAGGTTTAAGTATATCTGGTGTGATTGGGTTTGGCCCTCTGGAACTAAAAGCTGCAACAACTGGCGATGGCTGAACACCCAACTTGGTACCTCTAAATGCAATTGTGGCAGTTGGATTACTGTTAGAAGCTATGTACTGTTTGATCAAGTTGCCAGCAGTTTGACCAACTGCAGCTGTAGGTATGAGATGTGCATCAGCAACCATCTCGTCTCCATAAGTATCGGTGTTTGCCAGAATCATTCCTATTCCACCAGCACCCTTCACAACCAAACCCTTTTGTGCCCTTGCATTCATTCCCCGTTCACATACGACAATTTTTCCAGCAACTTTTTCTGGAATCAGACTACCACTTGTGCATAAATTTCCATTTGATGCCTGGCTGGCATTTCCAGCATACACCAGTGGCATCAGAGAACTAGGCAATGCCTTTCCACTGTAAAGTGATACTCCATTGAGTTTTTTCCCATTTCCAATGCTAATATATGCTGGAAATTCACGGTCCATGGTTCCTGCACCTACAGTAGTTATCCATGGTGCAACATTGGATAGGGTCCCAGAGCTTGGACCGCCATTCCCCGCTGAGCATGAGACAAATATTCCTTGAGAAGCCGCAGAAAATGCTCCAATTGCAACTATGTCCCTATCATAATCGGAAATTGTGCCACCAAGGGACAGTGAGAGCACATTTACACCATCTATAACAGCCTGGTCCATTCCTGCTAGTATGTCGCTGCTAAAACATCCTCCGGCCCAACATACCTTGTATGAAGCCACTCTTGCGTGCGAAGCCATCCCATGTGCTGTACCGGCAGCATAACCAAAGAGGCTAGCTCCGGATACAACCGAGCCAGCTGCTGTAGTTGCAGTGTGTGTACCATGGCCATCGTCGTCCCTTGGTGACTTGGATTCCGTGGTCTCATCAATTGCCCCGAAAGCTGCTTCATAACCCTGTGAGAAAAACCTCGCACCAATGAGTTTCCGGTTACAGCTTGATGCGTTGAAGTTCTTGCCAGTTTGGCACTCGCCCTTCCAGCTCGTAGGCACTGGACCTAGTCCAGTGTCATCAAAACTTTTTGATTCAGGCCAAACACCTGTGTCCAGCACACCAATAATGACCTCACTCGTTGCCTCAGTCTGAAGAAAGAATGATCTACTTTCACGTCCTTCAAGTCCCAGAAATGTAGGGGATCGAGTAGTGTGAAGCTCGTATTTCACTTCCTCGTGGACCAAGAGAATTCCTGGTTGCTGTTCAAGTGATTTGGCTTCATCAGCTGTTAGCTGTGTTGAGTAGCCATGGATGACACTGTTGTAGGTGTAAAGCACGTTGGCGCTCTTGGATACCGACTTCAAAGATGAGTCATACCACTGAGTATGATCATCAAAATCAACAGGCATGTTGGACTTATCCATGTGAATTATGTAAGTCTTTTTCTGGTTCTGGCCTGCATCAACAAACACATGAAACAACACTAGGACTAGTGTTGAAAGAAACATGAGCCTGAGTCTTTCCATTTTTTTGAGGTTAGTGTCAGGACACCAGAAGGTGAAAGTTAGTTCTCTACTGAAAAGAAAGAGCTTTTTATTTTCCTTTGGTGGAGAGGAGGGGTGGGGTGTTGAGTGATAGCCGCTAACTGGCTATCATATGTAATGCTGAAAGGTGATAATGGTTCATTGAGGGGCACACATTGGGGGCTTATTTATAGAGTAGCCAAGGAGTGTTCGTATATAATTCCTTGGGTTCAAAATTTCTATGTTCATCTAGGACCCACTTAGTTGACATAATTGAATCTTGTAAAAAAGATTCAACTATTTAATTTCCCAATCAAATGATGCAGTTTTTGGAGAATGTTTTTTCTATAATTTGGGGCTACAATTTGTTTTGTACTATCTGTCTGGTGCAGAGTCGTCAAGTGGAAGGTAACATTGTACGCTGTCTATCCCACTCGTGTGTGTAGCTTTTTACCTTTGTACGTACTAAAATAGAGAATATTGGCCTTTCCTCTGTTGCGTATTGAGTTAATATTGAAAGGTTATGTAGAACAGAGGAAAAACAAAGCCTGAAAGTGAAGTCTCAGAATTGAAAGGTGCAGTTTTAAACAGTAATTGTGCGAAGATATTGCCATCTCTATTCAATAGGAATGCAGTATGAGGGAGACAAACTGTTCCTTGTAAGGTGGGAAGTGATTTGCACTTGGAAGATTAGGATAAGAATCCTATGAACTACTGTACATACATACTTTGAAGCGAGGGAGGTTTCTGCTACCTTCCATCACTACAGTACCGAGCAATTTTGGCCACCCTTGAATAGATGGAAGAATGCCTATTGTTTTTGCCTCTACTGAGATTTGAACTTTTAGACCTTATGATTCTCAACCTATTTTATCGTCCACTAGGCTACACCTTTGGGTGTAGCATTGCTGAAATTAAGGATGTTCTTTTCTGTTTTAACAATTTATTTTGAATATTTTATGGAAATTTAAGCGAAAGTTTTTCCCTTTGTGCGTGTGAACTATTGTTAAAGGGTCAAATTTGCCCCTATGCGAAATGGAATAGACTTGTCCTCTGTTAATAGTTGGGGTCAAATGTGTCATCATCCTTAATAAAATAGATTAAATTTGCCCTTATTTTTAAAAAGGTGGAAGCTTAGCACCTTGTGATGCCACATGTCTCACAATTAAGGATGTATTTTTAAGCGGAGGGAGCAAATTTGAACCTTTCGCATAGTTCAAGGACAAATTTGACTCTTCTTCCTAAATTTTGGGTTTTTAATTTTTTGTGTTCCTCCTTTCTCTCTCCGCAGCACTACCTCTACCACCAATCACCCTTTGTTCCTCCTTGTCTCTCCATCACCTCCCCCACCACCTTCTCTTCCCTTCCCTTCCTCTTTCTTTCTACTCGCCACTGCTAAACGATTTGAATATGCAACATAGAAAATTATTTTAGCATAGGTGTATAGCTGCATAGAGGTTGAGGGAGGAAGAAAGAAAGAGTAATTGTTGGCAGAGGTAGTGGTGTGAGAGAAAAAGGAGGAATAATAAAATAAATTAAAACTCAAAATTAGGAGGATCAAATTTGCCTTGAACTATGCAAAAGATTCAAATTTACCTTTGGTTTTAAAAAAATTAATGCTTAATTGTGTGACACGTGACATCATTGTGTGTTAAGTCTCCGTCATTTGAAAATAAGAGCAAATTTAACCCATTTTAGTAACGGCGATGGCATATTTGACCCTAATTATTAATGGAGGTCAAATTTGTCCCATTTAGCATAGTTCAAAGGCAAATTTCACCCTTTGCACTTGTTTAAAATATTTCCCCAAAATTTAAGAGAAGAATTGTGCTTTCAGGAACATTGTGACGATTTAGAGAAGAAGCAGATTTTTTTTTTAATTACGGCCTTTCGTTGCTAGTGAGGCAACCAATTCAACTCAAACTGATATTGGTAGATGTTCTTCGTAATAAACCTCAGGATCAAAGTAGTTTTTGTTCGTTCTCAAAATATAATAATTTGTGTGAGTGGGAATTTGCACACTAAAAGGAGACAAAGATGAGTCAAAAGAAATTTTGGGTAATACGCCGCATATCTATGAGCTTTACACATCATTTTATTTATTTTCTCTTTTGGGGGAAACGTAGAAACGGAAAGTATGAAATGCTTAGTCGAGTTGATTTCAATGAAAGCCTTGCATTATTTAAATATCTGAATTGATGAAGAAAAAACTCTTATCTTCCACTAAAAACTAACAAAAAATTTTGGAAAAAAAGTATTTTTCTGATTGAAGGGGAATGAACGAAAAATGTATTAGATCGTCCAGTATTGATCGAGTAAAGTCGAGTCGAGTCATAATTACTTTTCTCAAATTCCTTATTTTAATTATGATTCTATAAAAGAAAGAAGAGAAGAAATTTTGGTGTTGGCGTCCACAAATTAGAAAATCATATATCACTTCAAAAGAGAAACGAGAAGATGGATAAGATATGTGATAATGCTTATTAACAAATGGTCAAATTAATCAAGGAAAAAGACGTTTATATTGTCCATTTTTGGTTCTGCTTTCACATTAAAATATCAGATTGGATGGTCCAAGTTGAGATTTTTGTCTGGTGGCTATACAGACAACGTAATCGTTTTAGTACCATAAGGCAATGATCAATTGCCTGTTAGGCTTCTAATGCTGAACAACATAATTACTCATTATTCCACTAATTAATACTATCTTCCTGATTATTATTATCAGTATCCAGCAGCATTTATGCCCATTGATATCTTTTCTTTTCCCCCTCAACTCAATATCATTGCATACACCACTATCTTACCTTTTACCATATCTTACCTTTCGCGTAGCATCCTCATTTAAAATATATTTATATTGTTTACACATACATTTACTACCTGATGAGTTTTTCTATCGAAGCCACCTCTTGCCGCAAAGGTCTCTTAATTCCACAACTAAAACACTTAAAATTAGAAGAAGAAAAAACAAACTTTGACCTACTTTTAAAGCTACTACTTGTGTTTTTGGATAAATGTACTAATAATCTACTTGGCCTATAATGGAAAGGCCACTAATAATCGAAATAATTTAGGTGGCCGAAAAGCAGTAAGATCTTTTAGCTAATTTTCTGCAATTATTGGTTCATGGAATGTCTCGATCACATAGTAAATTCCATAAATTGACTCTAAATTCCATGCTATTCTTAGTGAAAATTTTTATTATTGAAGATTTGACAAGAAAACAACTTATTTATTGTTTGTATCTTATGGAAATTAGCTGGATATGGGCCTACCTGTCTACCACTAATAATTGTGGTGTTAAAGAAAAAAAAATTTTTTAAGATGACTAATGGACCATTAATTAGCTAAAATGATTGATTGGTGATTGACCAAATCAACCAACGGGGATTTTGTCCTATTTTTATTACAAAAGTACAATCATGTCAAATAATTATTGTAGATTTTAGTTTTATGCAGTTTCTTCACGTGGTTTCGAGTGAAAATCATCATCTCGTATGTTCCATTTAGAGTAATTCTATCAACTTGGATGTTGGTGCACTGAAACCTTGGTTAATGTTGCGGCTATAATGACTATTGAGGACGCTGTTTATTTGTATTCTATTTAAAGTTTATATACTGACAACGTAATTTAATATGTTATGATAGTTATTTGCTTTGTTGTTTGAGTTATCAGATAATGTTTATTACCCCAACTATTTATTCTCATAGGTAACTTAACCTTAACCTTAACCTTATGGTGTAAAAATATTACTCCAATATCGATTTACAAACCTTAAGGTGTGTGTGTTAAAGAGTTAAAAGCTAGAATTATTTGATATTCATCAATCAAGGAGCACCAGGGGCAACATGTTGACCTTTTATTGTTTGTAAAATGCAGTAAAAAGGAGAGAAAAAAATTGTATGCAAAAGATTGGAACAGAGTTCTTGTTATTTTTTGTGGAATATGTTATGTTGGATTTGTGAGTCCTCATGAAAGAAAACATTATTTTGACACTAACTAAAAAAAAGAGAGAAGAGAATGTCATTATAAACTTGGAATGAACGGGGTTTTAAAACTTGAGACACTGACTATTTGTTCTTAGTAAATTAAGTTATTTGATTCACATATTTGTTACTAATTTATGAAGATTAAGGTACAGCTTTCAGTCTTCAACAGTTATTAGCAGATATACTCCTCCTTAAAAAATAAATCTTTTAAAGATGCATGGCCGACTGTTTTATAATTAGTCTGCTTTAGAATAAATAATAATCATACTAAATGCCAGCATTAATGAGATTGATAACAATTGGTGAACTGCTGAGTCCAGCCTCATTTCTTTGGATTATTATTAGCCCTATGTTATGTTCCCTACATATATCATTTTCATGTTGTAATCAACTTTCAATGACAGCTGCCAGACAGTCTTTGATGAATCTTCTAAAATACAAACAACAATCCTACCCTTCCCAGAATATGCTTGGCCATAAAATTTGGAATTTGATTTCATTTCTAAGTGCATATTTCTTATAAAGTTTTAAAATTAAAACTTTTTCTCACTGATCAAGCTTTTAACAGACGAACATATGCAATAGTGTCTCGATTAAAGACAAAGGAGATAGGGAGGGACTGATAATAGCCTATTATCTACTTAATCGATTGAACAAACAAAGTTGAACTCCCTCACACCACCATCATCGCCAAGAAGATGATTTTTTTTTGTATTTAACGGGTGTTATTCAAGTGTGTGATCATATCATTTAAAAGTTTAAGTTGTTAGAGAAAATATATTTTTATTTAGTTAATTATATTCTCAACATGCCACTCACTTGTGGGCCTGATTTTTTTTCATGGCCAGACATGTAGAAATTCTTTTTAATAATGTGTGGCGGTAACATTCGAATACAAGACCTCTGTCTACTCTAATACCATGTTGAGGTGCGACTATCTCATTAAAAGCTCAAGATGCAGAGAGAATACACTATTATTTACTTAATTCTATTCTCAACTTGAGAAATTTCAATAATTATTTTCACTTAAATTAATAGGTCTCAAGACATCAATCAAAATATATAACTGTAATGTGGTTGGGTTTAGTAGGGAAGTTAATTGGTCATTTCTTTCTCCAATACGTAGGTCATAAGTTGCAGAATGTAACACTTCGATGTCTACTAAGTGATGTATGAGATGGGACTTAATTTGTTCAATTTATGGTTGTCTTGTATGGTTCAGTCGTGTAGACAACAGGGAAGAACTAAGACCCTCCCCACCCCCACCCCCACCCCCACCCCCACCCCCACCCAAAGTTCCACAATTTTTCTGTCTCCCCCTTGTAAAATTTGTGAAATCTTTCAAGAAAAAGAGAAATGTCAGGGTTGAAAATCAGTATTATTCATCAAAAAAGCCCACCTCAATCGTGGTGACACGACTCACCATACACTTCATGATATAATTCAATTCAGGAAATAGTACTAGTACCATTGTAGCAGTTGGCAAGCCAAAGTCACCAGTTTGTTTCAAAACAACTTTATGTTTTTGACTTCTAAATGTAACAGTTTGATGTCTACTAAGGTGATGTAACTGATAAAGAGTGTGGACCTCCCCAAAACAGTTGTGTTCAATGGCAAGTAGATATGGCAATGTTGATTTATAGGCAAGCATATTGAACCAACTAATTTGAAGCTCAGATTGATCATCAGAGGCGCGTTCAAGATTTTAAGTCGACAGTATTGCTATTATACTCACCGCTCTTTTGTGAGAATTGATATGATATTAACATAAATATCTATTTTTTGAAAAGCTTTAGCTCATGTATAAAGCTTGAACTATAAACTGTTGAAAGCTACATTTGTTACTGACAGAGATTCATGTTTCCCCCATTTTTTTCCACACAAAATT
This sequence comes from Anisodus tanguticus, assembly GCA_034509755.1. NCBI lineage: Eukaryota > Viridiplantae > Streptophyta > Magnoliopsida > Solanales > Solanaceae > Anisodus > Anisodus tanguticus. The sequence goes on along the minus strand of CM067555.1, from coordinate 6,703,897 downwards.
TGCAGTCTTGAACTGCATCATGCATTTATCAATTATCATACATCATGCAAACTGATCTGACTACCTACACACTTTTTCACACTCAGACACAGATTTATCATACTTTTCTGCATATTTATATCTTAGTGAAGAGAACAGCCACCAAGAAAAGCCAACAGCATCTACTTTCTTTTCTATCCCAACAACTATTGCACATTTTTCTCTATGTTTTGCTAGTTCTCCAAAAGGCTCTTTGATATGGCTTTTAGATAATTTCTTTTCAAGTCCTCTTATTCATAGTCAAAATTGTTGAGAACGTAAGGGAAGCGATATGGGAGAGCACAAAGTGTTTGTATGGAGTCTAAGTTTCTTGGTTTTGCTGTCTTTTGGGCTTTATGGATGTGCAACAGTTGAAGCAATCCGAGAAGCAAAGTTATTTACTTCTCAGGCTAAAGCTGCCAATGTAGTACTAACAACAGGTGGCTATGGGAAAGGCGGTGGAGGTGGTGGGGGAAGTTTAGGATATGGTGGCAATAATGGAGTCGGATGTGGAGGTGTAGGTGGAGGGATAGGAGGAGGTGGCGGTTTAGGCTATGGCTCTGGTGGTGGTGGTGGTGGCTGTTTTAGTGGTGGAACTGGTAACTGTGGTGGGATTGGTGGAGGATCTGGAGGTGGCCAGGGTGGTCCATATGGTGGAGGTAGTGGTAATGGCGGTGGTTTTGGTGGAGGTAGTGGTAATGGAGGTGGTTTTGGTGGAGGAAATGGTAATGGCGGTGGTTTTGGTAACGGCGGTGGCTTTGGTGGAGGAAATGGGGGCGGATATCCTGGTTATGGTGGTGGCGGTGGGCAGTCTAAGTTTCCACAAGTGGCTGCAGGGCGGAGGAATTAGTAAAGAGTATACTGGTGTTAACTGTTAACTAAATATCTCATGTAAAATAAGGACAATGTTTACTACTACAACTAGTTTACCTACAAACTATTGTAAGCAGCAAAGTAGGTCCAAAAACAAAATAGTAGTATAACAAGAAACAAAGAGATTATTATTCTCTTCATATAATGGAAAGCCACTGAAACAAGGAGATCATTGTTTATCTAAATAATATAGCGTCGTTTTTATTCAGTGGAGATAACTATTTACATGTGCAAAGTAGATGCATAATCCGATAAGGAAACATTAGGGAGAACCAAGTCGTGTTATAAACTGCAAGGACCTCAAGTTCTTGAAGCTGAAATTGCAGTGCACTTGCTGGTGAGTTGTTCTCATTCTTTATCCTGAAAGGAACATATGAAAATAGGTATAGAGTAAGTTTTATCTGCTGGAACTAGCTACCAATTATACCTGCCTAAGTATATTGAGAGATGATATATGATTTACTAAAGAACTATAAACCTATTCCATATCTGATCTCTAAAAAGAAATTTAAAAGAATTAGGATATCTACTAAATAAACAACAATAAAAGCAAAAATAAATTAGCTCACTTTCAATTTGAAGTTGTAAAAGAACAGATCATTGGAGTAAGTTAAAAGTGCATCAGAGGCCCCAAGACATTTATACTCCAGACACTTCTCGATCAAATTTTCAAGTCACCCTTAAACTTTGAGAATGTTTGCAATTTTAACGTTGTCCAATCGTTAGCCATGACAGCTATCGCTTATACTAACCACACCCTCCCATTCATCACCTTCATATTTAACTTGAACAATCAGGGGAAATCCTGTATCTGCCACTTTGGCTCAAGTTCAGTCCCTAGTCTTTATATGGGAAAAATTTAGTTCTTATCCTTTAAACCTACTTAATAAACTTGTCTTTAGGATGATGGATTCATGGTGGATAGTAAATTGGTTTTCTAGAATATGGTGTCTTTTTTTTTTCTTTCAAATCAAGAACCATTTCTCCTTTACACTGATTTCAATGGCACTTAATTAGCATTGTCAAAACTCTGCATAAAATTGAAAAAGTGGTATAGAAGATGGAAGTAACAGACGTATTCTTCCAGAAAGGTAACGAGAGGGACATTGAGATCACATACTCGAGCATGAGCAACCTCCTTTCTCAGCCAACCAAGATACAAAAGCAAAAACAGGATCCCAATGTTTTCTCAGGTACTTTTATTTATGAGTTGGTTATCACTTATCAGAAATTCAACAGATATATATGGATGGATTTGTGATGTGACAATAAACATGAATAATATACATCATTGGTTTCTACATTTATCAAGAATTTAACAGATGAAGCCATTATAGATTAGAAGGACACAATTTACTAAGTTATGTTCAAGCAATTCTAGTTACCAGGCTCAAATGGAAAATGAAAAAAAGCAACTTTTTTGAGCTTTCATATATTCCATTAGCTTCAGATATCAGGCCATAGTTGAAGATGGACAATGGTCAAGTTTGCATAACTACTCGAGGAGAGAAACCAGAGACTATAAGACGTAGCACCAGTCTACTGTGCACTGGCTTAAGTACTGGATATAACTGGGTGAAGTGATATGAAATGTGAGATCAGGCCTAGTGTTCCGAAAAGCCAATCACACTGATGTAATTGACCGCTACGAGTTTAAGACAAGATAGCTCAGTCCTCAAGTAGCGAGAATGTTAAGAATTGATATTCTTTGAAATGTAATTAGAGCCCACACATTAAATCAAGTATGCCTGATAAAAGTTCCTCATAAACAAATGGACAAATCTCAAAAAATTGGACTAGGTCCTAAAAGGATGTCTGAGTGAAGACTTGAAAAAACAAGATCACCTAAGAAACATAACCTAACAAGGCAATAAAATAACTTTTAGAAACTGAAAGAACTAAGCAAAACTGTAGAAAGGACAAGAAGATACCTCACAGAACATGGCATTTAACAACAACAAATGTTTCTATTACCCAGATCAGTCTGTTCTTATCCTAGAAGTGGACAGATGCATAGTTGAACTTGCAATTATCCAAGAAAACTTCAGTCTTGTGAAGTGATTTCTTTTTGCAACAAGAGAATTAACAAAAGGTTCAATGTGACGTTGAATATTTTCACTATTTTTGAAGTTTAAATTCAACCTACAGCAGGTTTGAGGGCCAAGTTTCAAAAACATGGAACATAGCTCCTTTGGATTCTCCAAACAAGTGAACAGCACAACTAAAAAGCTTCAGAAGTTAATCGTTTTAACAAATTTTGCAGCATTACAGAATTAAAATGAGTTAGAAAAGAGTATGAATCACCTTTTCACCTCCAGAAAAATCACCTCCCTCTGCAGAATGGTTCATTTCCTGTGTCCTGTAGATACATGCAAAAGCTAGTGAGAAAGGCAAAATGAGTAAAAACTAATCAAGAGTCAATTGAAATAATGAACAATTGAAACTTTGGAGGACATAATGAGGAAAGTGAAATAGAAGTACCTTTCATCTTTGCTTATATCATTAATTGAATTTGGAATGGAATCTGTCTCTCCGGGCATTTTAGTTTCTGAAGACCCTACTTCACAATCATCCTGCACGGTAAACCATTAGGAATGATGTTTCAAGAAAATCTATAACCTATCCTAAAAAAGTTTAGGGAAATATTTACAACCTTACTATGATGCGTCCATCGGGGAACATGGTCTGATAGAAGCTTAATATACTGCTCCATAGCCACCTCCGGATTCATGCTTCCCATTTTTTGCCAAGCATTCCTTGCAACAATGGAATTATTGTCCTCCATCACTTACACATAGCAGCTTTCATTCCTGTTGTATAACTAGCAATCAAACTACACCCGAAAGTAGTTTGAAGGTCTGTCCTTTACTGCTTATTGTATTTACTCTATGCGTCTTATTCTAAAACAATTTTCTTATGAATTAAATGTACTAATTATCATGTTCAGTTTCCTTCCTCCATCCTCTTAATTTCACTACGAAATTCAGGCTACAGAAATCTCTTCTAGTTTTTTGTCAAACTATCCTCTGATAACCAGGACACAAGAGATCTGATGAAAAAAAGCAAAGAATAAATGCTACTCCCTCCATCCCATTTTATGTTACACTTTAACCTTTTCCGTCAGTCCCAAAAAGAATGACACATTTCTACATTTAATAACAATTTTAACTTTAAAATGTCTCTTGTAATCTTAATGTGATAATTATATAGCCACACAAATATCTATGACTTATTTTAGGCCACAAATTTCAAAAAATCTTCTTCTCATTCTTAAACTCCGTGCAAACACCTTCACATAAATTGGGGCATAGACAGTACTATGCAAAGGGAAAACTACTGTAGGCCAGATCATCCAACAATGTCAAGGAATCCAGTTGTGAATGATTAGATTCAATGTCAATAGAACTATATGTGAGATTGTGATTTTATCTTTCCCATTTTCAGCAGCATTCCTTGGATAATATATATTGATCCTATCCTGTCCTACAGAAGTTTCTACTCATCCAATAATCATCAAAGTCAAACTATCACTAGATCAACACAACATTGGCTACACAATTTTTAATTTTTTTAGTTCAAGCAAATCAACAAACATTTGAAAACAATTATGCAACTGAACTAGAGTTGCACAATTTGCTAAAGTTCAGAGTAGAGGTCAATACCATTTGGCACGGGAAAGAGTGATCAATGCAAGCATTTTCTACACAATTTTTATTTTTTTATTCAAGCAAATCAACAAACATTTGAAAAACTATGCAATTGAATTAGAGTTCCAACAATTTGCTAAAATTCATATTTTTCGGAGTAGAGATCAGTACCATTTGGCTCGGGCATAGACTTTCAATGCCATTGGTTGAGGTTCATGACAAGGCCCTTCCATTGCAATTTTCTGGAGTCCATACAACTGCATCATCAATTCACTCCCTAAATTCTCCTTCCCATTTCCCCCATCCACAAAGTTTATAGCCTTGACAAATTCCTCCTCCAATTCACTTCTCTCAATTCCCTCCCAATCATCATCACTATCTTCATCTATCACCATCTTATTTGTCTTCTCATCATCCCCTTTACTCAACCCTCCTCCTACCTCAACTACCTCATTTTCACCTAACTTTACTTCATCAACAACCAAAACATCCGCGATATCTTTGTCCTCAACCTTTTCCTCCAGCAACCCAATTTTACTATGCATGTCTGCAGCGTCATCATGACCAACACTCACCTCACTTTCACCACCACATTGCTCAATCAAATCACGATTTTCAGGAACCTTTTCTCCCTTAAAGTCATCACCTTTCCTTAAAATACCCTCAATTTTCTTAACTTCATCATTTTCCTCCAGCATCCCAATTTTTTCACACATGTCTTCATCATCATGACCATCACTCACTACCCTTTCACCACCACATTGCTCAATCAAGTCAAGATTTACAGGATCCTTTTCTCCCTTAAAGTCATCACCTTTCTTTAAAATACCCTCAATTTTTTTCTCAACAAGCACCTTATTTTCTCCATCATTTTCAGACTGATCAACTACTACTACATCTTTATTGGATTTTTGAATTTCAAGATGATCAACATTTCTAACAATTTCTTGTTCAACAAATTTGACTATTTTCTTACTTTTTCTACTCCTAACAACCAACCCTTTATTAATTTTGGCTTCCTCCACAACAACTTTCTCTTTATGATCAATCTTTCCGTCGTTTGACACTGCACTAGAAACCAATTTAACAATTATGCAAGAAAATATAAGTGCTACCATGGCAGTAACAAATAATTCTTGAAAAACATCCATTTTTTACACTTTCCCAAATGATCTTCTTGGAGTACAGTATAGATAAAGATCAAAGATTGTTGAGATAATAATAAGAATTCAACTTTGAAATGAATTTGAAAAGGATAAGAATGTTAGAAAAATGAGGGAAAGAATTAATGATGTGGAATTTTACTATGGTTAGGCTATTTCCATGCTATATATATATATATATATATATATATATATATATATATATATATATATATATATATATATATATATATCCAGCTTTCCAGCTTACGTCAAACTATTAACGGAGATAATAATTTCATCCCTTGACACTATCAGTAAATTGCATGATGTGCCTTGAATAATCAGACTTTGAGAACTGAGCGCTCTCAGTAGAGTTCGAACCCACGCTGTAGATCTCCAACTGAATTTTAAGTTTCTTCTCTTTTACCTTCGATGCTATATTAATATGGGGAAAGTTTATCAATCATAAAGGATATTTGAGACTTAGAGTAAAGTATATTCGGTTTTTATGTTCTAATAATAATAATAATAATAGAATTAACAATATGGAGTATCACCTTTTTGTTTCTTATCAACTGTGTCCTCAATTGTTTTTAAGTGGGTCCTTTCTTCATGTGTTTTCGTCTATCTTATCGTCTCCTCCCATTTATGACGTGTCATTTTCAAATCCAATTTTTTAGATTTATGTGAATTTGCTAAAGAAAATATTTTTCGCGTTTTGTTAATGAATGGAAAATATTATTATGAGAAATATTTATTAAAGAATTGATACAAAATAAAAAAATTATATATATTTTTTACCTAGGGGAGGAGGAAGGAGAAAGGGAGGAAATGAATGTTATTTTCCACCTCAACGGTAAAAGAGAGTGAACCTCACCAAGTGAACTAGCCTTTAATTCAATTACAATTACAACAACTATAATATGTACAGCGTAATTCCACAGGTACGATATGAGAAAGATAGGACGTACGCAAATCTTAACCTTACATTTATGGGTAGAGAAGGTGTTTCTGATAAATTTTCGACTTAAAAGAAATATAAGCAAATCAGAATAGAAAGAAAAATAACGACAGCAATAAAATAAACAAAGCATATGAAGTAATATGTACTAGTAAAAATGAAGAATAAAATAATGTGCGAAGATGACAATACTAGATAGTAAGGAGAAGATGAGACGAGGGGACTAGCCCGTCTCTCCCACGTACAATTAAATAACACATTTTGCATAGAGATTCAATGATATAACATTGATTGGAGCAAAGTAATTTGGAATAACAATTTGAAGTGTATTTGCTAAGAAACATGTTACTCTGTCTATATGTAAAATAATTGAAGCCATTTCTTTGTATGATGACACTTTTTTTTGGGAAAATCTTTTATGGTAGTCAAACATGAGAAATGATTTTCCCCCAAAAATATTTTCTTCAATACAATCAAACCTATCTATAATTATAGTATTTTTCTGAAAATTTCATCGTCGCTATGGTGAGATGTTGTTATATATGTATAGTTGTATACGCATTTGATGTTTAGATCTCATTTAACTATTATAAACGAAAGTACACAAATAATTATTTTACAATAATTTTTATGCTATAAACGAAAATAATACACTTGTTAATTTTAAATCTCAATTGATTTTCATATCTCATTAATTAGAAATTAAAAGAATAATAAACTAGAAATAAATCCAGGACTAGTTGTACCATACCGATAAAGAATTAAAATCTAAGGAACATATGCATTTAAAATTAATTGAGAATTTAAATACAGTTTCAAGTTTGACGTAACGATTCTACAATTGTAGGTTGTTTCGTAAATCGCTAGATAGACAATATATGTTTTTGAAAAATTTCAAGTCTAAATCAGATCACTATGCAAAAAAAAATTCTTTTAGATAATCATGCTTGAAATTTACTATGTGCATGACATTAATGATGATTATCATAAATATTTTGATATTTTATTTTTTATACATAATATACTTCTTATAAATATTATGAAAGATACCGTGTATATCACACGGAAATCGTGTATATCGGTTTTGTACAATGTATATTTACTTACCATAATTATTAGAATTCTTGTACATATATAATTATGGTAATAGTCTTGTATTAGGAAAATGTAGTAGTCTTGTATTAGGAAAATGTAAATTATTTTCCATAATTACATATTGTATATCATGTATATAAACCTTTTCGTTAATGAACATGATCAAGCGATTATTCTCTTTCATGGTATCAGCAGTCTAGGGCAAACTTTTCCTTCTCCAAAAATATCCTCCTTCCGCCGCCCTACTATACCAGTGGCCGTCGGCCGTACCCTCCCTCCATTCAATTTTTTTTCTTTCGAATTCCTAAATTCTCTTTTTGTTCTTTCATCATGTCTACCACAAAGAACACATTTCATCATGCCCTTACAGTCTCCAACATCAAGAACAACATCCTTATTGTTCTTGAGATGGATAACGTCCAATACGCGATGTGGTCAGAATTATTTAAAGTTCACGCATGGTCTAATCGAGTCCTTCATCACATTATCCCCCGACAAAAGGCAAGGAGAAGGTGCCTACCACCGATGATGAAATAGAGTTGTGGTCAACTCTTGATGCTACGATACTCCAATGAATTTATTCTACTATCTCTACGAACCTCTTGCAGCCACGACAATGGAAGCTTGGGATAGATTGTGTGATATATTCCAGGATAACAAAAATTCCCGTGTCATGACCCTTGAGCAGGAATTCTCCCACATCAACATAGAGGAATTTCTTAATGCCTCCGCCTATTATCAAAGGCTCAAGGAGTTGTCGGATTAACTAAGAACGTTGGCGCGCCCGTCATGAATGATTATCTTGTTCTTCATATGGTTGCAGGCCTCTCTGAGGATTATAATGGCGTTGGGACGCTTCTTTGTCAAAGTAATCCTCTCACATGTTCTACCAAACACATTCCATGCTCACTTTAGAAGAAGCCTACTTGGCTAAAAAGGCGGCAACCGGAGCCAATTCCGCCATGATGGTGGCCACGTCCGATACCTCTCACTCATTCTCGGACAATTCTAGCCAAAACTATAACAATGGTGGCGACAAAAAGGGTCAAAATTAAAAAATGATGGCAAAAAACCACAGCGGTGGCGGTGGTAATGATGACAACCGCGGCGATGGCGGGGGTGGCAGTGGCGGAGGATGAGGTGGCAATGGTCAGTCGACTGGGCCGCAGCCTTGGGCCAGTGGGCGGTGGCCCACGCCACAATTTCTAGCAGCTAATTGGGCCAGGCCCAATGGCCCCCAATTGTTCCAGCAGACCCAACAGTCACAGACTGGGCCCTGACAGCAGGCTGTCCTGCTTAGGCCTCGGCCCCAGCATGCCTTCGCTGCTGCGGGCGACCCCGACTCCCACGAATATCGAGGCAGCAATGCATACACTTAGATTAAATCCTCCGGATGCAAATTGGTACATAGACACCGGTGCTACTTCTCACACGACGTTCGCACCGGGTAATCTCTCATCTTATTTCAATTTGAGCAATAATCGTGGCATAATTATTGGTAATAGTAATTCAATTCCAATTAGTGGTTATGGTCATACAAATTTATCTTCCCCGAACCCACCTTTATCCTTGAAAAATGTCCTTCATGCTCCTCACTTAATTAAAAAATTGGTGTTCGTTCGTAAATTTATGACTGATAATTGGATTTTTGTTGACTTTGACCCTTTTGAATTTTATGTGAAGGATTTCACGACGTGGATACCTCTAATGAGATGTAATCGTCGGGGTGAGCTCTACCTATCACCACCACCACCACCACTACCACTAATCGAGCCACACCGTCAACGTTTGTCGCTTTAGCACCCTCCTTGTGGCATGCGCGTTTGGGTCATCCGGGAGCGTCTGTTCTTTCCTCTCTTAAAAATAATAATTTTATTGCTTGTAATAGTATGCGTAGTACTAATATTTGTCCTTATTGTCAGCTTGGGAAACATGTTAGATTACCGTTTGTCGCCTCTAATTCTAGTAGTTTGATGCCATTTGATATTATTCATAGTGATTTGTGGACATCTCCCGTTTTGAGCTCCTTGGGCCATTGTTATTATGTGTTATTTTTGGATAATTATTCTAATTTTTTGTGGACTTTTCCATTATCTAAAAAGTCTCAAGTTTTACCACATTCATATCGTTTAGAGCATTCATCTATACCCAATTTGAACGGGAAATTAAAAACATTCAACGTGATAATGGAAGAAAATTTGCTAATAATATTCGTACAATTAATAATATTGTTCGGACTTTACTAGCCCGTCCTTCCTTACCACCTTCCTTTTGACATCATGCATTACAAATGACTACTTACCTCCTTAACATACTCCCTAGCAAATGATTAGCATACCAATGTCCACTAAAAATTCTTTGTCATAAAGATCCTTCATATTCTCATATTAGAGTGTTTGGGTGTTTGTGCTATCATCTCTTCCCGTCTACTACACTTAACAAACTTCAAGCTCGTTCTACCACTTGTGTATTTTTGGGTTATCCATCTAATATCGTGGTTACAAATATTTTGATTTATCCTCTAACAAAATCATCATAAGTCGCCATGTCATTTTTTATGAAACCCAATTTTCGTTTGCTAAATTTTGTAATTTGGTGTCTAATTCTTATAATTTTTTGGACGATGGGCTCTCACCGTATGTGGTTCACCATTTAATCTGATCCCAGCCTCGGGTGCCAAATTGATGACATCCTTACTAAGGATCTTCCCTTAGTTTTGTTTGAAGATTTTAGGGACAATCTTAGCGTACGACAACCGCCCGCTATGACTGCGGGGGGGGGTGAAAGATACCGTGTAATCACACGAAAACCGTGTATATCGGTTTTGTACAATGTATATTTACTTACCATAATTATTAGAATTCTTGTACATATATAATTATGGTAGTAGTCTTGTATTAGGAAAAAATAGTAGTCTTGTATTAGGAAAAAATAGTAGTCTTGTATTAGGAAAAGGTAGAATTATTTTCTATAATTACATATTGTATATCATGTATATAAACATTTTCGTTAATGAAAATGATCAGGGGATTATTCTCTTTCATATTATTACACAATATTTGAGCATGACTGTTATAGAAAGGTAATTTTATAAAGAGTGTATCGCTATAATGAATGGCATTGCTATTATAGTTAGAATGTTGTTATAGAGAAGTAAAATATAACATGAAAAATCAGTTCTGGAGAAAATTAGGTTGTTATAGTGAAATGATGTTATAGCGAATGACAATTATAGAGAGGTTTGACTGTATCAAACTCGCTTATTTCTTGTTATTAAATCATTGCTACATAATCTTACTACGTTTCGAGTCCAATTTTCAATAGAGGAAATTATATTACTTTAAATATTTTTTTTCATATGTTCAAGTCTTGGTGGACAGAGTTATCAACTTATCCGGTATCTATGTTGTTGAAAGATAGTGGATATCTCATGAAATTAGTCGAAGTAGGTGTAAGCCGGTTCAACCACAACGATTATTAAAAAAAACTAGTATTTATTAATTTGTACCTTTATAAGTTAAACAAGTTTTTCTTTGCGACGGAGTATTACTTTAACCAAGTTCGGGTTTTCTCTTTCGTGACAGTTCTGCTTATCAATGTCAAGTTACTAATTTTTTTGTTTGAAGGGCTGCGCCATGTGTGGTAAAAAATGTTGTTCATCAGAAATGCTTTCTACAAAATAATTTACTTTGAGAAATTATTTTTAAATCAATTTTAAGTATTTTATTAAATGTTATGGCAAATTATAATAATAGGAGAATGATGAAGAAAGGCATATGTTAACAGTAATACTTGTATGTGAGCTGAAATAAGTAATATGGAGCAAAATTTTTTAATATACCAAGCTTGTTCACTAGTTTTCCTTTTAATAATTGAACTTAACATTGGGGCGGAGGTACGCGCGCAAGATGATTCATTTGAATCCCTTTCGTTATAAAATTAATGCATTATTTCTAATGGTAAAAATATTTTTATTCATATATAGTGGATTTTGAATCTGACGACTTTTTAATATATTTATTTTTTATATTTTGAATTTTTAATGAAAATCCAGTCTCCATCACTGTATGTGAAGAGACATTATTTGCCAAGTAATTACTTCATATTTGGCAATTTAACTATTTCTCCTTTTTCTGATATATTTTCTTTAGTTTTTCGTTCCTTTAAACCATGCTTGCTGCCAAATAGGGGCTAAGGGAATATATCCTTGAAGTACGAGTAGTTGGAGAATTAGAACAAGTAATTAATTAGGAGGATAAAACAGATCCTAGAACAAGTTATTCCATCATCTTATTCTAAATAATTGTAATAAAGTTAACTATTATCTTATTCTAAGTTTTAACCAATGGTATTGAGTATAGTGGTAATTTTGAATAATTTTGAATGCTAAAGCTTGAACTATTTTAACAAGAAAAGCAAAGTACAATATTCCTGCCAAACAGTTGTTTCGTACAAAATATTACTACTTCATTTTCCTAATTTGTTCATTTTATTCTTTTCTTGGTTCCGTTTCCTTGTAGAATTGGACACAGCTATAAGAAGAGTAACTAAAATATACATTGTATACATACTTTTAAACATCTCAAGTTATGAATCATGATTAGATTGTTGTTTACAATGGTGCAAGAAACGAAAATAAGTAACTGCTAAGTATTACAACAAAATGAAATTACAAGAATCTGAAATTTTAGTAAAATGGAACAAGAAACTGGTATACTGAGTCGAGTGATTGCACTCTGTCTTTAAGACAAGATTGCTCCGTATGTATCATTTCTACGTCCTGGACAATTGTCTCCCAAGATAAAACAACAAATGAACAATTGAGCAAAGGAAACTCAAGTGCTACCTTGAAGAGTTTTGAGTAATGAAATGATGCTAGAAAGCTTGTAGGAAGAATCTGATTCGTTTCAGTTTTTGTGTGTGTCTCAACAATTGTGCAAAGGCTCCTTTAAATAGTTGAAGGAGAGGCTTAACAACTACCCACATAATTATTGTTACTGGCCAAGTAATGTCAATTATGGAGGTAGTAATTCACCAAAATAAATTGTGCGGATTGGCCTTTAGGGAGAGTAATTCAGCCAAAATAAATGGTGAATTGATGTGCAACGGATTGACCTTTAGGGAGAGTAATTCAGCCAAAATAAATGGCTGAATTGAGTGCAAATTAAGGGTGGTTGACGTTCCAATAACCAACAGAAAGTTCTCTGCCCACCCACGACTCACGACTCACCACCCACGACTCACCACCCACCACCCACCACCCGAGCCCGAGATCGGGACGGGACGGGACAGGCGGGCGGCGGCGGCGCGCATGTGGGCTTATCCTCGAACCGAAGCACATCTAGGTCCTCCCTCCTTTAAACACATAGGATACCCCTTGGGGTCCCAAACCCTAAGCCAACTTTGAGACTTATTAACTAAACAAACCTTTCTTCCCCCACCGATGAGGGAGGATTGCTCTTTAGCACCTTTTCCCATGCTTCAAACACCTCACTTTGTGGACCAATATCTCTTTCATTTCTCAACGAAATTTGACGATCCTTGGCCCTACGATCATCTAATTACTTAGTAGATTATGCACATGTGAAGAACCGAAGGTTCCAACATGCGGAACACTAGTGTTTAAGCCATTAAAGATGGTTGGACGCAACTCCCGCCAAAGGCAAATTTCCAACAATCCCCTCTTAAAAGAGATTTTGGCGCACTCACATGGTGCCTTTTCCTTTCCAGCAATATTTCAGCGGACCGATGTTGCATAAGGAGAGGTAGCTTCAGCTTTGAACCTTCCATAGTTAAATACCATCGGACTTACTTACTTCGCGGTGAACGTGATGTCTTGAACTATCAGTGTTTAATGTAAGCTAAGTCAATAGTACCAACACAACAAATTCCCTTACTCTCTTCTTCGTAATGTTTTGTCCGTTGTGGCCGTGGACAACTTCTTGGATTCTTAAGTGCGTTCATTTGAGGCGGTCTGTCCTCGCACTTAAATAGGTGGTCTTCTACAAGGTATCCTGCTATACCCCACTTCATAAGTGTTAGAAACTATTAAAAGTTTCCCCAAACCTAACCTTAACTGTTGAGGATCATTAAAGGTTTTGAAAACTTAACCTTTACCCATACTGCAGATAGCACTTAACGTCTATTGCGGGAACGACTTTGGATTTGGTGTTTCTTTAGAGAAATCACTATCCGAAGTGCTCATGCTTCCACTAAAGCGATCAATTGAACCTTTACAGCTTAGTTTTCTCATTGAACCAAATTACTGGGATCTCCAGTCAGTAAGGTTGGGTTACCACCGTATTGATCCTTATACTTTGGGTTTTAAGCCCATTCCTCTAGACATGCAGACCATCTGATCCTTGGGTAAGCCATTTGTCAGCGGGTCTGATATATTATCCTTTGACTTTATGTAATCAATGGATATTATACCTGTGGTGATCAACTGTCTAACGGTCTTATGCCTCCATCGAATATGATGAGACTTGCCGTTGTACATAGCATTTCGTGCCCTTCCTAGAGCCGATTGGCTATCGTAGTAGATCATTACCGAAGGTACGGGTTTGGTCCAACACGGAACATCCTCTAAGAAGTCATAAATCCACTCAGCTTCTTCTCATGCTTTGTCTAAAGAGATAAACTCCGATTTCATTGTGGATCGAGCGATGCAAGTTTGTTTAGAGGATTTCCAAGACACAGCCCCACCACCAATTGTAAATACATACCCACTGGTGGACTTGGTGTTCTTTATATCAGATATTCAGTTTGCATCATTGTACCCCTCTAGTACAGCTGGATATCTCGAATAATGTAACCCGAAAGTTAACGTGTATTTTAGGTATTGTAATACCCAATTCAACGCCTTCCAGTGATCATCACTCGGATTACGGGTAAACCTAGCCAACTTATTGACTGCATAAGCAATATCGGGTCGGGTGCGGTTTGTTATATACATCAAACTACCGATCACTGTGCATATCGCTCCTGGTATACGGGTGCACCAAGATTTTTATCAAGCTTTTGATTTGTATCCATTGGTGACTTTATTGGTAAACTGTCAAACATCTCGAACTTTCTCAAAGCATCTTCGATGTAGTGAGACTGAGATAAGACCAGTCCGTCAGACGTCTTAGAAATTTTTATCACTAAGATGACACATGCGATACTCATATCCTTCATGTCGAAGCATTTTTTCAACATGTTCTTAGTCTCTAGGATTACCCTAGGACTGCTTCTTGTGATCAACATATCATCTACGTATAGGCATATCATGACGAATGAGTCAGAGTTACCTTTCGTGTAGACACATTTATCACACTCATTAATGGCGAAACCCTTCGATAGTAGAGTACTATCAAATTTTTTGTGTCATTACTTCGGGGCTTGTTTCAGCCCATACAGAGATTTGACAAGCCGACAGACTTTCTTCTCTTGCCCTTGAACCACATACCCCTCGGGTTGGTCCATATAAATTTCTTATTCCAAATCACCATTTATGAAGGCTGTCTTGACATCCATTTGATGTATCTCAAGGTCACGCAAAGCTGCGATCGCAATGAATACCCGTATGTATGTCATCCGAGATACCGGGGAGTACGTGTCAAAGTAGTCAAGACCTTCTTTCTGCCGATAGCCCTTGACTACCAGCCTGACTTTGTATTTGTCTATAGACCCATCTTCTTTATATTTCCGTTTGAGTATCCATTTACAACCCAACGATTTATTTCCCGGAGGAAGATCAACCAACTCCCAGTATGGTTATGCAAAATGGAGCCTATTTCACTCTCAATAGCTTCTTTCCAGAGCGGTGCTTCTGGAGTTGACAACGCTTTAGCAATTGTCCTTGGTTCATCATTAACCATATAAGCTACAAAGTCAGGACCGAAGAATTTATCCTTCCTGGCCCTTTTACTTCGCTTTAGTTCCATCTCTGGAGTCTCCAAGTTCTGAGAATCTGGAACACTAGATTCCAGATATTCAGCCACCTCGAGATCCGCTAGATCTGAACCATCTAGATCCGGGCCGTCAATGACTCCCGGTTCTTGAGAGCTTTGTTCATAACTTCTTTTGCGAGAGGTTATGTCTTTTTCCTTTCTAGGAAAGGTACCTTCAAAGAATTGAGCATTCCTTGATTCCATGATTGTACCATGGTGGATATCTGGAATATCTGACTTATGCACTAAGAAGCGATAAGCACTACTGTTATTTGCATATCCGATGAATATGCAATCTACAGTCTTAGGCCCAATCTTGACCTGCTTTGGCTTGGGTACTTCAACCTTTGCCAAACAATCCCACATCTTAAAATATTTGTAGGTGGGTTTCTTTCCCTTCCATGATTCATATGGAGTTTTGTCCTTACCCTTATGTGGGACTCTGTTAAGAATCGTATTAGCGGTAAGGATGACTTTTCCCCACATGTTTTGGGGAAGACCGAAATTGATGAGCAAGGCATTCATTATTTTCTTCAATGTACGGTTCTTACGTTCCGCCACACCGTTCGATTGAGGTGAGTATGGAGTCGTCGTTTGATGAACAATGCCTTCTTAGGCACAATATTCCTCAAATGGCGCTACGTATTCTCCCCGTTTATCACTACGAATGGATTTAATCCGCAGGGTTAGTTGGTTCTCAACTTCTGCTTTGTAACGTCGGAACGCTTCAAAGGCTTCATCCTTACTTTTCAACAAGTAAAGGTAACAATACCTTGTGCTATCATCAATGAATGTCACAAAGTACTTGTTCCCCCCTCTAGTTTGTGCGAACTTCAAATCACATATATCTGTGTGAATAAGTTCTAGAGGAGCGGTATTCCTTTCGACGGATCAAAAAGGAAGCTTGGTGAGTTTTTCCTCTACGCACACCTCACACTTATGTTGAGGGTTTACGTCGATAGACGTCAACAACTCCAACTTTACCAGCCTTTGGATAGACTTGTAGTTAACGTGTCCTAATCTATGATGCCATAAATTAGAAGACTCAAGCAAATAAGAAGAAGGTTCAACTTTATTACTTGGACTCATTACAGACATGTCATTCACTTTGAAAAGGCCTTCACACACGAAGCCTCTCCCCACAAAAGTGTCATTCTTAGTGAGTACAAACTTATTGAATTCAAACACTAGCCTAAAACCAGCATTAACCAATAAAGGTCCTGAAATTAAATTTCTTCTAATCTTAGGGACATGCATCACTTCCTTCAGAGTGAGCTCCTTTCCGAAAATCATCTTCAGGACCACCTTTCCTACCCCCACCACGTCAGAGGAAGCGTTGTTGCCCATGAACAACTTCTTATCGGTGACCGATGTGTACGTGGAGAAGGCATCTCTGTTAGAACAGATGTGTCTGGTAGCACCTGTGTCCACCCACCACTGCCTTAGATTCTCGACCAGGTTTGCTTCGAGCACCACTGCCAAGAACTCCCAATCATATCATCTAGGAGCGTGTCCTTGACGACGTTAGCATGCGCCTTGCTTTTAGCCTTGGCTTTCTGTTGTTGCTCAGTCTTGAGCTTGCGGCATTCCTTGATCTTATGACCAGGTTTTCCATAGTGGTGATAGTTACCTCTGAACCTCTCCGCTGCGTGGGCCTTGCCGTCTTTCTGGAACTTCCGCTTCTTGCTTGGGTTCCCTTTGGCCTCAACCAAATTTGCCTTTGCCTCAGCAGGTTGTTTACCCCTAGGCAAGGCCTTCTTATTATCTTCCTGAATTTGGAGTTTGATAATAAGCTCTTCAAAGGTCATCTCCTTTGTCTTGAGTTTTAAGTAACTCATAAACTCATTCCACGAAGAAGGTAATTTTTCAATCAGCGATGCAACCAAAAACTGCTCATTTGGTTTCATTCCTTCCAAATCCAGGTGATGTAAAATAATTTGAAATTCCTGGACTTGGGACATCACTGTCTTACTATCCACCATTTGGAATTTTAGAAATTTCCCAACGATGAACTTCTTAGTACCTGCATCTTGTGCGTTGTACTTCTTTTGCAATTTTTCACACCGCTCTTTGGCAGTGCCAACGGTGCAATAGACCGTGTAGAGAGGGTCTGCCAAGCAGTTCAGTATGTAATTCTTACACATGAAATCGCTATGATTCCATGTATCAAGAACCATCTTCATGCCATTAATGACATGGATACCAAGGCCCCCTTCACCCATTTCAGAAGGCGAAGGGTCCATTTCATCTCCAGCTTGTGGAGGATCTTTTGTTAGGAACTGGGCCATGCCCATAACAGTTAAGTAGAACATCATCTTCTGCTGCCATCTCTTAAAGTTTGAGCCCATGAATTTTTCAGGGCGATCATGGTGGAATGCGGAGGATGGAGCGAAAAGGCGACGAGACGTGCCTTGGGCGAGCGAGTTCTTTGCCTTGGACGATAGCGGCGACAACGGGGAAGGAAGAATTGCTGCCTTGATTGGCGAGCGAACATCGAAATCATTCATGTTTCCACCATGTTGCGGCGATTCTGATAAGCAATATCTTGTCTTAAACTTGTTGTTTACAATGGTGCAAGAAACGGAAATAAGTAATTGCTAAGTATTACAACAAAATGAAATTACAAGAATCTGAAATTTCAGTAACCTGGTATGCTGAGTCGAGTGATTGCACTCTGTCTTTAAGACAAGATTGCCCCGTATGTATCCTTTCTACGTCTTGGACAATTGTCTCCCAAGATAAAACATCAAATGAACAATTGAGCAAAGGAAACTCAAGTGCTACCTTGAAGAATTTTGAGTAATGAAATGATGCTAGAAAGCTTGTAGGAAGAATATGATTCGTTTCAGTTTTTGTGTGTGTCTCAACAATTGTGCAAAAGTTCCTTTAATTAGTTGAAGGAGAGGCTTTACCAACTGCCCACATAATTGTTGTTACTGGCCAAGTAATGGGAATTATGGAGGTAGTAATTCAGCAAAATAAATGGTGAATTGATGTGCAACAGATTGGCCTTTAGGGAGAGTAATTCAGCCAAAACGACCCACGACCCGAAATCGAGACCGAACCGGACGGGCGGGCGGCGGCGCGCGTATGGGCTTATCCTCGAACCGAAGCACATCTAGGTCCTCCCTCCTTTAAACACATGGGATACCCCTTGGGGTCCCAAACCCCAAGCCAACTTTGAGACTTATTAACTAAACAAACCTTTCTTCCCCCACCGATGAGGGAGGATTGCTCTTTACCACCTTTTTCCATGCTTCAAACACTTCACTTCGTGGACCAATATCTCTTTCATTTCTCAACGAAATTTGACGATCCTTGGCCCTACGGTCATCTACTTACTTAGTAGATTATGCACGTGTGAAGAACCGAAGGTTCCAACATGCGGAACACTAGTGTTTAAGCCATTAAAGATGGTTGGACGCAACTCCCGTCAAAGACAAATTTCCAACCTAGATTAGATATAAGGAAGAAATAAACCCTGAAGTATATCACAATTCAGGTAAATTCCTATCTTAGTTTATGTGCTATCTAAATAAGTACAGTATTTGAAATGTGCATTTTGATTCATTTGCTTGCAAATAATCACAAACTTCCTAAAATATTACATGTTTAATAATTAATTACCGATGTATCAATATTAAATTTGTATTATTACTCCATATTTGAAGGCAATGTCTATAAGCAGTCTAAATATAATATTTTTCGTATATTAAGGGACCAAAAACATACATGTTAAGTGAATATTAAATATACTGAATCATATATCACGAGGACCAAAATTAAAATATACTCATAATCTTTTCCTAAGTGATATGAATGTATTCTATTGATCTAAAATAATTCAATAAATTAGCCAAGAGTTCAAGTTGATCGTGATATGTAATTGAGTTTATTCAACTCGCTAAATGCTCATTAATACTTTATATTTATTAGTTTTCACTTTTCACCTGATTATATATTCTTTTAACTAAGTAACTTTAACTTGGTCCATATCTTATTCGAGCTTTAAAACAACCGGTTTAGATATCTCAATTTTATTAATAGCCCTCGACAAAGAGCACAATTCTTTAATGAAGAGTTTGAACTGGGTTTGAAACCTTTAACGCAAAGCTAAATGATACAATTAAATTATAATTGCTTCCTTAATTTGCTTTGGCATATTGACTTTTACGAGCAATATTGACATTGTATAACAAGCAACACAAGCAAAACAAGGCAGAATATGTTACTTGGTCAAAAATCCAGATGTTCATTCCCCTTATTCTGGAACTTTACCTGGACACGGGGTCCAATTACTAAAAGTATTTTAATGTTGTTTTATACCCATTCGTATAATTTGACCTATTATGACATGTTATAACTTATAATTTATTTTAAATTATCATCCAATGATATAAGAATAAAATTACTTAGTGATTTGAGTGTGTATAAACTTAAACCATTTCCTAAGTACTGTCTTCTTTGTTGTTTTCTCCTAAAATTTGGCCCTCAAGATTCTCTTTAGTTAATTGGAACTAGCGTAGCTCGTTATGTTTATAGACTTTAGTTGTCAAAGACAAGCATAATTAGTGTTAAAGAAGTAAGTTGTTAACAAACTCGACACCTATGTTGATATCATTACTTTGTCCTTTTTTTCTTTTTTCTCAACTCTCTTTCCTTTGCCAGCAAAAAATGTTACTCCATTAGAGTTGTCTATGTGTGTTATCAATCATTGTCCAAATAAACTCTTGAACAATGTCATTTTTCTCTTAGTCAATTAAATCACTTTTATCTAAAATTTTACAATTATTAAGTCAGATAAATGATCTCACTTACATTAGTTGTAATAGCTTTTCATATTCCTTCTAAACAAGCAAAACAAAAATCAACCGCTCCGCTTCAAAGAGAGAAATAGGTCATATGGGTCTCTACTTCTCGTTGCATCTACTAAGACAAGTTCATTAAATTCCTCTATTTATTTTCTAATTAGACCAGTGGAAAATATATATTCCAAATGAAAAATAGTGCTTCAGAGTTCCTAAATAGTTACATATGCCTAAAAATGAAAGCAAAAGAAAACACATTCTAATGCCGATGTACTGATGACTAATTTAACTTCACATGTCTTTTTTCCTTAAAAAAGAAAAAAGAAAAGAAGGGGTAGCTTAGTAATTGATGCTTCCAATCATTTCATCTGGACTTTCTCATCCACCTCACATTAACCCCTTTGGCAAAGAGGTCTTCAAAAGCAACTACATAAACCTAAGGCTGGCTAGTAGGCCGGCTCGGCCCTGTCCCGTCCCGATATCGCCCCGAATCCGACTTTAAAAAAAAAGTGGTATCGGGACTCGAACTCGGACGGGACATGGTTTCGTCCCGACCCGCCTCAATTCCGTCAGGCCCGACCCGATTCCGGTCCCGCCCCGATTCCGCCAGAAGCCGTCATTTACAAAAATAACCGTTGCACCAACGATCATTTTACATTTTGGTTGTTGTACAACAACCATTTTGGATGGGTGGGTTCTCTGTTTTCTTCCACTATGCATTAACGGCTGTGAGAGCCCACGGCTACGATCTAATGTTTGGCCAAATCTTCAACGCATGACCACCTATTTCTCCCACATATGTACTACAAGTGACATCCAGTTGTAAACACTTTATCCTTCTATGTTCCTTTTCCACTTTTTGGTAATCCCGTATTTAATTGATTTTTTTATTTGGAATATAAGAAATCTTGAAATTATTTATATCAAAATTATACTATATTTTTATATCATACTCAATATTTAGTAGTAGTAATTTTGGAGTTAGTAATTTCGATGAAATAATAAAATAACATTTTTTCTTTCTCCCAAAGTCTTTTAATAAACTTAAGGTTATATTAAAAATATCCCTTACAAGTAAATCTATTGCAAAACGTTTCATTTTTATAATGTAGATGACAACACACCCACTAGTGCACCTTCAATCGAAATGCCTCCTATTCCCCCTAGTATGAGACGAGGTCCAAACGATCATTAAAATCAGATGCATGGACATTTTTTTATAGGGACGTATAGAATCAAGTAGCTAAATGTAAAATTTGTAAAGATGTTTTAAAATTTAAAACTGGAAAAGGTCACAGTGGGACGAGGGGTTTAATGAGACACGTATCAAGGGCTCATCCAGCTAGGTATGCCCAATACAAGGCTTCAAAACCGGGTGCGCAAACGTCCGCTCCATCGGGACAAGGTTCACATATTGTCCCGGACCAAGTACAGGGTCAAATTAACCCTATAATGGGGGGAATTGTAGGCCCTAAATACGATAAACATAGAGATAGGGAAGCAATAGCAAAATTAGTTGTTGTGGAGGGTTTGCCTTTTTCATTTCCTTCATCTCCCGATTTTATTCATTACATTAGAGATATGTATAATCCTGCTTTTAACGATTTTCCTAGATCAACTGTTAAAAGAGATGTATTTAAATTTGCACATGAATATCAACAGTATTTACGTTATTCATTATATTATTTTAATGGCAAAGTGGCTATCACTTCTGATATAGGCCGTAGTACTAACAACCATGATTATTTAACGGTAACCTGTCATTGGATATATTATAAATGGTCTATGCAAAAACGTATCTTAGCGTATAGATATATAGATGATAGGCACACTGATACTTTTATTGCAGAAAATATTTATCAAGTGTGCGATTATTACGGAATAACTGATAAAATTATGACTATTACATTAGATAACACTTCTTCTAACAATTACGTTATTACAATTTTAAAAAAATAGTTTAACTCCATCTTTTCCAGATCATTTTCATATAAAATATGTGTGCCATATATATAACTTAGTTGTAAAGGATGGTCTATCACCTTTTGAAGACATTCTTAGTAAAATACAATTTGCTATAAACTTTATTTTTAAAAATAATAGAATACAACGAAGAAAAGAATATAAAAAAACTTGTCATGATTGCCAACTACCTTATAGAAAAATTCCAGAAGAAGTACCCACTATGTGAAATTCTTTATACGAGCAACTACTTGTTGCTTATGACTATAGAAAACCTATAATTTATTTTTTAACTCTCATAATCAAAATTCAGCTGATATGGTTGTAGATAGCGATTGAGAAAAAAATTCAGAACTTATTGTATTTTTAGAGAATTTTTTCAAGCAACAAAAGAATTTTCCGGTATATATTTTCCTACTATTTCAACTATGTTGTTTTATATAGCTCTAATATTTTTACTGCTTAATGAATATATGGATAAATCAGCTTATAAGGCAGCTATTAAAAAATATTTATCAAAATAAAAAAATGTTTTATTCCTATTCCCACTATTTATATTATTGGTGTTGTATTAAATCCGACTATTAAAATAGACGGTACTAAATCACTTATTGAAACTATTTATGATTGTATAGCAGTACTACCACCTCCAAGTCCCAAAAATCCAAATCACCCACCACCTATTGAACAAACTAAAGAAGAAGTGTTGTCTAGCGTAGAAGATGAATACAAAAAAGTATATAGGTTTTACCAACAAGAAAGTGCTAGCAACATACCGGCTTCCATACCATCTTCTTCTTCAACACAACCTCACAAAAGACATACTGGTTCTGCGACTAGTATTGAAAGCCTCAGAAATAGAATGTGCGGCGATACCGCTACTAACCAAATTAGCTAGTTTGATATTTTTGTTTTGCAGGGTTCTGTACCGTACCAAGCAGTTCTCAATGAAGAAGGACGTGAAGACTTGCTGAAATACTGGAGGGGGAATGAGAAGACCTTTCCGACACTTTCAATGATGGCCCAAGATGTTTTGAACATTCAAGCGTCATCAACGGCGTCTGAAAATGCTTTTTCTGCCGACAGATATCAAATAGGAGAGCACATACACTCATTAGTCGGAGACAACTTAGAGATTGTAGTATTATTCAGAGATTGGATACGAGCAGAGCGGAGAAGGTGCGGTCAACCGGAGATCAACGAAGAAGAAGATGAAAACTACAACGAAATCTTATCCGAAGGTGGTGGAAGCGACGTGGAGCAATTTGACAAACAAATACCAATTCCAACCGAAGAACCACAGGAACTTATCAAGAAACTAGAACATATTTTTTTCAAAATGTAATTTTTTTAAATTGCAATTTTACTATGTAATTTGCAACTTTTGAACAACACCGCAAAGTTGCAATTTTGACAATTGTATTTGTATTACAAAAAAAATTATATGTCTATTAAATATTATAAGAGGCACAAAAATAGCCTTGGGATATTTTTATTACACTATCTTGTTTAATTATATAGTTTTTTATATATATGTTATTTTTAAAATTAAGTGAAAAAAAAATGATCCCGACCCGATCCCGCCCTGACCCGAATCCGATGGGATCGGAAACGGGATGGGACGGTGGCGAATTCCGCCTGTCCCGATCCCGCCCCTCCCCCCCTCCCCTCCCGTCCCGCCCCGACCCGACCCGACGGATCCGATCCCGGCCCACTGGCCACGCCTACATAAACTATTTAGGTTATTAGGAGTAGGACCTTCTTTTCTATTTTCTTCTTTTTTTCCTTTCCATTTTTTCTTTATTCCTTTTATAGTTACTATTACCCAATAGAAAAGCTAAAACCAGATGTTTACCCCAAAAAAATGGTACAATTGAATTTGTATACGTGGATCTCAAATGACATATTTAATAATAATTAAGTGTATATAGCAAAATTCGTATATGACAACTGTACGAATTATGGTGTGACACATGGAGCATGATGTTGAGTCAGACCCACGTCAGATTATAACGCTACTGGTTTGGTACACATGGTACCGGGAGCGGCACAAGCAAGGCCATTACCGGTAATAAAGAAGGCTAAGAGTTGTTTGCATCGTAACAGACGACCGTTACTAAAGCTGGTCATACGACTTCCAACAACCTTTTAATGGCATTTATTGAGAGATTGATTGTCCAATTATTACAACATTCATTCTCCTGTATTTATAAGGGCATATTTCGTGGGTTGTGTACCCGTGTAGCTCATGTATAAATAGGACACTTCATTCTATTGTAACCCATCAGATTCTAGCTATTACTAAATACTTATTGTTATTCTCTTGATTTATGTGCTTTCATACAAGTTAACATCATTTGCCCAAAAGCTGTCATAAGGCTCAGGCTAATCTTTACTTTATCTTGTCTTGTTATTATTCATTTTTAGGATAATTCATCTAAAATTCCCAGCTAATGTATCACTTGAGATTCACGTGTCCTTGACCACATATACAACTTTAACTGTATCATTTTACGGGGTAAACAATGTTACGCCCCGTACTTTGCATGTCGTTTTCATCGTGGGTTAACTAACATAAGCTTAGTAAGGTTGATATCCCTTCACAAGGTTAACGAAGGTCTAGATAAGTTTTAAGTATGTTTTGTAAGAGCTCGGGGGCTAAACGAATCGAAGAAAGTAAGTTCGTGAAAATTCGGGGAGAACTCTGCAAATTTTGGATAGAATTTTGCCCCATTTATTTAGGGGTATATCGCTTATCATGTAAGGAATTATGGAGTCCATGGCATATCTAAATTCAAGTTTAGAGAGTTTACTTTTCAACACAATACACCGTTCATCAATCAGAGCTCTGTACAAAAAGTTATGTACGTTTTATGAAAATGTGTTTCGGCAGAAATAGAATGCGGTGTCCGCATTTGGACCGCATTTTGGACCTTTTTGGGAATCCCACTACCTAAAATATGTGATGGACTTGCGGCCGCAAGTTCCACCACAAACTCGAAGCGGTGGGACGGTTATATAAGTTTATAACCCAACTAAGGCCTCATTTTCACCTCAACACTTCCAAAAACTCTCACACACATTCCCCTAGGGGTTCTACATCATCTAGGAGCCATCTCACATCAATCCAAAGGCAAATCATCCATAGATAATCACTAAAAATCTTGGGAATCTCCATAGGAGTAAGGAGTGAATGATCCTCTTAGTGCTTGGAAAGAAGGTTATGGTGCAAGCTCTCTTGGATAATTTAAGGTAAGGTATTGATGCTATTTATAGTCTTAAGCTTCTCATAGTTTTTTTGAGATTATGGATAAAGAGAACTTGTGTGAGTTGAGATGAAACTCCATGAAAGAACTTTTATGAACCTTGGTTGTTTCTTGAGTTAACTTGGAGATGATCATAGCTTGAATTGAATGATATGGTGTTAGAAGTTATGGATGATATACAGTGATATTTTGTTGTTGATATTGTTGTGTTGTTGTTGTGATGGTTATTGTTGTTATGGTTGGTTTTAGTGCTATTGGTACGGTGTTGAAGATGAATAGATGGCATGGATGGTAGCCATGAGCATGATAGCTAGAGGGATATGCACTCTAGGTGCTCGTTGAATTATTCTAGCAAATTCATTGTTAATTTTCAATCGTATATTAATCCAAAACCTCTATATTGTGTAGATAATTGTCCATACCACGTGTGAGGCTCCACAGAACGTAACCAACTTCATCGACAAGGTATGTAAGGCAACTTTCCTTCTTGGCATGACTTGACGTGACATTTCTTTGAATAGAATTCCTTTTTGTGAAATTGAATAACAAAAAGCCTTTCTTGAATAATTAATCCTAATCTTTGGATATTTCTAATCCATAGTACCTCTCGGATTCTATATGTTCCAAACTAGTTGTCTTGAGATTCATGGACATAGAGCCAATAATAATAGTCGGAGGATAACGATGATAGGTCACTCCGGCTCTACTTGTGATGGTTCTTTGAGGTCTGTCTTGCATTGCACTTGTTTATATGTATCTATTTTCTTACCGAGCCACGCTATAAGCGGTCGGGTACAACACCTATGTGCACACACCACTGTAGTTAGTTTGATATTACCGAGTCCCATATCTGAGTCGGGTACGACTGAGTCCTCATCGAGGTTGGGTACGATATATATATATATATATATAGTATATTATGATATGATTTGCCCTACAGAGAGGTTGGATATTACATTATATAGCCCCACTGAGCGGCTTGATTTTACAAACATGCATAACTTTTCATGATTGTGACAGGTAGGCCCTCAAAGACTTGTTATGAGTTTCAGGTTACACTACTCTCAGCTCTTGTTTTGAGATTATTCAGCTCTTGTTTTGAGATTATTCATTACTCATCTTAGATCTAGCTTATTCATTTATTTTACTTGCTTATTCTCATTGTTTGCTTACTTTTTTATCTTGTGAATTTGTAACCTAGCTAGTAATTTCGGGCTCGTTCAAGAGGGTCTCCGATCGGATACAACCTACTTGTCTTTAAACCCTTGAATACAAATGTCTAACTGTATTTTTTGTTAGAATCATTTTATCGAAAAACAATAATAAATGAAATTTCGCATTTAAAAAGGAAATGACAGAATTTAAATAGTAGCCTAAAAACGACTATTTTTGCAAATGTAGTGAAGTTCAATTAGGTCCAAGCAATTGGAGGATTCCCCTTTTCGATTGGGGTTGTAGATACATTTATGCTTTCAACTAGAACTATATACATTATTAAAGATTTTTAGAGATCATATTTATATTCTATTGTATTTTAGTTTTTTTTTTGGAAAAAAAAAACAGAAAATCATATTATATTAGATTAATGCCAATTATCACAAAAGTAGCACTCTATATCCACTAGAATCTTATATTTAGCCTTGGTCCAGGCTCGAATAATTCGTCACAGCTATGAATGTTCTGATAACATGAAAAAGGGAATATCTTGGTGGGCTCACTAAAATTTTATCAGTGACCATATAGCCTTTCCTTTTCATACACCATGAAAGCAATTAAGTTTTGATCCAAATGTGATGTCTATGAACATGGGCTAGTAAAAAGGAACTGATCCAGGATACTGGACGTCCAAACAAGATGGGTTGTCTTAATAAGAGCCCAAGCAAGCTTTGAGAAAATTGTCATTTATTGCCTTGAAATTGACCTTCCAGAAAAATGCATTACCACGAGTGGGCAAAGTAATTTTTGAAATCTTTTTACTACTTCACTAATTCATTATTTTAAAGGAATTTCAACCGTTTATATATAATTAAAAAATTATTTAAATTTTATACACTATAATTTCTTAACGAGTGATCTTCACTTAGCTCTGTCACTACTGAACGCCTTGATAAGAAAAAGGTGGTAAAGGTGGTCATTTTCTTATTGTCTTAACCTGAGGTAGATCTACGATTTGAAGTTTATGAATTCCTATGTCCTCAAATTAATAAATATATAGTATTAATTGCATTTAGTCATTTACAGTTAGATTTTTATAGGTATTAAGTGAATTTCTTAATACAGTCAAATCTCTCTATGACAACGTTGTTGTCCGGATATATTTTGACTATTATAGCAAATCGTTATTATAAAGAACATATAATTTAACATAAAATGAAAAATACATTCAATAAATAACTTAATCGCTATAATGAAATATTATCATAAAATATGACGATATATATATATATATATATATATATAGGATTCTTATAAACTCGTAACTTATGCTCTAGCTCCGCCACCGACTTGAGTTTCCAACATGCAATTTGTTCACATGGAAGGGTCTAGAAGTTTTTTATATATATATCTAGCTTCCGGCTTACGCCAGACTATTCTTGGAGATAATAGTCCCGGTCCCTCAGTACTACTATCAGTAAATCGCGGGATGTGCCTGAATGACTAGAGTTTGAGAACAGAGCAATTGATATCACCTGCAAAGTCCTACCCCAGAAGAGAGCAAATTGTTTTCACCGAGATTCGAACTCACGCCAACTGAATTTTAAAAAGGGTATAGTGTGGAGTACTAAGCAAAGCCACTAATAATGGATGGGTGGGTTCTCTGTTTTCTTCCACTATGCATTAACGGCTGTGAGAGCCCACGGCTACGATCTAATGTTTGGCCAAATCTTCGACGCATGACCACCTATTTCTCCCACATATGTACTACAAGTGACATCCAGTTGTAAACACTTTATCCTTCTATGTTCCTTTTCAACTTTTTAGTAATCCCGTATTTAATTGATTTTTTTATTTCGAATATAAGAAATCTTGAAATTATTTATATCAAAATTATACTATATTTTTATATCATACTCAATATTTAGTAGTAGTAATTTTGGAGTTAGTAATTTCGATGAAATAATAAAATAACATTTTTTATCTTTCTCCCAAAGTCTTTTAATAAACTTAAGGTTATATTAAAAATATCCCCAAGTAAATCTATTGCAAAACGTTTCATTTTTAGTTTAATGATTCATATAGTTCAAAAAGTAAATTCATTAATAATCTCGTCATTGTTGTAATTTAATCTCCATATTATAATCCTAACATATCTTTTTAACAGCCAAATCACATAAATAAAGTTTAATAAAGTCGTTATTTAGAGTATATAAATATTGTTGGAAATTTGCCTTTGGTGGGAGTTGCGACCGACCAACTTTAACGGCTTAAACACTAGTGTAACGTATGTTGGAGAATCCGGTTCTTCACACATGCATGATCTACTAAGTACGTAGATAACCGTAGGGCCAAGAATCGTCAAATTTCATTGAGAAATGAAAGAGATATTGGTTCACGAAGTAAGGTGTTTGAAGCATGGAAAGTGTGGTATTGTGTGTAATTCTCCCTCATCGGTAGAGGAAGAAAGAATTGTTGTGTATATAAGATTCGAAATTGGTTTGGGGTTTGGGACCCCAAGGGGTATCCCATGTGTTTAAAGGAGGGAGGACCTAGATGTGCTTCGGTTCGAGGAAAGACCACATGCGCGCCGCCGCCCGCCGTCCGGTCCGGTTCCGGGTTCCGGTTCCGGTTCGGTTCGGGTTCTTCTCGGGTTCACGGGTCACGGGTCACGGGTCACGGGTCACGGGTGGGTCGTCTTCGATATTATCTTTTTGGGCCCGAAGTACGGTTTGATCCCGTGAAGTTTCGGATGTGCTTGTTTGGACCGAATTCTTTCGGATGTACGGTTTGGTCCCCGAAGTTTCAAGATGTACGATTTGGTCCCAAAGTTTCGACGTTGGAATTTCGAAAAAGCGAAATGTCCAAGCTCTCAATTCGGCCATTTATTTTGGTGAATTACTCCTCCTATAATGGCCAAATCCGTTGGTCTTTCTCCCATTTATGTTGGTGACTTTACTACCTCCATAATGGCCATTATTTGGCTATTATGGAGGCGATTCAGCGAAAAACAGTCCATCCCTCTCACCTATATAAACACCCCCTTACACCATTGTTGAGCACACTTAACGATAGAGGCAGCAAAACGAAAAATACACAACCAAAATAGTTTTCTTCCTACAACTTCCAAGCATCATTTCGTTACTCAATATTCTTCACGGTAGCTCTTGAGTTTCCTTTGCTCAAGGGTTCCATTCTTGTTTTATCTTGGGAGACAAATTGTCCAGGGACGTATAAAGGATACATACGGGGCAATATTGTCTTAAGGACAGAGTGCTACACTCGACTCAAAGCAAAAACAATTTACATTTTTCCGCTTTCACAAAATCGTAATTTCCGCTTTTCACTTGTTAGCGATTGTAATTTTCGATTCCATGTTGAATTATTGAATCTTTGTTTATCCTTTCGAATACTTGTAATAGTTAAATACTTCCCGTACTGCTTTATAAAGTACCATAGAGCAAAAATCTCCCAACAAATATTACTCTCTTCGTCCTGGTATATGAATCTTAATCGGATAATTTTTGTTAAAAAAAAAAGACTTTTCGGCGTGTGCTCTAAAATATGCGGTAACCACGTCTATGGCTATAAAATCGTATTATTGAAGGCAAAACAAATAATTTAAAATATATTAAAAATGAAAGTGTCGCATGATTCATGACAAAGGGAGTACTGTAGCATCAGTTCTTACTTCTTGATGATCGACTAAATCATTATCAAAAGGCATGCAAATTTTTTGATTAATTACTGAACGAGATCAAGCTTAATACGAGTACACATGAAACAAACCGAAAATAGACAACTCCTGTTAAATAGAACTGACGGTTTATATTGAACAATAAACTTGAATTACAAAGTATTTACTAATGATAGTAAGTAAATCCAATAGAATCTAAGAAGAAAGGGGATGAGAATTAGACCAACACAAAATTGGGATGAGAAAATCAGAGACACTATCTGCTTCATGGCTTGATTCCATATATCTACAGCAATTACCAATATACTTAATTTATGCATGATTGCTTCAAATAATATTGTCCACTTGATGTGGTATCCAAACCTTTTTTTGTAACTTGGAAAATGAATCTGAGAGGACCCCCGTTTCTTGGAGGTCAATGATGGCAGTTGCAAATCAGTAATGATGTCCAACTGATGTGCCTTATTCAATTGCACACACAGGGAATCTACTAAATATGCAGCCTTATCCCTCAATTGACAGGAGGGACTATAGATAGAGGCTAGACACTCCTCTAATAGAAACCATACAGCTTTCTCAAATGGTATGAAGTAGAAAGTAGGGGTGAGTACGGGTACAAGGTACCCAGATATCCGACTAGGGTCTAGGTAGATTCCGGATAATGATTGCTACGGATAGGTTCGGATAGTAAATTTGGGAACCGATCTTTTACTGGATAGGATCGGATAGTTAAAAAAAGTTAGGGTATCCGGACCCGCTCATCCCTAGTAGAAAGATAATTCATAACACTTGGGTCTCTCCATCGAAAGTCTCCTCTGATGAAGAAATCATTTTGTAGAAAGAGTGACAACCTCCCAGCATCATGGTATATGCTATAATGACCTCTTAACCAATCCCAAGAGTTAGACATATTGTTTGGAGCAGCAACACCATATGTTGTCAACGTTGGTTTCACTGAGATAATTCCACCCATCAGGTTAAATGTTTGCAATGAGTGCCAGGAATCCTCTTTCACCATGCTATAAAAAACAACAGAAATGGTATCCATTAAAGCACCAATAAAGCAAACCGAAAATAGACAACTCCTATTCAATAAAACTGACAGTTGAACAATAAACTGAAATTAGAAAGTAAATACTAATGATAGTAAGTAAATCTAACAGAATCTAAGAAGAAAGGGGATGAGAATTAGACCGACACGGAATTGGGATGAGAAAATAAGAGATACAAACTGAGATGAGAGAGAGCATTGAACATCATAATAGCACAACTATTCGTTTTAATCTATCATCCTTTTAAATAATTTGCCTGCCTAAATCTCAAATAAAACTCTCCAATATTTTATTCGGCACAAAAATACAAACCTAATAAGTTTCTAGCCAATTGGCCCTTAGAAAGTCCGCTTGGTTCACAACTAACACATCATTTCCATGTGTCAATCTGGGATGTTTCATATAATATGCATCTTACAATGCAATATAATATATTTTCAAGACAGGATTTTATATTATTCAATTAAAATAAAAATAATTTGATGAATAAATTATACTGGGATGAAAGAATCTCTTCACACTTAATCAAAAATCACAGGTTTGAATTGAGTATGAGAAAAATCCTATTAGTGAACCCTTCAATTTTTAATGAGCCTTACGCGATGTGAATCCAGATTAGCCGGAGCCCCATTACGTAAACTGGACACCAAATAAAAAAAAGACGTCAAGAACTTGTATTACAAGAATTCATTAACGTAAATCTGGCAATTGCTACCAGGGTGGTGGGTCAGAGCGGATTCCCTTGTTTTAGGGCCGAAATAGCGAAATGGTTATGAGGATTGTTTTTAAGCAGCTGGCTTCCACGTAGCTATAGGCAGATGATAGTCTCAGGTCGGACGCCAAAAGCGCTCCACCTGAGTTAACTTTATTATTTCATGAAAAAACCCTTTACTAAATTAAGAAAATCGAATAGATAGGCTTTTTTCGCTTTTTCGTCAAGATTTCGAGCAACTCTTTCAACTGCCACCTAATCCCCCAACATGCTCAAGAACCAAGAGTCGTCCAGGACTGCCAGAGGGAGCTTGCAACTAGAAAGAAGATAGGCCAAAAAAACAAGGTACAACAGACTCTCCGCTCCTAGTCACTAAGAAGTGCTATTCTGTCCCCCGGGGACTGGACTCCAACAAGAGGTTCTTTCTCTCACGTAATTTCGCCCGCCCGTTTCATTTCCATACCGGAGAAAATGGGATTCGAACCCATTATACAATCTGCTTGTATGTCGATTTAGCAAACTAATGCCTTAAGCGACTCAGCCATACATGTTGTTGATCGAAATGGAATTGGATGTGCCGGGTTTGGTTGTTTGCCCGAAGGAAGGGCTATCTGATCCGATCAACTACGTAAGCCGTAGCGCACTAGCGCGCGTACTCTTCCTCTATGAGCGAGACTCCATCCAAATCTGCCACTTCTTGGGCGAGGCCTTTTGTTCTATGTGTTAAAGCTAGTTAATGAATAAAACTAGCCAAGTTGGTGTGAATGAGAAATGGAAGGCAACCTTTCCGAACAGTCACCAACCTATTCCGAAGAGGTACCTTCAAGGCTATATAAACTAAGGCAATGCCTCATTTTAAAGATACCAAAACCAAAAATTTCTGCATCTGAAATTCTCGCATTCTTTTTTCACAAATAAAACTATCGAGTCTTACTTGTGTTTCGTTGCCAACTTTGAGTTCGTCGAAGTCGAAGGCGTTTGACGTACCGCTACTCTGCGACGAGGTATATCCGTTTTATCCTGGGAGGAAGTAATCCATAACCTCGGGTACAAGTGAGGGGATTAAATTCCTTAAGGACACACGGTGAATTTCGTGGTCTCGGATATTTTCTTACTTCGTATTATTTTTCCGCTTCGTTTTTCCTGGTTTTTTGTCTTTCCGTTTGGTTTCTTTTTCCCGATTTTTTGAACACAGGCACAACAACAAGCTTAAGGAATTTAATCATTATTTCCGTGTTCATTTGTTCTTGTTTAACAATTACGAACGTTGTCGGAAAAAAAAAAAAAAAAAAAAAAAGGTGTATGTTTGTTGTTTCGATGTAACGAACTTGTATGTTGTTTGGAGACTAAAATCTTCGGATTTTCTACTCCTATTGAGATTAAAGTTTCCATAACTTTCTACTCCGTTGGGTACTTGATTTGAAGATATAAAAACTTCATCAAGTATACAACATACAATTTACTGGGGAAAAAAAGGTGTATGTTTGTTGTTTCGATGTAACGAACTTGTATGTTGTTTGGAGACTAAAATCTTCGGATTTTCTACTCCGGTTGAGATTAAAGTTTCCATAACTTTCTACTCCGTTGGGTACTTGATTTGAAGATATAAAAACTTCATCAAGTATACAACATACAATTTACTGGAAAAAAAAAGGTGTTTGTTGTTTCGGTGTAACGAACTTAAATGTTGTTTGGAGACTAAAATCTTCGGATTTTCTACTCCGGTTGAGATTAAAGTTTTCATAACTTTCTACTCATTTGGGTACTTGATTTGAAGATATAAAAACTTCATCAAGTATACAACATACAATTTACTGCATTTCGTTTCAAGTATTTTAAATCTGTTTGTGTAACCTTGATTCGGTTTGAAGAAATAAAATCTTCACCGTTGTGTATTATAATTGTTGCTGTCAAAACTGATTCGGTTCGATAATTTATGGCATTCACGTTTAGGGCATGTCAATTATAGAACCTTGCGAAAAATGATTAGTTTGGAAGTATTGCCTAAGTTTGAATGCAATCAATCAAAATGTCAAATATGTGTTGAGTCTAAGTATGTTAAACATCCTTATAAGTCAGTTGAAAGGAATTCAAGTCCTTTAGACTTAATCCATACAGATATTTGTGACATGAAGTCAATCCCATCTCGTGGTGGGAAGAAGTATTTCATAACTTTTATTGACGATAGTACGCGGTATTGCTACGTTTGTTTACTTAATAGTAAAGATGAAGCAATTGAAGCATTCGGGCAATACAAAAGTGAAGTTGAGACTCAACTTAACAAAAAGATTAAAATGATAAGGAGTGATAGGGGCGGTGAATATGAATCTCCTTTTGAACAAATATGTTTGGAATATGGCATTATTCATCAAACAATCGCCTCTTACTCGCCACAATCAAACGGAATTGCGGAAAGGAAAAATAGAACCATGAAAGAAATGATGAATGCCCTGTTAATAAGTTCTGGTTTACCCCAGAACTTGTGGAGGGAAGCCATTCTAACAGCTAGCCGAATACTCAATCGAGTGCCCCATAGCAAAACAAAATCTATTCCATACGAAAAGTGAAAAGGAAGGAAGCCCAATTTGGGATACTTCAAAGTGTGGGGGTGTTTGGCCAAGGTGCAAATTCCTAAACCCAAAAGGGTAAAAATAGGACCTAAAACCATTGATTGTGTTTTCATAGGATATGCCACAAATAGTAAGGCATATCGATTTCTGGTTCACAAATCAGAAAATCCCGACATTCAGGTAAATACGGTAATTGAATCAGATAATGCTGACTTCTTTGAAACCATATATCCGTATAAAAAGGAATGTGAGTCGTCTAGCAAAGAATCTAAAAGACCTCGGGAAGAAACAAAGGAAAATATTCCCGATGAGGAAAAACCGAGACGCAAAGCAAACGTCAAAGGACGTCTACTTCATTTGGACCGAATTTCTAACATTTTTGTTGGAGAATGAGCCTCGAACCTTCAACGAAGCTATGTCTTCATCGGAAGCTCAATTTTGGAAAGAGACAATCAATAGTGAGATAGAATCCATCTTAAACAACCATACTTGAGAATTGGTTGACCTTCCTCCAGGGAATAAACCTTTAGGTTCCAAATGGATTTTCAAGCAGAAAATGAAAGCTGATGGTACTATTGATAAATATAAGGCAAGACTAGTTGTTAAAGGGTTTAGACAACGAGAAGGTCTTGATTACTTTGATACATACTCGCCGGTAACGAGGATTACATCTATTCGGGTGTTAGTAGCGTTAGCCGCCGTGTACGGTCTTGAAATCCATCAAATGGATGTGAAAACAACCTTCTTAAATGGAGAGTTAGAGGAAGAAATTTACATGGAACAACTTTGAGGGTTTGTAGTTCCGGGGAAGGAGAAGAAGGTGTGTCGACTTGTTAAGTCTCTTTACGGACTAAAACAAGCACCCAAACAAGGCATGCAAAATTTGACCATACAATGCTTTGTCAAATGGATTCAAGATAAATGAGTGTGATAAATGTGTCTACATTAAGAACACTCCAAACCACGTAGTCATTGTTTGTTTGTACGTGGATGATATGTTGATAATGAGTAACGACATTGCTAACATAAATGCTACTAAGCGCACGCTTGCTAGTAAGTTTGATATGAAAGACTTAGGAGTTGCCGATTTAATTCTCGGGAATTAAAATCCATAAGACTCCTCAAGGTCTAGCATTGTCTCAATCTCATTATATTGAAACGGTACTTGAAAAGTTCAAGTATTTGGACTTTAAAGTTGCAAAGACGCCAATTGATATGAACCTTGCTCTTGCAAAGAATAAAGGTGAAAGTCATTCTCAATTGGATTATGCCGAGTGTTGGGAAGTTTGATGTATATCATGAACTCGTACGCGACCGATATTGCATGTGCTATAAGTAAACTAAGTCGCTACACTAGTAATCCCGACCAAAAACATTGGTCGGCAATGAAACGAGTTTTGGGGTATTTAAAACATACTCAAAACTTTGCTTTGCATTATAACAGGTATCCTGCAGTTATTGAAGGATACAAAGATGCAAATTGGATCACCGGTTCAATCGAAACTAAATCCACAAGTGGATATGTTTTTACCATAGGTGGAGGAGCGTGTCTTGGAAGTCATCCAAACGGACATGTATCGCCCGCTCTACAATGGAATCGAGTTCATAGCTTTAGACAAAGTCGGTGAAGAAGTTTGAATGGCTCCGGAATTTCTTAGAAGATATTCCATTTTGGCCCAAACCGTTGGCTCCTATATGCATACATTGCGATAGCCAAGCGGCAATAGGAAGAGCGGGAGCCTTATGTACAACGGAAAGTCTCGTCACATACGACGAAGACATAATACCGTTAGACAACTACTCTCTAGTGGAATTATCACAATTGACTATGTTAAGTCAAGAGATAATGTGTCGATCCACTAACTAAAGGCCTAACTAGAGAGGTAGTTGAAAGATCATCAAGGGGAATGGGACTATGGCCGAGGACAAGTCATCGTGACGGTAACTCTACCTAGAAGACTGGAGATCCCAAGATCTAGGTTCAAAGAGATCAAACAAAGTCATTAATGACGGTTCAACATTGTCACAATAACTCTTTGGTCCATTCTCGTGATGAGACAATGTTCGGTACAGGATAAAGCATTGCGGCTTTTTAATGGTTCCTAAGTTTGGTACGGGGTATATCAAATAGTGTATCTACGGGATGACACATTTAGGAATCACCTATGTAAGTGTGAAGTGTAAGCCGCTTCAAAGAGAATTATGTAAGGCCAATTCTCTACGCACTTATGAACCAGCAAAGTGTTCATGGTCGAAACGAACAAAACAATGAGAACCAAAGACGGTTAAAGGGTTAATTGTGTGACATGTGGTTGTCTAGGTATACACCAAAGCTCGACGGTTCAAGGATATCACATCTACCGATTGACCGAGTATATCCGACATATGTTCACTACGGAAAGTTCAAAGAGAAATCTACTTATCCGGATGCGATTAATCCTTGCTTACGAATCACACAGTTTTTTGTCATGCATGTTTTTCATCATATAGCCATTCCCCATTCATGTGGGGGATTGTTAAAGCTAGTTAATGAATAAAACTAGCCAAGTTGGTGTGAATGAGAAATGGAAGGCAACCTTTCCGAACAATCACCAACCTATTCCGAAGAGGTACCTTCAAGGCTATATAAACTAAGGCAATGCCTCATTTTAAAGATACCAAAACCAAAAATTTCTCGCATCCGAAATTCTGCATTCTTTTTTCACAAATAAAACTATCGAGTCTTACTTGTGTTTCGTTGCCAACTTTGAGTTCGTCGAAGTCGAAGGCGTTTGACGTACCGCTACTCCCCGCGACATGTATATCCGTTTTATCCTGGGAGGAAGTAATCCATAACCTCGGGTACAAAGTGAGGGGATTAAATTCCTTAAGGACACACAAAGTGAATTCTCGTGGTCTCGGATATTTTCTTACTTCTGTATTATTTTTCCAGTTTCTGTTTTTCCTGGTTTTATGTCTTTCCGTTTGGTTTCTGTTTTTCCTGATTTTTTGAACACAGGCACAACAACACTATGAACACCCCACTATTAAATGATTCACTTTCAAGTTCTCGCCTCCGACCCGGGAGAGCACAGGTCAAGTCAAATCCTGACCCGTCTAAATAGAATTCATATCTCCTTTGTTTGATCAAGAAGAAAGAAAAAATGGACTCTGCCTGTTCTATTATATTTATATTACATTACAGAGAAGTTCATTCTCATCCTGATCTCCACATGATCTCCACAACTATTATTCAACTGAACATTCACCGCTATCCTGTTAGTCATCGAAAGAAATGGTACTGTATATTTACATTGAAATTATTATTTTAGAATGAACGGCAGAAAAACTCTCTTGAGACTACATTGCAGTGTTAAGATATACCACTATGCTAATTGAAGTTGTTTCCCTAATATATTAAACAAAGTACTAAACCATTAAGAAAGACACCAAATAACTTTATATTTATTAAAATATTTACTTAAATTATTATTTATCTCTATTTAAATGTCTCACAATTAATACTTCATTAATTCAACGGCGATATTAAATTTGAAAAAAAAACTTTTTTGTCTTATAACGTCAAATATTTTAAAACAAATTTAATTTGTCAAACCAATTCACATTTAATATCAAAGACAATTTTACCGAAGGAGTAAATTCTTCTTACCAGAAGATGAATGGAACTTTAATGATAACAACAATAAATGAAAAACAAGTACTCCAGCAAAGAAAGACTCTTATTGATATTTTGACTCATTAATTCAAAATCATGTGATATAAAATCATAAGAATCACACTTCTTATTAAGAATTTTCTCATCCCGACTCAAATTTGAGATAGTCCTATCAAATATTAGACTAATAACATTTGCATCGGGGTTCAAATGCTTTAGTAAATAGTAAATATTAACTCGCGATGATGAGAATGCTGAGATGAATGTGTGAGCACATGAGGAGAGACATGATTAGGAATAAGGCTATCCAGACAAGTTGGGAGTGGCCTCGGTGGAGGACAAGATGAGGGGAGTGAGGCTGAGATGGTTTGGTATGTGAAGAGGAGATACACACACAGATGCCCCAGTGCGGATGTGTGAGAGGTTGGCTATGGACGATAAGTGATAGGGGTAGACCGAAGAAGTATTGAGGAGAGGTGATTAGAAAAGACATGGCGCAGGCTATTACAGCTTACCGAGGACATGACATTAGATATGAGATAATGGAGGACTCATATTAGGGTAGAAGGCTAGTAGGTACCCTCGCTTATCTTTTCATATTAGTAGTCGCGATATTGCTCTATAGTTTAATGTGCTTTGATTTCTGTTACTATTTGATATCTCTTGTACTTCGATTATCTTATTTTATCTGTGTTAGCTATTGTCCCTTTTTCAAATGGTTTTATCATGGCTTAGTTTCTTTCGTTATTTCCATTGTCATACTGCTTTGAATTTCTTGTCCTTATCTTACCTCTTTCTATGATTTCTCTTGAGCCAATGCTCTTTCGGAAACAATATTCCTTCCTTGGTAGGAATAATGTATGCGTACACTCTACCCTCCTCAAACCCCACGTTGTGAGATTTCACTAAGTATGTTGTTGTAACTCACAATGAGTGTTTAGACTAAATTGATAAATTTATGGAAAGTATTTACCCATATACTTTTTTCATTTAAGCATAATTAGTTATTAAATTATTTAATTAAAATATGTTGGTGCATTTTGATGTAAAAATTCGTAAGATTATATTTTTAGGGGAAAAAAAAAAGAGAGAGAGAAAGAACTTAACGTTTGCAACATGGCATAAAAGTAACGCGTAGGAACAGTGAATTGCAGTTTCGTGTGGCTTTCCAATATCTGTCTTTCCCCTTTTTTCTCCTCTCAGCCCCCTAACCACATCCCTATATTCCCACAAAATTCCATTAATTTCACCACCCAACAACCCTAATTTCTCACTTCAACTCTCTATATAAAGGGTTTCTCTTATACCCACTCCTAAAAAAAAAACCAAAAAAAAATAATTCTAATTTGTATAGGAAAGATCAAAGAACAAACCAAACCATGGGTGGAGGCAATGGCCAGAAAGCAAAGATGGCTCGTGAGAAGAACGCTGAAAAGATGAAAGGCCAAAAGGGTATCCCTATTTAAGTTTTTTGTATTTTTTTTTTAAAAACAATTTCAAAATAAGATTGATTTTTTAGCTAATCAAGATTATATGGTGTTTGTGCAGGAAGCCAGCTTGAGGCCAACAAGAAGGCGATGAATATCCAGGTTTTTGTTAATTCCACTGAAATTTATCTTTATTTTTCATACCCACATCCTATTTTTTGTCTTATTTTGGAATAATTTTTCCTTATCTGTAGAATTATTCTGAACCAGCTTAAAAATATAGGTTGTTCCCGATTGGGGCCTTTTTAGGATTTTAATTGATTTTGACTTGCTAAAGTTTTGGGATTTTAATTGGATATATAGAGTCCTGGAAGATTTTTGTATTTTAAGTCTTTAGACGAAAAAATTATTCAGATCTCTGTGTTTAGGACTGTAAAGGGGATTTTGGGTGCTCCAATTTGTTGATGTCTTGTTAATCTGTAATCTAATTGATCACATAACGAAGAATCTGGATTATGTTTATACACTATGCTATTGTCTCGTAGCATCTAAAAGAAGCTGAATTGATAGCTAAATTATGCTTTAGATAGAACACAGTTGCCAGTCAAACGAATAGTTTTGATGGTATATATGAGGATTAGTATTTTTCTGATGAAAAAAAGGTGTTATTGTTTGCACTTTACATAGTTTTGCTTGATCTAGTTACTCTCAAGCTTTTAAGCAAGGATGTGATATTACTGGTTTATTAGAATTGTGCCCTTGCAAATTTAGGGAGTCTTCTTTGTGTGTCACGGACGAGGTAGAAATAATGCACCATGGTAATCCTGTTTAAATTGCAGTAGATAGCGTACATATTCTTGTATTCATTTCCCTCAATCTCAACAACAACATGCCCGGTGTAATCCAGGGGCGGCTCAATAAAATTTGTGGCCTAAAGCCAAACTTTAACGGAAGGCCTTATTTATTCTATAAAAAATCATTTATATTTTTATTTGAAACCGTTCTGTAACGATTTAGCATATCTTCAAACCGATAACATTTAAAAACGAACTGAACCGCCTGATAAGTACCCCTAGTTCGAGCCCCTAAAATTTTGGGGCCTAAAGCGGTTGCTTCAGCGGCTTGGCCCTCTGGCCGACCTTGGTGTAATCCCACAAGTGGGGTCTAGGGAGAGCAAGATGTACGCAGACCTTACCCCTACCTTTGTGGGGTAGAGAGGTTGTTTCCGATAGACCCTCGGCTCAATTCAGTCTCCTCAATCTATCTGTCTTAATTGTGTAGCAATAGAGAAGTCAAGTCAGAGAGTGTACATATGTTGGTGAAAACTATTTTTTCTAGTGTTCTGTTGGCGAGTGAGAATCTTTTTTGGGGAAAATCACTTATTAAAGATTGATAATGATGCTAGCAAATCGGATAGTATTTTTATAAGAAAACATAGTATAAAGATTGATAATATATGTCTAGCTGTTTGTTAAAATAGTGATGTGAAGTTAGGAGTTAAGATAGTTGTAAAGGAAAATGACTTTCGTTCATAAGTGAGGAAAGTTGTTTTCCTCCTTTCGGTAGAAAAAGTTTTTCTTGGTAAATATTTTGTGACAAGTAGATACCAGAAAATGACTTACTTTTTAGAAGGTATTATCTGGAAAATATTTTCCTGTCATACCAAACACATTAGTAACGGAGTTAGTTTTGTTAAAGTCTTGGAAAGAAACAAAAATAAAAAATGTTTTGCCTGTTAAAGAGGGACAGAATGGAACTAATGAATTTGAGACTCATGACATGTTTTATAATTTAGTACTGTGCCATTTGGTTTCTATTTTTCAAGATTTTCTCCAAGG
Source organism: Anisodus tanguticus (assembly GCA_034509755.1). Lineage (NCBI taxonomy): Eukaryota > Viridiplantae > Streptophyta > Magnoliopsida > Solanales > Solanaceae > Anisodus > Anisodus tanguticus. Next base: position 6,662,082 of record CM067555.1, on the reverse strand, counting down.
AACTAAAACTTGGGGTTGTTCTGAAAACGAACGATCCTGTCCAATCCAAGAACTATAATTCTCGCTGAAACTATCTCTTCCCACGGGGGCAAAGGGAATAAAAAAAAGATGGTAAACAAGGGAGATGATATCTCGACACCGTTATTCATTTGCCCTAATGCTTGCTAGTCGTAACGGAATAAAAAACAGGATGGTAAACAAGGAAAAGGTTATACAAATAGTGTTATTCATCTGTCGTAATGTTTGCTAGTTGTCAAAAACCAAGATGGTAACAGGGGAGATGCTATCTAAAACTGTTATCTATTTATTGTAACGTTTGCTTATTGTCAAATGCAGTGCAAGGTGTGCATGCAGACATTCATTTGCACCACTTCTGAAGTTAAGTGCAGAGAACACGCTGAGGCGAAACATCCCAAATCTGATGTCTCTGCATGTTTCCCTCATCTCAAGAAATGATTTGCATTTCAGAGCGTGGAGTTATGATTGTTTCCCAACTATGTTTCTAAATTCTGTTAACCATGCTAAAAGTTTGAATCTGTTCCAAAGTTGTTGCTTAGTTCTGCTTCAAACTGTTGATGGCTACTTAGTTTGGAACTCTGTGAAATATAATGTTTATGATAACTGCCTCCTCTCATGTTATTAAGTTCTGCTGGACTTGTCTGTGTGTGTTTTGCTTTACCTTGTCAATGTTGATACAGTATTTATTATTACTAGTTTTAAACATTTATTTGGTGGGTGATAAGTATTTCTCTATCCTTAATTAAGGTTTGAGATTTGAGAATAGAGTCGTCTTTGGTTGGGAGGCTTTATGCCTCAAAATGGGACTTTCCTGCATGATTTTGGTTACCCAGGGTCCAAAAGTGGGCACGGACACCGATGGAAAACCCAAAAAGGTTCTAAACATTTAGTGCTATGATGTGATAGCATGCAAGTTTTCCCTTGTGGTCTGACCTTATCTTCTGTGTCTTATCTTCTTTTTCAGGTCTTCTGTTTTAAGTATTTCTTCTTGAGAAAGAAGAAAGAAAAACGATTTAACTAGTGATTGTTTGAAATCACGTAATCAGGGATTTAACTGCACTTGTGCAAATCGAAACAGGAGTAAGGTAGTTAACTACTTATTTGCTTGAACATGAAAGACGTCGATTATGAAAAAGACAATTTTGGATCAAATTTAGTATGACTACATGACATTTGCCCTATAAGAAGTAAATTACATAACTAGAAACTATGATAAACTCTTACCAAGACAGCTATATTATATTCCTTGCCCCTTAAAATATTTCTTATCCAAAAATACGGGTGTCCTCTTTTCTGTTTTTTCCTCTGAATGCTTAAAATCTATTTTTATTTGATGTAGCTAGGTTTTTAAATGTCATTATAATATACTAAGCTCGAGACATCCTTGTTAAACTCTCTTAAAAGGATTATAATATCTTAAGGAACGAGATATTGTAATTAACTTAAAAGACGGTTATAAACAATAAAACTAGAACAAAAATATTGTGTAGAACTAAAGATAGAAGAAATGAGAGTTCTTTATTTTTCTTAAGGGTTGTTAATACAATGATCAACATTTCTATTTATAATAGAAAATTGACTTGGTCTCAAAGTTATTAACCCTTAACTTTTCTTGTAGAGATAGACATTCACAATACTAAATAATATTTGTCACACTCCAGTCTTGGGGGGTGTGGCCAACAATTAGTGCTTGAAGGCCTGATCATACCACTATAGTATCCGAACCCTGAAACATGAAATTTAGGCTAACAAGGCCTCCAATGAATCATATATGACCAGACTGAAAGATAACCTGCAATAAGAAGAGTCCCAACAATATATGTATATATATATATATATATATATGAACAGATAGCTAAAGTCGACAAGGCCACAAAAGATCGACAAGGTCATGACACACCAACATCTATTGTACACAAGTATGCAAGCCTCTACGAGTAACATGTACACATCCACATGATAGGATATGGCCATGCCATACCCCAAAAATACTAGTATCATATGTATCAGTACCTAAAACTCTTGTGAAGCAACTCCGAGATAAGGGAGTGCGACAAAAAAATAGTTGAGCGGATCACCTACTGAAGAGGAGCGTTGCTCTGTCTATCTGTACATGCGGGCATGAATATAGTGCTCCGGAGAAGGAAATCAGTATGAAAGATGTAATGAATATGTAAAGCATGTAACATATGTAAATAAGAGATATAACATGAGAGATATAGAGGTAAAAGTCAACCTGAAACTCATAACAGCCTCTGGGGGCCTACTTTGTCATGATCAGTAATATATGTATGCAAGTCTGTAAAAATCACGCCACTCGTGGAGAAAATCATATCATATTGTATATATCGTACCCTACCTCGATGAGGACTCAGTCGTACCCGACCCAAATGTGGGACTCGATAATATCAAAACCAATTGTAGTTGGGTGCACATCTAAGTGTTGTATCCGGCGGACTATAGCGCAGCTCGGTAAGAAAATAAATACATATATATGTGTGCAATGCAAATAGACTCTAACATGTACCATAAGCAGAGCCGGAGTGATATATCGTCGTTATCCTTCGACTATTGTTATTAGGGCTATGTTCAAGGATCCAGATATAAACACTTGGGACTTATATAACCTGAAAGATATTATGAACAAAAGAGTATTCAAGAATTATGATCGATTGGTCAAAGAAGAACTTTTGCTACTTCATTTCGCCAAAGAGATTTCTATTCAAGAAACGACGTATCGAGTTATGCCAAGAAAGAAGATTTGCCTTACATACCTTATCCTTGAAGTTACAATCTCTTTACAAGCCCTCGTACACCTTACGGATAGTTATCTATAGAAACAAAGGGTCAATATCAATATTGAATTCATATTCCAAATAAGAAACTTCATTTAGGCATCTTTATATATAATCTTAACACAAAGAATACTTGGACTCGTTAACAAAAGGTACTTATGTAATTTGATCCCATAATTCTCCGAAACATACTTTCTTAGGTTAACAACACCAACAATCAATATACTAATTAATTCCAACTCATATCTTGATCAAAACAGCTCACAAGTCCTTATACAATGATTTCTTAGGTTTACGAGTTTCAATTACGAAAATCCTTTCACAACTTACTCTAAATCGTCAATTAACCATAATTATAGATAAAAGATGTTAGATCTTACCTTTACGCCTCAAAATCCTCGTAAAAAGAGGGCTATTTCATCTCCAAGGGTTTTCGAAATTGGTTTCTTATGGAGAAGAGGATTTCTATGATAATCACGGGATTAATAGCGTTGATCTTACATAATTTGGCATAAATTTGATCTTGGAAGGTTGGGATATTTTAGAGAGGATTTTTGGAGAGTTCTCAGTCTGGTTTTGGGAGAAATGAGGATTAAATCAACCTGACCCGCTTTTAAACCCGGAATAATTCTCCACCACCATAATTTGACGATTCATTTGACGGACCGTCAAACTTTGAAGGTCCATCAAACATTTGACGGTCCGTCAATCTGGACCATTGATCAGCAACTGAGATCTAAAAATTTAGAGTATTTGACAGTTTGACATTTGCATTTTGACGGTCCGTCAACTCTGCCGTCAAAACGCCACTTTTCGAATTTCTTCAAATATACTTTCTTCGATCCGTTTGACTTTCCAACACTCCGAAACTTACATAACCAAGTTGTAAACCTTCATTACCCTTTTGTAAAGTTGTACCTCTTTCCGGAATATCGGTATCTATTAACGGCATGACGGAATACGGAACTACGGGGTGTAACATTCACAACCCAATCTTGTGCATCATCTTGTAGAAAGTTGCAGTTGGTAAAACGTAGTGAACAAATCAACCATATTATCACTTGAACGAATTTGTTGCACGTTGATATCATTATTCTTTTAGAGATCGTGTGTGAAGAACAACTTTGGTGAAATATGCTTTGTTCTATCCCCTTTTATGAATCCTCCCTTTAGTTAGGCTATGTATGTTTTTGCATCTTCGGTCTTTGGATAGAGTTGCATCGTCATATAATATTATTGAAATCACTCCACGTGCATTTCTGACTTGCTTTATAAACATGTGTTATCTTTATATGATTTGACTTTCATGTAGAACAACATAGTTGTAATCCCTCATAGGGATAGAAAATTATAAATTGCATAAAGATATGTCACTTCAGGACCAAAGAGTTCTGCAAGTTTTCTCAATTCAACTTCTTTCAACAGATAATCTATTGCTTTTGAAAACCCTTCAAGAGTTTGAATAATATTCAAGTAATCAATTTACACTCATAATAACATAAGGATAATAGAGTCATATGTACCCTTAGTCAATCAATACTTATTATGATAAAATCACATTCACATTATTTGATTTAATCCATATAATGAATAGATTTTTAGAATCTGTATATGATTCAAGCATTTAAAATTCTTCAAGAATTTTCATATAAATTTTATCAAGTGACAATATCCACTAATATTGAAATGCGTGACATATTCGATTGTCTGAACTGCATGTCCAATAAGCTTGAATCTTATCAAAATGTATCATTTTACTTGGTAATAATGTCTATGTTGGCATGCTTCATAGACGTAGAATTCAAATCATCACAATGTTTTACAATATTGCGTTATATTGTACCAAAGATATTGTTGATGATACATCATTTGTATCGGTTCACAATGTGACATAATTTATTGAGATCTTATCACTTTCATTATTTTAGGTACCTAAACCTCTCAAAGGTTTCATGATGTGTTATGTTGTATGCTCTTCAAGAGCACATTGCCTCCTTACCATTTTGATCATTTTCTCATCTCTTTTTTCAAGAATTATTGCATTTGATACCGATTGATCTACCATGCTTCTTGCATGTTGTAGGCTCTGTCCTTCATGGACATTAATTTTAATAGGAGCATTTTGCAGCTGAAATATAAAATTAGTTTTGGGTCAGTAATGCTTCTAGCATTTAACTTGAATTACTTTTTGAATGAGGATCATACTAATGATAATTCACAATATATTTTTAACTGCTTATTCTCTCCCCCTTATGTTAGAGAAACTAACATATATCCCATCTTCTTTGAGGGAATTTATCATTTGTGCGTCATGATAGATTAATTAATCATGTACCACACATAAAAATTGTTAGATGGAAATATTTGGTTCCTAACCCCGAACCAATTGTGAGAGGAGAATTTATCATAATTTATTGGTCTGAACATACAAGTATTGTTGTATGCAATATATTATATTTTAGACCAACGCATGAAATTTTGTTCTCATAAGCAATGATTTAGCTATTTATTGGAGGTATTTAATGCTAAACCAACTTTGATATGAACTAGCATTATCTAAATGAACTATCTTGATTACATAATCTGAAAATTATGCTCTTAACACAATTATTTTGAGCAAGCAATTATGTAAATGTCAAGATGCAGGTTGACAACAAGCGCACATGTGACCATTTCATAGATGCATCTACTTAAGATATCACATAACAGATGAACGGGCCCCTATTTACCTTTTATATTTTTCAGAATTTAGGAAATTCAATCACAACTTTAGCTAGTATAATCAACTTATCATGAGAACAAGCAACACAAATAATTTTTTGAAGAATCTTCTAGTTCTTCAATATATGTCGAATACTCAATTTGCACATCATATTTGAATCGGGATGGAAAAATTGCTCATGCCAATCATACTAATAAACTTCAAGTTTACCAAGCCATGTGTTAATTATTTTGGCAAATTTCTTATTTAATATGACATGAGTTTTATATCAATAAACTTCTAATTTAATGTAACATGTGACTTCATCATGCTTATATTTGTAATACAATTTGAAGAATAAAGAGGGTAATCTTTCACATTCATATTTCTTACCCACTATATATGATTTTGAAGATATTTAATCCTCCAATCATTTATAGCTTCAATAAGATAAACTATTTACTTTAGTAAACTTCAGGTTTACTATAACGTGTGTTCGATCATAACAACTTCGTATATTACGATATAGTATGAAATGACATAATAATAAATAAACTCTTTGGGAGCTTTCAATTTATTTTCCATAATCAGATATTGTTTGGACACTACTGGTGTCATGATTCTTATATACAAACAATTAGGTTTTTCTGGACCTTGATCATTAATTTTGTACTACCAAATATTGCTTAGACACTGCTAGTGTCATGAAAGAAATTTAGTTAGACACTGATGGTGTCATGAAAGAAAGCAGTAACCAAATGAACATTTAAAATAATTATAAATTCATAAATAATAAAAAGTAAGCATTAAGTTCTAAACTTCAGTATTTTAAACGCCTCCTTCAGAAAGGCTACTTAACATCTTAATATTTTGTATCAAAGCTACAACCACACAATAACTACATTCTCGAGGAAAAAAATACATACATTGTTATTTCCTTCAAGAAAATCAATAACATATAGTAGAAAACATTCACCAAAATCTGTTTTATTTGTCTTAGAATGATAGTTAACAAAATTATTTACGATGTTTCTACGTACGACGGGTACATGTTGAAATAACTTTTATACCACAAAAATAACATGCATATCATTCGTTATTCTATCTCTCAAAGAGGTAAGTTGTGGTATTTACTCATTCGCTTCGGGAATTAAATTTAATTATTTAAAGGTGCTTGAAATATAAATGTTCATCAATTGCTCATTATTTTGTTCAAACACAATAAGACATTGCTTCAGAATATTTCTTAAATATTTTTCAACGTCTTATTACTTCAGGAGTAAATCTCAGAGTCTTACTACTTCAGGAGTAATTTCAAAGTTTTAACACTTCTGGAGTAAATTTTAAAATTTTATTGCTCCAGGAGTATAGTTCAAAAATTTACCACTTCGGTGATAAATTTAACGTTCTACTACTTCGGGACTAAAGTTTGAAGTTCTATTACTTAAGGAGCATTGTTCAAAATTTTCTACTTCGAGAGAAGATTACTGAGTTTACTACTTCGGAAGCAGATTTCTGAGTTTACTACTTCGAAATTAAATCATAGAATATTCAGAATATTTTTTCTCAATTATTCTACCTCTTCTGGAGGTGAGTCATGATAGCTTCACAACCAAATAACCGTATGTATTTATAAGTTTTATTGCATACTATCACATTCACTTTAAGGAATGAATTTGTATTTGTAACATTTATCAAAAGTTCTCATTCTTCATAAATGGAACAGAATCATATCTACGTGTTCTGAGCATATCAAATTATGATACCTTAGTACCTCTTTTAAGATGTTGCTACTTTAGGAGCAAATCAAAGTATTCATATCGTAGAGTATTTTTCTCTAACATATCCTCCATTATCATCATAATAAGCCTCTAAAATATTTATCACTCCTGGTGTTCATATAAATTTGTAAACTCTACCGAAATTTTAGTGCTTCTTTTAATATAAAATAAAGTTATGGTGTACATATATTTAAACGATATAGAGTAAATGGACTGATAAAAGAATCCAATCTAATTGTTCAGAAGGGATTGTATATTAGTCCAAGGCAGCACTTACCTTAGAACCTCCGTATGTAACATAAGAATCAGAAGATAGAATTGTCATAAACTCAACTATTTATAATAGATTTATTATGTGTCTATGTGTTAATGAAACAAGTCAACACTTGCACGATGATTAACAAAAATTATACAACTTACAAAGTGCATACCTCATGAGTCATGAAGAATCGTAAACATGTTTGATTATCGTTCTCCTTTATTTCCAATAAATAGTGGGTGGCATCGTCAATCTCTCAAACACGGTAATATTAATGTGGACTAGACTTTAATAAATATTAGAGATTCCGGCTGATAACATGTGATAAAACAATAAAACTAGAACAAGAATATTGTAGAGAATTAAAGAGAGAAGAGATGAGAGTTCTTTATTTCTCTTGAGCGTTGTTAATATAATGATTGGAATTTGAAACATTTTTTTGTTTATAATAGAAAACAAAATTATTAAATCTAACTTTTTATGTAGAGATAAACAACCACAATAATAAATAATATTTATAAGGCATTGTTATTCTCCTAAGCATCTTTTGTGGTGGCAACACCTATCTGAATCAACAGCGTGTATGCTAGGAAATTATCGCCATTGAACTTTTATTTTACATAGATAAGTTATTGTTTGGTAATTGATCGAAAAAAATCTTTTCAGTAACAATTCGTTATTACTTGAAAAGAGAGACTAAGAATTTATTACTGGTGCTAAAATTGATCTTGATGCACCATACTATAATGATTGCGATGAATGAAACTAATGTAATGATAACACTAATCAAGCCGGCCAAACTAATGCAAACTAAACATGTCTCTAGTAAGTAAGTCACACTGTCATTAGTCCAAATGTGGATTATTCCCCTTTCATTTCTTTTGATTAGTTAACAGGAGTTCAAACTATCAAATCCAAAGGAAAAAAAACGCACAACCACATTGATGGACAAAACCTAAAATGGGCTAAATCCCAAATTCTAGTTCATGATTCGTAGCATGAAGAACACATGCCTTTCAATTAAAATTTGTTAATTGAGTTAATAAAGTAGCTCATTTGCTTACAATTTAAAAAGATCAAAAAAACGTTGCCAAATTTCCCTTTATTACATGCCCCCACAAATTCTCACTTATTTCTGTGAGAAACTCTTTCAGAATTTACATAGACTTGTGCAAATCGCCTTCCCAGATTATGAATAAGTGTATATGAATCTTAACTATCTATGTCGTTCTCTTAAAATCCATCTCAGTGCCATTATTACAACAACTCATGGATTTCTCTATCACATTTTCTTTTTCAGTTTCTAGTTTTCTACTAGCATAATTCTGCTAAATATATATTGTAAATAAGCCCTGCCCAACCAAAGAGTACAGATCAAATTGTGACAAATAAACAACCACACAACCACACACTCACACAATTGCATTGCATTGCATATGCAAGTGCATGTCGGATGCCTAATCCATAACCACCAACTGCACGACGATTGATGATAAGCTGAGACAGTGCCTTAGAGCCTGTATCGCCAATCGGCGAAAAGCTGGTTATTTTGAGAAGTGTTTTTTTTAAAAAAAAGTGTTTTTCAAAAAAATACTTTGGTGAGAAGCAATTTATGCTTGGCTAATTCATTTAAAAAGTGAGTTTGATAAGGAGATTGTTTTTGGCTAATCTTTTAAAAAAAATACTTTTAAGTGTATAATTACGAAAAAGGACAAGTATCAATGAACGTTTACTATTAAGATTATTTTATAGAGAAATTATTTTAAAATCTACTTTGAAAGACTTTATTTAAGTTTTTACTTCTTTTTAATTAAAATTTAAAAGTACAAATTAAAATTTTCAATCAATATAATAATATAAATAAATCAAAACAAATTAACGTTGTCATCTTTTAAGTACAAAAGAGTAATAAGTCTGCTTGAAGATCAAAATAAAAATAAATGTCTTTTTTTTACAAGAGAATTATATCTGCTGTATAAAATTCAAAATATATATAAATACAACTTGATAATTGTAACAAGAATATTAATTTTATTTGAAACGTTTAAATGTATTGAGACCTTATTAAGAATCAAAATGAGTTTCTATAAATAAATACATAATTAGAAATTAATGAATTGATGAGGGATATACTTGTAAATATGTATTTATGGTAGAGATATTTGTCTTGAAAAAAATAATGTTCTGCTTCTGCTTTTTTCAAGAAGCAGAATTTTTTAGCTTCTTCCAACCGCAGAAAAAATATTTCTGCTGCTCCTCAAAAATATATTTTTTTTGTTGGCCAAACACCTTAAATCTAAGAAAAATGTTTTTGAAGGAAAAAAATGCTTCTAGCCTAAACAAAGCTTGGCCAAATAGACTCTTAACCATAACCAATGAAAATCGAAGAATTATACTGTATAAATAAGATAAAATATTTTTTCTATGATATACATAAACTTTTGAATCCTCTAGATATAAGAAATTATTTTTAAGACAAGAACAGTATTGCTATCAAGGAGGTTCAACATATTACTATACATGAAATTAAAAAATTGACTTTATATATTCAATATGAATTTTCTGAAGAAGGGAGTTCATAGAAGATAGGATTAATTAGTAAAGTTTCTATAATATTTAGTGCGCGGCGAAAATAAAATTTTCACCAAGATTCAATATCTATTATATATAGATAAAAAAAATAATCTTTTTATATAATATACTCCACTTGTGATTTTTCAAGGAAAAATATTCATTCCAACCCCTTTACCTCCTAGATTCGCCCCTTATAATATGGACGGTGTAAAAATTACTTTATGTAGTAGGTTCGAATTTCATGTACTAATTCTTGCAGTTTTTTAAATCTCTCTATTAAAATTTCCGGTTCCGCCACTTGTGAGGCTTAAATCCCGCAATTTTTGTAAGTAAATTCAGTTGCTATTAAACACCGCAAATAGCACTGTGAATTTTATTTACATGCCTAAAATACAATGTTGAATTCTCTTCGGCATAATATATAAATAAGCCCTCAAATTTGATCTTATTTTCTAGGTATGTCCTTCCATTTTTGGTGTGCTTGTACAAGTAGACATCTCAACTTGTTTTTACATTCAATTACAAAATGATCTCTACACTGAAAGTGAATAATTCCTTAATTATTTTCATTAATGAAAAAGATATATATACATGATATACAATCTCTAATTATGAAAATTAAATCTACTTTTCCTAATACAAGACTATTAGCTTTTTCTAATACACGACTACTATCATAATTATACATGTACAAGAACTACTAATAATGGTAAGGAATATACAATATATACACAAGACATATACACGGTTTGACCGTGTATATCGGTAGTCTTTCACAGCCCCGAAGTCATAGCGGGCAGTTGTCGTACGCTGAGATTGTCCCTAAAATCTTCAAACAGAACTAAGAGAAGACCCTTAGTAAAGATGTCAGCAATTTGGTACCGCGAAGGGACATGCAAGACATGTACTTGTCCATGAGTTACCTTTTCGCGAACAAAGTGAATATCCATCTCGATATGTTTAATGCGCTGATGTTGGACCGGATTCCCAGAGAGATAGACCGCACTAACATTATCGCAGTAGACCAAGATAGCTTTCTGAATAGGAAAGTGAAGTTCTAATAGGAGATTACGCAGCCAACACGACTCGGACATCATATTGGCTACCCCTCGATACTCGACCTCCGCAATGGATCGCGATAAAGTAGCATGTCGTTTAGCCAATCAACAGACCAAGTTATCACTAAGAAACATACAATAACCAGATGTCAAATGTCAGGTATCTGAACATCTACCCCAATCAGCATCTGTATAAGACATGAGAGTAGATACCGAGGATGGATATAAGTAAAAACCATAATCAATAGTGCCCTGAATGTAACGCACAATGTTTAAGAGCATGCATGTGCTCGTCCCTCGGCTCATGCATAAATAAACACACCTACTGCAATGCATAAGTAATATCGGGTCTCGTGAAAATAAGATACTGAAGAGCTCCTGCAAGACTGCGATAATGGGAAGGATCCTCGTAAGGCGTGCTAGAATTAGCACTCAGCTTTGATTTGATATCAACCGGAGTAGGAGAGAACTTACAGGATAACAAGTTCACTCAATAATCCTAGTCGCATACTTCCTCTGGGATAAAAATATACCACATGCATGACGAGTTACAACTATACCAAAAAAATAACTCAAGGGCCTCAAGTCTTTCATAGCAAATTCTGAACTAAGAAAAGACGTGATAGACTTGAGTAGTTTATCAGAAGAGGCAGTCAATATAATATCATCCATATATAACATAATGTATGCCATAGAAGTACAACGACGATAGATGAACAGTGAATGATCAAACTTGTTGTGAGAAAAACTCAATAGTAGAGACATAATCTGCAAACATTTTATACCAAGCCCGAATGAGCCTATTTAAGCTCATACAAGGACTTCTTCAACAAACATACATGGTTAGGATGATCGGGGTCCCTGAAATTCAAGGGTCGATGCATGTATACTGTCTCCTTGAAATTAATGTGTAAGAAAGCATTTTTCACATCCATTTGATGAATGGGTCATGCTTTCGAGAGAGCCAGACTGAGAACAATGCGAATGATTGCCGGTTTGACCACCGACTAAATGTCTCTCCACAATCCACGCCAACCCATCACCTACAAGACTTGCCTTATGAGTAAAAATCCACATCTTATTTTTTCTTATGAATAAAAATCCACATAGAATAAATAATATTGACACCGGCAGACGGGGCACAAACTCCCACATCTTATTTTCAATAAGAGCATTATATTCATCATACATAACCATTTTTCAATTTGGGTCATGAAGGACATACATTGGGTTACGTGGTAGGGGTGATTTAATGATATTAGAATTGAGATTAAAATGTCATTTTGATTTAAAAATACCCTGTTAGCTACGAGTAACGGGTCCTTGACTCAGAATAGAAGTGGAATGGACTTGGGATAGTGTTTGGTCATCTCGGGACTAGCCAGCAGCATTGGGCCTACTAGCCGAAAGGATGGACTGACAGACTGAAAAATTGGGCTAGCAGGCAGTGGGCTTGTTGGCCGAGAGACTGGACGGGGAAGGGAATGACTTGGGCCAGCAGGTAGTGGGCCTGCTGGTCGAGAAGCTGGACCGGGAGGAATATGAGATGGGCTAGCATGCAATGGGCCTGCTGGCCGAGAAACAGAAACTGGATATTTTACATTGGGCCAAGCCTACTGCATGCTGGCGGAGATTAGGCACGGGGGTCTGTTGGTCCAGATCCAGAGGCGGAGATCGGACTAAATGGTGGACCACATACAGTGAGAATCCATCATCCAAAAAAATTATCAGAATTAGACACCGAATTACACAATTTAGCAAACGGGAATTGAATTTCATCAAAAATGACATGACTAATTATGATTTTATTAGAGAATAAATCAAATATTTGTAACCACGATGATTAGACGAATAACTCAAAAATACACAAGCGGTAGAACGAGCTTAAAGTTTGTTAATTGTAGTAGACGGGAAGAGAGAATAGCACAAACACCCAAACACTCTAAGATGAGAATACGAATGATCCTTGTGATAAAGAATTTTTAGTGGAGATTGATATGCTAATCCTTTGCTATGGAGTATGTTAAGGAGGTAAGTAGTCATTTGTAATGCATGATGCCAAAAAGAAAGTGGTAATGAAGCATGGGCTAGTAAAGTCCGAACAATATTATTGATGATACGAATTTTTTCTTTCGACTTTTCTATTTTGTGAGGACGTATGAGGACAAAAAAACCTAAAAGATATGCCATTAACATTACAAAATTTCCAAAATGGCCCATTATCAAATTCACTTCCATTATCACATTAAATATTTTTAATTTCTCGTTCAAATTGGGTACGGATGAATGCTTTAAAAGATAGGAATGTGAAAAAAAACTTGACACTTTTTAGATAAAGGATCCAAAAATAACACATAATAACGGTGGCTCAAATAGCTCAAAACGAGATATGTTCACAAATCACTATGAATAATATCAAATGGCAACAAAGTACTAGAATTTAAGGCTGCAACCGGTAATTTAACATGTTTCCCAAGCAGACAAGAAGGACAAATATTAGTACTACGCGTACTATTACATTTAATAAAACTATTATTTTTAAGAGAGGAAAGAATAGACGCCCCGGATGACCCAAACGTACATGCCACAAAGAAGGTGCTAGAGCAACAAACGTTGACGGTGTGACTTGATTAGTGAAAGTGGTGGTGGTGATTGGATAAAGCTCTCCCTGACTATTACATCTCATTAGATGTATCCTCGTCGTGAAATCCTTCACAGAAAATCCAAAAGGATCAAAGACCATAGAAACCCAATTATCAGTTGTAAATTTTCAAAAAGACATCAAATTTTAATTAAGTGAAGAGCATGAAGGACATTTTTCAAGGCTAAAGGTGGGTTCGGGGGAGATAAGTTTGTGTGACCATAACCATGAATTGGAATTGAATTACCATTACTAACAATTATGCCACAATTTTTACTCAAATTGAAATAAGACGAGAGATTACCTGGCGCGAACGTCATATGATAAGTAGCACCAGTGTCCATGTATCAATTTGCATTCGGGGAATTTAATCCAAGTGTATGCAGCGCTGCCTCGATATATGTGTGGGTCGGGGCTGCTGTGGGGCTTATAGCTGTGTAGGCGTGTTGAGGTCGTGGCCCAAGCGAGGCCGGGCGCGCCGCACAGGGTCCCGCCTATTCGGGCCGCCGTTTGGCCGTTGAACGCTACTCTTGTTGGGCCTGGCCCAAAAGGGAGGAGCCGGATAGAGAGCATTGCACTGTCCACTAGCCCAACCCCACGACCATAATCCACTGGCCCAAGGTTGCGGCCAGTGGGGTTGTGGCCCAGGCTGACCAGCTGCCGCCACCTCGTCCTCCGCAACTGCCACCATTGTCACTGCCGCAGCTTCCACCGTTGCCACCGCCGCGGATTTTGCCGCCATTTTTCCAATTTTGATCCCTTTTTGCCGCCACCATTATTACGATTTTGGCCCGAATTTGCCGAAAATGAGTGAGGGTCATCGGTGTCGTGTGACGTGGCCACCATCATGACGAAATTAGCTCTGGTTGCTACCTTTAGCCAATCCCGCTTCTTCTAAAGTGAGCATGAAACGTGTCTGGTAAAACGGTGGGAGAGGATTGCTTTGACAAAAAAGAGTTCCAACTCCAGCATCTGCCTTGGAGAGGCCTGCAACCATCTAAGGAACGAGACGATCATTAGTGACGGGCGCGCCAACGTTCTTGAATTGATCCGACAACTCCTTGAGCCTTTGACAGTAGGCTGAGACATTCGAAAAATCCTCCATATTAATGTGGGAGAATTCCTGCTCAAGGGTCACAGCACGAGATTTTTTGTTATTTTGGAATATATCACGCAACTTTGTTCCAAGCTTCCATGGTCGTGGCGTCGGGTTTGATAATAGTCTGTAAGAGGTCCGTAGAGATGGTGGAATAAATCCATTATAGCACCGTAGCATCAAGAGTTGCCCATAACTCTATTTCATCATCGGTGGTAGGCACGTTCTCCTTGCCTTTTGCCGATTCGACAATGTGATGGAGGACTCTATTAGACCTTGTGTGACTTTTAAATAGTTCTGCACACGTCGCGTATTGGACGTTTTTCATCTCAAGAATAATAGGGATGTTCTTGATATTGGAGACTGCAAGGGCAGGATGAAATGTGTTCTTTTTGGTAGACATGATGAAAAAACAAAAGAAGAATTAGGATTTTGGAAAAAAAATTAAAGGGAGAGGGGGTCGACCGTCGACCGAATGGTTGAGTAGGGCGGCGGAAGGTGAGAATATTTGGAGAAGGAAAAGTTTGCCCTAGACTACTGATACCATGAAAGAGAATAATCATTTGATTATTTTATTAATAAAAATGTATATATACATGATATACAATCTCTAATTATGAAAATTAAATCTACATTTTCCTAATACACGACTACTAGCTTTTTCTAATACAAGACTACTACCATAATTATACATGTACAATAACTCTTCTAATTAAGGTAAGGAATATACAAAATATACACAAGACATACACGGTTTGACCGTGTATATCGGTAGTCTTTCTACACCTTCAAAATTTATGTGTCACGACAACATTTGTGTTTACGTGTTCAGCTTTCAATAAAGTAAGGTGTCTACTTGTGTAGACCCAAAATTAGAGTTAATACTTAAAAATTGAGGTCAGGTCAAGTTTGAGATCTATTTTATGTATTATGCCTTCTCGTGCTGGTGACTATTTTACACTGATCTTCCCCACTTTTCAATATTCCAGCAGAAAAAAAAAGATAAAATTCCAAAACTAATTTACATATACTTACAGTGAAAATCACTCAATTTCACTTTTTAACCGCTCCGCAAAATCACTAACGTGGATAGTGCTGAGGAAGCCGAAACCGAACCTGAGACGCAGGAGATCTAACAGCAACACCATGCCAACATATGCCACCTCGACACAACTCATCGGTATGATGACGTGGCTGGTTGATATGCTGAGTAGGATGATTATGATTACGTGTCAAAGCATACCTAGCTTTACGTGACACATCCCACGTCAGACTCAAAATCAGTACACCTCCTACAACACCTGTCGATACAATCAGCACAAATCCTCCACCGTAGCTCCGTCCAGTCATCAATCCGTAAGCCTTCATCGCTGCTATCACTAACAGGTACAACGTCGTTAAATTCCCTACAATAGTATCCGAAATCGCCATTTTTTTGTCACTCAATTAAGTTGTTAGAAAATGAAAATTGTAAATTCCGTGATGGGGTATTGTAAGTGACAGAATGACCTTGTTGTCACGATTCACTGAGATTCAGAATTTTTGGTAAAATTGAGTCAACTGCTCATAGTATAGTGATATGTTGTGAGAATTGAGAAATTTTGGGGGTGGGTCGGTGTAAGATAATGGGCTATGAGGTTTGAGCTTATCTTCTCTTTTTTATTGTATTGTATATTTATTCAGTTTTTGGTGTTTTTGAAGAAAGGGAAAGAGGGGGGTAATGAATCTGATTCAATAATCAAAACTATAGAGAGTCGTCTATTGGATGATAATTATGACAGTCTAAAAATATGAAGACGTGTGTTAATTCATTTTAATTGTGGGTACTGTAGATATTTATCATGTTATGTTACGTGGCAGCGCAGCATTCCTTATTGCAACTTTTAATACAGCCAATTATGTCTTCCAAGGCAGTTCAAGGGTTAATTTTTCTATATAAAATCATCCGTCTCATATTACTTATTCACCTTATTAAAAATATACTCAAATTATTTATCAATTTATAAAATTAAAATAAAATTAATTAAATTTTTCATCTTACCCTTAGTATTAAATATTTTTTAAAATAATCAATATTGATTAAAGATAAATTTATTGAAGAGAGATAAGAATAAAGTAATAAAAATATACTATTTATTTATAATTTTTAAGGGACTTGTAAAAGAAAAAGTGGACAAATAATATGGGACGGAATGCGTATAGTAAAAAAGATAATTCAGTGCGTAGAATATTTTTATTCAGGGCTTAGGGAAGAGTCATATTTCAAGGAATATAATGTATATAGTCTATTCTAATACAAGTATTAATGGTTGGTTCTATGATTTGAACTTATGACCTATAAATTTCACGAGGACTAATTTCTGTGTTGTTCTTAAGACATTAAAAGTGTTTTAGCCATTAATGAAATCGGCAACAATTATAAGGCTCTAGATATAAAATAAACCTCGACAAATGCATACGTATTTTTTTCATCTAAGTTTTGAACTTTTAATGGGCAAGGTTATTTAAATTTGTACGAAATAGTCGATTTGGATGTAAATTGGTCCAGTAAAAGAATTACGTGTTAGTAGTTTCTTGGTAAATGGTAATTATGAATGTATTTTGAATGTCAACTTGTCTTTGGTTTTGGGTAGGGGGTCTTAATGGGGACTTTGCTCTAGTGCGACGTTAAAGACTAAAGAGTGTATTTATTCTCCTTAAAAAGTGTGCTCTTTGTTTTTCTATTTTCGTGCCAAGAAAAATGCACCTGAATTCTGCCCAACTTCCTTTTTTTGGGGGGGTTGTGGGGGGGGGGGGGGGGGGGGGGGGGGGGAGGGGGGAGAATAGCCCTTAGGGGGTTTTAGGCTTTCGTGGCTTGCGGTCCCTTAAAGATTTGGTATGCACTTTAATGTTTGTTAGCGATGGGGCACTATCAAATTATTACTTACAAGCAACAGCTCATCTTATTAGGCCGAAGCTCTGCCTTTTTTATTTTTTCCATTTATAATAGGAAAAAAATGGGAAGGAGTTTTAGCTTAACGGTAAGAATTTTTATCGTGTCATGCGAGTTTAAGGAAAAATTGCGTAATCCAATATGTTACTATAAGATTTTTCCTCAAACATCCGTCCATAGGAGGAAATTAATGCATTGGGTTGTTTTTTGAAAAGAGAAATATGTGAGGATCATAGTATATAACAAGGCACTTTTCAAGTAATATATTTTCTAATTTAAACTTAAATATCGTAAAATTATGTAATGGATAATCTTGAAAAAGAAGAGTATGATATTCCATTTTCTCTTGTTTTTACTCCTTTACCTTTTTTGTTCCACATGCTAAATTTGAACAAGTTTTTCTAGTTTAGAAATCACTAAAACTCTGGTTCTTTTCTTTAAAATCCACAAAAAGGTAATGTATGAGTCATTATGTTCTCATGAATACCTATCCCTATGGCTGCTATATGCTTCTAGCTTCTATCCTTGAAGGAGAGGTTACGAAGTAGCTCGAACAATGGGAGAGGTCAAAAAACGGCTTTTTCTTAGGCGCAGGCCAGATTTAATCGAACTCAGGTTCAACTAAAGAAGATCCCGTCAAAAGATTTAGTCTGGAAGGCTATCTCTAGAAAGTCTTACCTCGTTTCCAGCTCTGCTTTTCATAATAATAATAAATACAGTACTAAACAAGTCAATTGCACCAATATATTTAACTTTTTTGTCATTGTGTTGTGAGTTGGACTAAATTATTAAAGTGGGACCAATGAACCACTGTTAATAATAGATTTACAAAAGATAAAGTAAGACCGGATGAATTATTTTCTTGTTCCCTCTTCTTTACTAATAAAATAAATGGTTGGTGATAGTGACTCACTCTTGTAGTTGCTCAGTGTACATCATTCATCTTGCCTTTGAAGTGAATCTTCGACAAAAGAAAAAGGGAATGTAATTGTTCTACAATAAGTTAAAACAAAAATATTCTTACATATTGAAAGTTTACACCTACTCTAATCCAACTAATTTACGTTTACATGCAATCATGCAGATCGAAAGGGCATATGTTATCTAATAATTAGCAACATGAAACTGGGGGCTAATAGTTTATGTGATCCAGATAATAAACAAGATGGACAGTTCCAGATTTATGCTTCTTACTGGAATCAGGATGATTCAGCTGCAGCATTCGACCGAGCTTTCTCATACAAGCGGTATATCAATGTTGACTTCGACATTTGAGGTTCTCTTTCTAGGACGGCGATCACATCCTTTACAGTAATACTGCGAGCAATCCTAGGTTGTGTTATCCCTTGATTTCTCCCGGCTCTTCTCACAGCACCTACGGAAACAGTCCAAAGAAATTAAGAGAAATGCTCAAAGGTTACAGCAGCTGATGGTTAGTGGACAGGCTAAACCTGAGTAACCACACTAAACAAGAAGAAATATCAACCAAATGTCCTGAATCAACAGAGGAACAATAAAATCACATTCCGGGATCATAAACACTTCCAAGCCTTACAAAAAGAATTACTACTGCGCCTCAAACCTAAGCAAATAGGGGTTAATAGTGGAGATGCGGAGTATTGCTCCCTGTATCTCTCGATGTTAAGTGGGCACTCTACCACCAGAGCTACATCCAGGGGCGGACCACTAGATATGTACAAGTATTAAATTTTGAACCCGGTTATTAGCACTTGAGATCAACAACAACAACAACAACAAACCTAGTGTAATCCCACAAGTGGGGTCTGGAAAGGATAGGATGTACACAGACCTTACATCTCTACCTTTTTACAGGATATAGAGGTTTCCGATAGACTTTCAGCTCAAAAGAAATGTACCCGATGCATGAACATAGGAAAGAAAAAGAGACAATACAATAACAAATGTGCAGAACAAATATAGTAACAGATATCATTACCATTGGTGCAAAAGAAAATACGCGACTACCTAAATTGTACGACTACAAGTACGATAACCCTATGTCACCTACTAACCAACTAGCCTAATCCTCGACCACCATACCTTCATATCTAAGATCATGTATCCTAGAATTCCAAACCCATAAAATTCAAATCCTAAATCTGCTTCTGACTACATCCCCACCTGGGGAGGAAACTCTGGCAAAATGAATTTCATTAAACTGCATCCAGAGGATGCCAAAGTTACATCAGCTGAGCAAAAAAGGTAGCTTCTGTACAATGAACCTGTGGTTACTAGTAGTAATCAAAGGAGCTAAAAATCCATAAATTTATCTAAACTATTTACATTTTTCAAGATTACACCAGCAAAAAAGACTCATTAGGCATCTAGCCTTAAGTTTGTATTGAGGAGAAAATGACACCCTCAAAACATCTAAGGTTTCTTACAACGCAAATACTCCAAAAGGCATGCTGGTACCATTTTTTCACCTCTGTTTTGTAGTCTTTCTTATCTCTCCAAAGACCCCAGCTGGATATATGCTTCTTTAATGGTATAGGGCACTACCCAGTTCATCCAAAAAGGTTAAAGAACATACTCCAACTGTTTTGGGCAGCTTGAAAATGGAGGAATAAATGGTTGATGTTTTCTGATTCTTGCACAAATGTAGCACCCGCTGCATAGTCTTATTCCCCTTTTTGCAAGGTTAACATGAGTTAAGCAAGCTTCCCGGATTGCCAACCAGCTGAAAGAGGTTATCTTGTTGGAATTTTGACAGACAAGTTTCCAGAGCCACATTTCAAGAATATTGCTGTTGCGACAGATCTTCTTGTAACAAAATTTAACAAAATATGCACCATCCTGGCTGAAACTCCAAGCAAATCTGTCCTTTCCAGAAGTATCTATTGAGAACCCTTACGATCTTTCCAGAAAAACTCCCAGCTCATCCACTTCCTAGTCTTGAAAATTCCTTCTAAATGCAAATTCCAAGAGTGCACTTTTGGAGGATCCGACACGGATGCGGCAGCATTTTTGGAGAGTCCGAGCAACATATTCCCTGCATTTGCTAACGCTGGCTTGGGACAGCACATTTAACTAGTATAGTCTGGGGACTCTTCCTGTAAAGTACAATTCCCCAGCCATACTCTAAAATAGGTATGCTTGGGAAAATCTTCCCAAAGTCTGCTTTTGTAAATTCAGGGGCCAACACCATAAGAGTCATTAGATACTTTAGTGTGCCAGAAGTCTTGCTCCCCATGTTTAATTTTAATAATTTGTCTTCAGAAAGAGTCTTCTTCGTTGCTATACCTCCAGAGCCCCTTCTTGAGCAAACATTTATTATGGACAGCCAGATCCCTTGATCCTGACCCCCAGACTGTCTAGGTTTAATTACTTTGTTCCAACCTAACAACAACAAAAACATACCCATTGTAATCCCACAAGTGGGGTCTGGGGAGGATAGAGTGTACACAGACCTTAGACCTTGGCAGATAGTGCTTTGTTCCAACCTATCAGATGATATTTATGTTGAGTGCTACTACCTTCCCAAAGAATATTCTTATTTTATCAGTTTGCTTCAAAACTTGGTTGGGTTAAAAGGTCTTAATCATCAAGAAAGTCCAACAATACTTGGTGTTCTTGCACATCAAGGAGATCTAGAAGTAATTGATACTCCCTCAATTGTAATTACAACAGAATTATCTTAAACATTTTGGAAAGGAAAATATTTCAAATTCTAACTTTTCTATATTTTCAAACGATGATTTATCCATGTCTTAACATTCTTCCAGAATTTGGTCAATTTCACTATCATAGAGCATAAGGTGACAAGCATTATTGAAGAGGGTAGTTCTTTTATCATAATATCTACTTCTGAGGTGAAGATGAAATAATGAGGAACATAACGATGCCCCTTAAAAAATCCCATTACAATATTAGAATGGTGGAGGACAGCTATAAGCATAGCACATAGTATTTCACCAAGCATACTTCAAGAGCACCTCCGGTGATCAGGCACTTCCGACAGATACTTCGACTTAATTTCAAATGTTAAAGAGTCTAGATAATGGTTATCCATTAGAATACATGGAAGGCAAGTACTCACATACAACCCAGGAGAACGACAACCAAAACAAGATGCCACATGTGGTAGTTTATGCAAAAGAAAAGCAAGAATATGATTTCAAACAATGTGTGATTCAGGATTATATCAATCATGCTAACCAAAGTCATAACTGCAACTAAACACCATGCATAAAAGAAACATCATTCATATTTAGAATGCTAGTCATACAAATCTTGGAACCAATAACGGATCATCATCATACATACCAGGTGTGGCTATTGCAGATGACTGGCTCCTTTTCTCAGCTTCTTGATGGTCCCTTGAGCTCCTTGTGGGAGCTGATAAATTCTTCCGGGTCACATCTTTACCAGGCTGTGAACCAGAAGCCACATCACCTCCCCCTTCACGCTTTTGTCTGGCCTGCTCAGCCATTAATTGCCACTTTGACAACATGTCATCCCCTCCGACAGCAGCTCGAGCAGCAACATTTGCAGCTGTAGTTCGCATCTTATCATCTTCTTCCTTGTTTACCTGAAAAGATACAAACAGTTGGGAAGGATCAAAGTTATGAAAGAAACTTTGATACTTTTTTACAGATCTTAAAACTATCCAGAAAATCGGGAACAGCCTCTCTACCCCACAAAGGTAGGGGTAAGGTCTGTGTATATCATACCCAATTGTGGGATTACACTGGGTACGTTGTTGTAAAACTATCCAGAAAAAACAGCAGTGTGAACAAGGGAGAGTACGTACCTTTATTGATTTCCCGCGACCGTCATCCTTCTCCTTATCACCGTCAACTCCAATACTACCTTCAGGCTGATATCCAAGTCATTTAGTTACACATTTTCCATATTAACATTCACCAGTAGAAAATTAGTTGAAGTACGCTCGAAGTGGAATGAAAGATAACTCACTTCATTTGCCTTTTGGAGTTTTTCCACATCAGCTTGTTTCTTTTCCCATTCTTCCCGGGCTTTTCGATTGATTGACATGATTTCTTCACGAACATCTGAAGTGACAATTGTTCTGTGTCTTGACTTCTCAATGTCAACTCTCTACATAAAGCAGACCTCCATCTCAGGTTCATATTAGAATCCTGTAAGCTTTTCACATAGCATATTCTTTTTTAAAGAAAATTTAACCAAGTAGAATGTTAACCTGTTTTGACAGTCTGATGAGACTACTTATAAGTCCACGCATTCTTTCCTCCACACACTGGAAGTTGAAAGTTTAGTGGCACAAGAATTTCCCAAAATAAGTACGACAAAAAAAAAGATCATATCTCACCAATGACAAGCATCGTTCCACATCACTGCTCATGTTCTTTAAACCACATTTTGCCACTGTTAGACAGAATCAGGTAAGCAATAAAACATCGTGATTCAGTTAAGGAAGATGACTTACTCTATCATGTAACTTTATAATACAAGCTGCATATCAAAAACAGTAAAGAACTAAAAGAGGGATTTAACTGATTTCTGTCAGTTTCTTCTGAAGTGGAATTTTCTGCAAAATCAGCTTTTCCTCTTCTTCTTGCACAACTAGTCGAGATGCTTCAGAAACTCGACTATCCTCCTTGGGTCCAGAAAATAGTTGTTCTTCCTCTTCCTGTTTAATGCATTACAAAATAATATCAAACAAGTTAGAAATACTTCTGCATAAATGCTCTTTAAGCAACTAGTGATGAGCACAAGATATATTCCGCTGTTGGGCATCGAGGGAGGTATTACCCTTATATTAACTCCACTAACAGCAGTAACATCATTAAGCTGTTCAATGCTCTGATCTAAAAAACCTCCTGACACCTTTTGCTTCTTTCTGTGAAATGTACAGGGATAAAACAACACAAAGTGGAATCAATACAACAGACAGAATATTGAGAAACTATGCCAGCAAAACATCACAGTAGAGGTTCTCAAAATAGTATACCCCGAAGGTGGAGGTGAGGAACCTAGCGCATCGAGAGGCTTCTTCTGTCCAATGGAAGGCTTTTTCACAAGAGTCTTTCCATTGTTTCCTGGCCCAAGTGGATATGTCACAGAAGGTGTCCGAGAACTTAACTGACGCAACAAAAAGTGTAAGAAGAAAAGCGACAGTGAGAAGCATGGAGATTACAAGATGCATCTAATCCACAACTTCAAACAAATAAGGTACAATGCAAGACAAAAACATGAAAATTTTAGCAAAGAGCTCAGAGACGTGCAATCAAAATATTGCAAGTGAGAAATAAGATACGATGACTACCAAAGTGCTGTCAGAAACAGATCTCATGTTGCAAATCCTCTGGCAGATACAACTTTTCACGTTCACTTCGACCCTCTGTGGTGAGGGCTTTGAGGTTAAAGAATCAGTATTTTCTGCTTTAAACATTCCTATATTTCTGTTTAAATGCCATTGGCTTTCTTTCATAACCCAGCAAAAGAGAAAATATTCCAATAGCAGAACAACAAAGAGTAGAGATCGGACTACCATAGATTCCCAGATGATCCATTTTCCTAGAGAGAGTATAGATGCAATGTATGTATCTTTGTTACATGTAATAGCATGAAAAAGATTTTTCCTCCTTACTGACTTGAAGCATACACATTACAAATTCTAAAATATGCTAAAGTGAATCTAATGACATCAACCTGTACAACCATATTGCAGCTCTCTTCAAACCTATCTTCCTCCATCAATTTGAGATAACAAATAAAATATTTAATACAAGTTCACATGGTACACGCGCCTCTGGGCTTGATGATAGCAGAGTCCGAGGCACAAATTTGTGAGGGTCGTTGGGCCAAAATGGACAATAGGTCACGTGGGCTTGGGTTATGACCAATATGGTATCAGAGCCAGACTCTCCCTCAATACGGTGGTGGGTCAAACCTCAGCGAGGACGTTGAGTCCCTAAGAGGGGTGCATATGACGCTCACGAGAGAGGGCGGGCCAACGAGGCCCGCTCAAAGACAAGGATTGGCAGGCTTCTAGGCTGGTAAACTTCTGAAGAAGGTGTGCACATGACACCTTAGGTGAATCCCAATTTGAAATGGGAGAGGAAAACGAAGAACTTTATAAGGCATAGCACAAGTTCATATGGTACGCGCACTTTTGGGATCTATGATGGCGTAATCCGAGGGACAAATTCACGAGGTCTGTTGGGCCAAAGCGGACAATACATGTCAAGGACTTGGGTTGTGACAAGAGCGGTTCTTCTATAAAATATAGAGAGCTCTCAAATAGAAAAACTTTTCAAACTTCTTTTCAGGGAGTTCCATTAGTCATAGTTCAATAATGAAATCAGTCAATTCATAGGGTAGAGAGGAAAAAGTCCGCAACAACAATAACAACATACCCAGTGAAGTCCCACAACGTGGGGTCTGGGGAGGGTAAAGTGTACGCAGACCTTACATCTACCTTGGTAAGTAGAGAAGATGTTTCCGAAAGACACTCGGCTCAAGATAAAGCATAGGAACAAGCAAAGCAAGAAAAATGGTCAGAACCGGACAAGAAATTTAAAGCAGTATGAAAATGAGAGTTACAAAAGCGAATAAGCCAAGATAAAGCATTCTGGAAAAAAAACAGTAACTAACGTAGGTAAATAAGATAAACAAAGTACATAAACGAACATACAGCAGCAGAAATCAAAGGACACGGGACTATAAAACAATACCGCGTCTACTAATATGATAGGCTAAGCAGGGCTACCATAATAACACTACACTACCAGCATGTAAGCGTAAGTAGGACTACGCTCAACTACCTATTACCCTTCTACCCTAATTTGTGTCCTCCACAACCCCATATCTAAGGTAAGGCTGGCCAGTGGGCCGGGACCGCCCAACCCCGTCCCGAGCCCGCCCCGACCCCGATTAATAAAAAAAAAACGGTAGCGGGACTCGAACCGGGACGGGACAATGTCTCGTCCCGACCCATCCCGAGCCCGCCCCAGGCCCGAGCCCTCCTCGATCACGCCCATAGTCCCCCCTTTGCAAATATAGTCGTTGCACCAACGGCCATTTTAGAATTTGGCCGTTGGGCAACGGCCATTTTTGGCCTCCCCCCTCTCCCCCAACCCCTTAATATTTATTTTTAACCCATAAGTTATTATATTTACACTTTAACCCAATTTTTCAACTATAAATAACTCATTTTCTCTTCATCTTTCTCACAAATCTTCCTACAATCTCTCTAATCTCTCAATATATTAATATCTCTCTACAAGTCTACGTTGTTTACTAAATATTTTTATTTATTCATTTGGGAATTGGGAGTGAAGTTGGCAACTAGCTTGAGGATCTTCCATCGAGCAAAGTTTCAATTTTCAACCTCTCGATTACACGTCGACGTTACGTCGGCGATTGGTACATTCGTTCCTTCATTAAATTATTATTGTCTGTTTATTTTATTTAGCGCACTTAATTTTATTATCTTTAATTATTTATTATCATAATTAAAATAGAATGATTAAGAGGTATGTTTAAGGATAAGGGTAAGAGTGCTTCTTCTAGTAGGGGCAACCAGGGCAAGGGTACTTCTTCTAGTCATCCTATTCCTACACAGGATGATTTTGTTGATACTCAACATTTTTCTACAATACCATTAGATTTAAACGAGGACCTATTTTCTGGAACTCAAGAAGACTTTAATTTAGACGATGATCTAGATGATACACCCACTAATGTTGATGACAACACACCCACTACTGCACCTTCAACTGAAATGCCTTCTATTTCCCCTAGTATGAGACGAGGTCCAGCAAACCGACCATTAAAATCATATGCATGGATATTTTTTGATAGGGACGTAGAGAATCAAGTAGCTAGATGTAAAATTTGTAAAAATATTTTAAAATTTAAAACTAGAAAAGGTCATGGTGGGACGGGGGATTTAATTAGACACGTAGTAAGTGCTCATCCAGCTAGGTATGCCCAATATCAGGCTTCAAAACTAGGTGCGCAAACACCCGCTCCATCGGGACAAGGTTCACATACTGATACTGTCCCAGACCAAGTACAGGGTCAAATTAACCCTATGACGGAGGGAATTGTAGGCCCTAAATACAATAAACATAGAGATAGGGAAGCAATATCAAAATTAGTTGTTGTGGAGGGTTTGCCTTTTTCATTTCCTTCATCTCCCGATTTTATTCATTACATTAGAGATATATATAATCCTGCTTTTAACGGTTTTCCTAGATCAACTGTTAAGAGAGATGTATTTAAATTCGCACATGAATATCAACAATATTTACGTTATTTATTATATCATTTTAATGGCAAAGTATCTATCACGTCTGATATAGGTCGTAGTACTAACAGCCATGATTATTTAACGGTAACTTGTCATTAGATAGATTATAAATGGTCTATGCAAAAACGTATCTTAGCGTATAGATATATAGATGATAGGCACACTGGTACTTTTATTGCAGATAATATTTATCAAGTGTGCCATTATTATGGAATAACCGATAAAATTATGACTATTACATTAGATAACGCTTCTTCTAACAATTACGCTATTACAATTTTAAAAAATAGTTTAACTCTATCTTTTCCAGATCATTTTCATAAAAAATGCGCGTGCCATATATATAACTTAATTGTAAAGGATGGTCTATCACTTTTTCAAGACATTCTTAGTAAAATACAATTTGCTATAAACTTTATTTTTAAAAGTAATAGAGTACAACGAAGAAAAGAATATAAAAAAACTTGTCACGATTGTGGACTACCTTATAGAAAAATTTCAGAAGAAGTATCCACTAGGTGAAATTCTTTATACGAGCAACTACTTGTTGCTTATGACTATAGAAAATCTATAACTTTATTTTTAAACTCTCATAATCAAAATCCAACTGATATGGTTGTAGATAGTGATTGGGTAAAAATTTCCGAACTTATTGTATTTTTAGAGATATTTTTTCAAGCAACAAAAGAATTTTCCGGTATATATTATCCTACTATTTCAACTATGTTGTTTTATATAACTCTAATATTTTTATTACTTAGTGAATATATGGAAAAACCAGCTTATATGACAGCCATTAAAAAAATGTTTATCAAAATAAAAAAATATTTTATTCTTATTCCCATTATTTATATTATTGGTGTTGTATTAAATCCGACTATTAAAATAGACGGTACTAAATCACTAATTGAAACTATTTGCCATTGTATAGAAGCACTACCACCTCCAAGTCCCAAAAATCTAAATCACTCACCACTTATTGAACAAACTAAAGAAGAAGTGTTGTCTAGCGTAGAAGACCAATGCAAAAAAATATATAGGTTTTACCAACAAGAAAATGCTAGTAACTTACCGGCTTCCATACCATCTTCATCTTCAACACAACCTCACAAAAGACATGTTGTTTCTGCGGCTAGTATTGAAAGCCTCAGAAATAGAATGTGCGGCCGTACCGCTACTAACCAAATTAGCGAGTTGGATATTTTTATTTTGCAGGGTTTGTACCGTACCAAGAAGTTATCAATGAAGATGGACATGAAGACTTGCTGAAATACTGGAGGGGAATGAGAAGACCTTTCCGACACTTTCAATGATGGCCCGAGATGTTTTGAACATTCAAGCGTCATCAACTGCGTCTGAAAGCGTTTTTTCTGCTGGCAGATATCAAATAGGAGACCACAGACACTCATTAACAGGAGACAGCTTGGAAATTACAGTATTATTCAGAGATTGGATACGACCGGAGCGGAGAAGGTACGGTCAACCGGAGATCAACAAATAAGAAGACGAAAACTACAACGAAATCTTATCCGAAGTTAGTGGAAGCGACATGGATCAATTTGACCAACAAATATCAATTCCAACCGAAGAACCACAGGTAATTATCAAGCAATTAGAACAGATTTTTTTGAGAATGTAATTTTTTTAATTGCAATTTTATTATGTAATTTGCAACTTTTGGACAACACCACAAAGTTGCAATTTAGACAATTGTATTTGTATTACAAAAAAATCATGTCTATTAAATAATATAAGAGGCACGAAAACAGCCTTGGGATGTTTTTATTACACTATCTTGTCTTGTTTATTGAATTTTTTTTATACATATGTTATTAAAAAAAAAAAAGGAAAACCCGTCGGAACCCACCCCGACCCAATTCCGACAGGATCGGGATCCGGATCGGGATGGGACTGGAGCAAGTCCCGCCAAACCCCACCCCCCCAGACCCGACCCCGCCCCCTTCGCCCGTCCCGCCCCGACCCCGACTTCGCCAAACCCGGTCCGCCAGACCCGAGCCCGGCCCACTGGCCAGGCCTAATCTAAGGTCATGTCCTCAGTAAGTTGCACCTGCACCATATCCCGTCTAACCACATCTCCCTAATACTTCTTCGGCCTACCTCTACCCCTTTTTAACCCGTCCATAGTCAACCTCCGCACTGGGGCATTTGTGTCTCTCCTCTGCACATGACCGAACCATCTCAACCTCGCTTCCCGCATCTTATCCTCCATCGAGGCTACTCTCACTTTGTCCTAGATATCATCATTTCTAATCCTATCCCTCCTTGTATGCTCACTCATCCATCTCAGTGTCCACATCTCCGCGACTTTCATCTTTTGGATGTGCGAAGTCTTGACTGGCTAACACTCCTCCCCATACAACATAGTCGGTCTAACCATCACCCTATAAAATATGCCTTTAAATTTTGATGACACTTTTTTATTGCACAAAACTCCAGATGTGAGCCTCCATTTTATCCACCCTGCACCAATTCGATGTATGACATCGTCATCAATCTCTCCATTCCCTTGGATAATAGACCCGAGATACTTGAAGCTTCCTTTCTTTGGAATGACCTGAGTACCAAGCCTCAACTCCACGTCTGTCTTAAGGTCGCTCCCGTTACTGAACTTGCACTCTAAGTATTCTGTCTTGGTCCTACTCAGCCTGAACCCTTTAGACTCCAGAGTTTGTCTCCAAACCTCCAGCTTAGTGTTCACTCCACTGCGAATCTCATCAATCAGGACTATGTCATCTGCGAATAACATACATCATTACACCCCCCCTTTAATTTGTCGCGTCAGTCCATCCATCACCAAGGCAAATAAGAATGGGCTAAGAGTTGATCCATGGTGCAGCCCCATCATCACTGGAAAGTGCTCTGTGTTTCCTCCTACTATCTGTACCCTAATCTTGACTCCATCATACATATCCTTCATCGCCCTAGTGTAAGCCACAGGTACACCTCTAACTTCCAAACATCTCCATATAACCTCCATAGAGACTTTGTCGTATGCCTTCTCGAGGTCGATGAAAATCATATGTAAGTCTCTCTTCCTCTCCATGAATGGCTTCTGTAGTCGAACGCCCTAGCATGAATTCAAACTGGTTCTCGGAAATAGACATGCCTCTTCTCACCCTCATCTCCGCGACCCTTTCCCAAACTTTCATAGTCGGCAAAAAGTCGGCAAAAAGGCTAAAAGAATATACACAAGTGAGAAAGAGATTAAAAAAATAGCATGTCTAGAAATATATCTGTGTATATATATGTATGTATATATAAGAAGCATGTTCTATACTTGCTAAAATCTGTAATATATCCTCACTTGAAAAGTCAATAAACCAAGCCAGGATCTAAACCAAGAAAATTACCAATGTGCTAGTGTCCATTTGAGATGACATGGAAGACGAGGCTGAATTTGAAGGTTTCATGCTAGTGGTTGTTGATAAACCAATTCTGGAGGTCTGTTCAATAGATTCATCCTTTGAACTTTCCGAAGTGGAATTTCCTTGATCCACTTGAACAGAGGAGAAGGGTGATAACTGGGATCTTTGTAGCTGGTCATGGAAATGATCAATTGGTTCAGGCTTTGGATTGGTCATTGGTGATGAAAGAATACTTTTCTGCTCTTTATTGGCAGACTGTTGCAACTGAACTGAGGTCTGCTGGATTCTTGAAGCACTTGGAATATTAAGACTCCCACCAGGTAATCTTTTGGCTTCGCCAAAAGTGTTTTGCTTTTCAAACTTAGGGGCACTCATCATTCCCATGGCCTGTGTTGGCACTCCAAACTGAGTTGCATTTATGTTCTGTTGAGCTGAAATTTGTCTCATGTGTGCATCATCAGATTGCTGTTTAAGAGGTTGTGTTGCTGAAGAGTTGACACTCGATGCAGAATATGCACTATAATTGTTCCCTGCATTCGAAAATGTGGGAAAAGATGCCTGTGAGAAGTGCAAATGCTGTTGTTGTTGCCTATTAAGTCCCTGAACTGGAAATGGTGAGTGATCCCTCTCTTGTTTTACAGCAGTCAAACTAGAAGAAGGCAACTGGCTTCCTTGGACTCCAAGCAGATCGGCTTTATTTTCCACCTCGTGCAACTTTTGAGCATTACTCTCAATTGTCATATTGCTAGAATCTGTCCATATTCGCATAGGAGCAGCAGAAGAGAAGGTCAGAAATAAGCTCGGACCTGATTAGAACAACCAAAGAGATTCAGAGAACAGAGGTACCATCAGCTGGCACTTGCGAATGTTGCTGCTGTGAAGCCTGAGACTGAGGAAACTGACCGGGAACAGTCTGTGAGGTTTTAGATGCCTGAATTAAACTTTGATGTAGAGTTAATACACAAAGATTAAGAATTTCATTTTTGATTTACAACTGAAAAAGTGCTGCTTCATCTACCTGAGATTGAAATTTATATACAGCCATCTTGAGCATCTGGTCACCAATTATACTTCTCATGTGTCTTACAAAACCTTCCTTAGAAATTTCATTTTTCTGAACACATATTCCATTCGTTAGCAAAACTACCAAAACAGAAAAGGCAAAATGATGCAAAAACAAGTCAGCAATAACAAACTACCTTGAGTTTAAGATAAAGAGTCTGGAGTTGCATTGCCCTGTCCTTATCAAGTTGGGGTTGTATGTGAGGGAAAAGCATGGCAAAAGGCACTTGTTTTCCCTGTTTAGCTACATTCATTGCTGCTTGGCTACTCGACCCACTTGCCGATTCTGCCTGATTACTTGCCTCCGTTGCCACACACGGCAGACCACTAGTTCCTGTTGTCAAGGACTGCATGGATTGTTGATTATTTGCTCCCTGTA